>JAIOJX010000028.1:79579875-80790500 GCA_022376925.1 Tragulus kanchil
GGCTTAAACAACCCCACTCCACTCACAAAGGCTGGCAGACCTTGGAACCTCCAAAGCTCCAAGCCTCCTGATCTAGCAGAGAAAGGACAAACTACATCCTAATCCACAGACAGAGACGCTAACTAGCAGCGAGGAATGAGAAGAGACTGAGGGTCCAAACCAGGACCGGAAACATTTTCAGTGCCCTCGTCAGCAGGGACCTGCGATTTACAGGAAATTGAGAGATGTACGAAAATGTTAGCCCGCTCTAGTTTCTTTCCTGAGAAAAGAAGCAGGAGCAACTCTAAGAACTGCCTTGGTGAGAGAGCTTTATTCGCTGCAAAGCCCCGACACGTGTCAGTTATTAACACCAGCAGCTCGCCACTCCACACTTCAACCAACCAGGGAAAGGCAACAGAGTCAAAGCCTACCACAGACTGCACCTGGAGCCTTGGAGCCAGGGCAGCCAGACCCTCCCAAGGGCAGCTTGAAGAGCTAGCTGCAGGGTCTACAGCCTGGACCCTAGACAGAGTCTTGTGCGAGTTGCTGATCCTTTCTAGCCCCTGTTCCCCATCTGCATGGATCCCTCTGGAGTCTCCTCAAATGATGAGCCTGCATACGCAGGTCAAGTGCCTGGTCTGTGTAAGCCCTGTTGGCAGCTGCTATTACAGTGGAGCTCCAGGGCTTTTAAGTCTGATTTCCTTATCACTCCAGCTGTGAGGAGGGCACTCTTTTGAGCCTACAGTTCCAAGCCTTGTCAGTCATCCCTCTGGCACGTCTAGGATGGAGTGTGAATCCTGCAGGGGCACGAACCATTCTAACCCAAAGAGGTTAGCTAGGAGCAGGGCTGTGGGGAGAGGAGCGGCAATCCCAGACGAACTGCCCCTTGTCTGCCTCTCCAGACTCCGCGCGGGCCAGCACAGACCTCAGCTCCAGCCACAGTCTAACTGGGTGTCCAGTGCCCAGGATCCTGCCAGCAATCCCTTCCTCAAGGAGGCCTTCCCCGACTTTCCACGCTGTCTGCTCCCACAGTCCCCGTGCTCCCCTGACCCCAGAACCGACCACACTCGGCTCACTTTGCACGCCTACCTTCCCCGCGGCGCAGGAACTGGCACTGTGCCCCACACGCGGTGGGCACCCCTGCAGGTCCCATCAAGCCCCAAGCCCCGGCGAGCCGAAAAGGACTGTTAATGCCGCAGCCTGCTTTTTAACGTCCCCATGAATCTGACAACTCTCTCGGCCGATCCCTGCCCTCGTCAACGCCATTTTAAAAATAGAAAGAGCACCCCCCAATCCGTCCCATCCGAGATCCGCCGCCCACCTCCCTGCTGGTTCTCGCCAGGGCAGACAAGGAAACCAAGGGCGGTTACCAGAGAAGGGGCTTTTTAGGCGGCGAGCAGGCCCTTCTCACTGGAGTCCCGATCTCGCCGACTTCTCGACCGCGCACCGTTAGGCTGGCGCCGGCGGTGGGGGCAAAGGGCCAATCCCCGCGCGCCGTCCTCCGGCAGCGAAGGCGGCCCGGCCCGGGGCGGCCACACCTCCCGCCCGGAACAAAGCGCCCGGCGGGGTCCCCTGCCCTCCGCGCTCCCCGCGGCCTCTCACCGCGCGCTCCGGCCCGGCTCGGCTCCGGCCTCGGGCCACCTCCTCCACGCCCGCGCCGAGCAGAAGACAGCGCCGCGCCTGCGGGGCCCCGCGGCAGCCGGACTGACGGCTCCCGGCCCGCGGCCCGGCCGCTCCGGCCCGTCCCCGCCCCGGCGCCTCCTTAAAGCGACCGCGCAGCCCGCGCGCGCCCCGAGCGCCCGGCGCGCCGCGCATTCCTTATATTGCAACAGCGCCAGCTAAAAATAGAGCGCCGCCGCCGTGGGCCGGGCCGGCGTCGCGACCCTGACACCCCCGCGGGCCCCAGACTCCCGGGACGCGCGGCTCACAAGGCTCAGCGCCCCGGACCTGGCAGGGCGTGCGGACCCGGCGAGGGAGCCGGACGGGCGCCGTGGCCTCCCCCGCGGCCGGGCGGCCTTACCCGGGTCCTGCGCTCGGCGCCTGGGAGCTGGCTTTGGGGTGGACGCCGAGTGGGAATTCGCCTGGGCCTCTTTAGAGCCTTTGCGCTCCGGCCTTTAAATCGCCGCTCCCGCCTGGCCACCTTCGGAGCCTGCGGACGCCTCCCCCGTGCTAGGCGATCCCCATCGAAGCCTCTGGAACACTGTGCCCCACACGCGGTGGGCACCCCTGCAGGTCCCATCAAGCCCCAAGCCCCGGCGAGCCGAAAAGGACTGTTAATGCCGCAGCCTGCTTTTTAACGTCCCCATGAATCTGACAACTCTCTCGGCCGATCCCTGCCCTCGTCAACGCCATTTTAAAAATAGAAAGAGCACCCCCCAATCCGTCCCATCCGAGATCCGCCGCCCACCTCCCTGCTGGTTCTCGCCAGGGCAGACAAGGAAACCAAGGGCGGTTACCAGAGAAGGGGCTTTTTAGGCGGCGAGCAGGCCCTTCTCACTGGAGTCCCGATCTCGCCGACTCGACCGCGCACCGTTAGGCTGGCGCCGGCGGTGGGGGCAAAGGGCCAATCCCCGCGCGCCGTCCTCCGGCAGCGAAGGCGGCCCGGCCCGGGGCGGCCACACCTCCCGCCCGGAACAAAGCGCCCGGCGGGGTCCCCTGCCCTCCGCGCTCCCCGCGGCCTCTCACCGCGCGCTCCGGCCCGGCTCGGCTCCGGCCTCGGGCCACCTCCTCCACGCCCGCGCCGAGCAGAAGACAGCGCCGCGCCTGCGGGGCCCCGCGGCAGCCGGACTGACGGCTCCCGGCCCGCGGCCCGGCCGCTCCGGCCCGTCCCCGCCCCGGCGCCTCCTTAAAGCGACCGCGCAGCCCGCGCGCGCCCCGAGCGCCCGGCGCGCCGCGCATTCCTTATATTGCAACAGCGCCAGCTAAAAATAGAGCGCCGCCGCCGTGGGCCGGGCCGGCGTCGCGACCCTGACACCCCCGCGGGCCCCAGACTCCCGGGACGCGCGGCTCACAAGGCTCAGCGCCCCGGACCTGGCAGGGCGTGCGGACCCGGCGAGGGAGCCGGACGGGCGCCGTGGCCTCCCCCGCGGCCCCGAGCCCTTACCCGGGTCCTGCGCTCGGCGCCTGGGAGCTGGCTTTGGGGTGGACGCCGAGTGGGAATTCGCCTGGGCCTCTTTAGAGCCTTTGCGCTCCGGCCTTTAAATCGCCGCTCCCGCCTGGCCACCTTCGGAGCCTGCGGACGCCTCCCCCGTGCTAGGCGATCCCAGGCCGCCACCTTAGCCGCATTCCCTTCGAATCCAGAGCCGAGTTTCTTCCCAGCCCCTTTCGTCGCTTCTCTCCGGCCCTCGGCGCCCGCTTCTTGAGCCTAAAATTCGTTCAGACGGACGAAGACAGGCGACCCTTGCGATCTATTTCATTGTTTCGGTTCCGCTAACTCCTCTCCATTGGCGTCATTTTTCCCTGATTTAAAAAATTGACATCTAATTCACATACCAAAATGCCAGCTTCTAAAGTGGTCAATGCAGTGGCTTATACTATATTCACAAAGCCATGCAACCATCATTATTACCTAATTCCAGATCATTTTCATAACACCCCCCTTTTTAAAAAGAAAAAAAAGAGAAAAGAACCCATTTACAGTTACTCCCCATTCCCTCCTCCTCTGGGCCCCTGGAAACCACTAATCTACTTTCTGTCTCTATGGATTTGCCTACTCAGGACATTTCATGAAAGTGGAATCATACATGCGGTCTTTTGTGACCCAGCTTCCTTCACTTGGCTGGATATTTTCGAGATTCATCCACGTTGCAGCATGTAGCAAAGCTTCATTCCTTTTCGTGACTGAATAGCTGTTCGGTTGCGTGGAGGCACTACAGCTTATCTCTCATCAGCTGATGGACAGTTAGTTTGTACTTTGGGGCTACTATGAATAGAGCTGTAATGAACATTCGTGTAGAAGTCTTTGTATGAACAAACGTTATCTTTTCTCTTGGGTGTATACCTAGGAGTAGAATTGTGGGTGGTGTGCTATGTTTGACATTTTGAGGAACCCCCAAACTGTTTTCCGAGGCAGCTGCTGTTTTACATTCAGACCAACCATGTGTGTGTTTCACCGCCCCACATGCTCACCAACCCGTGTTATCTTCTGTCTTTTTGATTCTAGTCATCCTAGGGGTCGGGGGCAGGGGGGTGGTATCTCATTGTAGTTTTGATTTCCAGTGTCATTTTTTAAAAGTTTTTTTTTGGGGGGGGAGGCACTTTTATGGGTCTTTCATTTGTTTATTTTCACCCATCTTTGCCGAGTGGAATTCGCCTGGGCCTCTTTAGAGCCTTTGCGCTCCGGCCTTTAAATCGCCGCTCCCGCCTGGCCACCTTCGGAGCCTGCGGACGCCTCCCCCGTGCTAGGCGATCCCAGGCCGCCACCTTAGCCGCATTCCCTTCGAATCCAGAGCCGAGTTTCTTCCCAGCCCCTTTCGTCGCTTCTCTCCGGCCCTCGGCGCCCGCTTCTTGAGCCTAAAATTCGTTCAGACGGACGAAGACAGGCGACCCTTGCGATCTATTTCATTGTTTCGGTTCCGCTAACTCCTCTCCATTGGCGTCTTTTTTCCCTGATTTAAAAAATTGACATCTAATTCACATACCAAAATGCCAGCTTCTAAAGTGGTCAATGCAGTGGCTTATACTATATTCACAAAGCCATGCAACCATCATTATTACCTAATTCCAGATCATTTTCATAACACCCCCCTTTTTAAAAAGAAAAAAAAGAGAAAAGAACCCATTTACAGTTACTCCCCATTCCCTCCTCCTCTGGGCCCCTGGAAACCACTAATCTACTTTCTGTCTCTATGGATTTGCCTACTCAGGACATTTCATGAAAGTGGAATCATACATGCGGTCTTTTGTGACCCAGCTTCCTTCACTTGGCTGGATATTTTCGAGATTCATCCACGTTGCAGCATGTAGCAAAGCTTCATTCCTTTTCGTGACTGAATAGCTGTTCGGTTGCGTGGAGGCACTACAGCTTATCTCTCATCAGCTGATGGACAGTTAGTTTGTACTTTGGGGCTACTATGAATAGAGCTGTAATGAACATTCGTGTAGAAGTCTTTGTATGAACAAACGTTATCTTTTCTCTTGGGTGTATACCTAGGAGTAGAATTGTGGGTGGTGTGCTATGTTTGACATTTTGAGGAACCCCCAAACTGTTTTCCGAGGCAGCTGCTGTTTTACATTCAGACCAACCATGTGTGTGTTTCACCGCCCCACATGCTCACCAACCCGTGTTATCTTCTGTCTTTTTGATTCTAGTCATCCTAGGGGTCGGGGGCAGGGGGGTGGTATCTCATTGTAGTTTTGATTTCCAGTGTCATTTTTTAAAAGTTTTTTTTTTTGGGGGGAGGCACTTTTATGGGTCTTTCATTTGTTTATTTTCACCCATCTTTGTTCCTTGACCTGTGTTTCTCCTTGCAGAGCACCAGCTCTGGGCGCATGCACTCCAGAGCTCTGGCTCAGTAATTGGACACATCAGTCCAGTTGCTCTGCGGCACATGGAATCTTCCCAGGCCAGGGATTGAACCTGCACCCCTTGCACTGCAAGGTGGAGTCTTTACCCACTGGACTACCAGGGAAGCCCCTAAAAGATTTTTTTGATGTGGACCACTTTTTAAGGTCTTTATTGAATTTGTTACAATATTGTTTCTGTTTTATGTTTCAGTTTTTTAGCCTCGAGGCATGTGGGATCTTAGCTCCCCAACCAAGGATGGAAGGAGTACCCCCTTGCTTTGGAAGGGGAAGTCTTAACCACTGGACCACTAGGGAAATCTCCTATTAGTGTCATTTTTGAGGATGTCATTTTTGTACACAGAACTTGACAATAACTTGGAACCAGCTTTACACCTCTGGGAACCCATTCCCTTCTCATTTTGAAAGCTTCACTCACCACCCCAGGCCTTTGCTTTCCTGACTCCTTCATGCTGTGTTGGGGCACCCAGTCTGATGTAGGTTTCACTTGGGACCCCAGGAACCAAGCTGCCATTTGGTGAAAGTGCCCCTGCAGCCCCTCCTACCTGCTGCTCTGAAGGCGCTGTGGATCCATGGAGTCCCCATGGCAGCAGGGAGGGTTTGAGTGCCATCGAGAGCATCTCATCTTGGGAGGGAAAAAAAAGACCCGCTTGAGGAAGGGACTTGAGGGACAGATGCTCATCTTGACAATGTAGTCTTGTCCTGGGACCTGCCTCTGGCCTTGGGGGAGGTAGACAGGGGTCTGTGTGTCCTGGTTGGCCCAGGAGTCAAAAGGTTTGTGTTTTTTAAAAAAATTTATATTAAATATTTATTGTATGTATACTTATTTATTTGATTGCACTAGGTCTTAGTCATGGCACGCAGGATCTTTAATCTTTGCGGAGGCATGTGGATCTTCTGTTGCAGCATGTGAACTCTTAGTTGCAGCATGTGGGATCCAGTTCCCTGACCAGGGATGGAACCCAGGCCCCCAGCACTAGAAATATGGAGTCTTAGCCACTGGACCACCAAGGAAGTCCCTCAAAGCTTTGTCTTTATGCCACTTTCTTGCACAAATCTTTAATAACCCGTTTCCCTTGGAAATGTAACCAGCTAGTATTCACACACAAGTACCTAGTTTTTTCTAATGGTGAGATTAGACCCTGCAGGTTGAGGCTGGAGTCTTACAATAGGGCGCTTATTCCGTTTGGGCTGCCTCTTCTGCTCTCTGTGGCCTGAAATAAAGCAAGGCTCAGATGCTGGCAAATAGGAGCTTTAAAGGAAAGGGTCGCTGAGCAGAAAACTGAGGGCTGGGGTTGATGGTTTATTTATTCAGTAAATACTGCCAGAATATTTACTACGTGCCTGCACAATGCAGAGTCCTACCTCCCAGCACCAGTGGAAGGGGAAGTGGTGTGGAATTGAGAGGTGGGGGGTCTGAGGGAGCCCAGAGCAGGAGCAAGCGCCCAGGGCAGGTTTTCTGTGAGAGGTGATGGTGGAGCCAGGGCTCAATGGACAAAGATCAGTCAGCTGGGCTGAGAAGGGAGGAGAAAATCTTATAGGCTGAGGTATAACTGAGCTCAAGTCTTTCCCCAAACCCCTTTGGACTCCATGGCCAAATGGACACATGGCCAGGTGTGCTTGTGTCGTGACAGAACGCTAGACTCATGACCAAGAACCCAAGCAGGACTCAGGCCTGAGTTTCAGGCACTGAAGTCCAAGGCCAGCCACGGGTTCAGGATTCCTGAAATAGGGCAGAGATCAGAGCTGTGACCCAGAGGAGAACTTCCCTGCTTAGCGACAAGAGCAAACGTGCCTAATGGGGGGCAGTACGTCCCCCGCCAGCTTCTGCCTCAGCCTTGCTAAGGAGCAGCAAACCCAAGCTGGAATCTTGGGGTTCAGTAGGGAAACCTGGAGGTGGGGAGCCTGCAGACTTCAGGGCCAGGAGCCAGCCAAGTAAGTCACTGTGGCACGACCTTTCCTCCAGAACTCTCTGCCCAGAGTGGCCCCTGGGACTTCCAGCCCCGCTGGCCTCCGGAGCACACAGCAGGCCCCACATGGGCACAGCAATGGTCTGCACACTTCCCAGGGACCAGGACAGAAGGTCTCACCTGCCCTGCTTTAGACATAAGGAGATGACAAGCCCAATCCCACCCAGTCAGTGGACCAAGACTCAAGGCCTTCTGCTCACAGAGCCTCCACTCTCTCTCCCATGCCTGGTGGCCTCGGTGGACAGTCATGGGTGTGTGCATGTGTATGTGCGCGTGTGCATGGTCTTGGGAAAGCAGGGCCAAGGTGAAGAAAGCACTAGCACTCATCCTAACCCCAGTCCCTTCAGACCTGTGGCCCGAATTAATCTCTTGCTGACCCTGGAGAGCCAATCATGGCTTGGCAGAAGGGCCTCCCCCTCCCCCGGGCCTGTTCTTCCCCTTAACTGACCTTTCTTCTCTGCCAAGTACAAGGCCTTTCTTCCCTTGGGCTGCCGGTGATCTGGAGCCAAGAGCTACACACAGTCTTCACTCAGGGTCATCATGGTCTTTACCAGCCCAGGTTCGGCCATCTCTCTCTGTAGCTCTCTTTGCTACTCCCTCTGCCTGACCTGCCTCAGTTTCATTAGGGAGGCCTCACGAGATTTCCTTCTTTGATGCTTGTGATCCATCCTTCGCATGGGCTCCCTCTGGCTTTCTGGGGCCAAGAGCAGCTTGTAATCAGTCAACGTCCCACTCATGACAGAACGTCTCCCCAAAATTGTTCACATTCATCTAACATTTGTTTCTACTCATTTATTTTTCCTCCCTTGGTCCTTCTTCTGAGGAGAACTTCTGATACGACCAAGAGCAAACGTCCAGGCCACCGGGTTCAGGATTCCTGAAATAGGGCAGAGATCAGAGCTGTGACCCAGAGGAGAACTTCCCTGCTTAGCGACAAGAGCAACGTGCCTAATGGGGGGCAGTACGTCCCCCGCCAGCTTCTGCCTCAGCCTTGCTAAGGAGCAGCAAACCCAAGCTGGAATCTTGGGGTTCAGTAGGGAAACCTGGAGGTGGGGAGCCTGCAGACTTCAGGGCCAGGAGCCAGCCAAGTAAGTCACTGTGGCACGACCTTTCCTCCAGAACTCTCTGCCCAGAGTGGCCCCTGGGACTTCCAGCCCCGCTGGCCTCCGGAGCACACAGCAGGCCCCACATGGGCACAGCAACGGTCTGCACACTTCCCAGGGACCAGGACAGAAGGTCTCACCTGCCCTGCTTTAGACATAAGGAGATGACAAGCCCAATCCCACCCAGTCAGTGGACCAAGACTCAAGGCCTTCTGCTCACAGAGCCTCCACTCTCTCTCCCATGCCTGGTGGCCTCGGTGGACAGTCATGGGTGTGTGCATGTGTATGTGCGCGTGCATGGTCGTGGGAAAGCAGGGCCAAGGTGAAGAAAGCACTAGCACTCATCCTAACCCCAGTCCCTTCAGACCTGTGGCCCGAATTAATCTCTTGCTGACCCTGGAGAGCCAATCATGGCTTGGCAGAAGGGCCTCCCCCTCCCCCGGGCCTGTTCTTCCCCTTAACTGACCTTTCTTCTCTGCCAAGTACAAGGCCTTTCTTCCCTTGGGCTGCCGGTGATCTGGAGCCAAGAGCTACACACAGTCTTCACTCAGGGTCATCATGGTCTTTACCAGCCCAGGTTCGGCCATCTCTCTCTGTAGCTCTCTTTGCTACTCCCTCTGCCTGACCTGCCTCAGTTTCATTAGGGAGGCCTCACGAGATTTCCTTCTTTGATGCTTGTGATCCATCCTTCGCATGGGCTCCCTCTGGCTTTCTGGGGCCCGAAGAGCAGCTTGTAATCAGTCAACGTCCCACTCATGACAGAACGTCTCCCCAAAATTGTTCACATTCATCTAACATTTGTTTCTACTCATTTATTTTTCCTCCCTTGGTCCTTCTTCTGTTCAAACTTTAGTTTTAAACATTTTGGCCTGCAACCCATAGAAACAAAGCAGATTGACATTGAAAACCAAAACACACATACATGCACACACACCTGAAACAAAAAATTCATGAAACAATATTTATTGTCACTACGTGCCATATGCTCTGTTCTCCTCCATTCTGTTTCATGAGAAAATGCTGGCAAGACTTACTAAATTGATTTCATGTCCCACGAATAGGTTGTGGCCTACAGTTTGAAAAACATTGAACCATGTTGTGATATCCAGAGCCTCAGGGCAGTAACATGATAAAAATTAGTGAAGAAAGAAAAGTCTACTCTAAGATTTTGAAACACATGCTAGGGACAATAATCTGTAAAGAGTTCTGAGTTTCAAAAGCCAAGGCTATCTCCTCTTCTATGTATGACGTGTAGGTCGGGGCAGGCCAGTTATCCACCAACAAAATGAGATGAGGCTCTCCAGCTGTTCCCTCTCCACTCCCCAAGGGCATTTGCTAATTGGGGGCACTGGCTGATGATCACTCTGCCCAGAAGGAAGACTTCTAATGGAGTGGAGAGAAACCAGTAAAGCTTTTAGGGATCACATGGTATTTGAATGACAGAGGGAAACAGGGGACCTTAAAAACACAGCCAATTTTCCCCACATGGCATTTGCTGAGAATGGGCCTGAGAAAACATCTAAAAGGCTGAGTGAAATCTTCCAAAGGACCGCAGTGCTTAGAAAATAAAGGCTTCCCAAGAAGGAAGGGCCTGCCTCAACAAGGCCTCCTCCTGAGATTTGCCAGACTTTGAAGTTCCATGGGGACAGCGTACAGACAGCTGGGCTGGGAAACTTTATTTTTTTTTTTAAGAGAATGACTTTAAAAATATATATATTTATTTATTTGGCTGTGTCAGGTCTTAGTTGCAGCACGAGGGTTCTTCTTCTGGGGTGCACAGGCCCCTCTTCTGTAGTTGTGGTGCAGGCTTAGCTGCCCCACAGCAGGTGGGATCCCAGTCACCCAACCAGAGATCAAACCCGTGCCCCCTGCATTGCAAGACAGATTCTTAACCACTAGACCACCAGACAGGGCCCTGGGTTGAGAACTTCTGAAAGGCAGACCTGTCTCGCAAGAGCCTTCCATGGTTTAGGAGACAGAGACCTTCAAGGCTCTCAATTAAAATCCACATACGAGGGTTAAATGTACACCACAGATCTGGTGAGTCTTGCAAAAACTAAAACCCAGGCCCACCCAGCTCGATCCTTCAGTAGATGGAGGGGATCAGGCCTCAACCTCACCTGGGGCTTTCAAGACGGACATTTTATTGTCACTACGTGCCATATGCTTCTCCTCCATTCTGTTTCATGAGAAAATGCTGGCAAGACTTACTAAATTGATTTCATGTCCCACGAATAGGTTGTGGCCTACAGTTTGAAAAACATTGAACCATGTTGTGATATCCAGAGCCTCAGGGCAGTAACATGATAAAAATTAGTGAAGAAAGAAAAGTCTACTCTAAGATTTTGAAACACATGCTAGGGACAATAATCTGTAAAGAGTTCTGAGTTTCAAAAGCCAAGGCTATCTCCTCTTCTATGTATGACGTGTAGGTCGGGGCAGGCCAGTTATCCACCAACAAAATGAGATGAGGCTCTCCAGCTGTTCCCTCTCCACTCCCCAAGGGCATTTGCTAATTGGGGGCACTGGCTGATGATCACTCTGCCCAGAAGGAAGACTTCTAATGGAGTGGAGAGAAACCAGTAAAGCTTTTAGGGATCACATGGTATTTGAATGACAGAGGGAAACAGGGGACCTTAAAAACACAGCCAATTTTCCCCACATGGCATTTGCTGAGAATGGGCCTGAGAAAACATCTAAAAGGCTGAGTGAAATCTTCCAAAGGACCGCAGTGCTTAGAAAATAAAGGCTTCCCAAGAAGGAAGGGCCTGCCTCAACAAGGCCTCCTCCTGAGATTTGCCAGACTTTGAAGTTCCATGGGGACAGCGTACAGACAGCTGGGCTGGGAAACTTTATTTTTTTTTTTAAGAGAATGACTTTAAAAATATATATATTTATTTATTTGGCTGTGTCAGGTCTTAGTTGCAGCACGAGGGTTCTTCTTCTGGGGTGCACGGGCCCCCTCTTCTGTAGTTGTGGTGCAGGCTTAGCTGCCCCACAGCAGGTGGGATCCCAGTCACCCAACCAGAGATCAAACCCGTGCCCCCTGCATTGCAAGACAGATTCTTAACCACTAGACCACCAGACAGGGCCCTGGGTTGAGAACTTCTGAAAGGCAGACCTGTCTCGCAAGAGCCTTCCATGGTTTAGGAGACAGAGACCTTCAAGGCTCTCAATTAAAATCCACATACGAGGGTTAAATGTACACCACAGATCTGGTGAGTCTTGCAAAAACTAAAACCCAGGCCCACCCAGCTCGATCCTTCAGTAGATGGAGGGGATCAGGCCTCAACCTCACCTGCTTAACAGAGGAAAAAGGGAACACTTTGTGGGACAAATGACATAATTGGGAATCGCTCTACCTCTTACATACAATGAACGTCTGTGTACAGGAAAACATGACTAGTTCCATGAGGAGGCATGAATGTATACTTGATAAACAGTAGAAAAAATAGACATAGACACACAGATCATTCAGATATTGAAGTCAGTAGATAGAACTTTAAAATAACTGAATGGAGAACCAGGAACTCTCATGCATTGCTGGTGGAGGTGTAAAATGAGTATATCCATGTACTGGCCAGAGCATACTTGGAATACAGAAACTACACGGTACTTTGTTTTTGTTTTTTTTTTTAAAGATTTATTTATTTATTTATTTTGGGCGGGGGTCGGGTTGGGGAGGGAGGGGAGCGGGTGGGCCACTTCCACTGGTCTTTTATTTCTCTGTTTTCGTCTGTCTTTGTTCTTTGGCTCCTGTGGGCCTCCCATCGTGGTGGTATCTGTCGTTGCAGAGTGCCGGCTCTGGGCGCATGCACGCCAGAGCTCCGGCTCGGTGATTGGACACATCAGTCCTGCCGCTCCGTGGCATGTGGGATCTTCCCAGGCCAGGGATCGAACCGGCGCCCCTTGCACTGCAAGGCGATGTCCTTATCCACTGGACCACCAGGGGAAGCCCCTACACGGTACTTTGGACAGAAATTTTTTTTTTTTTTTTGGCCTTAATTTTTAATTGTTTATTTATTTATTTTCATTCATCTTTATTCTTTGGCCTGTGTGGGCCTCCCATTGCAGTGACCTCTCCTGTTGCAGAGCACCAGCTTTGGCGCATGTGCTCCAGAGCGCTGGCTGGCAAATGGACACACAAGTCTAGCTGCTCTATGACACGTGGGATCTTCCTGGGCCAGGGATCAAACTGGTGCCCCCTGCACTACAAGGCAGACTCTTCATCCACTGGACCACCAGGGAAGCCCTTTGGACAAGAAATTTTACCATGAAGAACTATTAAGGGGCTTCCGTAGTGCCTCAGTAGTGAAGAATCTGCTTGCCAATGCCAGACACACAGGTTTGATCCCTGATCAGAGAAGATCTCACATGTCTCAGACCTACTAAACCCATGTGTATTACTCTTGGTACTGAAGGAAGCCTTCCTTGGAAGGGAGCCACACCCTGGAAATTGCTGGACAACTTCCCACAGGATTGATGCACTGGAAAGTCAACCTCAGAGATTTTGAAGGAAGCTGAGCATGGAGATGTGCTTTGTGTTTCCAGCTGCCACATGCTATAGGAACCTTCCAAGTAAGACATCAGAACCAGAGGAGAAGCCCCTTTCTCCTACGTTGGTTGCCATTGCCCCTTACTGACAAGCCTTGATTCTGTTCTAGATCACAAAGGAAAAATGTTGGCAGGGCCCAGCTCCCTTAAAACAGGGCAGGTAACTGAGTATGTGTTTGGATCCGAGAAATAATAAATTGATAACTGATATACCTAACTTTGCAAAAGTATTTAGTAGACTATACTAAAACTAAGCATACAGCTACCTTTAGACACAAAATTCTTATTAATACTCCTAGGTATATATCTAAAGAGCAATTAGTATGTTTACCAAAAGACTCATTTAAGAATATTTATAGCATTTTTAGTCATAATAGCCCCCAAACTGGAGACAAATCAAATGTTTATTAACTAGAGCATGAATAACTAAATTTTAGCTTATCTACATAATGGAATATTCTACTGCAATAACTAAGAATGATACACTGACAGAAATAAATCTCACAGACATTGTATTAAGTGAAAGGAGTCAGATGTAAAAGAAACATACACTAAGTCCAGTAAAAAGTGAAACATACTGATGGTGATTGAAGTCAGGATACTGGTTTTCTCTTGAGGGAGAGGAATGAGAACTGTGTGAGTGGGAAGAAGTGCTGGAAATGTTATGTTTCTTGGTCTGGGTGGTGGCTACCAGGAGATATACCAACGTGAAAGCTCAACAAACTGAGCATTCATGATGAGTACACTTCCCACAAAGTCTAGGAGATGGTAAGGATAAAAGAGCCCGGTGTGCTGCAGTCCCATGGGGTCACAAACAGTTGGACACAAGGCTTCCCTGGTGTTCCAGTGGGTAAAGAGTCTAACTTTCAGTGCAAGGGACGCCAGTTCGATCCCTGGCCTGGGAAGATCCCACATGCTGAGGAGCGGCTGGACCAGTGTGTCTAATTATGAGCCAGCGCTCTGGAACACATGTGCCCAGAGCTGGTGCTCTGCAACAGGAGAGGCCACTGCAATGGGAGGCCCACACAGGCCAAAGAACAAAGATGGATGAAAGACCAATTAAAAAAAAGAGACCAAATATTAAGAAAAAAAAAAGAGTTGGACACGCCTAAGCAACCGAACAACAGCACTTTTTATATATCACTGTATTTGTGTTACACACTCATCCCCCTGTATCCACAGGGGATTGGTTCAAGGACTCAACGCAGACACCCAAAGATGCTCAAGCTCTACGTTGGTTGCCATTGCCCCTTACTGACAAGCCTTGATTCTGTTCTAGATCACAAAGGAAAAATGTTGGCAGGGCCCAGCTCCTTAAAACAGGGCAGGTAACTGAGTATGTGTTTGGATCCGAGAAATAATAAATTGATAACTGATATACCTAACTTTGCAAAAGTATTTAGTAGACTATACTAAAACTAAGCATACAGCTACCTTTAGACACAAAATTCTTATTAATACTCCTAGGTATATATCTAAAGAGCAATTAGTATGTTTACCAAAAGACTCATTTAAGAATATTTATAGCATTTTTAGTCATAATAGCCCCCAAACTGGAGACAAATCAAATGTTTATTAACTAGAGCATGAATAACTAAATTTTAGCTTATCTACATAATGGAATATTCTACTGCAATAACTAAGAATGATACACTGACAGAAATAAATCTCACAGACATTGTATTAAGTGAAAGGAGTCAGATGTAAAAGAAACATACACTAAGTCCAGTAAAAAGTGAAACATACTGATGGTGATTGAAGTCAGGATACTGGTTTTCTCTTGAGGGAGAGGAATGAGAACTGTGTGAGTGGGAAGAAGTGCTGGAAATGTTATGTTTCTTGGTCTGGGTGGTGGCTACCAGGAGATATACCAACGTGAAAGCTCAACAAACTGAGCATTCATGATGAGTACACTTCCCACAAAGTCTAGGAGATGGTAAGGATAAAAGAGCCCGGTGTGCTGCAGTCCCATGGGGTCACAAACAGTTGGACACAAGGCTTCCCTGGTGTTCCAGTGGGTAAAGAGTCTAACTTTCAGTGCAAGGGACGCCAGTTCGATCCCTGGCCTGGGAAGATCCCACATGCTGAGGAGCGGCTGGACCAGTGTGTCTAATTATGAGCCAGCGCTCTGGAACACATGTGCCCAGAGCTGGTGCTCTGCAACAGGAGAGGCCACTGCAATGGGAGGCCCACACAGGCCAAAGAACAAAGATGGATGAAAGACCAATTAAAAAAAAGAGACCAAATATTAAGAAAAAAAAAAGAGTTGGACACGCCTAAGCAACCGAACAACAGCACTTTTTATATATCACTGTATTTGTGTTACACACTCATCCCCCTGTATCCACAGGGGATTGGTTCAAGGACTCAACGCAGACACCCAGATTCACAGATGCTCAAGCTCTATGGTCAGCCCTCCAGTGTCTGCTGGTTCCACATTCGTGGTTTTAACCAACTTCAGTGTGTGTTAGGTCTGAAAGTCACAGGAGACTGAACCCATGGTTGCAGAACCCGTGGAAACCGAGGGCCAACTGTGTATTTTTTTTTTTTTCTGTGTATTTATTTTTAAAAAATCCCTGTATAAGTAGACCAATGCAGTTCAAATGCATGCCTTTCAAGGGTAAAGTGTACTTTAAAAATTCACAATATCTCCATTTAGATTAATATATTGAATAATATGAAGGAAGAGATATTAATAGACAAAGTAGATGGTGAAAAATGCCAACAGAGAAGTGGAATCTACCAAAAACCCTCAAAGCAATAAAAATCAAATGAATACTCCAGAATTTAAAAAGTATAATAACTGAAACCAAGGATGCATTGGTTAAGTTTGATAGCAGTTTGAACACTGCTGAACACAAAATGAATGAACTTGAGGGCAAGTCAAAAGAACACATTGAAGCTAAAGCACAGAGTGGGAAAAGATGGAGAGAAAAAAAGATACTAGCATCAGAAAGATATGTGGGGCATATTCACATGTTTAACATTCATGTCACCTGAATCACAGAGGAGAGGAGAGAGAAGATGAAAGAGAAGAGATATGGGCTTCCACCACTATCCAAAAGCAGAGCATACCTATGAAACCTTTCATATGCTAAAATGGCATAAAATGAAATAGCAGTCGCCTTTGTACTGACGGATGCACAAAATAAATTGAGATAAAGCACAGATGCTCACAGACACTGTTCAGGGCTATGGTGCCTCGATGCGGAGGCACTGAGGGTAGTTCCTGGGTAAGGAGCTTGGCAGTGCCACTTTTGCTCTCTGTGTAACCAGCTCCCTTCAAAACGCTGAATGTCACTTTCAATTTTTGCCTTTTTACTTAAAAGTGAAAATCCTGTATCGATTTATTTCTGCTGGTGAAAACATATACTAATGATAGGGACAGAATGGAATAGTTAGGTAGCTGTAAACTCCTATTAGGGGACTGTAGGTAGAAGGGTAAGACCTGGGAAAAGTTGGGAGGCCAGTAAGTTAAGAATGACACAAGAAAGCTGCTCCTTATTCAATAAAGCAGGAAGAGCTGGGGAAGGAGGAGCTAATGATGTATGCCTCACGTCTGCATCTACGTCTATTTGAAGAAGGCAGTCTTCTACCCTCCTATATATGTATTGCTGCCCACCCAATCGAGAGAGGAGCAGAGCTTTCCTGCTTACCCCTCTTACAAGTGTCCTATCCTAATAAATCTGTCTCTTACCTATCACTTTGTCTCTCACTGAATTCTTCTCTGCAAAGAGACATGAAGAACCTGAGCTCCGTTAGGTCCTGAAATCAGGTATGGTGGGCTTTGGCTGGGTTTGAGTCCCAGCCACATGGGTTCAAGTCCCAAACAGGGTTTTGGCTGGGTTCAAGCCCCAGCCACGTGGATTCAAGTCCCAAACATGGTTTTGGCTGGGTTCAAGCCTTAGCCGTGTGAGTCTGAGTCCCAAACTGGGTTTTGGGTTTAAGTCCCAATCCGAGGTAGAACACTTTCACTAATGTAGGTCTTATGTAAAAGCAAAGTGGCTTAAAGTGAACTTTCAAAAAGTACAAAAGGTCTGTCTTCAGAGAGACATTGGCAGGGAATTTTCTAAAACTGGTGAAAGACATAAATCCATACATCCAAGGAGTTCAATGAATTCCCAAAAGAAATTCATGTAGTTAAGTGCAAAGAAAACTACAGGCAGGCTCATCATAGTTAGATTGCTGACAGCAGAGTAAAAATAAAAATTTAAGCATCATTTTTCTTTATTGAAAAAACCCTTTGGTGAACACTTCCTGGCAGCTGATTAGAAGCTGAGTGTGAGTGAAACCTATTCCCTGGTATGAGAGCAATGTAACCAGCCTCTCAACCAGAGTCAACCCAATGTCATTCTGCAGCTCAGAGCCTGGAGACCTAGATTCAAATTCCCCAGCCACAGCTTGCAAAAAACATTTTGCCTTTTACTTAAAAGTGAAAATCCTGTATCGATTTATTTCTGCTGGTGAAAACATATACTAATGATAGGGACAGAATGGAATAGTTAGGTAGCTGTAAACTCCTATTAGGGGACTGTAGGTAGAAGGGTAAGACCTGGGAAAAGTTGGGAGGCCAATAAGTTAACGATCACTCAAGAAAGCTGCTCCTTATTCAATAAAGCAGGAAGAGCTGGAGAAGGAGGAGCTAATGATGTATGCCTTACGTCTGCATCTACATCTACTTGAAGAAGGCAGTCTTCTACCCTCCTATATATATATTGCTGCCCACCCAATCGGGAGAGGAGCAGAGCTTTCCTGCTTACCCCTCTTACAAGTGTCCTATCCTAATAAATCTGTCTCTTACCTATCACTTTGTCTCTCACTGAATTCTTCTCTGCAAAGAGACATGAAGAACCTGAGCTCCGTTAGGTCCTGAAATCAGGTATGGTGGGCTTTGGCTGGGTTTGAGTCCCAGCCACATGGGTTCAAGTCCCAAACAGGGTTTTGGCTGGGTTCAAGCCCCAGCCACGTGGATTCAAGTCCCAAACATGGTTTTGGCTGGGTTCAAGCCTTAGCCGTGTGAGTCTGAGTCCCAAACTGGGTTTTGGGTTTAAGTCCCAATCCGAGGTAGAACACTTTCACTAATGTAGGTCTTATGTAAAAGCAAAGTGGCTTAAAGTGAACTTTCAAAAAGTACAAAAGGTCTGTCTTCAGAGAGACATTGGCAGGGAATTTTCTAAAACTGGTGAAAGACATAAATCCATACATCCAAGGAGTTCAATGAATTCCCAAAAGAAATTCATGTAGTTAAGTGCAAAGAAAACTACAGGCAGGCTCATCATAGTTAGATTGCTGACAGCAGAGTAAAAATAAAAATTTAAGCATCATTTTTCTTTATTGAAAAAACCCTTTGGTGAACACTTCCTGGCAGCTGATTAGAAGCTGAGTGTGAGTGAAACCTATTCCCTGGTATGAGAGCAATGTAACCAGCCTCTCAACCAGAGTCAACCCAATGTCATTCTGCAGCTCAGAGCCTGGGACCAGCATCCTGAGCACTACTTCTAAATAATCCCCAGCCACAGCTTGCAAAATGGTGGAGAAATGATTATCATTGGTAGCCACATGTTCTCATGTCTTAGGAATTGAAATATTATAATACCACATCAGAAAAGGGAAAATTCCCCTGATTTTGAAACTGAAAATTCAAAATTGGCTCATTTTAATTTATGCCAATTTTCTGAAATCCAATGGCATCACTCTTGTCAACAAACAAGACAGAAGAATTTTAGATCTCTGATGGTTAGGATTTTCAGTTCAATTCAGTTGCTCAGTCATGTTTGACTCTTTGTGACCCCATGGATTGGAGCACACCAAGCTTCCAGGAGCTTGCTCAAACTCATGTCCATTGACTCAGTGATGCCATCCAACCATCTCATCCTCTGTCATCCCTTCCTCCTTCTGCCTTCTATTTTTTCCAACATCAGGCTCTTTTCACATCAAGGAGCTGTCTCTTTGCATCAGGTAGCCAAAGTATTGGAGCTTCGGCTAAGCATTAGTCCTTCCAATGAATTTTCAGGGTTGATTTCCTTTAGGACTGACTGGTTTGACCTCCTTGCTGTCCAAGGGATGCTCAAGAGTCTTATCCAGCACCAGAATTCAAAGGCATCAATTCTTGCACTCAACCTTCTTTATGGTCCAGCTCTCACATCCAAACATGACTACCGGGAAAAACCATAGCTTTGATTATATGGACTTAGGATTTTAAAACATTATTTTTATAGGTCTTATGTAAAAGCAAAGTGGCTTAAAGTGAACTTTCAAAAAGTACAAAAGGTCTGTCTTCAGAGAGACATTGGCAGGGAATTTTCTAAAACTGGTGAAAGACATAAATCCATACATCCAAGGAGTTCAATGAATTCCCAAAAGAAATTCATGTAGTTAAGTGCAAAGAAAACTACAGGCAGGCTCATCATAGTTAGATTGCTGACAGCAGAGTAAAAATAAAAATTTAAGCATCATTTTTCTTTATTGAAAAAACCCTTTGGTGAACACTTCCTGGCAGCTGATTAGAAGCTGAGTGTGAGTGAAACCTATTCCCTGGTATGAGAGCAATGTAACCAGCCTCTCAACCAGAGTCAACCCAATGTCATTCTGCAGCTCAGAGCCTGGGACCAGCATCCTGAGCACTACTTCTAAATAATCCCCAGCCACAGCTTGCAAAATGGTGGAGAAATGATTATCATTGGTAGCCACATGTTCTCATGTCTTAGGAATTGAAATATTATAATACCACATCAGAAAAGGGAAAATTCCCCTGATTTTGAAACTGAAAATTCAAAATTGGCTCATTTTAATTTATGCCAATTTTCTGAAATCCAATGGCATCACTCTTGTCAACAAACAAGACAGAAGAATTTTAGATCTCTGATGGTTAGGATTTTCAGTTCAATTCAGTTGCTCAGTCATGTTTGACTCTTTGTGACCCCATGGATTGGAGCACACCAAGCTTCCAGGAGCTTGCTCAAACTCATGTCCATTGACTCAGTGATGCCATCCAACCATCTCATCCTCTGTCATCCCTTCCTCCTTCTGCCTTCTATTTTTTCCAACATCAGGCTCTTTTCACATCAAGGAGCTGTCTCTTTGCATCAGGTAGCCAAAGTATTGGAGCTTCGGCTAAGCATTAGTCCTTCCAATGAATTTTCAGGGTTGATTTCCTTTAGGACTGACTGGTTTGACCTCCTTGCTGTCCAAGGGATGCTCAAGAGTCTTATCCAGCACCAGAATTCAAAGGCATCAATTCTTGCACTCAACCTTCTTTATGGTCCAGCTCTCACATCCAAACATGACTACCGGGAAAAACCATAGCTTTGATTATATGGACTTAGGATTTTAAAACATTATTTTTATATTAAAATAAATACGAGTATGGTAGTATTCTAAAATACACACAAATCTTTGAGATTAATATTTGCAACTGAGAGGCCATATAGAATTAAGACTTTAGATGTTCACACAAATTTTGTCTATTTTTCTTTTTCATTTTGGTCCCAGGCATGTGGGATCTTAACTCCCCAATCAGGGATTGAACCCACACACCTTGCTTTGGAGGCACAGGAGTCCCAGCCACTGGACAGTCAGGGAAGTCCAACACAAAGTCCATTTTAGGATGGCACATGGCAGAAACATAGCTAGCTCTCTGGCCTCTACTAAGGGTACTAGCTATAAGGGTAGTAATCCTGTTCACAAAGCCATCACCTTCATAACCTAATTACCTCCTAAAAGCCTCATCTTCAAATACCATTCCATTAGGATTCAGTTTCAACATATGTATTTTGAGGGGACACAACATTCAGTTCATAACATTATATAAAATATGACAATCAAGTCAGAGAAGTACTTGCATTGTTGTTCAGTTGCTAAGTCATATCCTGCTCTTTGTGATCCCATGGACTACAGCATGTCAGGCTCCTCTGTCCTCCATTATCTCCTGGGAGTTTGTTCAAATTCATGTCCTTTGAGTGGGTGATGCCATACAACCATGTCATCCTCTGCTTCCATCTTCTCCTCTTGCTCTCGGTCTTTCCCAGCATCAGGGTCTTTTGTAATGAATTGCCTCTTCTCATCAAGTGGCCAAAACATTGGAGCTTCAGCTTCAGCATCAGTCCTTCCAATGAATATTCAGGACTTCAGCTTCAGCATCAGTCCTTCCAATGAATATTCAGGACTGACCCTTTTAGGATTGACTAGTTTGATCTCCTTACAGTCCAAGGGACTCTCAAGAGTCTTCTCCAGTGCCACAGTTCACATCAATTTTTCAGTGCTCATATGGTCCAAGTCTCACATCTATACATGACAACTGAAATGACCATAGCTTTGACTATATGAACTTTTGTTCTCAAAGTGATGTCTCTGCTTTTTAATATGCTGTTTAGGTTTGTCATAGCTTTCCTTCCAAAGAGCAAGCCTCTTTTAATTTCATGGCTGTGGTCACTGTCCACAGGGATTCTGGATCCCAAGAAAATAATGTCACTGCTTCCACGTTTTCCCCATCTACTTCATTTTGCCATGAAGTGATGGGACTGGATGCCATGATCTTTGTTTTTTGCATGTTGAGTTTTAAGCCAGTTTTTTTACTTCCCTCTTTCACCCTCATCAAGAGGCTCTTTATTTCCTCTTCATTTTCTGCCATAAGGGTGGTGTCATCTGCATATCTGAGATTGTTGATATTTCTCCTGGCAATCTTGATTCCAGCTTGTAATTTATCCAGCCCGGCTTTTCACACGATATACTCTTCATATAAGTTAAGTAAGGAGGGTGACAATATATAGCCTTGACATACTTCTTTCCCAATTTTTTGAACCAGTCCATTGTCCCATGTCCAGTTCTAACTGCTCCTTCTTGACCTGCACACAGGTCTCTCAGGAGGCAGGTAAGGTGGTCTGGTATTCCCATCTCTTTAAGAACATTTCAGTTTGTTGTGGTCCACACAGTCAAAGGCTTTAGTGTAGTCAGTGAAGCAGAAGTAGATTTTTTCTGGAATTCCCTTGCTTTCTCCATGATCCAACCAGCATAAGGAGAGACAAATAGATCAGTGGAACTGACTAGAGAGTCCTGAAACTCACACCTAACCACCAGTTGATATTTGACAAAGGTGCCAAAACAATCCAATGGAGCAAAGAAAAGTTTTTTCGACAGACAGTGTTCGTTCAATCAGAGATCTATATGGAATAAAAAGCATGACATTTACCGCACATCCCCTACAAAATTAATTTGGTGCAGTGGTACAACCCTGCTGTGGAAGATGCAGCAATTAAAAAGGAACAAAATGTCGATACATGCAACAACTGTAGCTAATTATGCTGACAAAAAACCAGTTCCAAAAGGGACTCTCAAGAGTCTTCTCCAGTGCCACAGTTCACATCAATTTTTCAGTGCTCATATGGTCCAAGTCTCACATCTATACATGACAACTGAAATGACCATAGCTTTGACTATATGAACTTTTGTTCTCAAAGTGATGTCTCTGCTTTTTAATATGCTGTTTAGGTTTGTCATAGCTTTCCTTCCAAAGAGCAAGCCTCTTTTAATTTCATGGCTGTGGTCACTGTCCACAGGGATTCTGGATCCCAAGAAAATAATGTCACTGCTTCCACGTTTTCCCCATCTACTTCATTTTGCCATGAAGTGATGGGACTGGATGCCATGATCTTTGTTTTTTGCATGTTGAGTTTTAAGCCAGTTTTTTTACTTCCCTCTTTCACCCTCATCAAGAGGCTCTTTATTTCCTCTTCATTTTCTGCCATAAGGGTGGTGTCATCTGCATATCTGAGATTGTTGATATTTCTCCTGGCAATCTTGATTCCAGCTTGTGATTTATCCAGCCCGGCTTTTCACACGATATACTCTTCATATAAGTTAAGTAAGGAGGGTGACAATATATAGCCTTGACATACTTCTTTCCCAATTTTTTGAACCAGTCCATTGTCCCATGTCCAGTTCTAACTGCTCCTTCTTGACCTGCACACAGGTCTCTCAGGAGGCAGGTAAGGTGGTCTGGTATTCCCATCTCTTTAAGAACATTTCAGTTTGTTGTGGTCCACACAGTCAAAGGCTTTAGTGTAGTCAGTGAAGCAGAAGTAGATTTTTTCTGGAATTCCCTTGCTTTCTCCATGATCCAACCAGCATAAGGAGAGACAAATAGATCAGTGGAACTGACTAGAGAGTCCTGAAACTCACACCTAACCACCAGTTGATATTTGACAAAGGTGCCAAAACAATCCAATGGAGCAAAGAAAAGTTTTTTCGACAGACAGTGTTCGTTCAATCAGAGATCTATATGGAATAAAAAGCATGACATTTACCGCACATCCCCTACAAAATTAATTTGGTGCAGTGGTACAACCCTGCTGTGGAAGATGCAGCAATTAAAAAGGAACAAAATGTCGATACATGCAACAACTGTAGCTAATTATGCTGACAAAAAACCAGTTCCAAAAGGCTACATACTGTATAATATGACTTAGATATCATTAAAAATTTTTATTTTAGGGGCTTCCCTGGTGGTCCAGTGGGTAAAGAGTCCGTCATGCAATGCAAGGGGCACCGGTTTGATTCCTGGCCTGGGAAGACCCCACATGTCATGGAGCGTCTGGACTGGTGTGTATAATTAAGAGCCAGCACTCTGGAGCACATGCGCCCAGAGTCGGTGCTCTGAGAGGAGAGAGACCACTGCAATGGGAGGCCCACACAGGCTAAAGAATAAAGATGGATGAAAATAAATAAATAAATAAACAATTAAAAGAGGCCAAAATTTTTTTAAAAAGAAGAAAAAGTTTATTTTATATTGGGGTATAGTTGATTAACAATATTGTGTTAGTCTCAGGTGTACAGCAAAGTAGTTCAGTTATACATATATATGTATCATATATATATATATGTATCCATTCTTTTTCAGATTCTTTGCTTATTTAGGTTATTACAGAGTACTGAGCAACGTTTCATATGCTACACTAGATATTTTTTTAAATGACAAAACGTTAGCAGTGGATGGCAGAATACTGGTTGCCAGAGGTTAAGGACCTGGGGGAGAGATCCAGAAGGGAGGTGTGGGTGGCTATAAAGGGCAACACAAAGGCTTTAGTGTAGTCAGTTGAAGGGCAGAAGTAGATTTTTTCTGGAATTCCCTTGCTTTCTCCATGATCCAACCAGCATAAGGAGAGACAAATAGATCAGTGGAACTGACTAGAGAGTCCTGAAACTCACACCTAACCACCAGTTGATATTTGACAAAGGTGCCAAAACAATCCAATGGAGCAAAGAAAAGTTTTTTCGACAGACAGTGTTCGTTCAATCAGAGATCTATATGGAATAAAAAGCATGACATTTACCGCACATCCCCTACAAAATTAATTTGGTGCAGTGGTACAACCCTGCTGTGGAAGATGCAGCAATTAAAAAGGAACAAAATGTCGATACATGCAACAACTGTAGCTAATTATGCTGACAAAAAACCAGTTCCAAAAGGCTACATACTGTATAATATGACTTAGATATCATTAAAAATTTTTATTTTAGGGGCTTCCCTGGTGGTCCAGTGGGTAAAGAGTCCGTCATGCAATGCAAGGGGCACCGGTTTGATTCCTGGCCTGGGAAGACCCCACATGTCATGGAGCGTCTGGACTGGTGTGTATAATTAAGAGCCAGCACTCTGGAGCACATGCGCCCAGAGTCGGTGCTCTGAGAGGAGAGAGACCACTGCAATGGGAGGCCCACACAGGCTAAAGAATAAAGATGGATGAAAATAAATAAATAAATAAACAATTAAAAGAGGCCAAAATTTTTTTAAAAAGAAGAAAAAGTTTATTTTATATTGGGGTATAGTTGATTAACAATATTGTGTTAGTCTCAGGTGTACAGCAAAGTAGTTCAGTTATACATATATATGTATCATATATATATATATGTATCCATTCTTTTTCAGATTCTTTGCTTATTTAGGTTATTACAGAGTACTGAGCAACGTTTCATATGCTACACTAGATATTTTTTTAAATGACAAAACGTTAGCAGTGGATGGCAGAATACTGGTTGCCAGAGGTTAAGGACCTGGGGGAGAGATCCAGAAGGGAGGTGTGGGTGGCTATAAAGGGCAACACAAAGGATCTTTGTGTTCAGGATCTTGACTATGGCAGTGGATACATAAACCTAAATATGATAAAATCTTATAAAATCAAATACACATACAAATGAGTACAACTAAAACTAGGGAGACCTGAGTAAGATGGGTGGGCTGTACTGATGTCAGTATCCTGATTGTGATGTTATCCTATAATCTTTCAGAATGTTACTCTTGAGGGGAACTGGTCACAGTGGACAAAGGTTTTCTCAGGATTATTTTTACAACTGTATGACTCTACAATTATCTCAATGAAAACTCCAATGAAAAGGGAATTTGAGGTGGATCATAAGCCTAACATAAATTTCAAATAACTTCTTTTATTATCATTTAAAAATGACTTCTAGTATTATAACTTTCAAAAATAAAGGGTGCGTCTTCATGGAGGTAGGCAAAGATTCCTTAGGAAAAAATCCCTTAGGGCAAAGAAAACAACAAACAATTAAAAATGATGAATCTCAAAAATTTTTAAATCTATAGTCAATCTATGTTACCATACTGATAACATTATGCCGGCAGCTAGGGCAGAGTGTGGAGGAGTCCACATATGGTGCTTTGTCACTTCGGTTGCAAAGCAACACTCACCACGTTCACTCTGACTGAGGAAAACTAATCAGGTGGCCCCATCCAGGGGCGGGGGAGAGGCTGGCCATCATGACCCTTGACTGGGAAAGCACCTGCCACCAATGATCCCACACTCTGAATGTGATACTTGTACAACAGTACCAATAACAGCTTTACTGTCAAGAAACTTTAAGAGACATTGTCTCTTTCCACAATATCCCTGAATGGTAGATATTATATTTCTTCTTTTAAAGATGAGGAAACCACAGATGGCCAGAAAGCACATGAAACAATGCTCAATGTCACTTATTATTAGAGAAATGCAAATCAAAACTACAATGAGATATCACCTCACACCAGTTGAAATGGCCATAATCAACAAATTGACGGACAATAAATGCTGGAGAGGGTGCGGAGAAAAGGGAACACTCTTGCATTGCTGGTGGGAATGTAAACTGATAACAGCCGCTATGGAAGACAGTATAGAGAGTCCTTAAAAAACTAAAAATAGAAGCGTCATACGACCCAGCAATCCCACTCTTAGGCATATAGCCTGATGAAATCGAAACTGAAAGAAGTACCTGTACCCCAATGCTCATTGCAGCTCTCTATACAATAGCTAGAACATGGAAGCAACCTAAATGTCCATCGACAAATGAATGGATACAAAAGCTCTGATACATATATACAATGGAGTACTTCTCAGCTGTGAAAAGAAATGAAGAAGAATCAGTCCTAATGGGGTGGTTGGATCTAGAGCCTATCATAAAAAGTGAAGTAAGTCAAAAAGAGAAAGACAAGTACAGTATACTAACACATATATATGGAATCTAGTAGGATGGTAATGATAATACACATAGTGAAGCGATGGAAGAACAGACATGGAGAATAGACATATGGACATTGTAGGGAATGAACAGTGGGTGGGGGGCGTAAAGGAAGTAGCATGAAAATCTACACTATCATATGTGAAAAAGATAGCTATTGTCATTGCGCTGTGGATGGAGGAACCTGCAGGGGTGCTGTGCAATGGTCTGGAGGGGTGGGATGGAGGGGATTGGGAGTGGGGTGGAGGAGGGAGGGGCCAGGGATATAGATATACATATGACTAATCTGGTATTATACATATCTGTAAACAACAAAACTCTGTAAAAGTAAAAAGCAAAAAAAAAAAAAAAGTGACTTGGAAAAAAACAAAAGATGAGGAAACCGAGGCTAAGGAAGTTGAAGTGATGTACCCAAGCTCATATGGGCAGTAGGTAGTCGGTCCAGGACCCAAGCCAAGCCTGTTAGTCTCGAACATTCCCTGTTCTAAGACTTGTGGCCGCCTTCCTCAGAGTGGCTTAGAGTAGGGACATTCTGGTACTCATGGAAAAAGGAAACATAATATCTGGAAGCAGAGGTATTTGTCAGCCTAACAAAGATGTACATCTTTGATGTGCTCTTATCTAACATGAGAGATTGGAAGTTATCTGGGGAAATTTGCTCTACTTTGTGATTTGCTCTTAAAGTAAGTAGGTTCATTCTTCTTTTACACAGTCACCCCACAACTTTGAAGTGTTTTAATAGCGAAAATGCTCCTGGTGTTCAGTTTGGATCACAGAGGGGTTTCCCTTGAGGAAACCACCACCTTGTGGCAATGAGCATAACTTGCAGGACAAGAAAGGTTTCTTTGTTCATTTCTAGTCTTTCAAACTTCAAAACACAGAGGTAACCCTGACAGTGGGAAATTTTTGCATTAAACAAAATAAAACAAACTAGCCAAAATGGAACTTTCCTTAGGACAGACTTGAATAAAAACAGGTATCTATGAAAAAGGTAGCTGACTTTGGGCAAAACAATCAAATCACTGACCCATGTCATAAAATATGGAAAAGATGGAAATTTCTTTAAATCAAGATGCTAAAAGTTGGGGTGACCCACTGGGGGAAGAATTGAGAAGATTCCATATTACATGAACTGTGCAATTTTGAAAGTAAAAAAGACTGCTATTAATAATCACAGGGGCAATAGGTGTAAGTTCAGGGTGTGAAGACACATTGGTTCCCCTAAATTTGTCTCTGTGGTTTAGCCTGGCAAAGTTGTGACTGCATTCTATAGAGACTGCATGGTGAGAAATCTAGCTCTTTTAAAGTGAATAAAAAGTCTTTATTTCTCAGTGTGCTGGCAGAAGGAGTTTAATATCTGATTTAAATTTTATTTGGGGAACTAAGACCTAAGGGAGATTTCAAACTGTTGAAGAGCTTGAGTAACCACCACCATGTGGCAAAAAGAAACATCACTTTGCACTGCGTAGACCCAGTTTGTAATATTGTGTCTTACAGATACCACTGTATGGACTCACACAGGCTACTCACTCACCTATTGAAGGACATCTTGATTGCTTCCAGTTTTTGGGTGATCATGAATGCAGCTGATATCAATACTTATGTGCAGATTTTTGAGTACAGAAAAGTTTTCAAATCAGTTGAGTACATATCTGCGTGTGTGCTAAGTCTCTTTAGTCGTGCTTGACTCTGCGACCCTATGTTCTGCAGCCCTCCAGGCTCTAGTCTATGGGATTCTCCAGGCAAGAATACTGGAGAGGGTTGCCATGCCCTCCTCCAGGGAATCTTCCCAGACCAGGGATCGAACCTATGTCTCTTAGGTCTCCTGCGTTGGCAGACAAGTTATTCACCACTAGCTTCACCTGAGAAGCCCTGAGCAAGTATTTAGGAGCATAATTGCTAAATCACATAGTCAGACTATATTCAGCTTTGTAAGAAGCTGTACTATTTTGCATTCCCAGCAGCAATAAAGGAGAGTGACTCTTGCTCTGTAGCTCCACCAGCTTTTAACATTATCGGTTTTTTTGTTTTTGTTTTTATTAGACATTCTAGTAAGTATGTAGAAATATCTCATTATTGTTTCAATTTGTAATTCCCTAATGGTAAAAGAGATTGAGCATATTTTTATTTGTTTTCATTTCATTTGTTTACTGTATATCGGACTGCCCAGGTGGCTCAGTGGTAAAGAATCTATCAATGCAGGTGACTGGAGACACAGGTTCAATCCCTGGGTCAGGAAGATCCCTTGGAGTAGAAATGGCAACCCACTGCAGTACTCTTGCCTGGAAAATTCCATGGTTAGAGGAGCCTGGAGGACTATAGTTCACAGGTTTGCAAAGAGTCAGAAGACCGAGCATGCACACATGCATCTGTATATTTTCTTTGGCGAGGTACCTATTCAGATCTTTTACCCATTTTCAAATTGGGCTGTCTGATTATTGTTGAGTTTTGTATATTTTGGACAAAGTCTTTTATCAGTTATGTGTTTTGCAAGTATTTTCTCCCTTGCCTTTCCATTTTCTTAACAGTCTTTTGAAGAGAACAAGTTTTAAATTTTAATTAGTACACCTTACAAATTTTTTCTTTCACAGATTATTCTTTTCATGTTGTATCTAAAGTCATTGCCAAATCCAAGATAACCCAGATTTCTCCTCTGTTTTCTTATGAAGTTTTATGGTTTTACATTTTATGTTTATGATCCATTTTGAGTCAGTTTTTGTGAAAAATGTAAGGTCTTTGTGTCCAGATTTTTTTTTTTTTTTTACCAAGAGATGTCCAGTTATTCCAGCATCATTTTTTGGAAAAGGACTATTCTTTCTGCACTGACTTTCTTTCCTCTTTGTTAGAGATTGGCTGACTACATTCATATAGGTCTATTTCTACACTTTTTATTATTTTATTCCATTGATGAAAATATTGCCTTCCTTATTGTAGCTTAATTCTGTCTTGTTGTGTCAGTTCTACAACTTTGTTATTCTTCATTGTTGAGTTAACTATCTGGATCCACGGGAGATTTTGATTGGAAAATCAAAATATGTTTCATCTGTAGATCATATCTGAACAATATTGATTTTTCCTGTCCACAAACATGGAATATCTCTCCATTTATAGAAATCTTTTAGATGTCTTTCATCAGCTATTACTGATTTCTAGTTTAAATCCATTGCTGTCTGAGAATACACTCAATACAACTTCTATTCTTTAAGCTTGTTTTATTACCTGGCATGTGAACTTGATCTGTGTTCTGCTATTTTAAATGTATTATATAGGCATCAAGTATTATATATATAACAAGTAGATCAGGTTGATATGCTGTTACTCAGTTCAACAACATCCTGTCTTATCTGCCTGCTAGATCTACTCATTCCTAAAGATGTGATGCTGCAGTCATCAATCATAGTCACGGGTTTATCTATTTTTTTCTTAGCTGTTTAGTCCATTTTTGCCTCAAGTATTGGAATGCTCTGTTGTTAGGTGCGTACACAATAAGTATTGTCAAGTCTTCTTGGAGAACTGCTCCCTTTAACTTTATGTAATCAGTTTATTTAGGTTCAGTTCAGTCACTCAGTCATGTCTGACTCTTTGTGACTCCATGGACTGCAGCACGCCAGGTTTCCCTGTCCTTCCCCATCTCCCAAAGTTTGCTCAAACTCATGCTCTTGGACTTAGTAGTGATGCCATCCAACCATCTCGTCCTCTGCTGGCCCCTTCTCCTCCTATCTTCTATTTTTCCCAACATCAGGGTCTTTTCCAATGAGTCATCTCTTCACACCAGGTGGCCAAAGTGTCTAAGCTTCAGCTTCAGCATCAGTCCTTCCAATGAATATTCAGGGTTGATTTCCTTTAGGATTGACTGGTTTGATCTCCTTTCAGTCCAAGGAACTCTCAAGAGTCTCCTCCAATACCACAATTCAAATGCATCAGTTCTTTGGCTCTCCACATTCTCTATGGTCCAACTCTCACATCCATTATGACTAATAGAAAAACATTATGTAATACCTTCTCCAAAAACTCAAACCATCGCTTGATGTTTCCCAAAAGTTCTACAACTTTGTTATTCTTCATTGTTGAGTTAACTATCTGGATCCACGGGAGATTTTGATTGGAAAATCAAAATATGTTTCATCTGTAGATCATATCTGAACAATATTGATTTTTTCCTGTCCACAAACATGGAATATCTCTCCATTTATAGAAATCTTTTAGATGTCTTTCATCAGCTATTACTGATTTCTAGTTTAAATCCATTGCTGTCTGAGAATACACTCAATACAACTTCTATTCTTTAAGCTTGTTTTATTACCTGGCATGTGAACTTGATCTGTGTTCTGCTATTTTAAATGTATTATATAGGCATCAAGTATTATATATATAACAAGTAGATCAGGTTGATATGCTGTTACTCAGTTCAACAACATCCTGTCTTATCTGCCTGCTAGATCTACTCATTCCTAAAGATGTGATGCTGCAGTCATCAATCATAGTCACGGGTTTATCTATTTTTTTCTTAGCTGTTTAGTCCATTTTTGCCTCAAGTATTGGAATGCTCTGTTGTTAGGTGCGTACACAATAAGTATTGTCAAGTCTTCTTGGAGAACTGCTCCCTTTAACTTTATGTAATCAGTTTATTTAGGTTCAGTTCAGTCACTCAGTCATGTCTGACTCTTTGTGACTCCATGGACTGCAGCACGCCAGGTTTCCCTGTCCTTCCCCATCTCCCAAAGTTTGCTCAAACTCATGCTCTTGGACTTAGTAGTGATGCCATCCAACCATCTCGTCCTCTGCTGGCCCCTTCTCCTCCTATCTTCTATTTTTCCCAACATCAGGGTCTTTTCCAATGAGTCATCTCTTCACACCAGGTGGCCAAAGTGTCTAAGCTTCAGCTTCAGCATCAGTCCTTCCAATGAATATTCAGGGTTGATTTCCTTTAGGATTGACTGGTTTGATCTCCTTTCAGTCCAAGGAACTCTCAAGAGTCTCCTCCAATACCACAATTCAAATGCATCAGTTCTTTGGCTCTCCACATTCTCTATGGTCCAACTCTCACATCCATTATGACTAACAGAAAAACATTATGTAATACCTTCTCTTTATATCTGATAAATTTTATTGCTCTGAAATCAGCTTTGCCTGAAATTAATATAGTGACTCCAGCTTTCTTTTGATCAGTGCACCATGGCATAACTTTCTCTACCTCTTTATTTTAAACTGTCTTAAAAAAACATTTAAACCTGTGTCTTTAAGGTGGATTTCTTGAAGACAACATGTAACTGGGACTTTTATTTATTTTTTATTTTTAATCTACTGGCAATTTTTGTCTTTTAACTGCTATAGATCATTTACAACATGTTTGTTCCTATTTGCTCCTCTTTACCTTCATACTTAACGTTGAATTTGTAATTTCGTATTCTTTATCTTACAGGGAACCTCTTCAGCTCCATCAGGACCTGGAGCTACTTCTGCCTGGTTTGTAGTCCATGGCAACAGAAAAACTGCATGCCAGTTTTGGTGCGACAGAAGGGATGCAGGAATCGAGGATGCACCTCTGTAGTACATGATGCACCAGATCCTTGCTTGGTGGGTCCAGAAGACCCGCTGCTGCTCCTGCTTGGTCACCTCAGTTGTGTCCGACTCTGTGTGACCCCATGGACTGCAGTTTGTCAGGCTTCTCTGTCCATGGAGTTTTCCAGGCAAGAAAACTGAAGTGGGCTGCCATATCCTTCTCTGCCAGAAGACCTAGACAGACACAAACTCCTCAGCCAGTGATATAGTTTTCTACAGTCCAGTTCTGACAGCAAGGAGCAGGACACCCTCCAGCCTTTGGGCGGGCCCACGGGGGTTTGACTGTCCGCTGCTGGCCCTTCTCCTCCTATCTTCTATTTTTCCCAACATCAGGGTCTTTTCCAATGAGTCATCTCTTCACACCAGGTGGCCAAAGTGTCTAAGCTTCAGCTTCAGCATCAGTCCTTCCAATGAATATTCAGGGTTGATTTCCTTTAGGATTGACTGGTTTGATCTCCTTTCAGTCCAAGGAACTCTCAAGAGTCTCCTCCAATACCACAATTCAAATGCATCAGTTCTTTGGCTCTCCACATTCTCTATGGTCCAACTCTCACATCCATTATGACTAACAGAAAAACATTATGTAATACCTTCTCTTTATATCTGATAAATTTTATTGCTCTGAAATCAGCTTTGCCTGAAATTAATATAGTGACTCCAGCTTTCTTTTGATCAGTGCACCATGGCATAACTTTCTCTACCTCTTTATTTTAAACTGTCTTAAAAAAACATTTAAACCTGTGTCTTTAAGGTGGATTTCTTGAAGACAACATGTAACTGGGACTTTTATTTATTTTTTATTTTTAATCTACTGGCAATTTTTGTCTTTTAACTGCTATAGATCATTTACAACATGTTTGTTCCTATTTGCTCCTCTTTACCTTCATACTTAACGTTGAATTTGTAATTTCGTATTCTTTATCTTACAGGGAACCTCTTCAGCTCCATCAGGACCTGGAGCTACTTCTGCCTGGTTTGTAGTCCATGGCAACAGAAAAACTGCATGCCAGTTTTGGTGCGACAGAAGGGATGCAGGAATCGAGGATGCACCTCTGTAGTACATGATGCACCAGATCCTTGCTTGGTGGGTCCAGAAGACCCGCTGCTGCTCCTGCTTGGTCACCTCAGTTGTGTCCGACTCTGTGTGACCCCATGGACTGCAGTTTGTCAGGCTTCTCTGTCCATGGAGTTTTCCAGGCAAGAAAACTGAAGTGGGCTGCCATATCCTTCTCTGCCAGAAGACCTAGACAGACACAAACTCCTCAGCCAGTGATATAGTTTTCTACAGTCCAGTTCTGACAGCAAGGAGCAGGACACCCTCCAGCCTTTGGGCGGGCCCAGCGTGGGCGTGGCTTGTTGGACTCCGGTTTTATTTCTCCGCCTCCTTAGGCCCTCCACCCCCCGCAGTGTTGCCATGACGACCTTGACGGGGCAGCAGCAAACTCTCTCTGATATTCTCGCTGCAGATTGAAGACCAGGTACCTGTTTGCAATGGATCAGTTTCTCAGGAATACATTGAAATAGTAGGGATGGCAGGAAATAGTAGGGATGTAGTCTTTTTCCGCCCGAATTTCTCTGCAGGCGTTTTGGTGCCTGATGGGCTGCCTGGCCATGCACCCCAACTCCGACCTCCGCGTGTCCCTCGGCCAGCTCCAGGGCGGGGCAGAGGGTGGTGGTGCAAAAGGGAAGGGGCTCCGCGGATCTGCAGAAAACCGTCCGCCGAGCCATGAGCCCGCCGGCTTAAGCTCCGCATCCCCCGTGGGGTGTTCATCTTGGATCACTGTGTTTATTTGGTGCCACTCATAATTAACTTATAGAAGCAGGGTTGCGAGAGTGGCAGGGGGAGGTTATCTGAAGGAGGCGCTTGGCTTGCCGATTTGCACCGTGTTTCGTCGTGAGGCTGCGGTCAGAATGGCCTGGACCCTCAGTCACAGAACTTCTGTCTTCTTTGCAGAGAGCCATGGGCAGCAAGAAGAAGAAAATTGCGCTGCAGGTAAGCCTCAAAGTGGAGCTGACTTCCAGCACTTGATTGGAGTGGCGTGGGGGTGGGGATGGGGGGATGGGGTGGAGCAGGAGTGAGTGACAGTCGTGTTCGGTTCTTTGCGACCCCATGATGGACTATATGACATGCCAAGCTCCTCTGTCCATGGAATTCTCCAAGCAAGAATATGGAATGGGTTGCCATTTTCTTCTCCAGTGGAGCAGGAAGTGCAGTATAAAAATGACTTTCCCGGTGGTCCAGTGGTTAAGACTCTGCGTTTCCATTGCAAGGGGTACAGTTTCCATCCCTGGTGGGGAAACTAATTCCACAAGCCACAGCAGCGTGAGCAAAAAATAAAAAGCAAAATGATAAAGTAAAATTCTATACTATAAAAATGGAGCATGTGACAGTGTTCACAAGCTTGAATATTGTACCCTTCCACCTTAAAGGAAAAATAATTTTGTCTTGGACTCTAGTGATGATAGTTTGTGTGTGTGTTTACTCATAAGCTTGGAGAAAAACTGTTTACATTTATAGTAGTTATGCAACCACGAAACTGAAACATGGATTAAAATAAACTTTAAAAATAACAAGAAAATATGAGTCAGTATAATTCAGTGTGACATATATTTTGTTGAGGTATAATTGCAACTTGCTGAGAGAACATAGTGTAAGTTCTTCTGAGTTTGGGCACATGTCTGTACCTATGCCCTCTCTGGGCACCCACTTCTTCCTTCACTGCTCTCTAAAATCACTCACTTAGTAAAACAAATATGTTTTGATATTTCATGTGCTACCACTTTCATTGTAGAGAACCTTACTTCATTTGCACCTGTGACAAGTGAATTCATAAACCAGCATCTGCTTTTTTTCCCCTGGTCCTAGATGATAAGTAGTGATTAATTCTAATGTGATAGTTAACAACAACAAAAAATGCAGGCATGTGCCCTGGAAGCAGGATGGAGGGTTTTTTTTTTCCATAAGATCATTGGAATGATGTGTATTATGAATACCTTTTAAACCAGACTTTAGGATGTCTCATGCCCAGACTCTAGACACTTTTCAGTAGAAGGCAGTGGTCTCCAGGCATCTGATTTCTCCTTTATCGTTCTCCGTGGCACCAGCACTTCTCATGTGAATTTCAAAAGCCTGGTGGTTTTTTAAAGAGAGAAAGCAATGTGAGGCTAAGGATAGCGTGAAAAGAGTTGGGTGGGCAAGGAAGGGGTGTCTGTCTGGAAGTGGAAGCCTTGATTAATTAAACTTAATTAATTAAGCTTTGGTTAATCCCCTAACTTCTCTGGGCTATGGTTTGCCAGTCTGTAGAAGGAGGATGTTGGATGGCTTATTCCCAAGGCCTTCCAGCACTGAGATTTTAGTGCTCTAGAGTTATGAGACTTTTTTCATGCCTGTAAATCTCTTGTACGCACCTGGTCCTACCATCTGTTGCTATGACCAGTTCCCTCAACCTCTCTAAGCCTCCATGTTCTTTGTGTAGACAGGAAGGATGATAAAACCCTGGCAGGGTTGCAGTGATGAGACTCTTTAGACATTTCCAGGAATAGTCTGGATGCTGTGTGTGGTAGCTCTTAAGAGTTTTGCCGCATATGATTGTCTCTTCATGTGTCTAACATTTACTGTCAGTATTCTTGACCCCATGGGTCTTCCCCACAGCTCTGAGCTCCTGGTGGTGCTCAAGGGGAGCGCTCCCTTTGCTAAGGCGGGGGTGGGGCAGCTCTGCACTCAGGCCTCTGCGTTAGCGCTGCCTCTACCAGGTCATCTCCGCAGTGCTCTAGGGTCTGCCAACCCTGGAGCCCCTTCCTCCCCCTGGGTAAGACTGTTCAGGGGTTCCTAGACTGACCCAATGTCCCAGCAGTTTGACTCTGAGATATTTACTTACCAAAGACAAGTGAAAGGATGAACATAAAAAGACTTAACAAGAATGTTCCTAAGTCTTTATTCATAAGCCCTACAATCTTACTTAAAGGGGCTCATTTGCACCTGTGACAAGTGAATTCATAAACCAGCATCTGCTTTTCCCCTGGTCCTAGATGATAAGTAGTGATTAATTCTAATGTGATAGTTAACAACAACAAAAAATGCAGGCATGTGCCCTGGAAGCAGGATGGAGGGTTTTTTTTTTCCATAAGATCATTGGAATGATGTGTATTATGAATACCTTTTAAACCAGACTTTAGGATGTCTCATGCCCAGACTCTAGACACTTTTCAGTAGAAGGCAGTGGTCTCCAGGCATCTGATTTCTCCTTTATCGTTCTCCGTGGCACCAGCACTTCTCATGTGAATTTCAAAAGCCTGGTGGTTTTTTAAAGAGAGAAAGCAATGTGAGGCTAAGGATAGCGTGAAAAGAGTTGGGTGGGAAAGGGAAAGGGGGTGTCTGTCTGGAAGTGGAAGCCTTGATTAATTAAACTTAATTAATTAAGCTTTGGTTAATCCCCTAACTTCTCTGGGCTATGGTTTGCCAGTCTGTAGAAGGAGGATGTTGGATGGCTTATTCCCAAGGCCTTCCAGCACTGAGATTTTAGTGCTCTAGAGTTATGAGACTTTTTTCATGCCTGTAAATCTCTTGTACGCACCTGGTCCTACCATCTGTTGCTATGACCAGTTCCCTCAACCTCTCTAAGCCTCCATGTTCTTTGTGTAGACAGGAAGGATGATAAAACCCTGGCAGGGTTGCAGTGATGAGACTCTTTAGACATTTCCAGGAATAGTCTGGATGCTGTGTGTGGTAGCTCTTAAGAGTTTTGCCGCATATGATTGTCTCTTCATGTGTCTAACATTTACTGTCAGTATTCTTGACCCCATGGGTCTTCCCACAGCTCTGAGCTCCTGGTGGTGCTCAAGGGGAGCGCTCCCTTTGCTAAGGCGGGGGTGGGGCAGCTCTGCACTCAGGCCTCTGCGTTAGCGCTGCCTCTACCAGGTCATCTCCGCAGTGCTCTAGGGTCTGCCAACCCTGGAGCCCCTTCCTCCCCCTGGGTAAGACTGTTCAGGGGTTCCTAGACTGACCCAATGTCCCAGCAGTTTGACTCTGAGATATTTACTTACCAAAGACAAGTGAAAGGATGAACATAAAAAGACTTAACAAGAATGTTCCTAAGTCTTTATTCATAAGAAGCCCTAACCATCTCTTAAGCAGAATGGGAGGTTGTCATATAATGGTACACGCTCAGGAATAAAAGGGGACAAACTTGTGAGATATGACTACACAGATGAACCCCCAAAGTATGCTGAGCAAAAGAGGCCAGCACCAGGCAAGACATGGAGTACTTTCATTTATATTTTATTTGAAGTTTTATTTATTAGAATAGGTAAAATGAATGTATTATGACAGAAAGCAGACCAGTGTTTACCTGAGGAGAGGAGTGGGGAGTGACTGGGAGACCAGAGGGCACGCCCTGGGGAGACGAAATGTTCTGTATGGTGAGAGGAGTGTGGTTACCTGGGTAGATGCATTTGTCAAAACTCACCGACATGTAACAGTTTAGTTCTGTAGGTCTCACTATATATAATGTATAGCTCCATGCAATGTATAAAAAGACAAAAAAAAAGCAAAAGCAAATGAGTACCTTCCCATGCATGAATTCAGATGTCAAAATTTAATGTTGAGTAAAAATACAAATTACAAAAGGAGATCTTCAGTAAGATATTGTTTACGCCTATTTGTGGGCGCAAAGCCAATTTTATATATTGTTTTGGCCAAGTAACAAGTAAAAATGATTTTTTTTATTAAAAAAATTTAAAAAATGGTTGGCTGCACTGGGTCTTCACTGTGGCATTCAGGGTTTTCTCTAGTTGCAACTGGCAGGGGCGCTTCTCCAGGTACAGAGCATGGGCTCGGAAGTGCACAGGCTCAGTAGTAGTTTCACACGGGCTTCTCTGGTTGTGGTAGTTGGGCTAAGTTGCTCTGAGGCATGTGGAGTCTTAGTTCCCTGTGCTGTGCTATGCTGTGCTTAGTTGCTCAGTCATGTCTGATTCTTTGCGACTCCAGGTTCCTTTGTCCATGGGGATTCTTCAGGCGAGAATACTGGAATGGGTTGCCATGCCCTCCTCCAGGGGATCTTCCCAACTCAGGGATCGAACCCAGGTTTTCTACATTGCAGGGGGATTCTTTACCGGCTGAACTACCAGGGACCAGGAATCAAACCCCTGTCCCCTGTGTGGGAAGGCTAATTCTTAACTACTGAACCACCAAGGAAGTCCCAAAAGTATTTTTTAAATGAGATTTTCTTAGGATAGTGGTTATTCTTGGGAATGGAGGCAGAAGGAGAGAGGGGACAAAAGAAGACTGGAGAAAGAGAGCAGCTTGAGCTGTATTTGTAAATATGTCATTGAGAAAGAGACAGAGAGAGAAGAGAGATCAGATAGATAGACATTAATAGATAACCTAGAGCAAATGCATAAAATTGTCTCCCCATTGGTGCCCTCAGGAATAATAGTGATTGTTCCTCTCTGATTCTAGGTCAACATCAGCACCCAAGAACTTTGGGAGGAAATGCTCAGTTCCAAAGGACTAACCGGTAATCTAAGATAATTTTTTAAACCCATTTTTTTCAAAATTCATAAATGACATATTGAACTATAGCAGGGAAAGCTGCAAAAAGCATCATTTTCCTATAACCTTGAGTTTCATAAATAAGCGGGTAATTTCTTTGTGTATATATACATATCTGACTTGAACATCTGTTAGTCCAGTTCAGGAAACTAGTCAGTACTGCCAGATAGCAGTAAACCAAGAATTCCCTGAGCTTGTCATGCTCAGGGCTTGTTTGGTGTTAAGGAACAGAAGCCTCTTCTAATTACTTGAGGCAAAAATGGGACAGCATTAAAATGAATACAGGATTTCTTGGAACTCGAGGGCTGGAAGTAGAGCCAGGCAGTCCAAGGGAGTGGAACCAGGGGCTGCGCAGTCGTTAGGCAACAACACAGCCTCCTGGTCCCCTACCCTCCTTTCATTGGTATCTATTGCTGAGCAATAGTTTACCCTAAAACTTGGCAGTTTGTAGCACTAAACATTTATTATCCCATAGTTTCCATGGATCTGGAACCCGGGGGTTGCTTTGCTGGGTGCCTTTGGCTTGGGGTCTCTCACCAGGCTGTAGCCAAGGAGTCAGACCAAGAATTTCAGGGCTCAACTTAGAGTCTAACTTACTTCCAGATTGGTCATGTGGCTTTGGCAGATCATTGACAATCACTTCTAAGTCCATTCCTGTGGCCATTGCCAAGATCTAGGTCCTTACTGGCTGTTGGCCAGAGACATGGATTTCTCACCATCCTTCCTCCAGAAGGCAGTAGCTATGTGAGTACACGACATGGAGGCCTTCTCCCATCCCCCTAAAGCAGCTTTCAGGGAGGGAGGAAAAGAGAGAGAGCGAGTGCATCAGAGAGGTGAAACTCACAGGCTTCATGTAACCTGATCTCAAAAGTAACTCCTTTCAGAGTTTGCCCTGTTCTATTTCTTAGAAGCTCTGGGTTCAGCCTGCACTCAAGGGCAGACAATTACACAAAGGTGTGAGTCCTAGGAGGCAGGACTCATTGGCAGCATCTTAGAGGATGCTCTCCACTCTTCCTTTCTCTAGAAGGGCTCTATTCCCGTGTCTGCTCAGTTCTCTCTATAAATACACCTGTTTTGTCAGCTTGTGTCTGTTCTCATGTCTCTCCATCACTGCCCCCCATCACCATGAACTTAGCTCTCAAGCCTCTCTCCCCCACTGCTCTCCCCTGACTCCATGTGTCTTTCCACCCATGTCCTCCACTGTCCCCTGGGGTGTGTCCTGGACTCCAGCCTGGTTCCAGAAAACGCCACAAGATTCCCCACTTCCTCCCTTTATCCATGTTGTTCCTACTACTTGGAGTATCATGATCCCAAAACAGACTAGAAATCTCTCTCCTTTCCAGACCACTCTAAAGCAGCCTCCTCATACAAAATCTTTCCCCAACCTTTGTGTGATCACTGCCACCTGGTGGTGTCTCTAGGACATCTGGGGGGGCGGGGCGGAATCTGTCTCAACCCCCCAACACATACTGGTCTTCGTGTGGCCCCTGTGTGGGTGGGCATTCCATGCCTGCACCCAGCCTCCAGACTCAGGGCTATTGTCCTTTTCATCTCTACCTGGAGCAGATGTGTCCGGGCCTGCACCGAGTGGGCGCTTAATAAACGCAGTTGCATTGACCCAGGATGTGGGTGTGAATCTGGCCACACTCTGTTACTTGAGGGGTTACAAAGCTTTGTTGATGGTGCCAGGCCTTAACTGTTCTGTCCGTATGTCTTGTCTGTGCAATCAGAATATGGCTCCAGGGCAAAACAACCGTGGCTTCTGTAAGAAAACCACCAGCTCATCATGTTTTGAGGAGTTGCTATGCTCCAGGCACCCTACGCGATCATAGCTGACATGGATGGAGTGTGGGCTTTGTTGAGTCCTGCTCTGAGCACCGCACAAGGGAGTTGTGTGGACTGAAGGCGGCAGGAGCTCATCTGCCCCTCTCATCAGGCATTCTCATGAAGACATGCTCTTCCCTCTTTCTAAAGTCAACAGAGACTTGTGTCCAAAGTCAACTGCCATCTTGGAACTCTGCTTGTCTCACTTCCATCTGCCTTCAAACATGCAAAAGTCTATTTGGATTTACGTGCACACACACCATTTCATTTTTCATTTTCTCTGCCATTCCTTTCCTTCCTTCTCTGCCCCCCATCACCATGAACTTAGCTCTCAAGCCTCTCTCCCCCACTGCTCTCCCCTGACTCCATGTGTCTTTCCACCCATGTCCTCCACTGTCCCCTGGGGTGTGTCCTGGACTCCAGCCTGGTTCCAGAAAACGCCACAAGATTCCCCACTTCCTCCCTTTATCCATGTTGTTCCTACTACTTGGAGTATCATGATCCCAAAACAGACTAGAAATCTCTCTCCTTTCCAGACCACTCTAAAGCAGCCTCCTCATACAAAATCTTTCCCCAACCTTTGTGTGATCACTGCCACCTGGTGGTGTCTCTAGGACATCTGGGGGGGCGGGGCGGAATCTGTCTCAACCCCCCAACACATACTGGTCTTCGTGTGGCCCCTGTGTGGGTGGGCATTCCATGCCTGCACCCAGCCTCCAGACTCAGGGCTATTGTCCTTTTCATCTCTACCTGGAGCAGATGTGTCCGGGCCTGCACCGAGTGGGCGCTTAATAAACGCAGTTGCATTGACCCAGGATGTGGGTGTGAATCTGGCCACACTCTGTTACTTGAGGGGTTACAAAGCTTTGTTGATGGTGCCAGGCCTTAACTGTTCTGTCCGTATGTCTTGTCTGTGCAATCAGAATATGGCTCCAGGGCAAAACAACCGTGGCTTCTGTAAGAAAACCACCAGCTCATCATGTTTTGAGGAGTTGCTATGCTCCAGGCACCCTACGCGATCATAGCTGACATGGATGGAGTGTGGGCTTTGTTGAGTCCTGCTCTGAGCACCGCACAAGGGAGTTGTGTGGACTGAAGGCGGCAGGAGCTCATCTGCCCCTCTCATCAGGCATTCTCATGAAGACATGCTCTTCCCTCTTTCTAAAGTCAACAGAGACTTGTGTCCAAAGTCAACTGCCATCTTGGAACTCTGCTTGTCTCACTTCCATCTGCCTTCAAACATGCAAAAGTCTATTTGGATTTACGTGCACACACACCCTTCATTTTTCATTTTCTCTGCCATTCCTTTCCTTCCTTCTCTGTTTCCCACCTCTCAATCTCTTCATAGACTTCCTCCCCAATCTCCAATCCCTTCTCCCCCATAACCAAGGCAAGTGTGCCTTTGTCCCCACCACTCCTCGGAGAGTCAGAGAGTGCCAAAGAGATGGGAAACTGGTACAAATGACTAGGTGGACCTGTCAATGCAAATCCTGCATAGAGATTGATAGCCAACTGTGTCCCATTTCTTTTTCCTGCCAGAGCTTGAAGCTGCTCGCCTTGTGGGCCTGAATACAGGGTCTGGTTCTCACTTTCTCTGCAGAACTCTGTTGCCTGGCTGCAATGACTAATAATTCTTGAATTTGTGCATCTTCTTTCCTGGAGTCGTTGGAAAAAAGCACAAACTATGGCATCAGACAAACCTCAGGCCAAAGTGTGGTTCTACTGCTCAAGAATTTTTATTTTATTTCACCTCGGGTTGATTACCTCATTTCTCTGGTAGGATGATGAGATCACTCTCACTGGATTTTTGAGAGAAAAGCCAAGTGTAGATGCCCTTTTGTAGCTCAGTAAATATTAACTCTGTGCTTTCCAAAAATTTTCTATGACATCCTTGTTCCCTAGTAAATCAGGACGGAATTCCTCAGACCCACATTCCTCGCTCATTGCGGGGTCTCTGCCACCGCTTCCCAAAGCCCGACCCCAGTGGCCCCTGAACACCCGATCATGCCTCTCACCACGGGCTCCCTCTCTGCCTGTCCAAGCCTGGCATCTTCACAGAGCCCTCTGCAAGTCCCCCCTCCACCGGGAAGCCTCCTCCCCTGGTTACTGTAGTACAGTGTTAATTCATGAGGAGTTGCATTCTCATGAAGACTTTGTTGAGTCCTGCTCTGAGCACCGCACAAGGGAGTTGTGTGGACTGAAGGCGGCAGGAGCTCATCTGCCCTCTCATCAGGCATTCTCATGAAGACATGCTCTTCCCTCTTTCTAAAGTCAACAGAGACTTGTGTCCAAAGTCAACTGCCATCTTGGAACTCTGCTTGTCTCACTTCCATCTGCCTTCAAACATGCAAAAGTCTATTTGGATTTACGTGCACACACACCCTTCATTTTTCATTTTCTCTGCCATTCCTTTCCTTCCTTCTCTGTTTCCCACCTCTCAATCTCTTCATAGACTTCCTCCCCAATCTCCAATCCCTTCTCCCCCATAACCAAGGCAAGTGTGCCTTTGTCCCCACCACTCCTCGGAGAGTCAGAGAGTGCCAAAGAGATGGGAAACTGGTACAAATGACTAGGTGGACCTGTCAATGCAAATCCTGCATAGAGATTGATAGCCAACTGTGTCCCATTTCTTTTTCCTGCCAGAGCTTGAAGCTGCTCGCCTTGTGGGCCTGAATACAGGGTCTGGTTCTCACTTTCTCTGCAGAACTCTGTTGCCTGGCTGCAATGACTAATAATTCTTGAATTTGTGCATCTTCTTTCCTGGAGTCGTTGGAAAAAAGCACAAACTATGGCATCAGACAAACCTCAGGCCAAAGTGTGGTTCTACTGCTCAAGAATTTTTATTTTATTTCACCTCGGGTTGATTACCTCATTTCTCTGGTAGGATGATGAGATCACTCTCACTGGATTTTTGAGAGAAAAGCCAAGTGTAGATGCCCTTTTGTAGCTCAGTAAATATTAACTCTGTGCTTTCCAAAAATTTTCTATGACATCCTTGTTCCCTAGTAAATCAGGACGGAATTCCTCAGACCCACATTCCTCGCTCATTGCGGGGTCTCTGCCACCGCTTCCCAAAGCCCGACCCCAGTGGCCCCTGAACACCCGATCATGCCTCTCACCACGGGCTCCCTCTCTGCCTGTCCAAGCCTGGCATCTTCACAGAGCCCTCTGCAAGTCCCCCCTCCACCGGGAAGCCTCCTCCCCTGGTTACTGTAGTACAGTGTTAATTAAGACAGTGCTGCCAGCATCTATGCTAATTTTAATACTAATAATTTAGAACTGGTGGTCCAGTGGCTAGAACTCCATCTTTTCACTGCCAAGGACCCAGGTTCTGTTTCTGACTAAGATCTCGAAAGCTGTGTGGCATGCTCTCCAAAAGATCATTTATACCATATTTTATTAATAGTTCTCATTATCATTCAGTTGCTCAGCCATGCCCTTCTCTTTGCCACCTCATGGATTGTAGCACACCAGGATTCCCCATCCTTCACTATCTCCCAGAGCTTGCTCATACTGATATCCATAGAGTTGGTGATGCCATCCAACTATCCCATCCTCTGTTGCCCCCTTCTCTTCCTGCCCTCAATCTTTCCCTGCATCAGGATATTTTCCAGTGAATTGACTCTTCACATCAGGTGGCCAAAGTACTAGAGCTTCAACTTCAGCATCAGTCCTTCCAATGAATATTCAGGGTCGATTTCCTTTAGGATTGACTGATTTGATCTCCTTGCAGCCCAAGGGACTCTCAAGAGTCTTCTCTAGCACCACAGTTCTAAAGCATCCATTCTTTGGTACTCAGCCTTCTTTATAGTTCAGCTCTCAGATCTGTACATGACTAATGGGAAAACCATAGCTTTGATTACATGGACCTTTGTCAGCCAAGTGATGTCTCTGCTTTTAACATGCTGTCTGGGTTTGTCATAGCTTTTCTTCCAAAGAACAGTGTCTTTTAATTTCATGGCAGCAGTCATTGTCTGCAGAAATTTTGGAGCCCAACTAAATAATAGTTCTCATGTGATGTTAAGAAATTGAAATATGAAGCTTCAAAACAGTAAATCACAAATTGCATTCTATTAAAACTGGCCAGGCTGATAGTTTATAAGTGGCGTCCACACTCCCTCCTCATGACCATGCACATCAGCTGCTAAACAGAGATGCCCCCTGTGTAGATCAGGCATGAGCTCTGAAGGCTGAGGTATTTATGAAGACATCCTTCCTCTAAAATGTGACCAGCAGTATGTCATCATCTAGCTTTGGCTTTGTTGCTTAGTTTCTTGCAGCCTTGAGGTCTGGTGCCATCAAACAAGAGTGTCCCCACATCCAGTTGCGCCACACTCCAGAGAACCGGACCAAGGCAGAAAAGGCACCCCAGTTTCCACCTAGCTCTCACTCAGGTTCACTTTCTGGGAGAACAATGTTGATAATAAGTAAACTCTCCTTTACCCAAAGCAAGTGGTTTTATACTAGCCAGGAGGAAAGCTCAATGCTGTGTGTATTTACAAAGTAGCTAATAGTTGATTTCAGGTCACCTACTGCTCCTTTTAGTTTCAGTCCAGTTCTAATGGATTGTAGCACACCAGGATTCCCCATCCTTCACTATCTCCCAGAGCTTGCTCATACTGATATCCATAGAGTTGGTGATGCCATCCAACTATCCCATCCTCTGTTGCCCCCTTCTCTTCCTGCCCTCAATCTTTCCCTGCATCAGGATATTTTCCAGTGAATTGACTCTTCACATCAGGTGGCCAAAGTACTAGAGCTTCAACTTCAGCATCAGTCCTTCCAATGAATATTCAGGGTCGATTTCCTTTAGGATTGACTGATTTGATCTCCTTGCAGCCCAAGGGACTCTCAAGAGTCTTCTCTAGCACCACAGTTCTAAAGCATCCATTCTTTGGTACTCAGCCTTCTTTATAGTTCAGCTCTCAGATCTGTACATGACTAATGGGAAAACCATAGCTTTGATTACATGGACCTTTGTCAGCCAAGTGATGTCTCTGCTTTTTAACATGCTGTCTGGGTTTGTCATAGCTTTTCTTCCAAAGAACAGTGTCTTTTAATTTCATGGCAGCAGTCATTGTCTGCAGAAATTTTGGAGCCCAACTAAATAATAGTTCTCATGTGATGTTAAGAAATTGAAATATGAAGCTTCAAAACAGTAAATCACAAATTGCATTCTATTAAAACTGGCCAGGCTGATAGTTTATAAGTGGCGTCCACACTCCCTCCTCATGACCATGCACATCAGCTGCTAAACAGAGATGCCCCCTGTGTAGATCAGGCATGAGCTCTGAAGGCTGAGGTATTTATGAAGACATCCTTCCTCTAAAATGTGACCAGCAGTATGTCATCATCTAGCTTTGGCTTTGTTGCTTAGTTTCTTGCAGCCTTGAGGTCTGGTGCCATCAAACAAGAGTGTCCCCACATCCAGTTGCGCCACACTCCAGAGAACCGGACCAAGGCAGAAAAGGCACCCCAGTTTCCACCTAGCTCTCACTCAGGTTCACTTTCTGGGAGAACAATGTTGATAATAAGTAAACTCTCCTTTACCCAAAGCAAGTGGTTTTATACTAGCCAGGAGGAAAGCTCAATGCTGTGTGTATTTACAAAGTAGCTAATAGTTGATTTCAGGTCACCTACTGCTCCTTTTAGTTTCAGTCCAGTTCTAATAGTTCTTGAGGGCCCTTCTGTGCTAGGCCTGACCCCAGTGTAGCTGAAAATTCCTTGTGGCAAAGGATGCATGTTCAGTAAGTGATTTTCATTCTACTCACTTCACTGTGTTTAGAATTTGGAGCACTGCATTCACGAGGGAAAGCTGTGTATCCACGCTCGTGCTCTGCTGGGAGAATAAATCCTCTTAAGCAAAATAAATATCCCTGCCACCAGATGGCCATTGGAGGGGATGGGAATGTGCTGGATCAGTTGGGCCTGACGTGCCAGGCACGGCACCTGCTGAGGGCTCCTGCTTCTTGGTTCCACGCAGTTGTCGATGTCTACCAAGGCTGGTGCGGCCCCTGCAAGCCCGTGGTGAGCCTCTTTCAGAAGATGCGAGTCGAGGCCGGCCTGGACCTTCTTCATTTTGCATCCGTAAGATCCTCCCTCAGCGGAATGTCCCACAATGCTGTAAAAAAAAAAAAAAAAGGAACTTAAAAATGGAAAACCAGGAACAGGAAGTTTGAGGGGCCTTTTGCATATCGTACAGAGGGCCTCCATTGTGGAGTTTCTGCTGAAGCCAGTTTCTCGAGAGAGAAGGCTCCCTGCCCACCCCGCCGTAGTCCCTCTGGGCTCGGCCACCCCTGTGCTGGAGCCAGGACGGCACGCGGCCGCTCTCAGGCTGGTGACCCTTCTTGGCTCCTGGACACTGAGAACCCCGGAGTCTCACTTGCAGGGGACAGACTTCTGGATTTCTATCCTGCTCCTTAAAGGGAGCTTTCCGCACGTTTCCTTGGGTCAGTGGATGGAGATGGGAATCGCTTCTAGAGACAGGTGCAGGAGACAGGGATGAGCTGCGTGGGGGGAGGCTTGGTGAATGCAAGAGAGACGCTCCCTCCCACTCACGCTGGAGAAGCTGACTTCCGGGCGTGCCCTCCTCCCAGGACGCGGGTTGTGAGGCCTCGGTGGAGGGGCCTGGATGGGGGATTTTCTCCAACCTGGAGGCGGAACTCGAAGGACCCTCCTCGGAGGTAGCCACTCAGCGCAGACATGGGATGTTATTCGAGGAGTTCCCTTGATCTGGAGCGGAAGAGACTGTCACTTCCTCATTTTATTCTTCCAAAAACGACACTGGCAACACTTTTTACCCATATGTTGACAGGACAGTTGTCAATATTCTGATGTAAAGACATGAAAAAGAACATGAGAGAGAGATGCCAGGGCTCCCCCTGGGGAGGACATCGCTCTGTGTGTGTGTGTGTGTGTGTCCCACCCAGTTCTCTGGTCGCACTGCTGACCATCTGCTTCCCTTAGGCTGAGGCAGATTCTCTTGACGTGCTTGAAAGATACCGAGGGAGGTGCGAGCCGACCTTTCTGTTTTATGCTGTAAGTACTTGTTCAGCCAGGGACCCTCCCGCAGCTGCAGCCCCTGAGGGTTTAGGGGAACACCCCCCACCAAGAGACCACATGGCTCCCCACAAGAGATGCTGGTTTCTTCTGACTCTGTCTATTATCCAGCTGAGGACAGATGCCCTCTGTCAGGCACTGCTCGTGGGCAGAGCTCTGGGTGGCCCCTCTGGCTGTGGGCCTCCCGAGGGCTGGACCTGGGACACAGCAGGACCTGCTCAGAGGTCTGTGCGCCTTCCGACCCGTGAGTGGAGGCCTCACTCTCAGCGTAGAGTTAGGAGCATCCCACCCTCTGCTGGACGAGGGCATATGGCAACCCACTCCAGTATCCTTGCTGGAGAGTCCCCATGGACAGAGGAGCCTGGTGGGCTCTGGTCCATGGGGTCACAAAGAGTCAGACACGACTGAGTGACTAAATAACAACAACAACCCTCTGCTCCACAGCGGGGACCTTTCTGCAACATGAATTCTCACTCCTTCACAGGGTGGACAAGTTCTGTGTTCACCTTCGTTTCATCCTAAAATGTAAAGATATGTTGACATAAAGTTGGAAATGAGAAGGATGATGGATGACAGCCAATGACTCCGCACTTGCAAGACTGCCTGGCTGCCTTGGGCTGTGACGTCCATGACCGTTGGAGGCCTGGGGGAAATGGGGATTTTCTCCAACCTGGAGGCGGAACTCGAAGGACCCTCCTCGGAGGTAGCCACTCAGCGCAGACATGGGATGTTATTCGAGGAGTTCCCTTGATCTGGAGCGGAAGAGACTGTCACTTCCTCATTTTATTCTTCCAAAAACGACACTGGCAACACTTTTTACCCATATGTTGACAGGACAGTTGTCAATATTCTGATGTAAAGACATGAAAAAGAACATGAGAGAGAGATGCCAGGGCTCCCCCTGGGGAGGACATCGCTCTGTGTGTGTGTGTGTGTGTGTCCCACCCAGTTCTCTGGTCGCACTGCTGACCATCTGCTTCCCTTAGGCTGAGGCAGATTCTCTTGACGTGCTTGAAAGATACCGAGGGAGGTGCGAGCCGACCTTTCTGTTTTATGCTGTAAGTACTTGTTCAGCCAGGGACCCTCCCGCAGCTGCAGCCCCTGAGGGTTTAGGGGAACACCCCTCACCAAGAGACCACATGGCTCCCCACAAGAGATGCTGGTTTCTTCTGACTCTGTCTATTATCCAGCTGAGGACAGATGCCCTCTGTCAGGCACTGCTCGTGGGCAGAGCTCTGGGTGGCCCCTCTGGCTGTGGGCCTCCCGAGGGCTGGACCTGGGACACAGCAGGACCTGCTCAGAGGTCTGTGCGCCTTCCGACCCGTGAGTGGAGGCCTCACTCTCAGCGTAGAGTTAGGAGCATCCCACCCTCTGCTGGACGAGGGCATATGGCAACCCACTCCAGTATCCTTGCTGGAGAGTCCCCATGGACAGAGGAGCCTGGTGGGCTCTGGTCCATGGGGTCACAAAGAGTCAGACACGACTGAGTGACTAAATAACAACAACAACCCTCTGCTCCACAGCGGGCACCTTTCTGCAACATGAATGCTCACTCCTTCACAGGGTGGACAAGTTCTGTGTTCACCTTCGTTTCATCCTAAAATGTAAAGATATGTTGACATAAAGTTGGAAATGAGAAGGATGATGGATGACAGCCAATGACTCCGCACTTGCAAGACTGCCTGGCTGCCTTGGGCTGTGACGTCCATGCGAGGCTCCTGACCCCTGAGGGCCTGTCGTCTTGCACGTGGCTCCTGGATTTAGGTCACCTGCAGGGCCCTGAAGACTATGGATTAATGGTTTCCTCCTGACCTGGTTCAGCCCCTCATCACCCAGTCAGGGAATCTGGGGTCTGCCCTCTGGGGACCCCAGATTTAGTTTGGAAGCCTTCAGGCTCCTGCCTTCAGCACTGCAGGTTGTACAAGTTGGAAGCTTATGGTAAACTTCATGGACCAAGGCCTCCGCCCCTTGCTGTTTCTTGAAAGAGGCTGCTGTCATGTGGTCTGAGCAGGACATCTGTGCTGTGTTCTAGGGAGGAGAGCTGGTGGCGGTGGTGAGGGGCGCCAATGCCCCACTGCTGCAGAAAACCATTCGAGACCAGCTGGAGGCTGAAAAGCAGGTGCTGTCTGAAGGCGGAGAACGGAGAGTGGTAAGCGGCCAGCTCACAGGTGTCTCCCAGGCCAGGCTAGCAGGTCCCTCCCTGGCCCTACCCGTGTCCTCTCTGTGCCTGGAAAGCCGCAGTAAATGCCACCCCACCCCGGCTGGGGGTGGGGTGGGGGCTGAGGGCTCGGGGAAGCACAGGCCCATGAAGGAGTCTTCTTTGAAGAAGTCGTCCCCTTCAACCAGCACACTGCAAGGTCTCTTACCCATTTCCTGTTCATTCCTACCTCATCTCTTAACAGGTGTTTCTGAAATCATGACAGTGAATTCAGAAATGAAAATAAAGTTATAGATCCAGGAATGGGTAGGAGGCATCAGCCTCAGCGTGACCTCTCTCCTTGCAACCTGCCCTCACCTCCTGTTCCTGGGTTTTATTTGTGATTTCAGAGGGTTCATTTCTTTAACTAGAAAAGGGTCATCAATTTGAGGATAGGATCAGCAAGCACTGCTTGTGTCTGTTATGTGCAGGACCACATGGACCGTGAGTTTTTTCTTCTTTTTTTTTCACTTTAATTTTAGTTTTAACTTCTGCAGAGTTTTGTTGTTTACAGATATGTATGTTCCCAGATTAGTCATATGTATATTCCCCCCATGATTAGTCATATGTATATTTCCCCCATGACTGCGTTTTTCATAAAAAATTGGCAACCTTTGAAAATAGATATACCTTAGCTAGGAAGAAGTGTTTCCTGGTGCCGTGAGCAGCTGCCACGCGAACCTGAATGTTGTTCAGTGTTCAAGTTTTCACATTCAGTTCCAAAGAGGAAAGCCTTGTTTTCATACGATGGATTGGAATCAAATATTATATTGCCCCTAGGAAACCAGCAACTTTTCCCCAAGAAATAAAATACTTGTGCCTCCTTCTTGGATAACGGTCTCTCACCTTACGACTTCCTCTCGCAGTGTAACTGGTTGCTCTATATTTACTTGGATTTCAGCTCTTCCTTTGTCTTCTTGCCAGCTCGCTATTTCATCCTTATTCCCCTCCATTTCTACCTGATGCTCATGGAAACAGGCAGACTCTGACCCCTCAGATCAGCAAGGATCTCCTTGTCTTCAATCACTCCCACCCTCTGTCACCATCCAATTACTCAAAAGGACCTTGAAAAGTTTCTGAGACTGAGCATCTTGAGCCTCTTCTTTTGCTCTGCATTTGGGACCTTTACCTTTCTGGCTTCTGTTGGTTGTTGAAGGTCTTTGTGGAATTTTAATTAGCTATCTTCTTTTTATCCTGGGCGAATTTGTGCTAGATTAAAGATGAAGCTCTTTCTGATGAACAGGAATGTTTTTCCCATGAAAAGGACAATGGTAACAACGAGGACGTGGGTGAGTACAGAACCAACAAGCGAGGCCAAAGGCAGTGCAGACTCGAACTCAATGTGTTTTTTTAAAAGTACATGAGTAATAAGTATATTGAGTAATAAGTATATTGAATGCTGGGAAAACAACCCATAAACCATTTTGTTTCCAGTCACCTGTCTTCAAACATACTGTGTTCACCTTCTTCCTGTGCTTTTAATGGCATCTTGGGTGTCTTTCACAGCTTTCTGATCATGGTCACCTGTAATTAGTGTGACTTTCATGGCAATTACTGGACATTGGGAAAGGCTCTCTTAATAAGATGGAGGGGGCCTTTCCTGGTGGTCCAGTGGGTAAAGAGTCCATCTTGCAGTGCAAGGGGCACCAGTTCAATCCCTGGTCCCAGAAGATCCCACGTGCCACAGGGTGGCTGGACCTGTGTGTCCAATTACAAACCAGCACTCTAGAGCTCATGCGCTCAGAGCTGGTGCTCTGTAACAAGAGAGGCCACTGCAATGGGAGGCCCACACAGGCCAAAGAATAAAGATGGATGAAAAATAAATAAAAGGAGGCCAAAAATTTTTTTAAATCTTAAAAAATGAAGTGTTTAAGGTGGAGGGGAGTGACCCTAATAAGGCAGTGAGATGCAGGTGTTTCCTTAGTCCTTATCTGAGTTAAGAGCTTTAATTTCTTTCACCATTTTTCTCAAGTGTGAGAAGGTCCGCTGTACTGAACCCCTACCCTCACTCCTCACAGCTCCGCACCCTCATTCTCTTATTCCTCAAGTATCAACTCATGGATTTTACACTCCTGAGCATCTCCATTCTCCGTGAGCCTTTACTACACAAACACCTTTGGGGACACTCGCTGAGCATCTTGAGCCTCTTCTTTTGCTCTGCATTTGGGACCTTTACCTTTCTGGCTTCTGTTGGTTGTTGAAGGTCTTTGTGGAATTTTAATTAGCTATCTTCTTTTTATCCTGGGCGAATTTGTGCTAGATTAAAGATGAAGCTCTTTCTGATGAACAGGAATGTTTTTCCCATGAAAAGGACAATGGTAACAACGAGGACGTGGGTGAGTACAGAACCAACAAGCGAGGCCAAAGGCAGTGCAGACTCGAACTCAATGTGTTTTTTTAAAAGTACATGAGTAATAAGTATATTGAGTAATAAGTATATTGAATGCTGGGAAAACAACCCATAAACCATTTTGTTTCCAGTCACCTGTCTTCAAACATACTGTGTTCACCTTCTTCCTGTGCTTTTAATGGCATCTTGGGTGTCTTTCACAGCTTTCTGATCATGGTCACCTGTAATTAGTGTGACTTTCATGGCAATTACTGGACATTGGGAAAGGCTCTCTTAATAAGATGGAGGGGGCCTTTCCTGGTGGTCCAGTGGGTAAAGAGTCCATCTTGCAGTGCAAGGGGCACCAGTTCAATCCCTGGTCCCAGAAGATCCCACGTGCCACAGGGTGGCTGGACCTGTGTGTCCAATTACAAACCAGCACTCTAGAGCTCATGCGCTCAGAGCTGGTGCTCTGTAACAAGAGAGGCCACTGCAATGGGAGGCCCACACAGGCCAAAGAATAAAGATGGATGAAAAATAAATAAAAGGAGGCCAAAAATTTTTTTAAATCTTAAAAAATGAAGTGTTTAAGGTGGAGGGGAGTGACCCTAATAAGGCAGTGAGATGCAGGTGTTTCCTTAGTCCTTATCTGAGTTAAGAGCTTTAATTTCTTTCACCATTTTTCTCAAGTGTGAGAAGGTCCGCTGTACTGAACCCCTACCCTCACTCCTCACAGCTCCGCACCCTCATTCTCTTATTCCTCAAGTATCAACTCATGGATTTTACACTCCTGAGCATCTCCATTCTCCGTGAGCCTTTACTACACAAACACCTTGACCTGACTGCAGGGAGAGGAGCCAGAAGTTAGAAGGAAAAATAGGTTGTGGAGGACTAGAGTCTGGAGAGTGCATGGTGCTCACTAAGGCCAAGTCCACACAAATGGAAATCTGACATGGATAGGTTTGTGGCCTGATGCGGGCTGACCTGTGGCATCTGTGGGCCTGAGCAGGGGATGGTGGCCAGGCGGCACCTCCCTCATCACCACAGCTGTTGATCTGTGGGCACAGCCACCCAGAAGTTTGGCCAGCGAGCTCTGGCTGGTGCTTGAGTTCCAGATAACAAGCCAACCAATTCTCAGGAGAATAGGACCAATACAGAGGAGTCTGGCAGAACATGCTGGCCCTGAATGGTCATGCCGACTCAGGGCCTGGTGCACCACCACTGACCACTGCTGGAAAGGCAGAAGGACACATGGGGAGGAGAACACAGTTGGCGGCAGTTAGAGGCCAAGAATCATGAGAGGGTAACAGGAAGGGATGAAAGCATCATGGCCTCCACTGTCCCCACTCTAGCTCTGCCCCCTCTCCAGGCTAACCTGGTTGTTTCTGGGTTTTGGTCATGAGTGGTCTAGATCTCCTCCCCCATCTCCCTTTGTTTTCTCCCTCCACACACTCTCCCTCCTGGTTCATGTCCCTTGCAGCCAGGCTGAGGTTGAGGTCTGGAGTCAGACTCCCGCGTCCACTAGAGTCCAGGTTGGCAGAAGCTCAGTCAAGAGGCTGGGGGAGGGAGGCAGGGTTGTGTGGGGCTGCAGGGTCCCTGCAGATGACCTTCCAGGAGCCCCCTGGGAGCCCAGGGTCTGACAACTCCATTCCCAACTTGTTTCAGTCTCATCAGAGAAGGCCTGCACCTTGGCCATCATTAAACCAGATGCGGTGGTCCATGGGAAGACAGATGAAATTATCATGAAAGTAAGAGAGACATCGCTTAGCTTACAGACTACCCTCATGTCTTCTCTGGTGAAAAAATGGGGCAGGGCATCATGTAGCAGTGTCCTAGGGGAAAGCTCCGCATTTTACCAACTCCTGAGCATCTCCATTCTCCGTGAGCCTTTACTACACAAACACCTTGACCTGACTGCAGGGAGAGGAGCCAGAAGTTAGAAGGAAAAATAGGTTGTGGAGGACTAGAGTCTGGAGAGTGCATGGTGCTCACTAAGGCCAAGTCCACACAAATGGAAATCTGACATGGATAGGTTTGTGGCCTGATGCGGGCTGACCTGTGGCATCTGTGGGCCTGAGCAGGGGATGGTGGCCAGGCGGCACCTCCCTCATCACCACAGCTGTTGATCTGTGGGCACAGCCACCCAGAAGTTTGGCCAGCGAGCTCTGGCTGGTGCTTGAGTTCCAGATAACAAGCCAACCAATTCTCAGGAGAATAGGACCAATACAGAGGAGTCTGGCAGAACATGCTGGCCCTGAATGGTCATGCCGACTCAGGGCCTGGTGCACCACCACTGACCACTGCTGGAAAGGCAGAAGGACACATGGGAGGAGAACACAGTTGGCGGCAGTTAGAGGCCAAGAATCATGAGAGGGTAACAGGAAGGGATGAAAGCATCATGGCCTCCACTGTCCCCACTCTAGCTCTGCCCCCTCTCCAGGCTAACCTGGTTGTTTCTGGGTTTTGGTCATGAGTGGTCTAGATCTCCTCCCCCATCTCCCTTTGTTTTCTCCCTCCACACACTCTCCCTCCTGGTTCATGTCCCTTGCAGCCAGGCTGAGGTTGAGGTCTGGAGTCAGACTCCCGCGTCCACTAGAGTCCAGGTTGGCAGAAGCTCAGTCAAGAGGCTGGGGGAGGGAGGCAGGGTTGTGTGGGGCTGCAGGGTCCCTGCAGATGACCTTCCAGGAGCCCCCTGGGAGCCCAGGGTCTGACAACTCCATTCCCAACTTGTTTCAGTCTCATCAGAGAAGGCCTGCACCTTGGCCATCATTAAACCAGATGCGGTGGTCCATGGGAAGACAGATGAAATTATCATGAAAGTAAGAGAGACATCGCTTAGCTTACAGACTACCCTCATGTCTTCTCTGGTGAAAAAATGGGGCAGGGCATCATGTAGCAGTGTCCTAGGGGGAAAGAGGCATCTAAAGAGTTTTAATTAAAATTCAATGAAGTAAATTCCAATATTTATTTATTTATGTTTATTTTTGGCCTCACTGAGTCTCAGTTGCTGTGGGAGGGCTTTTCTCTAGTTGTGGCAAGTTGGGGCAACTCTTGGTCATGGTGCATGGGCTTCTCATTCCAGTGGCTTCTCTTGTTGCAGAACACAGGCTCTGTAGTTGTGGTATATGGGCATGGTTGCTCTGTGGCATGTGGAATCTTCCCAGACCAGGGAACAAATTTGTGTCCCTGCATTGGCAGTTGGATTCTTAACCACTGGTCCACCAGGGAAGTCCTAAATTACAATTTTTAAATCTAATCAGGCCAGATATGGTGAGAATGAAAGTCTCCACTGATTTTAATGTTGGTTTTCCATCATCTTTTACTTTCAACACATTGAAATGTGAATTTGGGCTTGCTTTACCATGTATATATATGTATATATTCCCTGCAGATCCAGGAAGCTGGGTTTGACATTTTAACAAATGAAGAGAGAACCATGACAGAAGCAGAAATGCGACTTTTCTACCAACACAGAGCTGAAGAGGTCAGCCTTTTAGCTTCCATTTATCCAACACGCTCTCATTTCTTTCTCTTTCTCCAACATTATGTTTGTAGATTGATATTAGTTTGGGAGAAACTAGAAGATTATGAAGAACAAGAATATGAACAGTAAGTGGACCCTGAAATTGCTCTCAGCATAAGGATTATAGGCTGTGTCAGAGAAATGTTCTTTGGTATTTTCCCAAAGATAAGAGTTAGACTCTAACTTAAGTAATGGACTAAGGAATTTATCAGGGGAATACTCCATGACTCGCCAAACTGAAGAAAGAAGGCTGAAGAAGTTGCACGAGAAGGTGTGGGGACAAGAAGAACTGAGGCAGGGGCAGGGATCTTGGGAGCAAAACCTCACGGGCAGTCAGTCTAGGTGCTGCTCTTGGGTGACTCACATCCAACCACTTTCCATCTGCTTCTGCTTCTGCCTTACCCACTTGGGAGGGAGGGTTGACCTAGCTGGGTCCCTGCCTCTCAGGTGAGGAGGCTGTATGTGGAAGAGTGGATAGGCATTGACTGGACTAGGACCTTGTGAAATGGGGAAGGGCTGCTCCCCAAAGGAAGGCTGAGTGCTGCTACTTGAAGAAGAGGAAAGGTTACAAGACACTGGAAAGTCTCAGCTGCATCTCCTGGTCACCCAGCACCCACATGATCTCCATTTAGAAGACTACATGTGTGGTCAGTTCAATTTAGTCGCTTAGTCATGTCCAACTGTTTGCAATCCCATGGACTGCAGCATGCCAGGCTTCCCTGTCCTTCACCATCTCCCAGACCTTGCTCAAACCAGGAAATTTCCCATTGGCAGTTGGATTCTTAACCACTGGTCCACCAGGGAAGTCCTAAATTACAATTTTTAAATCTAATCAGGCCAGATATGGTGAGAATGAAAGTCTCCACTGATTTTAATGTTGGTTTTCCATCATCTTTTACTTTCAACACATTGAAATGTGAATTTGGGCTTGCTTTACCATGTATATATATGTATATATTCCCTGCAGATCCAGGAAGCTGGGTTTGACATTTTAACAAATGAAGAGAGAACCATGACAGAAGCAGAAATGCGACTTTTCTACCAACACAGAGCTGAAGAGGTCAGCCTTTTAGCTTCCATTTATCCAACACGCTCTCATTTCTTTCTCTTTCTCCAACATTATGTTTGTAGATTGATATTAGTTTGGGAGAAACTAGAAGATTATGAAGAACAAGAATATGAACAGTAAGTGGACCCTGAAATTGCTCTCAGCATAAGGATTATAGGCTGTGTCAGAGAAATGTTCTTTGGTATTTTCCCAAAGATAAGAGTTAGACTCTAACTTAAGTAATGGACTAAGGAATTTATCAGGGGAATACTCCATGACTCGCCAAACTGAAGAAAGAAGGCTGAAGAAGTTGCACGAGAAGGTGTGGGGACAAGAAGAACTGAGGCAGGGGCAGGGATCTTGGGAGCAAAACCTCACGGGCAGTCAGTCTAGGTGCTGCTCTTGGGTGACTCACATCCAACCACTTTCCATCTGCTTCTGCTTCTGCCTTACCCACTTGGGAGGGAGGGTTGACCTAGCTGGGTCCCTGCCTCTCAGGTGAGGAGGCTGTATGTGGAAGAGTGGATAGGCATTGACTGGACTAGGACCTTGTGAAATGGGGAAGGGCTGCTCCCCAAAGGAAGGCTGAGTGCTGCTACTTGAAGAAGAGGAAAGGTTACAAGACACTGGAAAGTCTCAGCTGCATCTCCTGGTCACCCAGCACCCACATGATCTCCATTTAGAAGACTACATGTGTGGTCAGTTCAATTTAGTCGCTTAGTCATGTCCAACTGTTTGCAATCCCATGGACTGCAGCATGCCAGGCTTCCCTGTCCTTCACCATCTCCCAGAGCTTGCTCAAACTAGTGATGCCATCCAACCATCTCATCCTCTGTTGTTTCCTTCTCCTTCTGCCTTCTATTTTTCCCAACATCAAGATCTTTTCCAATGAGTTGTCTCTTCGAAGCAGGTGGCCAAAGTATTGGAGCTTCAGCTTTAGCATAATTTCTTCCAACGAATATTCAGGGTTGATTTCCTTTAAGACTGACCGATCTGATCCCCTTGCATTCCAAGGTACTCTCAAGAGTCTCTCCAACACCACAGTTCAAAGGCATGAATTCCCATACATGACTACTGGCAAAACCATAGCTTTGACTATACAGACTTTCGTTGGAAAAGTTTTGTCTGTTTTTTAATACATTGTCCAGGTTTGCCTAGGTTTGTCATAGCTTTTCTTCCAAGAAGCAAGCGTCTTTTAATTTCATGGCTGCAGTCACCATCCACAGTGATTTTGGAGCCCAAGAAAATAAAGTCTGTCACTGTTTCCATTTGCCCATCTATTTGCCATGAAGTGATGGGACTGGATGCCATGATGCTTGTTTTTTGAATGTTGAGTTTAAAGCCAGATTTTTCACTCTCCTGTTTCACCTTCATTAAGAGGCTCTTTAGTTCTTCTTCGCTTTCTATCATAAGTGTGGTGTCATCTACATGTCTAAGGTTATTGATATTTCTCCTGACAATTTAGACTCCAGCTTGTGATTCATCTATTGACATTTTACTCTGCATATAAATTAAATAAGCAGGGTGACAATATATAGCCTTGATGTACTTCCTTTCCTAATTTGGAACCAGTCCACTGTTCCACGTCCAGTATTAACTATTGCTTCTTGTCTTACATAGAGGTTTCATAGGAGGCAAGTAAGGTGGTCTGGTATTCCCATCTCTTTCAGAATTTTCCACAGTTGCAATCCATAGTCAAAAGCTTTGGCACAGTCAATGAAGCAGAAGTAGATGTTTTTTTGGAATTCCCTTGCTCTTTCTATGATCCAACGGATGTTGGCAATTTGATCTCTGGTTCCTCTGCCTTTTCTAAATTCAGCTGGTACATCTGGAAGTTCTCAGTCCACATACTGTTGAAGCCTAGCTTGGAGGATTTGGGGCTTTACTTTGCTGGTGTATGAAATGAGTGCAGTTGTTTGGTAGTTTGAACATTCTTTGGCATTGCCCTTCTTTGGGATTGGAATGAAAACTGACCTTTTCCAGTCCTGAAGCCATGCCTGGTTTTCCAAATTTGCAGGCATCATGAGTGTAGTAGCACTTTAACAGCATCATCTTTTAATATTTGAAATAGCTTAACTGAAATTCCATCACCTCCACTAGCTTTTTTTTTTTTCTGTTAAACAATGATTTTATTGCTTGAGTACCACAAATTTATGCAACCAGGGCAGAGGCTGTGGATGACTCGTATTTCCAGTTGTGAGGGAGGACTCGTTTGGTCTTGTAACCAAACCCATGAATACGACTTGAGCCAACCCATGAATACGACTCTCAATCAGAATCAGACGGAATTTAGCATCTTTATCCTTTCTGTTCCTCTCAAGATGCTTTCGAACAGCAACAGCTTTCTTAATTAAATGATAGAGATCCTCAGGAAGGTCAGGAGAAAGTCCTTTTGACTTAAGAATTCTCAAGATTTTATTGCCTGTCACAAAACATACTTGTGCAACACCGTGTGAGTCTCTCAGGATCACACCGATTTGTGAGGGGGTCAGGCCCTTCTTGGCCAGTTTGTAGATCTGCTCCTTCACGTCGTCAGACATCAACTTCAGCCAGGTGGGGATGCTGCGGCAGTAAGGCAGAGCTGACTGGGACAGGCCCTTCCCAGGAGCGTGCATATGACCCATGATGGCGGTGGTGTGGTAGCTAAAATCTCCACTAGCTTTGTTCATAGTAATGCTTCCTAGGGCCCACTTGACATCATACTAGTCTGTCTAAGATGACACCATTGTGGTCATCTGGCTCATTAATATCTTTTTTTGGTGTAGCTCTTCTGTGTATTCTTTCTACCTCTTCTTAATATTCTCTGCTTCTGTTAGGTCTATGCCATTTCTGTCCTTTACTGTATCTATCTTTGCATAAAATGTTCCCTTGGTAGCTCTAATTTTCCTGTAGAGATCTCTAGTATTTCCCATTCTGTTGTTTGCCTCTATTTCTTTGCACTGTTCACTTAAGAAGGTTTTCTTATCTCTCCTTGCTATTCTCTGGAACTCTCCACTGAGATGGGTATATCTTTCCTATTCTCATTTGCCTATTGTATCTCTTCTTTTCTCAGCTATTTGTAAGGCCTCCTCAGACAACCATTTTGCCTTTTTGTGTTTCTTTTTCCTGGGGATGGTTTTGATCACTGCCTCCTGTACAGTGTTACAAATCTCTGTCCATAGTTCTTCAGGCACTCTATGCATCAGATCTGATCCCTTGAATCTATTTGTAAGTTCCACTGTATAATCATAAGGGATTTGATTAGGTCATACCTGAATGATCTAGTGGGTTTTCCTACTTTCTTCAATGTAAGTTTGAATTTTGCAATAAGGAGTTCATGATCAGAGCCACAGTCAGCTCCAGGTCTTATTTTTTCTGACTGTATAGAACTTCTCCATCATTGGCTACAAAGAATATAATTAATCTGAGTTTGGTATTGACCATCTAGTGATGTACTTGTGTAGAATAGTCTTTTGTATTGTTGGAAGAGGGTGTTTGCTATGACCAGTGCATTCTCTTGGCAAAAGTCTGTTAGCCCAGCCCTAATTCATTTTGTACTCCAAGACCAATCTTGCCTGTTTCTCTAGGTATCTCTTAACTTCCTACTTTTGCATTCCAGTCCCCAATGATGAAGCATTGAGAAGACCACTGAAGACTGCAATGCAGTGGTCTTCTCAATGCTTCTACCTAACTTATAATCTCAAGCTCAAGCCCTCATCTTCTTGTCTTGAACTTATATTGTATTCTCTGTGTGTTTGGGCACCAACCCTCCCTGGGGTCTTCCAGGGCATGCTGGCTTGTGCAAGCGGTTCATGGACCCTCTCCCATCCTGTGAGAGGCCCTGGGGCCCCTGCCCTGGCTCACTCTCTTCCCTCCCTGTGCTAGGAGGCATTTGAGAAGCTGGTAAATCACATGTGCAGTGGACCGAGCCACCTCCTGATCCTCACCAGGACTGAGGGCACTGAGGACGTGGTCACCGCCTGGCGAACCCTCATGGGACCCTGGGACCCAGAGGTGGCAAGAAGGCAGCAGCCTGACAGGTGATGTCACCAGCTGTGGTCCTTTCACACATCTCAAAAGCCTGCATCCAAGGAAGCTGAGAGCCTTGCTAGGATTCAGCCCAGAATGGGGATCACTGCTCGCTGTACCATTTTTGCTTGTTCTTCTTTTCTCAGCTATTTGTAAGGCCTCCTCAGACAACCATTTTGCCTTTTCTTTTTCTTGGGGTTGGTCTGGATCACTGCCTCCTGTACAGTGTTACAAATCTCTGTCCATAGTTCTTCAGGCACTCTATGCATCAGATCTGATCCCTTGAATCTATTTGTAAGTTCCACTGTATAATCATAAGGGATTTGATTAGGTCATACCTGAATGATCTAGTGGGTTTTCCTACTTTCTTCAATGTAAGTTTGAATTTTGCAATAAGGAGTTCATGATCAGAGCCACAGTCAGCTCCAGGTCTTATTTTTTCTGACTGTATAGAACTTCTCCATCATTGGCTACAAAGAATATAATTAATCTGAGTTTGGTATTGACCATCTAGTGATGTACTTGTGTAGAATAGTCTTTTGTATTGTTGGAAGAGGGTGTTTGCTATGACCAGTGCATTCTCTTGGCAAAAGTCTGTTAGCCCAGCCCTAATTCATTTTGTACTCCAAGACCAATCTTGCCTGTTTCTCTAGGTATCTCTTAACTTCCTACTTTTGCATTCCAGTCCCCAATGATGAAGCATTGAGAAGACCACTGAAGACTGCAATGCAGTGGTCTTCTCAATGCTTCTACCTAACTTATAATCTCAAGCTCAAGCCCTCATCTTCTTGTCTTGAACTTATATTGTATTCTCTGTGTGTTTGGGCACCAACCCCCTCCCTGGGGTCTTCCAGGGCATGCTGGCTTGTGCAAGCGGTTCATGGACCCTCTCCCATCCTGTGAGAGGCCCTGGGGCCCCTGCCCTGGCTCACTCTCTTCCCTCCCTGTGCTAGGAGGCATTTGAGAAGCTGGTAAATCACATGTGCAGTGGACCGAGCCACCTCCTGATCCTCACCAGGACTGAGGGCACTGAGGACGTGGTCACCGCCTGGCGAACCCTCATGGGACCCTGGGACCCAGAGGTGGCAAGAAGGCAGCAGCCTGACAGGTGATGTCACCAGCTGTGGTCCTTTCACACATCTCAAAAGCCTGCATCCAAGGAAGCTGAGAGCCTTGCTAGGGATTCAGCCCAGAATCATGGGTAGCACAGAAGGCTCTTTGACAGCCACAAAGCTTCCTCCTTGTTATGCACTGGAGAGTCTGTGACCTTTGTTATGTATTTGAGGAGACCCTGACATCCTCCCCATCCGATCCCAACCCAGGCCTCCGCTGGTTGCCTCCTTGCTGCCTCTTCCCCTCTCCTGAAGGCTGCTGTTGGATCCAGTCCTCGCTGTTCTCTCTGCAGCAGAGGGTTTGTGGCATGGTCCCAGAGCCACCTCCTTCTCCCAGAGAATACAGATTCCAGGGGTCTACCCAGGCCTGCCAACTCAGAGACTCTGAATGGGACCTTGGAATCTGCAATGTAGACTCAGCCCTCCACCCACTATCCCCTTCCCAAGGTGCCCTGAGGTCCCCTAGAGTCTGAGCAGCCTGTTCTGTGCACAGCACTAGGCTGCCTTGCTCTGCTGCCTGGGTCCTTGTGGCTGTTTAGCCTGGCACTACCACTGCCAAATCTGCTGTGTCTTTGACGATGAGCAAGGCCTCACCAACAAGAAAACAGTAGCAATAGACTAAGTAACTGCAGTTGTACCTAATAGTTACAGGGAGGTTGGAACATTCATATTTGAAGAAGTTTGGGCTGATGAAAGATAGCTGAGGGTTCAGATCTTAGGTGTTCTGAGCCTCCGTTGTGAGCACCTATTGTGGGAGGCTGTGGAGTGCTGTGATGAGAATCTCTCTTCTTCCTCTTGCTGTGTGGCCTTGGGTCATCTGTGCTTTACCCTCTGTCTTAATGTCCTCATCTGAAAAGTGGGAACTTTAATGGGGCAGAACCTTCTGCCTCAGGTTAAGAGCTTGCAAGGGTCTTCCAGGGCATGCTGGCTTGTGCAAGCGGTTCATGGACCCTCTCCCATCCTGTGAGAGGCCCTGGGGCCCCTGCCCTGGCTCACTCTCTTCCCTCCCTGTGCTAGGAGGCATTTGAGAAGCTGGTACATCACATGTGCAGTGGACCGAGCCACCTCCTGATCCTCACCAGGACTGAGGGCACTGAGGACGTGGTCACCGCCTGGCGAACCCTCATGGGACCCTGGGACCCAGAGGTGGCAAGAAGGCAGCAGCCTGACAGGTGATGTCACCAGCTGTGGTCCTTTCACACATCTCAAAAGCCTGCATCCAAGGAAGCTGAGAGCCTTGCTAGGGATTCAGCCCAGAATCATGGGTAACACAGAAGGCTCTTTGACAGCCACAAAGCTTCCTCCTTGTTATGCACTGGAGAGTCTGTGACCTTTGTTATGTATTTGAGGAGACCCTGACATCCTCCCCATCCGATCCCAACCCAGGCCTCCGCTGGTTGCCTCCTTGCTGCCTCTTCCCCTCTCCTGAAGGCTGCTGTTGGATCCAGTCCTCACTGTTCTCTCTGCAGCAGAGGGTTTGTGGCATGGTCCCAGAGCCACCTCCTTCTCCCAGAGAATACAGATTCCAGGGGTCTACCCAGGCCTGCCAACTCAGAGACTCTGAATGGGACCTTGGAATCTGCAATGTAGACTCAGCCCTCCACCCACTATCCCCTTCCCAAGGTGCCCTGAGGTCCCCTAGAGTCTGAGCAGCCTGTTCTGTGCACAGCACTAGGCTGCCTTGCTCTGCTGCCTGGGTCCTTGTGGCTGTTTAGCCTGGCACTACCACTGCCAAATCTGCTGTGTCTTTGACGATGAGCAAGGCCTCACCAACAAGAAAACAGTAGCAATAGACTAAGTAACTGCAGTTGTACCTAATAGTTACAGGGAGGTTGGAACATTCATATTTGAAGAAGTTTGGGCTGATGAAAGATAGCTGAGGGTTCAGATCTTAGGTGTTCTGAGCCTCCGTTGTGAGCACCTATTGTGGGAGGCTGTGGAGTGCTGTGATGAGAATCTCTCTTCTTCCTCTTGCTGTGTGGCCTTGGGTCATCTGTGCTTTACCCTCTGTCTTAATGTCCTCATCTGAAAAGTGGGAACTTTAATGGGGCAGAACCTTCTGCCTCAGGTTAAGAGCGTGAGGAGAAACTTGGAATACTGACGTCCAGGAAGTCCCTAGCAATATTGGTATTATCTTAGGGAACCTTGAGGGATTAACATTACCAACTTGGGAGCGAGTGCTAGCCTCACTCCCGGTAGTAACAACAAAATGGCAACTCCTGGGCTTACACCATGACTCCCTCCCTTTTGAAAATATTCATTTATTTAGCTGCATCAGGTCTTAGTTGCAGCATGTGGACTTCAGAGAGCAAGGGCTTCAGCAGCCATGGCCCGTGGGCTCTGGAGTTGTGGCAAACAGGCTTAGTTGTCCCATGGCAGGTGGGATCTTAGTTCCAAAACCAGGGATCAAACCCACAGTCCTTGCGTTGCAAGGCAGGTTCTTCACCTCTGGACCACCAGGGAAGTCCTGACTTCTGCGTTTTTAATCTGGAGATCATGACCCTCTCCCTAGTCTCCCTCCCAGGGTTGCCGCACAAGTGAAACAAGGTCAGCTGGCTCCAGTCATCCTTGCTGCTGTTTCTAGCATTTCCAGCAGAGAAAGCCATGTCACAGAAGGGCCAGCTGCTGACGGGTAGCTGGTGGCCATGTGGCCAGGGAGCAAAACATTTCTTTTCAAATGAGACGGTCGTTTCTTGTACGTTTTGCATTCTACCCAGTCTCCGGGCTCAGTACGGCACGGAAATGCCCTTTAATGCGGTCCATGGAAGCCGGGACTCCGAAGACGCCCGCCGGGAACTGGCCCTGCTCTTCCCGAGTTTTCAGTTTTCAGACCAGGTTTCGGGAGCCCCTCTGGGTGAGTCATCCAGGCCTTCAGGGAAAACAGGATCCCTTAGTTACTTTAGCAGCTGTTCTGCTCTGTTATGTTTTCAGAGTAACGTGTTGCTTTTTAATACCTCGTTACTTTTTTGCTGTTGTTGCAAAGTTACTTTGCATCACCCTGTGGAAACCACAGGAAAATGTAACTAACTTTCTGGAAGCTGGGGTCACTGCTCCGCAGGCCCCACCAAGCCTTTGATGGGGTTGTTGAGGAGTAGGGGCTTCCGCTGAAGGGCCCGCCACTCGGAGCCGTGGCGCCTCTCCTATTCCTCAGCCCCCACACTTGGACCAGCGTGCTGGGTCCCCTCCTCCAAACCCGGGTGAGAAACCCACGGGGCTCAGAGCACATGTGGCCTGCCCCGCTCTGTGAGCGGAAGAACCCAGTCTGTGCTGCTCCTGCCGCGGGGTTGCAGGTCTCTGAGCCCGAGGGGAGGTGGAAGAGGCCGGGGTGAACATCCTAGGAAAAGCAAAGGATGTGAGGGTGGCCTCCCTGGGAGGGGGCTGCCTGCCAATCACGATCAGAAACGGTCATAACCTCTATGTGCCTGCATTTTTGGGTTTTCACCCAAATGCTTACCTAAATGTTGGATAAGTTCATGATGGTCTCCTCAAGATCTGGATCCAGCGAAGTAAGACTAGGTGGTCCGAAGGCAAGGAAAGGAAGGGTGAGGGCTGACCCCTGCTGGCCCTTGTTTAATCCTGGTGTGGCCTGCTGCCGGCTGAAGGACAACCAGAGTGTGATGGACTTTAGGGACTTGAGAAACCCTGGAAGCGAGGCTCTGGGTGGACCAGAGACCCAGGTCGGCAGACGCCAGTGTGTGCTGTGGCTCTCCAAGCCGTCCGCTGTGGAGGAGCTCTCCTCTGGTGCAGGGAGCACTGCGAGGCCCAGCTTTCCCCTGGGGACCTGCCCCCCTGGAGCCCATGAGGAGCCAACTGAGGTCCAACAATAACTTTTCCGAGGTTCACTTGAGAGATGGAGATGGTGAGACTCGTTACAGCCCCGTAACCATCCTCTTCCTCAGAGGGTTCTTGTGGAGCTCCCAGCCTGGGGCCAGACACGCATGAAGTGCTCAGCCAGCGTCCCTTCCTTTCCCCATTCCTCCCTAGTCCCGGACCTAGGACCTCTTCGCAGCTCTGACCCCCCGACCTGATGATGTACCTTTTGCTGTTCTTCTGTGGACTGCCTATGGGGTGGGGGAGCAGGGCTGTTAAGTGGGCCTACAGAGTGGCTCTCCTTCCACAGGCCTCGAGGCGGAAGGACCGGAGGGCCCGGGCGAGGCGCTGTGCTCCCCCGAGGATGGGGATGAAGCAGCCTGTGACTGGGGCCAGGCTGCCAGCTAAAGTCAGCACGCCCATATCGGCTGCATGTAAGGAAACTTCCAGAACTGGAACGTCCTCTTTTGAGCACCAGGTTTCTTGATTTAGCTGTCTTTCACGAATAAAAATAACAGTATCCACTTTCCTGCCTTACTAATCAGTATGAATATGGCATATGTACTTTTTCTTAGCCATCTCCAGGATTTTAGAAAATAAATGGACATCATTTACTGAACTTAGCTGTGATACAGTGTCATCTCAGGGGATACTGAGGACAGGATCTCCCCAGGAATAAATCTACATTATAGATGAAATGATTTTGGTTTTTTTTAGACAAAAAATTTAAAAAAAGAATTGGCTGCACCCCGTTATTGTGGCATGCGGCATCTTTAGTTGTGGCACATGGGACCTAGTTCCCTGAGTAGGGAATCAAACCCGGGCTCCCTGCATTGGGAGCGTGTAGTTTTAGCCACTGGACCACCCGGCAAGTTCCACGGATGAAACAATTTGAGAGCTTAACTTGGTAACAGTGAACCTGAAAACAGTGCAACCAGACTGGATGTGGCACTTCAGGACTTATGGGGTCAGATATAAGTCAGCTTTAATTCATGCCATGCACCCCGGCCACACAGGCCTTCCTGGATGAGATGGTTCACCATCTGTGGCTCTTCAAGAATCCGGGCATGTCCAGAGAGCAGTGCCCGGGGGCCACGTTTTGGAACCAGAGCTCATCTAATTTCTTGACGTCCCTCTCTCTTTGGCTTCGGATTTTGGCTAAAGCTACTTTTTAAAAGATAGTTTTGTTTGGCTGCGCCACGGGGGTTGTAGGATCTCGGTTCCCCGGCCAGGGATTAAACCCCAGCAGTGAAAGCGTTGAAACTAACCTTGGCACAGCCAGGGAATCCCCGAGCCTAAACCCTGACAGCTCCCATTGGGGGCGCCAGCTCTCACTACATTGCCTGGTTCAGGGGTCCCTCCATGGGTCACAGGAGGTTTCCAGAAACTATTACTACTCCTGTGATAGATGTAACATGCCAGCCACTCCCCCTTATCAGTTTGCTCTTTGGTTTATTTGCAAATTTATTGAGCCCAGGCATACTCTTTCCTCTCTAATTTAGGAAAAGGCTGTGTTCTTCACACCACGAGGCTGGTTTTCTCTAGACGGCTTTGTGCTTATGACTCTGAAGTTCTAAATGGGCATTTCGCTTCCACAAATGGTCTTTTTTAGGTGCATTACTGTCCTCCAGCCTGTAGCATGAGGCCCTTCTGACCCAGGGTCAGAAGCAAGAGTCAGGCTGCAGAAGGGAGGGATCCCACGGCCTTGGGTCACTCTGGATGGAAACACGCCTGCCTATTGAGCTCAGCACCATCAGTCTAGGCCCCGTGAGAACACTCAGTGAAGTCCTCCCTGGCAGACTCGGTCAGGAAAGCTGACTCCATTCTTGCAGACCCCCAGGCCCAGAACCCACCACGGGGCTGTGCCCTGCCCTTGGTGAGTCGCCTCAAGATGGGGGCTCCATCAGTCTGGGCTCACCTCAGAGCTGGCCCCAGGGCCCCACATCTGGTCTTCCACACCACAGGGATTGTGTGGCTCTGAATGAGCTGCTTGGGGCACGCCCAGCCATCTGGTCTCCCCAGAAGCTGGGAAGCCAAGCTTCCATCACCGGAGATGAGAGGTGAGAAATGCAGTGACCAAGGCCTCTGAGAGCAGGGAGAGCTGAGCAGGTGGAGGGACTGGCCGTGTGCAGGTGTCTGTGCTGACCTTCCAGCCTTCCCAGGACGTGGCTGTGGCTGGGATGGCAGAGAGCAGTGCCCGGGGCCACGTTTTGGAACCAGAGCTCATCTAATTTCTTGACGTCCCTCTCTCTTGGCTTCGGATTTTGGCTAAAGCTACTTTTTAAAAGATAGTTTTGTTTGGCTGCGCCACGGGGGTTGTAGGATCTCGGTTCCCCGGCCAGGGATTAAACCCCAGCAGTGAAAGCGTTGAAACTAACCTTGGCACAGCCAGGGAATCCCCGAGCCTAAACCCTGACAGCTCCCATTGGGGGCGCCAGCTCTCACTACATTGCCTGGTTCAGGGGTCCCTCCATGGGTCACAGGAGGTTTCCAGAAACTATTACTACTCCTGTGATAGATGTAACATGCCAGCCACTCCCCCTTATCAGTTTGCTCTTTGGTTTATTTGCAAATTTATTGAGCCCAGGCATACTCTTTCCTCTCTAATTTAGGAAAAGGCTGTGTTCTTCACACCACGAGGCTGGTTTTCTCTAGACGGCTTTGTGCTTATGACTCTGAAGTTCTAAATGGGCATTTCGCTTCCACAAATGGTCTTTTTTAGGTGCATTACTGTCCTCCAGCCTGTAGCATGAGGCCCTTCTGACCCAGGGTCAGAAGCAAGAGTCAGGCTGCAGAAGGGAGGGATCCCACGGCCTTGGGTCACTCTGGATGGAAACACGCCTGCCTATTGAGCTCAGCACCATCAGTCTAGGCCCCGTGAGAACACTCAGTGAAGTCCTCCCTGGCAGACTCGGTCAGGAAAGCTGACTCCATTCTTGCAGACCCCCAGGCCCAGAACCCACCACGGGGCTGTGCCCTGCCCTTGGTGAGTCGCCTCAAGATGGGGGCTCCATCAGTCTGGGCTCACCTCAGAGCTGGCCCCAGGGCCCCACATCTGGTCTTCCACACCACAGGGATTGTGTGGCTCTGAATGAGCTGCTTGGGGCACGCCCAGCCATCTGGTCTCCCCAGAAGCTGGGAAGCCAAGCTTCCATCACCGGAGATGAGAGGTGAGAAATGCAGTGACCAAGGCCTCTGAGAGCAGGGGAGAGCTGAGCAGGTGGAGGGACTGGCCGTGTGTGCAGGTGTCTGTGCTGACCTTCCAGCCTTCCCAGGACGTGGCTGTGGCTGGGATGGCAGAGCCAGGACGGGGAAGCAGGGGGAACATGAGGTGACAGGGCTAAGGTGCGAGTGTAGTGGCACATCTCTTCCTCTGTCACAAGGTAGGGCGCTGGTTTTCTCAGAGTCCAGAAGGTTCCTGGCAGAAGGAATGAGGGTGGGGCGGAGAGAGAGGAAGAGAAGGCTCCTGAGAATGCCAGAAACGTCTGCCCAAGGACTGAGGGCACTCTGAGGCAGAGCCCTGGCCTGCAGGGTGGGCTGTACAGGCCTTAAGGGTGTGAACACCTGACCCGATGGAGGGCAGGCCTAGCCCTGCCCAGTCCAGGAGGTGGCCTGACTGGCTCAGGCCTTCCTCAGCCAGGGGCCTGCTCAGGCTGGCAGAGGCAAGGCCAGGAGCCAGGCAGGGGCTGAAGGACAGAGGACAGAAGGCAGCCTGGTGGGCCACAACGTGACTCCTTCAGCTTGCCCTGAAGCCGGGTCAGGACCAGAACTCCCCTCAGGCTGGGAAATGACAGGCCTCCTGCCCAGCACCCAGGGGGTCAGCATGAGGGGCTGGGCCTGTCCTACCCCGGGTGGCAAGGTCCCATGGCCTGTCAGCTCTGCATTAGGATCTGGGGTCATTACCCCCCTTTCCCAGGCCTCACTTCCAAGCTCCCCCTGTGGCAGGGGATCTCCTCCTCCCACCAACCACCTCACCATCTTCTCCCTGTGCTCTAGGGCAGGCATCCTTGGCTTTCTCTGTGATTCTCGTGAGGATAAGAGACAGGTGGCGTGTCCCTACATTTCAGGGGTGGGGAAAAGAAGGCAGTGCACGGCAAATGCAGGGCGCCTGGGCAGGTGGTCATCTGCTGAGCTCTGGGCCTGAGTCCAGTGAGGGGGGGTGGCAAAGAGCAAAAAGGAGAGGACAGAGCGGGGAGTCCTGGTGGCTAGGAATGGCCACCTGTAAACACCAGGAAACGGGGCCGCAGACCGCTGCAGAGGCTCCTGGAAGCCCTAGTCACCCAAGGGCGCCGGTCCCTGCTCTGAAACGCAGTCACTTCCTGGCCTCTCACTCACCAAGAATCTCAGGTTCCAAAAGCCAGTCCACATCATCTTCGAATGTTTCCTACTATTCTAGATACTTGGAAAACAGACTCCTTTTTAGAAGTTTCCATGCTTTTTTTCTTGGCTTTTATTAGCATGTGTTAAAATCATATTATCCAAACACTACCAGAAGAACATGTATTGTTCTGCATAAAGTGCTTAAGGAAAAAAAAACCGCAACTTATGAAACTGGACATTCTTTTCTAGTTCATAAATTTTGGGTTACAATCAGGGCACAAAAGGAGGAACAGAATGCAGTATTAGAGAGAGCGAGAAGCTTCGTTAAGAACTTGGGTGGAGACACAAGCCCACGTCCCATTCCCCAACTTCCTTGCTGACGGAACACTGCACCTGCATAAAGCAGCAAACAGCTTTGTTTTAATAAATACATTTTCCTTCATTCAATCAGAAAAGTTAATGATCGTAAAGCACTTCTTCTCTGGCCATCTGTTGATAGCCACAGGCGATACTTATCCACAGAGTTTAAATGTGAAAGTGTCATTTCATTGGGCTTTCAGCTTTCTAATGCTATCTGGGTTCAAGATTGTCTCAGCAATTCATTATTGGTTTATATTATATTTACCTGGTACTTAAAATACCGACTCTATAGTGTTTTGTTACAAATACCAACCAAGGATATTGTCTCAGTACTAGAAATGTCAGTGTGTGGGCATAAATAAGGCTTCCCCCCGCCCAATACACTCCGTTTTCTTCAAACTGGCTTCTGCACACTAGCACTCTGATGGCTGCACAAAACCCAAGTCCCTGTTGTGACAGATTTTAAATCAGTAATGTTCTGAAAAAATACAACTTGGAAATCTCTGTGTTTGAATCTTGGGTGGTCATGTTGAGAACAGAAAAAAAAAATGGCATTAAATACATTTTAAAAACATTCATTTGCAATCAAACATATTTAAATCTTCCAAGGAAGGAGCAGGTTGGTGATGGAGTGGCTGCTCCGCCAGCAGCCCCATCAGGAGTGGCTGGCGGGTTTGGGAGCCCGTCGGGTGCACAAACTCGGGGCAAGCTTCTGGGCACAGACCCTGCTTCCTGGCCGTGATGCCTTGGGAAGGCTGGTTGTACCTTCAAACAATCAGGAGTCATCTTGCTGAGTTCACCTTGAAGCTGGCCCAGAGGTCGGAGCAGGTACCAAGCTAAGGGCTGCCGAAGGGCTAAGCAGTCCTGACGGGAAAAGGCAGTCATCGTCGGTCCTCCTGGGAAGACCTCCTTCCCTTCTCTTGGACTTCAGTGCTTTGAGCCTCAGGCAGAGGAAGATCTGAGCTGCATCACTTACTAAAATTTCCATCTCATTTTACAAAAGCACATTGAGTATCAGTCCTGAGTGACAAGTATATAGAACTGGCTGAGTACAGTCCAGAGAAAACCAGCTTTCTAAACCATCCTGCTCTCTGCTTCTTCCCCCAGATATGTCTGTAGGACATCCTTGAGTTTCACAGTGATATACGCTGTTGCAGGAAGCACAAGGTGATCGGACTTTGTTTCCAGGAAGTGGTGACCTACTTCAGCTGGAGCATAAGGCCCCATGGCTGGATGTAAATCCTGCTGTAGCCTGCTACACTAGGGACAGGGCTTAGGGCAGCTGGGGGGCTCTCGCTGCCCAGTTCCTGCCAAGTGTAGCCCACCAGTCATGGCTGGGTTTCCACCATCAGTAGTTAATTTCCCTTCGACATTTGTGTTTGTCACTGCACTCCACTCCACCCTGTCCGTTTGACTTGGAAGCCTGAGAGCTTATTGAATTAGGCTGAAGAGAGGCTCTGTACCTGCTGATATTGACGGCAGTAAGATGCTAGCTTACTGTTTTGCACAGCACCATATATCATGCCTGTTACCCAGGCCAACTATAACCAGCCTTTTTTTTTTTCTTTTTTCTTTTTTTTTATAAAGAAAATCTATGTAAGTTGAGGTTCAGAAATGCATATATTTTTTTACTTACAAATATTCATCTGACCAAAATTCAACATAACCTTTATGGAACACTTAACAATTGTTTTGTTTTTAAAATAACATTTCATTCAAACTGTATATAATTCAGTAAAGTTTTTTTATACAGCAAGCAATGCTTAAACCCTGGAAAATCTGTAGAAAAGAGATTTTCACACAAAATAAGAAAAGAAAACTTTGAGGTATCCCTCACACACACATTCATTCATTCATTCTGACCCTCGTGCACACACACACACACACACACACACACCCTGTGTGTACAGACACACATCTATTCTCACTCACAAAGTGGCTGCAGCATAGGCAAAAAATTGTAGGTCCAAAGGAAAATAACTGATTGTTCTAATAAAGAGTCCAGGTAGCTCAGAAAGAAACAAGACAAAACACAATAGTCCTCTGAGGAAATGACTACCTCAAAATCATGTTCTCAGGATGCATTTGAGATCTAAGCCTACCAAATTGCTTTTGCAAAATAGCTCCCTGCAGTCCAAGGTGACTTGTGCAAATAGAAGGAATCCAATGAGGCTAGCTTTTGTACTTCCTCTGAGAAGGACGTGGATGCTCACAGGTGCCCGGGGGTCCTCGTCATGCCAGGTACTGCTGCAGTGCCATCTTCGCCCTGGAATCACAACACTCCTGTTAGCTATCATCTCAGAAGTGTAATTAAGGCAAAAAGCCTGTGGTTCAAAGATGGTAGCTGGGAAAGTCAAACACTGGTAGGTTCCCCCAAGGAACTGGGGAGAGCCCCGCTGAGCATGTACTACATAAGGGGTGAAGATCTGTGGCCAGCACACACTTGAATCCCATGCTGGCTACACCTGTTCTGTGGTCCTGCTCTTGTCCTTACAGCTGCTGCACCTTGTGAACAGGAGTAGGCATTGATTACAAGGTGCATGAGAGGGGCCAAGAACTCATGGGATGAGGTTGTCTCAAAGCTCAAACCTGGGGAAGGGAGGTGACAATTTTATCCTGTTCTTGGCATCATGCCTGAGGACACTGACTGATGTGGGTCGTTATGATGACTGGGGAAGGCAGCTAGTCAGAGAGGAAAGAGTGCAAGAAGGGCCATGCCTTAACCTAACCTGAGTCTTCAGAAGTGCCTTCCTTTGAGCTGGATAACTGCATTTTGTTTTGTTTTAAAATAACATTTCATTCAAACTGTATATAATTCAGTAAAGTTTTTTTATACAGCAAGCAATGCTTAAACCCTGGAAAATCTGTAGAAAAGAGATTTTCACACAAAATAAGAAAAGAAAACTTTGAGGTATCCCTCACACACACATTCATTCATTCATTCTGACCCTCGTGCACACACACACACACACACACACACACCCTGTGTGTACAGACACACATCTATTCTCACTCACAAAGTGGCTGCAGCATAGGCAAAAAATTGTAGGTCCAAAGGAAAATAACTGATTGTTCTAATAAAGAGTCCAGGTAGCTCAGAAAGAAACAAGACAAAACACAATAGTCCTCTGAGGAAATGACTACCTCAAAATCATGTTCTCAGGATGCATTTGAGATCTAAGCCTACCAAATTGCTTTTGCAAAATAGCTCCCTGCAGTCCAAGGTGACTTGTGCAAATAGAAGGAATCCAATGAGGCTAGCTTTTGTACTTCCTCTGAGAAGGACGTGGATGCTCACAGGTGCCCGGGGGTCCTCGTCATGCCAGGTACTGCTGCAGTGCCATCTTCGCCCTGGAATCACAACACTCCTGTTAGCTATCATCTCAGAAGTGTAATTAAGGCAAAAAGCCTGTGGTTCAAAGATGGTAGCTGGGAAAGTCAAACACTGGTAGGTTCCCCCAAGGAACTGGGGAGAGCCCCGCTGAGCATGTACTACATAAGGGGTGAAGATCTGTGGCCAGCACACACTTGAATCCCATGCTGGCTACACCTGTTCTGTGGTCCTGCTCTTGTCCTTACAGCTGCTGCACCTTGTGAACAGGAGTAGGCATTGATTACAAGGTGCATGAGAGGGGCCAAGAACTCATGGGATGAGGTTGTCTCAAAGCTCAAACCTGGGGAAGGGAGGTGACAATTTTATCCTGTTCTTGGCATCATGCCTGAGGACACTGACTGATGTGGGTCGTTATGATGACTGGGGAAGGCAGCTAGTCAGAGAGGAAAGAGTGCAAGAAGGGCCATGCCTTAACCTAACCTGAGTCTTCAGAAGTGCCTTCCTTTGAGCTGGAACTGAGAAGGCCTGCTTTACTCTCTCTCCCATCATGAGCTTGGTCAAGGCTGCAGCTCTGAAAGTCAGGTTTTTGCAAAGGTCTCCCCTTCTAAGTTACGGGAAGGAAAGGCTAAAATTTTCTGTGACTATTAGCTGATGAATATATACCAAGCAGACAGGGCATGCAATAAGCTGGACTCAGGCACAGTTCCTTTGGTGTAGTGATGGATACAACCTATAGTTTTAAAAGAGGCAGCCTCAGGGATATTCTTGCAATCATTTAAGACTATATAAAGATGATCTTGGCAATAAGTCCAATACCTCAGAATAGAAAGCTCCACAGAAACCGTGCCAAGTTATGAGTGAATTAGGTCTGTGAGGCTATCTTCCTAGGAAACAGTTTCTGAATGAGGCCACAGGGCTACCTCTCATTGGCCGTAACTTCACAAATCTGAGGCCTTCTGAGCCTGGGGGGGAGCAGCCTGGTTGGCAGTAGCTCCACATCTGTAAGCGTCTGAAGGTCAGAGGGTCACCAACACCTTAAAGACAGAAGGCTGAGGAACGTCATCCTTAGGTCACAGACTATATACTGTGCCATGGTGGGAATGTCCAGGTGAGGGTCTTGATTGAAATTCTGTATTTCTCTTTAAAAATTGCCAATTCAGGGTCAGCTCTCCCTTGAGGTGGTCCGCTGCTCTAGCAGCATCTCCCACTTTCTCCCTTAAGCCGGCCCGCTGTACTGGCAGCGACTAGACCCTGAATCAAAAGGGTGAAGATCTGTGGCCAGCACACACTTGAATCCCATGCTGGCTACACCTGTTCTGTGGTCCTGCTCTTGTCCTTACAGCTGCTGCACCTTGTGAACAGGAGTAGGCATTGATTACAAGGTGCATGAGAGGGGCCAAGAACTCATGGGATGAGGTTGTCTCAAAGCTCAAACCTGGGGAAGGGAGGTGACAATTTTATCCTGTTCTTGGCATCATGCCTGAGGACACTGACTGATGTGGGTCGTTATGATGACTGGGGAAGGCAGCTAGTCAGAGAGGAAAGAGTGCAAGAAGGGCCATGCCTTAACCTAACCTGAGTCTTCAGAAGTGCCTTCCTTTGAGCTGGAACTGAGAAGGCCTGCTTTACTCTCTCTCCCATCATGAGCTTGGTCAAGGCTGCAGCTCTGAAAGTCAGGTTTTTGCAAAGGTCTCCCCTTCTAAGTTACGGGAAGGAAAGGCTAAAATTTTCTGTGACTATTAGCTGATGAATATATACCAAGCAGACAGGGCATGCAATAAGCTGGACTCAGGCACAGTTCCTTTGGTGTAGTGATGGATACAACCTATAGTTTTAAAAGAGGCAGCCTCAGGGATATTCTTGCAATCATTTAAGACTATATAAAGATGATCTTGGCAATAAGTCCAATACCTCAGAATAGAAAGCTCCACAGAAACCGTTCCAAGTTATGAGTGAATTAGGTCTGTGAGGCTATCTTCCTAGGAAACAGTTTCTGAATGAGGCCACAGGGCTACCTCTCATTGGCCGTAACTTCACAAATCTGAGGCCTTCTGAGCCTGGGGGGGAGCAGCCTGGTTGGCAGTAGCTCCACATCTGTAAGCGTCTGAAGGTCAGAGGGTCACCAACACCTTAAAGACAGAAGGCTGAGGAACGTCATCCTTAGGTCACAGACTATATACTGTGCCATGGTGGGAATGTCCAGGTGAGGGTCTTGATTGAAATTCTGTATTTCTCTTTAAAAATTGCCAATTCAGGGTCAGCTCTCCCTTGAGGTGGTCCGCTGCTCTAGCAGCATCTCCCACTTTCTCCCTTAAGCCGGCCCGCTGTACTGGCAGCGACTCTCCCTTCCCCCACTCTAATAAACTTTACTTTCCTCTCAAAAAAAAAAAAAAAGCCAGTTCAGACTCCTTCTGGATCTTCTAAGGATTTGGCTATTGTGGGGAAACAAACCAGTGAAGGTTTGTTCAGCTTTGGCTGAGCCAGGAGGAAAACATCTTGGAAATGAAAGAAGGAAGATAAAAGCAAGTTGATTCAATTCCCATGGGCTCACTAGCTGGGGCCATACTGATCAGCCACAGGGGGGCGATCTGCTGTGAACTTTGGAATGCAGGGTCTGTGCAGGCTCCTTAACTTCTTGCTGGTCTAGTGGCCCTCCAGCTGTAGTGTGCTCTGTCCACTGGGAAGATAATGGAGCGACTTAAGAGTCACAAGGGTGATTATTGATCAGGGCTGTGACCGACTCCCAGCCTGTGCTAATATCATTCCCTGCAAACACCTGGATGCTTAAGCTCTCAATAAAAGCGGACTGGTGAATATGTTCAGGGCCTGGACCCAAGAGGTCTTGAGCCCCCTGTTCTGATCCTTTCTCTCTGTCTGTATGTCTGTGTGTACCTTAAAGTCTCGTCACACCTGCTATTCTCTATGCACCTGGCTGACGTGCCACAGCAGACTATGTCTGATTATGTCAGATCTCAGAAACTGTGCCCTCATAATCTTTCTGCTACAAGTCCTTCAGATGAGATGGTTTTAAGGCAAGGTCACCTTTCCTTACATGGATCTTGATTCTTTTAATGGGGTTTAAGAACTGCTGACAACATTTGTGCCAAACAGTACCAAATTAGTCTAAACAGTATAGGCCAGAGCCTAAACTTACCCCACTTTATGCTGGTGAGATCTCTTTTTAGGTCATCCCAGAGAGGGTTTTAAGCAGAAATATTTTAATTTCTGAACAAATAAACCCAGGGAATAGCCTGACTCTTGCCCAGAAGAGATAGGCTGACAGTCTGTTACTATTGATGTGTAGGTGAAGGTTCCTGTCCTAAATCCCTCCAGCGGCATATGCCACCCTGACTTGCCTTCAATGGGACACTCATCTGAGCAATAGCTTGAGGATCTGTCTTCTTTAACCCACCGCAGAGCAAGCTTTGGGAGGCATGGAGCCAGCTGTGTGTGCTCCACTGGCCCAGTCATTCACTCGAGGAGCCATTACACAAGGGCCTTGTCCCTTCGCTGGAGCAGCTGAGCAAGCTGACAGCCATGACGAATGTGGTGTGTTCCATGGGTGCTATGGGAGCACCGAGGGGTCCCAAGCCACGCCTGGGCCAGGGTGGAGGATGGGTCCAGCAGCTTTTCTGAAGCTGACAACCTGATTCAAAGGATGGATGGTCAGTGTCCAGGCGCTCCAACCTCTGCTCTCAGGACACCTCTGCGCCCAGGCCTCTGCCTCACTGGCTGTTCCTTCTGACCTCTTGCTGGACCTTTCTTGTCCTCCTCTAAATGCTGGGGTTGTGTGTGGGGGGTGTGTCCCTGAGCACATGCTCTTGTTTACTCTCCCCAGGTGCCTCCAGTCAGCTCTGTCTATATACCACACCAATCACATCTTCAGTCCCTTTCTTCTGAGTCCCTTGCATAGCTAATAGCATCCAAAAGCTGGCACACCAAACAACTCTGATTCTCCAAGATCGCTCGCCTCCCCTCCATCCTGCTCCTCTTCACCATCGTGGCAACCATTTGGGTCAACCCTCTATCCGTGGCTCAGGTTAAAACTCTTGGTATTTTCCTTTCCTCTATTTCTTTAGCATCCTACATTGAATCCATGAGCAAATCTGTTGGCTCTGCCTTTAGATTAAATCATGAATCCAACTGCTTCACAATGCACCCGCCACTGCCACCCTCCTTCCCACCCAGCACGACCGCTCGCAGCCCTGACTGGCCAACCCACTTCCATCCCTGCCCCACAACGAGCCATTCTCCACACAGCCACCAGAGCCAGCTTCTAAAAATCCAAACCAAATAGCCCGCCGCAAAAGATCTCTTTAGGTCATCCCAGAGAGGGTTTTAAGCAGAAATATTTTAATTTCTGAACAAATAAACCCAGGGAATAGCCTGACTCTTGCCCAGAAGAGATAGGCTGACAGTCTGTTACTATTGATGTGTAGGTGAAGGTTCCTGTCCTAAATCCCTCCAGCGGCATATGCCACCCTGACTTGCCTTCAATGGGACACTCATCTGAGCAATAGCTTGAGGATCTGTCTTCTTTAACCCACCGCAGAGCAAGCTTTGGGAGGCATGGAGCCAGCTGTGTGTGCTCCACTGGCCCAGTCATTCACTCGAGGAGCCATTACACAAGGGCCTTGTCCCTTCGCTGGAGCAGCTGAGCAAGCTGACAGCCATGACGAATGTGGTGTGTTCCATGGGTGCTATGGGAGCACCGAGGGGTCCCAAGCCACGCCTGGGCCAGGGTGGAGGATGGGTCCAGCAGCTTTTCTGAAGCTGACAACCTGATTCAAAGGATGGATGGTCAGTGTCCAGGCGCTCCAACCTCTGCTCTCAGGACACCTCTGCGCCCAGGCCTCTGCCTCACTGGCTGTTCCTTCTGACCTCTTGCTGGACCTTTCTTGTCCTCCTCTAAATGCTGGGGTTGTGTGTGGGGGGTGTGTCCCTGAGCACATGCTCTTGTTTACTCTCCCCAGGTGCCTCCAGTCAGCTCTGTCTATATACCACACCAATCACATCTTCAGTCCCTTTCTTCTGAGTCCCTTGCATAGCTAATAGCATCCAAAAGCTGGCACACCAAACAACTCTGATTCTCCAAGATCGCTCGCCTCCCCTCCATCCTGCTCCTCTTCACCATCGTGGCAACCATTTGGGTCAACCCTCTATCCGTGGCTCAGGTTAAAACTCTTGGTATTTTCCTTTCCTCTATTTCTTTAGCATCCTACATTGAATCCATGAGCAAATCTGTTGGCTCTGCCTTTAGATTAAATCATGAATCCAACTGCTTCACAATGCACCCGCCACTGCCACCCTCCCTTCCCACCCAGCACGACCGCTCGCAGCCCTGACTGGCCAACCCACTTCCATCCCTGCCCCACAACGAGCCATTCTCCACACAGCCACCAGAGCCAGCTTCTAAAAATCCAAACCAAATACCGTCTCTTGTTCAAAACTCTCCAATGACTTCCTAGTACGCTCTGCATAAAAGCCAAAGTTCACGCCACAGCCACCGCCACCCTGCGTCCACTTCTCCCTCTCCCTCTCATTTATTTTCCCTCAGTCCCACTGGTCTTCTTGCTGTTTCTTGAATGTTCAAGTTCATTCCTGCTTCAGGGTTTTGAACCCACGGTCTCCTCTGTCTAGAATACTATTCTTCTAAGAATCTTCTGGGCAGACTCTCTCATTTCACCCAGGTCTTAGATCAAGTGGCGCCTCCTCAGAGGCTTGTGTGGACGCACCTATGTGACAAGCAGCTTTCTCACTTTCTGCCCCTCATCTTGCTGATGCCTTCATAGGAGCTCTCATTATCTGCAATCATATCACATATTCATTCGTGTGTCTGTCTTCTGTACTAGAATGTAAGTTCCATGAGGGCAAGGACTTCATCAGTGTTACTCACCCTTACAGCCTGAAGCAATGCCTGGTAGAGGTCAGTATTTTAAAAAGTACTTGTTGAATGCATGGGGAGAAAGAAGAGAGAGGACTGGGAGGCAAACCAGGTGGAAGAGCCCGTGCAAACTCAGGAAGGTGCGAGCCTGTGGGGGGGCAGGTGTGGAAGAGCCCGTGCAAATGCTAGAAGGTGTGAGCCTGTGAGAGGGCGGGTGTGGAAGAGACCGTGCAAATGCAGGAAGGTACGAGCCTGCTAGAGGGTGGGTGTGGAAGAGCCTGTACAAACGCAGGAAGGTGTGAGCCTATGAGAGGACAGGTGTGGCTGGAGCCCAGAGTGGGCCCAGGGCCGGGGGAGCACAAGGAAGGCAGGGCCAGGCCATGGACCACTCTGAGCCCTACTTAAAGTCAGGAGGATGAAAGTAAGCTGGCAAGTGAAGGCCATGTTATAAGAAGTGTTCATGGCCAGGAGAAACATTCCTGGCCATCTTGAGGTGAGAGGGGCCTCAGACTGTGACTCCCGCCTCCACAGTAAATGGTGAGCTCACTGAGGACAGGGACTCCCTACGGGCCACAGCTGCACCCCTGCAGCCAGGCCGGACTGGCACAAGCCAGGCACTCAGTGAGGTTCTGAGCTAATGAATGCTTTGTAACTGGCCTTCATGTCCGCTCTCCAAGAGGCCATGTGCATTTCTATTTCTAATGATTGAGGGACTGAGAGGGAATGGCCTCTGGATCCTCTCCAGATTCCTATTAAGGTGGCCCAGGCTCATGTTAATTCAGAGTGAGACGAGAACCATTTATAATTGGCCAATTATTGGTTTATCTCTTATTCAGATGTTCCACAATTGGCTCACAGATTACTAACAATGGGAACTCGAGAATCTAAAAGACTTTGAGCTTGGCCCTGTGGCTAACTAAGCAACTCAAACTCTTTCATCAAAGAATCCAATGTACCCCAAAGCAAGCCCTTTTGCTTTGATACTCACTTGTCACAGAGGTTTGAATCTGGTGACTGACTCAGTTTGTGTAGAATATCTACGATGCCCATGTCTCGTAATTTATCCTGACGTTCTTGAGAGCCTGAGAGACGAGAGCTAGCAGGTTACTGGGAACATGCTCCCCTCAATGTACAGTCAACAATCTGGAGCCCTACCAGTGTCCTTGCCCCCACCCCCAATCCTTCTCCACAGTGTAGCTGGATCCCCCCATTCTAGGCTTCTAACTGGTTTCTTGGCCTCCTGACTGTCCTCTCTGCAGGTCATCTGGGGTTCTACTGTTGGATTAATTTCTCCATGGACCACAAGGTCAAGGCTGAAGTCTTCAGCCTGGCACAAGACCCTGCCATCAGGCCTGATCTTCATTGCTTTTTTCTGGACAGACTAAGCCAGGCTCTTTGCACTCCAGACCAGAGTCATTTCCCTGCTTCTGTTCCTCCCACCCTCCTCTGACCTCCCAGCACTTCTGCTGCCTCTCAGCACGTGGCAGCTCCAACTCTGCACTGCTGTGTCCCGTTGTCCAAGCAGGACCTCCTCGAGGGCAGCCTGTTGCCCTGGCCCCAGGTGGCACTTGGTCTCTAGCCTGCACGCTGAATCCAGTTCCTCCTCCTCCAGCTCTGCTCTGGACCCAGTGCAAAGAGTAATTCTAGATGCTCCCCTCCCATGGAGGAGCCCACAGTGAATTACTCATGCACTGGCCTCCCTGAGGCTCAGTGAGCCAAATCTCCAGGAGGAGCCCAGAAATCTGCATTTCACAAGACCCTCAGGTGATGTTCATGTCCGCCTCCAAGAGGCCATGTGCATTTCTATTTCTAATGATTGAGGGACTGAGAGGAATGGCCTCTGGATCCTCTCAGATTCCTATTAAGGTGGCCCAGGCTCATGTTAATTCAGAGTGAGACGAGAACCATTTATAATTGGCCAATTATTGGTTTATCTCTTATTCAGATGTTCCACAATTGGCTCACAGATTACTAACAATGGGAACTCGAGAATCTAAAAGACTTTGAGCTTGGCCCTGTGGCTAACTAAGCAACTCAAACTCTTTCATCAAAGAATCCAATGTACCCCAAAGCAAGCCCTTTTGCTTTGATACTCACTTGTCACAGAGGTTTGAATCTGGTGACTGACTCAGTTTGTGTAGAATATCTACGATGCCCATGTCTCGTAATTTATCCTGACGTTCTTGAGAGCCTGAGAGACGAGAGCTAGCAGGTTACTGGGAACATGCTCCCCTCAATGTACAGTCAACAATCTGGAGCCCTACCAGTGTCCTTGCCCCCACCCCCAATCCTTCTCCACAGTGTAGCTGGATCCCCCCATTCTAGGCTTCTAACTGGTTTCTTGGCCTCCTGACTGTCCTCTCTGCAGGTCATCTGGGGTTCTACTGTTGGATTAATTTCTCCATGGACCACAAGGTCAAGGCTGAAGTCTTCAGCCTGGCACAAGACCCTGCCATCAGGCCTGATCTTCATTGCTTTTTTCTGGACAGACTAAGCCAGGCTCTTTGCACTCCAGACCAGAGTCATTTCCCTGCTTCTGTTCCTCCCACCCTCCTCTGACCTCCCAGCACTTCTGCTGCCTCTCAGCACGTGGCAGCTCCAACTCTGCACTGCTGTGTCCCGTTGTCCAAGCAGGACCTCCTCGAGGGCAGCCTGTTGCCCTGGCCCCAGGTGGCACTTGGTCTCTAGCCTGCACGCTGAATCCAGTTCCTCCTCCTCCAGCTCTGCTCTGGACCCAGTGCAAAGAGTAATTCTAGATGCTCCCCTCCCATGGAGGAGCCCACAGTGAATTACTCATGCACTGGCCTCCCTGAGGCTCAGTGAGCCAAATCTCCAGGGGAGGAGCCCAGAAATCTGCATTTCACAAGACCCTCAGGTGATGTTCATGCAGCCAATCCAGCAGTGAGGCCCACTGCATGCCTCACTACCTTGGCTGTACACTGGAGTCACTAAAAACGCACTTATGCCTAGAGCTTGCCCCCAGAGTCTCTGATTTACCTGGCTGATGCAGAAATCTCCAGGGGATTCTAATGAGCAGTCAAGGTGGAGAGCTACTGAGGCCTCATAGACTGGCTGCTTCACCAGGCACAGTGTGCTTTTCCCTCTCACCAATGCCCCCTCTTCGCCATCAAGCTCATCTGCCCAGGGGTCTTTATATAACCCCACCACACACAGTGAGAGGCCAATTCTCCTGCCCACCCTCAGCTCTATTCTTCTTCAAGGGCATCTCTCCCTCCTCCTCAGCTCCCTCAGGGCAAGGCCTTGCTCTCAAGGGCAAGGGCTGTCACTTTTCCAGGGTCTCCTCCATCCCCATGCTCAGTAATGTAGAACAGTGCTCATTCCAAGGAGGGGGCTCAGAGTTAACTAGGCCCACGGATTCTCACTGAAACTCAGGCGACTTGGTCAGGGGCTTGGGGACCAGTGATCCTCAGGTGATGTTCAGGACTACCCAGGACTAGGAGCCACCTGAGGCCTTAACTGTATGACACCTTCCCCCCATAACCTTCTTCAGAGCAAATCATTGATCTCTTACCTTCCTCTTCATTCCAAATGAGGTTTGATATACAAAACATGGCGGCAAGCTGCAGTTTGACATGTGAATGACCCTATTTGAGGTGGAAATGGAAAAAAAAAAAAGGAGGTAATTTCATTTGGGGTAATTTTTTGTAACACACCACAGACAATTCCAATAGCCTACAAGTCTGAAGCAGGGACCTCGACCCAAATGTCTCGAGGGACTACAGAGTTAGTGTGAATGGGTGAACAGGTTGGGCTAAACACAACAGAGAGTGGTGGGAAATCCGGCATGCAGGGGAGAGATGGCTTGCCCGGACATCCACACTCAAACTTTAGAAACCCTCTGGCTGGCCAAACAAAATACCTCAAGGGCCACAGGTGCAGTTTCCAACTTATCACTGAACCCATACACACAGGAACCCTGGCATATGACAAGTGCATGCTTTTGACCATCCTTTGTCTATATTAGAAAACGTTAGGGGCCAATAAACTGGATGGATGCGCACTTAGTATTTACCCCTTTGGTTACTGACTATCTGATTCAAATTACTCCTGTTTCTCTAGGAACATCATAAAAAACTTGACTGAGTCTCTACTGTTCTCAAGGAGGCTCCTTATTCTTCTGACACATATTTCTTGTTCATTTCTCTTCACGCACTGAAAGCACAACTACCGTTACTTAAGTTATTATTTATCCATATAAGATGGATAAATTCATATCTAAATGACGTATGATTTTTTTTGTTTGTTCTTGGCTGCACCAAGGGTTTTAGTTCCCCAACCAGGGTTCAATGTCACACCCCTCCAATGGAAGCATGGAGTCCTAACTACTGAGCTGCAGGGAAGTCCCTACAGAGGACTTTTCAATCAGCCAACTGAAAAAAGAAAGTTCTTAGCAATAAATAATGTACACATATCTGGGAAATACCATGACGCGATACATGCTCAACAGTTTCTTGACTGTCAAGCCATGTAGAAATGTATTTGAAACGAACAGAGACAAAGGATGTGATTTCCTTCGTCAGAATTCTACAGTTGGTGATTCTTTTTCCCTCCTACCTGCTAAGACTTCTAGAGGGCTGTCCAGTTTGGGCTCCACTAAGACAAAACAGAATAAAGTGTATTTTCTGTTCCCAGCATCAGGCCATGAATGTTTATTTATTGAATAAATGAACTTATTTATAATAAAACTAAGTATTTACTACATGGATGTTCATTCATCACTCACTCAATAAACATTTAAAAAAGTAAAAAAATTGGACTACAAATGGATTCCAATAGCCTACAAGTCTGAAGCAGGGACCTCGACCCAAATGTCTCGAGGGACTACAGAGTTAGTGTGAATGGGTGAACAGGTTGGGCTAAACACAACAGAGAGTGGTGGGAAATCCGGCATGCAGGGGAGAGATGGCTTGCCCGGACATCCACACTCAAACTTTAGAAACCCTCTGGCTGGCCAAACAAAATACCTCAAGGGCCACAGGTGCAGTTTCCAACTTATCACTGAACCCATACACACAGGAACCCTGGCATATGACAAGTGCATGCTTTTGACCATCCTTTGTCTATATTAGAAAACGTTAGGGGCCAATAAACTGGATGGATGCGCACTTAGTATTTACCCCTTTGGTTACTGACTATCTGATTCAAATTACTCCTGTTTCTCTAGGAACATCATAAAAAACTTGACTGAGTCTCTACTGTTCTCAAGGAGGCTCCTTATTCTTCTGACACATATTTCTTGTTCATTTCTCTTCACGCACTGAAAGCACAACTACCGTTACTTAAGTTATTATTTATCCATATAAGATGGATAAATTCATATCTAAATGACGTATGATTTTTTTTGTTTGTTCTTGGCTGCACCAAGGGTTTTAGTTCCCCAACCAGGGTTCAATGTCACACCCCTCCAATGGAAGCATGGAGTCCTAACTACTGAGCTGCAGGGAAGTCCCTACAGAGGACTTTTCAATCAGCCAACTGAAAAAAGAAAGTTCTTAGCAATAAATAATGTACACATATCTGGGAAATACCATGACGTGATACATGCTCAACAGTTTCTTGACTGTCAAGCCATGTAGAAATGTATTTGAAACGAACAGAGACAAAGGATGTGATTTCCTTCGTCAGAATTCTACAGTTGGTGATTCTTTTTCCCTCCTACCTGCTAAGACTTCTAGAGGGCTGTCCAGTTTGGGCTCCACTAAGACAAAACAGAATAAAGTGTATTTTCTGTTCCCAGCATCAGGCCATGAATGTTTATTTATTGAATAAATGAACTTATTTATAATAAAACTAAGTATTTACTACATGGATGTTCATTCATCACTCACTCAATAAACATTGTTTGAGGAAACAAACTGCATTTGTAATAGAAAAAATCAAAGGGTGAAGGGGTAGGAATCTAATTTCAAGTGAAATGTACAGAAAAGATCTCTTTAAAGAAGGCAGTATTTATACAGAGGAAGGATAAACAATAGGAACAATAGGAAGGTGCCAGGTAAACAAAGAGAAAGAGGCACTAGGAAGAAGGAAAAGTTCCAGAAAGGGTTTGAGATAAGAAACTATAAAGCTGTGCCTACTGAGAAGGAAAAGCAGAGTAAAAAGCAGAGAAGCAGGCCTGCTAATTGTGGGCCCCTGTGGGCCAAAGTAAGGGTAGATTTCACTGAGTCGACAGGAAGCCTGACTTAGAGAACTGAAGCAGTAGAGGGACAACATCTAATTTACACTTTGAGAAGGCCACCCAGGCTGAAGGGACTGGAGTGACCCTGCATGTCTGGGAGGTTCTTAGGGTCTATCACGTGTGAGAGGCTGTGGCTTGAGCTAGGGTGATGGCAGGGGTGACAGAAAGAAGTCAACAGCACCTAGATGGGTCTTGGGGAAGGCTAACAGGACCTACTCATACATTGGTTAGGGAGGTGAAGGAGTTGGAGAAATCAAGATTGACTTCTAGGTGTGAGCATCAGGGTAGACGGCAGAGCCACCACTGAGACAGACCAGGTCAGAAGGGGAAAACGGAGGTTCAGGGGAGATACTTAAGAACTGACTTTTAAGCATCAACATCAAAAGGCTTCAGACAGCCACATGGAGACACCAAGGTGGCAAGAGGACACATGAGTCTGCAGGTTAGAAGAGAGGTCGAGGCTGGAGGTGGACTCTCCATGTGGCCCTTGGATCTTGTCTCCTCATTAGGAAAAGAATCGGCACTGGTAAAGCTGTGGACACCATGGGGGAGGCTTCTTGTCAAGGCTTTCGAAGGCTACACTGCTGTGACTGTTCCTGTTTTTTTTTTTTAAAGATTTATTTATTTATTTTGGGGCTGGGTGGGGTGGGGAGGGAAGGGAGCAGGCGGGCCGCTTCTATTGGTCTTTCATTTGTCTATTTTCATCCATCTTTGTTCTTTGGCCCATGTGGGCCTCCCATCGCGGTGGCCTCTGTTGTCGCAGAGCACCAGCTCTGGGCGCATGTGCTCCAGCGCTCCGGCTCAGTAACTGGACACATCGGTCCAGCAGCTCCGTGGCACGTGGGATCTTCCTAGGTCAGGGATTGAAGCGGTGCCCCTTGCACTGCAAGGCGGTGTCCTTACCCACTGGACCACCAGGGAAGCCCTCCTGTTGTGTTTTGTATTGTTTGACATCATGACAGTGCTATAATGCTATAATGACTATGCTATCAAACCCGACTACTGAATCAGAGCCCAGAAACCAAAGAACAGAGATGACAGTAAAAGCCATGGGAATGGATGAGATTCCCTAAACTGATTATTCTCAACTCTGGCTCTATGTTAAGAATGACCTGGGGGAGTTTAAAAAACACAGATGCCCAGACTTTACCCTAGAATTGTTAAACTAGAATCTTGGGAGGGAAGGGGCAAAACCACAGTCTTTGCAAGCTCTCTCCACCGTGCAACCAAGGCAGGGAACCCCCGATCTCAGGGGCACGCAAAGGGGAGAAGAGAAGAGGGTCCAGGGCTAGGCAGGGAGGTATAAGGTCACAGAAGCCAGGAGAAAAGGTTTCCAGAAGGAGGAAACAGCAAGCCGAGTTGAAATCTGCTGCAAGTGAGGTAAGATGAGGAGAGAAAACCAGCCTTGGGACTTGGCACCATGGAGCCAGTTGGTGACCTCAACCAGAACAGTTTGGGTTGAGCGACTGGGGGTGGAGGCCAGATGAAGTGGGCTAGGCAGAGGTGAGGGAGGAAGCATGTGCAGAAGACGCTTTTAGGAGTCTAGTTTGAACGGCCGCAGAGAGACAGGTGTGCCTCAACAGGCATGGGAAGTGCAGAGGACCCTTTAAAAGACGACAGAGATCCTCTGTGGACCTGGTGTTGGACAGATAATGGAGCACCTTGTTAGAACTGTAGTTTTCACTTATCAAGCACTCACTGAGCATATACAGAAGGCCAAGCCCTGCACAAGGTGACAGATACACAACTGTGCACAGAACTGACACAATCCATGCCCTCATGAGGCTCACACTCAGTAGGTACGTAACTAACAACCACAAGGGTGATGACTGAGCTACGTGCTCGGAAGGGAACAGAATGTGGTAACAAAGAACCCATGTGGATGGGAGCCCACCAGGAAGTGTCAGCTGAGCTAAGATCCAAGAGGTGAGAATTCATTCCACAAAGGAGTGGGGAGGAAAGCGCTCCACGCAGAGGGGCTGGCATGTGTGATGGTCCTGAGGCAGGAAAGACCATGCATGGCCTCTCTGAGGAACCAAAAGAGGTCAGGGTAGCGAATAAAGGGAAGAGGGGGCACAGATGAGTCAGGTTACAAAGGCCTTCACAGGCCATCGGAAGGGAGGCGGCGGATGGATTTTATTCAAGGTGTGCCAGGAAGCAACGAAGGCCTTTGGCTTCTATTCTCTTAACAAAACAGAAGATGGGAGGGGGGCCAAGATGGTGGAGGAATGAGAGGAGGATTTCACCAGTTCCCCAACGGAATCACCAAAACTAATCAAGAAATGAAAGAATCTTGGGAGGGAAGGGCAAAACCACAGTCTTTGCAAGCTCTCTCCACCGTGCAACCAAGGCAGGGAACCCCCGATCTCAGGGGCACGCAAAGGGGAGAAGAGAAGAGGGTCCAGGGCTAGGCAGGGAGGTATAAGGTCACAGAAGCCAGGAGAAAAGGTTTCCAGAAGGAGGAAACAGCAAGCCGAGTTGAAATCTGCTGCAAGTGAGGTAAGATGAGGAGAGAAAACCAGCCTTGGGACTTGGCACCATGGAGCCAGTTGGTGACCTCAACCAGAACAGTTTGGGTTGAGCGACTGGGGGTGGAGGCCAGATGAAGTGGGCTAGGCAGAGGTGAGGGAGGAAGCATGTGCAGAAGACGCTTTTAGGAGTCTAGTTTGAACGGCCGCAGAGAGACAGGTGTGCCTCAACAGGCATGGGAAGTGCAGAGGACCCTTTAAAAGACGACAGAGATCCTCTGTGGACCTGGTGTTGGACAGATAATGGAGCACCTTGTTAGAACTGTAGTTTTCACTTATCAAGCACTCACTGAGCATATACAGAAGGCCAAGCCCTGCACAAGGTGACAGATACACAACTGTGCACAGAACTGACACAATCCATGCCCTCATGAGGCTCACACTCAGTAGGTACGTAACTAACAACCACAAGGGTGATGACTGAGCTACGTGCTCGGAAGGGAACAGAATGTGGTAACAAAGAACCCATGTGGATGGGAGCCCACCAGGAAGTGTCAGCTGAGCTAAGATCCAAGAGGTGAGAATTCATTCCACAAAGGAGTGGGGAGGAAAGCGCTCCACGCAGAGGGGCTGGCATGTGTGATGGTCCTGAGGCAGGAAAGACCATGCATGGCCTCTCTGAGGAACCAAAAGAGGTCAGGGTAGCGAATAAAGGGAAGAGGGGGCACAGATGAGTCAGGTTACAAAGGCCTTCACAGGCCATCGGAAGGGAGGCGGCGGATGGATTTTATTCAAGGTGTGCCAGGGAAGCAACGAAGGCCTTTGGCTTCTATTCTCTTAACAAAACAGAAGATGGGAGGGGGGCCAAGATGGTGGAGGAATGAGAGGAGGATTTCACCAGTTCCCCAACGGAATCACCAAAACTAATCAAGAAATGAAAGAACACCAACAAACCAGCCTCTAGACGACAAAAGAAGTTGTCAGGTTTATAAGGGACAAAGAGCGAGCAGCCTGAACTTTCTCTGAGCTCCTGTTTTGGAGCTCCCGTACCCCAGCCCTCACCCCGGACTGGGCAAAGAGAGAGCTGGGAAGTGCACCTGGAGGACGGAAAGTGGTGCTCAGTGGGAGAATCCCGCCGGGGACAGTACTGTGACAGGGAGCTGAGTGAGGCAGGAGGTGAGCTTGACACAGAACGCTAGCAGAGCGTGGGAAATGGAACAGGGAAATCCCTCGCGGGTCACAGTCCAGAAGCCCGGCTCGAGCCGGATGGGGAAGCTCGTGTGCCCACGTTTGGGGCAACAGTGAGGCTTGGTCGTGCACTGGCAGGTCGAGCGAGCCCGTGCAGCCCCAGAGCTGCGGCAAGGAAACCGGGCATCCTGAACGAGATCTGGGATGGGGACGGGGAAGCTGCTGCCAGCGTTTGGGGCAAATGGTGAGCCTTAGTCCAGCGGGACAGGCTCGTGCCTGCTTGAGCCCATGCAGCCACAGAGCTGCAGCAAAGAAGCCGTGCACCTGGGACAAGAAGCCTCAGTCCCACCAGCAGCAGAGCCGTGACACCGGGAGAAGAGAAAGGACTGAAGACTATCAGGGGGTGTGCAACAGAACCGGGGAACCCCTTCCAGCACAGGGTCCACAGGCGCAACCCCTGCCCAATGGACTGGGAACCGCCCAACGCGCCTGCCCCGGCCAGCATCGGGGGTGGAGAGGCAGGGGTCAGCTGCGCTGGCTACAGACACTGTGGACAAACCAGAGCAGCCAGTTTTGTAAGGGTCCGGACTACAAACTTACCTGACCCTCACTGAAACCTAAGACACAAGCAGCCGCCTTGCCCCCACACCCAACTCCCACCAGTACAAACTAGGGAAATCATGGACACCATAAAGAGCAAACTGGTGGAAGATTCACATGCAGATGAGAAGATAAAAACCAGGGACAGTATTTTCTTTTTTTAATTTTAATTCCTTTTTTTTAATTTTTAATTTTTTTTCCACTGCTTCCTCACTCTATGCTGTAACTGTAAAATCTTTTATACCTACTACCAACAAACCAGCCTCTAGACGACAAAAGAAGTTGTCAGGTTTATAAGGGACAAAGAGCGAGCAGCCTGAACTTTCTCTGAGCTCCTTTTTTGGGAGCTCCGACCCAGCCCTCACCCCGGACTGGGCAAAGAGAGTGCTGGGAAGTGCACCTGGAGGACGGAAAGTGGTGCTCAGTGGGAGAATCCCGCCGGGGACAGTACTGTGACAGGGAGCTGAGTGAGGCAGGAGGTGAGCTTGACACAGAACGCTAGCAGAGCGTGGGAAATGGAACAGGGAAATCCCTCGCGGGTCACAGTCCAGAAGCCCGGCTCGAGCCGGATGGGGAAGCTCGTGTGCCCACGTTTGGGGCAAACAGTGAGGCTTGGTCGTGCACTGGCAGGTCGAGCGAGCCCGTGCAGCCCCAGAGCTGCGGCAAGGAAACCGGGCATCCTGAACGAGATCTGGGATGGGGACGGGGAAGCTGCTGCCAGCGTTTGGGGCAAATGGTGAGCCTTAGTCCAGCGGGACAGGCTCGTGCCTGCTTGAGCCCATGCAGCCACAGAGCTGCAGCAAAGAAGCCGTGCACCTGGGACAAGAAGCCTCAGTCCCACCAGCAGCAGAGCCGTGACACCGGGAGAAGAGAAAGGACTGAAGACTATCAGGGGGTGTGCAACAGAACCGGGGAACCCCTTCCAGCACAGGGTCCACAGGCGCAACCCCTGCCCAATGGACTGGGAACCGCCCAACGCGCCTGCCCCGGCCAGCATCGGGGGTGGAGAGGCAGGGGTCAGCTGCGCTGGCTACAGACACTGTGGACAAACCAGAGCAGCCAGTTTTGTAAGGGTCCGGACTACAAACTTACCTGACCCTCACTGAAACCTAAGACACAAGCAGCCGCCTTGCCCCCACACCCAACTCCCACCAGTACAAACTAGGGAAATCATGGACACCATAAAGAGCAAACTGGTGGAAGATTCACATGCAGATGAGAAGATAAAAACCAGGGACAGTATTTTCTTTTTTTAATTTTAATTCCTTTTTTTTAATTTTTAATTTTTTTTGCCACTGCTTCCTCACTCTATGCTGTAACTGTAAAATCTTTTTATACCTACTACTATTCTCTATGTAAATATTTCCTAACTTGCTGTCTCTACTATTCTCTTCCAGTTATACTAAAATCTACTACACACTAATCTTTGTTACCTAACCCTACAAAATCCTTGCAACACGAATCTATTCCTTCTCATTACCTATACACTCTCCTCCTTCTCGCCCCCAACACATGTCTTAGTTAAAAACTCCTTTCATGGTAATATTCCCAGCTGGGACCTTGCTCTGGATCTGTTTTCCCAGGTAGTGTTTTAATTAACTTAGAGCTTAATGGTCAGGTACCAACTTTGATTGTGCCATTTGCCAGAAAAATTTCCTATACCTTATCCCTTTAAGACTGTTCAGTTGTGTTTACTGATGTGTATGGATGTATATTTTTCCATTATGTTAGAAAATATTTGCAAGATTTTATGACTGTCATCTACCAGGGATGCACCTTTTTGTCCCTCATATGCTTATACTTGAACTACTACCACTGAACGCCATAGAAAACCAGACAGAGAGAGAGCCTACACTTCCTGGGCAGGGATCAAACCAAGGACCCTTGGAATGGAAGCCCTAACTCCAAAACTGTCAAAGAACACACAACACTAGAGAGTATTCACCTGCAAACAAGACCCAACATCACCTAAGACACAAACCACCGAACCATTCTACAAGGACAGAAACCCAAAGGAAGGGAGAACTCAACCGTGAAGCCTCGGAAAAAGAACTCAATCACACAGACACACACACAAGAAAACAAAAATTAACATAATAATGAATCGGAGAGAAACAATTACAAATAACAGAAGATGAGACAGACCAATTATCTGAAAGAGAACTCAGAATAGTGATACTAGCAAGGATCCAAAACTCAGAAAACAGAATATTAGAGGAAATTAGTGCATTGAGAAGAGACAGCAAGAAATGAAAAATAAGCAGAGACAAACAACTCAACTGCTGAAATTAAAAATACTGTAGAAGGCGGGGGAGCCAAGATGGCAGAGGAATGAGGGGAAGATTTCACCAGCTCCCCCACAGAATCACCAGAACTAATCAAGAAATGAAACACCACCAACAAACCAGCCGCTAGACGACAGAAGAATTCCATAGGTCCGAGAGGGTCGAAGAGTGAACAGCCAGAACTTTCCGGAGCTACTGTTTTATGAATCCTCTATCCTAACCCCCACGCCGGATCGCACCGACGGAGAGCGCGCCAGCAAGTGCCCTAAAGGGGGCCTGAGTGGAGCCTCGGGGGAGAGAGGGCAGCGCTCAGCGTGAAAATTCCAAGAATCCGCCCAGATCGTCGGCAGAAATTAAGACACTGCGAAGATAGGATACTGAAGCAGGGCCGAGCAGAACACGCTTGCTGCCTAGCAACCTGGAGCCGGGAGGGAGCGCCCAGTGCGAAAATCGCGCCGTTTGGCCGGGAGAAAATCGCGACTTTCCGCCTGGCACCGGATGAGTTCAAACACTGCTAGTGGGGGAATGGCTGAAGGGACCCGGCACGAGCCAAACGGGGAAGCTTGTGCCTGCCTTTGGGACTTGGACGCGTAACTGGCAGTGCGCGCGCACGCCAGTGGCGGGGGAACCCGTGCACCCCTGTAGCTACACCCACAGCGGAAGAAGCCGGGAGAAGGGCAGGTATTGGAGGCTACCGGCGGGTGCACGGCAGAGCCGGGGCGCCCCCCTCCAACAGGGGACTGCGCACGCCGCAGCCCCTCGCCTGACGGACTGGGATCAGCACGCTGCACCGGCCAGCACCTGAGCTTGCAGCAAAACCACTATTTGGCTGAAAACAAACCATAGCAACCGGGGCCGTAAGGGAAAGGCTAGATCATGAAGACAACACCATCGAGAGGAGATTGGCTTTCACCAGACAGAGAAGAGGATAAAAACCAGGGACAGTATTTAGCTTTTTTGGTTTATTTGTTGTGGATGGTTCTGTTTATTTGTTTGATCGGTCAGGTTTGGGGTTTTTTTTTGTCTCTTCTTATTAAGTTTTTCTTCCTTTTTTAATTTTTAATTTCTTTTTGTTTTGATTTTTAATTTTTAATTTTTTTTTTAATTTTAATTCTTGGAAACTTCTAATTTTCTTTCCTCTTTGCCACTGCTTCCTGCCTCTATGTTCTAAATGTAAAACTTTCTCCTATCTACCACTATCCTCTAGATAAATATTTCCTACCTTCCTGTCTCCACTATTCTCTTCCAGCTGCACTAAACAATACAACACACTAATCTTGGCTACATAACCCTATAAAATCCTTCCAAGACGAATCTGTTCCTTCCCATTACCCATACACTCTCCACCTCCTCATCCCGAAGACATGTCTTAGCTAAAAATTGCTTTCAATGAAATAGTCCAAGCCAGGACCTTGCCCCAGATCTATTTTTCCAGGCACTATTTTAATTAATTCAGAGCTTAATGGGTAAGTATCATCTTTGATTGCATCATTTGCCAGAAAAATTTCCTATGCTTTATCACTGCAAGACTGGTTAGATGTGGTTATTGCTGTGTATATATGTATATCTTATGACTATGTTAGAAAACATCTGCATGCTTTTATGACTGTCACCCATCAGGGACACACATCTTGTTCCTCAGATGTTAGTATTTGAACTAATATCACGGAACACCATAGCAAACCAGACATAGAGCCTACCCCCCATGACCAATCATCAAACCAAGGATCCTAGGAGTGGAAGCCCTGATTCCAAGACCCCACACTATCAAAGAACATACAACACTAGAGATTGTTCACCTGTAAACAAGACCTAACACCACCCAAGACACAAACCACCGAACCCTTCTAGAAGGACAGAAACCCAAAGGAAGGGAGAATTCAACCAAGAAGCCTGGTGGAGAGAAGAACTTCATACACACAGACACACACAAAGAAACAAAAATTAACCTAATAAGGAAAAGACAGAGAAACACTGCACAAATGAAGGACCAAGCTAGAGAAACACAGCTTCAAATGACAGAGGAGGAGATAGACAAATTATCTGAAAGAAAATTCAGAAAAACTATATTAATGAGGATGCAAAACACTGAAAACAGAATAGTAGAGGAAATTAGTGCATTGAGAAGAGACATGCAAGAAATGAAAAATAAGCAAATAGAGACAAACAACTCAATTGTTGAACTCAAAAATACTATAGAAGGTCTCAACAGTAGAGTATCGGAGGCAGAAGAACGGATAAGTGAGCTGGAAGACAGAATGGTGGAAATAAGTGCTGAAGAACAGAACAAAGCCCAAAGAATTAAAAGAACTGAGGATAGCATCACAGATCTATGGGACAATATCAAACACACCAACATTAGAATTATAGGAGTTCCAGAGGAAGAAGAGGGGAAGAAAGGCTACGAGAAAATTCTTGAAGAGGTTATAGCTGAAAACTTCCCCAGCATGGGAAAGGAAATAGTCAACCAAGTCCACGAAGCACAAAGAGTTCCATACAGGATAAACCCCAGAAGAAACACACCAAGGCACATTCTAATCAAACCAACACAGACTAAATATGAAGACAGAATACTTAAAGCAGCTAGGAGCAAACAACAAATAACATATAAAGGAAACCCCATACGTCTAACTGCGGATCTTTCAACAGAAACCCTGCAGGCCAGAAGAGAATGGAAAGACACATTTAAATGGCTAAAACAGAATAACCTCCAACCAAGATTTCTCTACCCAGCAAGAATCTCATTCAGAATTGATGGAGAAGTCAAAAGCTTCACAGACAAACAAAAACTAAAAGAATTCTGTACCACAAAACCAGCTCTACAACAAGTGGTAAAGGGCCTGATATAGCCAATAAATACAAGAGTAGGAGAAGTCCTACAAATCAAACCTCAAGTTTCTAAGAAGATGACAATAGGAACATTCGTGTCAATAATTACTTTGAATGTAAATGGATTCAATGCTCCAACCAAATGACACAGGTTGGCTGAATGGATGCAGAAACATGACCCATATATATGCTGTTTACAAGAGACTCACTTCAGACCTAGAGACACTCATAAACTGAAAGTGAAGGGCTGGAAAAAGATATTCCATGCAAATGGAAATCAAAAGAAAGCTGGAGAAGCAATCCTCATATCAGACAAAATAGACTTTAAAGTAAAGAAGATTCTAAGAGACAAGGCAGGTCACTACATCATGATTAAGGGATCTATCCAAGAGGAAGACTAACAGTCAGAAAACTATATTAATGAGGATGCAAAACACTGAAAACAGAATAGTAGAGGAAATTAGTGCATTGAGAAGAGACATGCAAGAAATGAAAAATAAGCAAATAGAGACAAACAACTCAATTGTTGAACTCAAAAATACTATAGAAGGTCTCAACAGTAGAGTATCGGAGGCAGAAGAACGGATAAGTGAGCTGGAAGACAGAATGGTGGAAATAAGTGCTGAAGAACAGAACAAAGCCCAAAGAATTAAAAGAACTGAGGATAGCATCACAGATCTATGGGACAATATCAAACACACCAACATTAGAATTATAGGAGTTCCAGAGGAAGAAGAGGGGAAGAAAGGCTACGAGAAAATTCTTGAAGAGGTTATAGCTGAAAACTTCCCCAGCATGGGAAAGGAAATAGTCAACCAAGTCCACGAAGCACAAAGAGTTCCATACAGGATAAACCCCAGAAGAAACACACCAAGGCACATTCTAATCAAACCAACACAGACTAAATATGAAGACAGAATACTTAAAGCAGCTAGGAGCAAACAACAAATAACATATAAAGGAAACCCCATACGTCTAACTGCGGATCTTTCAACAGAAACCCTGCAGGCCAGAAGAGAATGGAAAGACACATTTAAATGGCTAAAACAGAATAACCTCCAACCAAGATTTCTCTACCCAGCAAGAATCTCATTCAGAATTGATGGAGAAGTCAAAAGCTTCACAGACAAACAAAAACTAAAAGAATTCTGTACCACAAAACCAGCTCTACAACAAGTGGTAAAGGGCCTGATATAGCCAATAAATACAAGAGTAGGAGAAGTCCTACAAATCAAACCTCAAGTTTCTAAGAAGATGACAATAGGAACATTCGTGTCAATAATTACTTTGAATGTAAATGGATTCAATGCTCCAACCAAATGACACAGGTTGGCTGAATGGATGCAGAAACATGACCCATATATATGCTGTTTACAAGAGACTCACTTCAGACCTAGAGACACTCATAAACTGAAAGTGAAGGGCTGGAAAAAGATATTCCATGCAAATGGAAATCAAAAGAAAGCTGGAGAAGCAATCCTCATATCAGACAAAATAGACTTTAAAGTAAAGAAGATTCTAAGAGACAAGGCAGGTCACTACATCATGATTAAGGGATCTATCCAAGAGGAAGACGTAACAGTCATGAATATCTATGCACCCAACACAGGGGCACCTCAATACATAAGACAGATACCATCAGACTTAAAAGAAGAAATCATTAATTACACAATAATAGTAGGAGACTTTAACACTCCTCTCACACCAATGGATAGATCATCCAAACAAAAAATTAATAAAAATATCACAAGCCTTCAATGCCACACTAGAAAAAATGGACCTCATCGATATCTTTAGGACGTTCCATCCAAAAGCAGAAGAATACACTTTTTTCTCAAGTGCTCACGGAACATTCTGCAGGATAGACCACATCTTGGGCCACAAACATAACCTCAGTAAATTCAAGAAAACTGAAATTCTATCAACCATCTTCTTGGACCATAATGCAGTGAGACTAGAGATCAACTACAGGAAAAAGACCGCTAAAAACATAAACACATGGAGATTAAACAATACATACCTAAAAAACCAACTGATTACTGAGGAAATCAAAGGAGAAATTAAACAATTCCTGGAAGAAAATGATAATGAACATACGACTGAGCAAAACCTATGGGATACTGCAAAAGCAGTTCTAAGAGGGAAATTTATAGCAATACAACCCCACCTCAAGAAACTAGGAAAATATGAAGCAGATGACCTAACCCTCTGCTTAAAACAATTGGAAAAAGAAGAACAAAAACATCCCAAAGCCAGCAGAAGAAGAGAGATGATAAAGACTAGAGCAGAAATACATGAGAAAGAAATGAAAGAAACTACAGTATGGATAAATAAAACAAAAAGCTGCTTCTTTGAAAAGGTAAACAAAATTGACAAGCCAGTGGCCAGACTCATCAAGAGAAAGAGAGAGAAGAACCAGATCAACAAAATCAAAAATGAAAAAGGAAAGATTACAACAGATAATGCAGTAATCCAAAGGATTCTAAGAGACTATTATGAACAACTCTATGGCAACAAACTGGACAACCTGGAAGAAATGGACAATTTCTTGGGGAAGATTAATCTCCCAAGACTGAGCCAGGAAGAAACAGAAACGTTGAACAATCCAATCACAAGCTCAGAAATCGAATCTGTGATTAAAAATCTACCCACAAATAAAAGCCCAGGGCCAGATGGCTTCACAGCCAAATTCTACCAAACATTTAAAGGAGAGCTAATGCCTGTCCTTCTAAAACTCTTCCAAAAAATTGCACAGGAAGGAAAACTTCCAAACACATTCTACAAGGCCACATTCACCCTGATACCCAAACCAGGCAAAGACAACACAAAAAAGGAAAATTACAGACCAATTTCTCTGATGAACATAGATGCCAAGATCCTCAACAAAATCCTAGCAAACAGAATTGAACAACACATCAAAAAACTCATACATCACAATCAAGTCGGGTTCATCCCAGGCATGCAAGGATTCTTCAATATCCACAAATCAATCAATGTGATACACCATATCAACGAATTGAGAGACAAAAATCACATGATCATCTCAATAGATGCAGAAAAAGCCTTCGACAAAGTACAACATCCAATTATGATAAAAACTCTTCAGAAAATGGGCATAGAAGGAACCTATCTCAACATAATAAAGGCATATATGAGAAGCCCACAGCGAACATTATCCTCAACGATAAAAAACTGAAAGCATTCCTTCTAAGATCAGGAACAAGACAGGGGTGTCCACTTTCACCACTACTATTCAACATAGTCCTGGAAGCTCTAGCAACAGCAATAAGAGAAGAGAAAGAAATCAAAGGAATCCAGATTGGAAAGGAAGAAGTCAAGCTCTTTCTTTTTGCAGACGACATGATAGTATACATAGAAAATCCCAAAGACACTATTACAAAGCTACTAGAGCAAATCAATGAATTCAGCAAAGTTGCAGAATACAAAGTCAACACACAGAAATCACTGGCATTCCTATACACAAACAACGAAAAATCAGAAAACGAAATCAAAGAGGCAATCCCCTTCACCAGTGCAACCAAAAGAATCAAATATCTAGGAATAAACCTACCCAAAGAAACAAAAGAATTGTACACAGAAAATTACAAGACACTCATAAAGGAAATTAAAGAAGACTTAAACAGATGGAGAGATATTCCATGTTCCTGGGTCGGAAGAATCAATATTATAAAAATGACCATATTACCAAATATCATCTACAGATTCAATGTAATACCTATTCAACTACCATTGACATTTTTCACAGAAGTAGACCAAAGAATGACACAGTTCATATGGAAACACAAAAGACCTCGAATAGCCAAAGCAATCCTGAGGAAGAAAAACGGAGCTGGAGGGATCAGCCTCCCCAACTTCAGACTCTACTACAAAGCAACAGTCATCAAGACAGTATGGTACTGGCACAAAAACAGAAATATAGAACAATGGAACGAGATTGAGAACCCAGAGATTAACCCATGCACCTATGGGTACCTTATTTTTGACAAAGGAGGTGAAAATCTCAAATGGAACAAAGACAGCCTCTTCAACAAATGCTGATGGGAAAATTGGACAGCTACATGCAAAAAAATGAAGCTGGAACATTCCCTAACACCATACACTAAGATCAACTCAAAATGGATTAAAGACCTAAATGTAAGACCAGAAACCATCAAACTCTTAGAGGAGAATATCAAGGACATCAATCAAAGCAAGATCTTCTCTGACCCACCTACTAGAATAGCACAACTGAAAAGACAAATGAACATGTGGGACCTCATGAAACTTAAAAGCTTTTGTACAGCAAAAGAAACTACAAAAAAGCTGTACAGACAGCCCACAGAATGGGAGAAAATCATAGCAAATGAAACAAGAGACAAAGAATTAATCTCCAAACTCTACAAGCAACTCAAACAACTCAGCTGCAGAAAAATGAACAACCCAATCAAAAAATGGGAAAAAGACCTAAAGAGATATCTCACCAAAGAGGACATACAGATGGTCAAAATGCACATGAAACGATGCTCAACCTCGCTTATTATTAGAGAAATGCAAATCAAAACTACAATGAGATATCACCTCACAACCGTCAGAATGGCCATCTTCAAAAAATCTGCAGACAATAAATGCTGGAGAGGGTGTGGAGAAAAGAGAACCCTCTTGCATTGTTGGTGGGAATGTAAATTGATGCAGCCTCTATGGAAGACAGTATGAATATTCCTTAAAAAACTAAAAATAGAAGCACCAAATGACCCAGCAATCCCATTACTAGGCCTATATCCTGATGAAATCAAAACTGAAAGAAGCATCTGTAGCCCAATGTTCATTGCAGCTCTCTATACAATAGCCAGAACATGGAAGCAACCTAGATGTCCATCGACGAATGAATGGATACAGAAGCTCAGGTATATATATAAAATGGAATACTATTCAGCTGTGAAAAGAAGTGCAGAAGACTCAGTCCTAATGAAGTGGCTGGATCTAGAACCTATCATAAAAAGTGAAGTAAGTCAAAAAGAGAAAGACAAATACAGTATACTAACACACATATATGGAATCTAGTAGGACAGTCTTGATAACGCACGTAGGAAACTCATGGAAAAACAGACAGAGCATAGACATAGGGACATTGTGGGGAAGAAATAGGGAGGGGGAGGCATGAAGGGAGTAACAGGGAAACCTATACTTTCATGTGTGGAAAAGATAGCTATTGTCATTGTGCTAAGGGAATAGGAGTGCTCACAATGGCATGGGGCGATGGTCTGGAGGAGTGGGATGGGGGGGAACTCAGGGGTTGGGGACCAGGGATATGCATATGACTGATCTGGGAACATACATGTCTGTGAACAACAAAACTCTGTAAAACCCTTAAAATAAAAAATTTAAGAAAAATACTGTAGAAGGACTCAACAGTAGAGTATCAGAGGGCAAAGGAAACAAGAGACAAAGAATTAATCTCCAAACTCTACAAGCAACTCAAACAACTCAGCTGCAGAAAAATGAACAACCCAATCAAAAAATGGGAAAAAGACCTAAAGAGATATCTCACCAAAGAGGACATACAGATGGTCAAAATGCACATGAAACGATGCTCAACCTCGCTTATTATTAGAGAAATGCAAATCAAAACTACAATGAGATATCACCTCACAACCGTCAGAATGGCCATCTTCAAAAAATCTGCAGACAATAAATGCTGGAGAGGGTGTGGAGAAAAGAGAACCCTCTTGCATTGTTGGTGGGAATGTAAATTGATGCAGCCTCTATGGAAGACAGTATGAATATTCCTTAAAAAACTAAAAATAGAAGCACCAAATGACCCAGCAATCCCATTACTAGGCCTATATCCTGATGAAATCAAAACTGAAAGAAGCATCTGTAGCCCAATGTTCATTGCAGCTCTCTATACAATAGCCAGAACATGGAAGCAACCTAGATGTCCATCGACGAATGAATGGATACAGAAGCTCAGGTATATATATAAAATGGAATACTATTCAGCTGTGAAAAGAAGTGCAGAAGACTCAGTCCTAATGAAGTGGCTGGATCTAGAACCTATCATAAAAAGTGAAGTAAGTCAAAAAGAGAAAGACAAATACAGTATACTAACACACATATATGGAATCTAGTAGGACAGTCTTGATAACGCACGTAGGAAACTCATGGAAAAACAGACAGAGCATAGACATAGGGACATTGTGGGGAAGAAATAGGGAGGGGGAGGCATGAAGGGAGTAACAGGGAAACCTATACTTTCATGTGTGGAAAAGATAGCTATTGTCATTGTGCTAAGGGAATAGGAGTGCTCACAATGGCATGGGGCGATGGTCTGGAGGAGTGGGATGGGGGGGAACTCAGGGGTTGGGGACCAGGGATATGCATATGACTGATCTGGGAACATACATGTCTGTGAACAACAAAACTCTGTAAAACCCTTAAAATAAAAAATTTAAGAAAAATACTGTAGAAGGACTCAACAGTAGAGTATCAGAGGCAGAAAAACGGATAAGTGAGCTTGAAGACAGAATGGGACAAATAACTGCTGAAGAACAGAACAAAGCACAAAGAATCAAAAGAATTGAGGACAGCCTCAGAGACCTAATGGGCAATATCAAATACACCAACATTAGAATTATAGGGGTCCCAGAAGAAGAAGAGGGAAAGAAAGGCTATGAAAAATTTCTTGAAGAGATTATAGTTGAAAACTACCCCTGCATGGGAAAAGAAATAGTCAACCAAGTCCACGAAGCACAAAGAATTCAAAACAGGATAAACTCCAGAAGAAACACACCAAGGCACATTTTAATCAAGCTAATACAGACTAAATATAAAGACAGAATACTTAAAGCAGCTAGGAGCAAGTAACAAATAACATATAAAGGAAACCCCATACGTTTAACTGCGGATCTTTCAACAGAAACCCTGCAGGCCGGAAGAGAATGGCAGGAAACATTTAAACGGGTAGAAAATAACCTACAACCAAGAATTCTTTACCTGGCAAGGATCTCATTCAGAATTGATGGAGAAGTCAAAAGCTTCATAGACAAGCAAAAGCTAGAAGAGTTTTGTACTGCGAAACCAGTTTGACAACAAGTGTTAAAGGGCCTGATATAGCCAATGAATACAAGAGTAGAAGTCCTACAAATCAAACCCCAAACATCTAAGAAGATGACAATAGGAACACTTGTACCAATAATTACTTTGAATGTAAATGGACTAAATGTTCCAACCAAAAGTAACAGACTGGCTGAATGGACTCAAAAGCAGGACCCATATATATGCTGTTTACCAGAAACCGACTTCAGACCTAACGACACACATAGACTGAAAGTAAGAGGATGGAAAAAGATATTCCACACAAATGGAAATGAAAAGAAAGCTGGAGTAGCAATCCTGATATCAGATAAAATAGACCTTAAAATGAAGAAGATTAGAAGAGACAAGGCAGGACACCACATCATGATCAAGTGATCGATCCAAGAGGAAGACATAACAATCATAAATATCTATGCACCCAACTCAGGAGCACCACAATACATAAGACAAACACTTTCAGACATAAAAGAAGAAATTGACAATAACACAATAGTAGTAGGAGACTTTAACACTCCTCTCACACCAATGGATAGATCATCAAAACAGAAAATTAACAAAAAAACACAAGCCTTAAATGACACACTAGAAGAGATGGATCTCACTGATATCTTTAGGACCTTCCATCCAAAAGTAGAAGAATAAACTCTCTTCTCAAGTGCTCATGGAACATTCTCCAGGATAGACCACATCTTGGGCCACAAATCAAATCTCAGCAAATTCAAGAAAACTGAAATTATATCAACCACCTTCTCTGATCACAATGCAATGAGACTAGAGATCAACTACAGGAAAAAAACCACTAAAAACACATGCACATGGAGATTAAAGAACGCATACCTAAAAAACAAACTGATTACCGAGCAAAGCAAAGGAGAAACAAAAAAAAATTCCTAGAAGAAAATGACAATGAACACACGACAGTACAAAATCTATGGGATACCACAAAGGCAGTTCTAAGAGGAAACAAGAATAAATCTCAAGCTAGGAAAATCTAACAGATGACAAGGATCTCATTCAGAATTGATGGAGAAGTCAAAAGCTTCATAGACAAGCAAAAGCTAGAAGAGTTTTGTACTGCGAAACCAGTTTGACAACAAGTGTTAAAGGGCCTGATATAGCCAATGAATACAAGAGTAGAAGTCCTACAAATCAAACCCCAAACATCTAAGAAGATGACAATAGGAACACTTGTACCAATAATTACTTTGAATGTAAATGGACTAAATGTTCCAACCAAAAGTAACAGACTGGCTGAATGGACTCAAAAGCAGGACCCATATATATGCTGTTTACCAGAAACCGACTTCAGACCTAACGACACACATAGACTGAAAGTAAGAGGATGGAAAAAGATATTCCACACAAATGGAAATGAAAAGAAAGCTGGAGTAGCAATCCTGATATCAGATAAAATAGACCTTAAAATGAAGAAGATTAGAAGAGACAAGGCAGGACACCACATCATGATCAAGTGATCAATCCAAGAGGAAGACATAACAATCATAAATATCTATGCACCCAACTCAGGAGCACCACAATACATAAGACAAACACTTTCAGACATAAAAGAAGAAATTGACAATAACACAATAGTAGTAGGAGACTTTAACACTCCTCTCACACCAATGGATAGATCATCAAAACAGAAAATTAACAAAAAAACACAAGCCTTAAATGACACACTAGAAGAGATGGATCTCACTGATATCTTTAGGACCTTCCATCCAAAAGTAGAAGAATAAACTCTCTTCTCAAGTGCTCATGGAACATTCTCCAGGATAGACCACATCTTGGGCCACAAATCAAATCTCAGCAAATTCAAGAAAACTGAAATTATATCAACCACCTTCTCTGATCACAATGCAATGAGACTAGAGATCAACTACAGGAAAAAAACCACTAAAAACACATGCACATGGAGATTAAAGAACGCATACCTAAAAAACAAACTGATTACCGAGCAAAGCAAAGGAGAAACAAAAAAAAATTCCTAGAAGAAAATGACAATGAACACACGACAGTACAAAATCTATGGGATACCACAAAGGCAGTTCTAAGAGGGAAATCTATAGCAATACAATCTGACCTCAAGAAACTAGGAAAATCTCAAACAGATGACCTAACCCTACGCTTAAAACAACTGGAGAAAGAAGAACAAAAACACCCCAAAGTTAGCAGAAGAATCTCGAGAAATCATAAAGATCAGAGCAGAAATAAATGAAAAAGAAATGAAAGAAAGCAATAGTAGAGATAAATAAAACGAGAAGGTTGTTCTTCAAAAAGATAAACAGCATTGACAAGCCACTGGCCAGACTCATCAGGAAAAAAAGAGAAGAACCAGAACACCAAAATCAAAAATGAAAAAGGAGAGATTACAACAGATAATGCAGTAATCCAAAGGATTCTAAGAGACTATTATGAACAACTATATGGCAACAAACTGGACAACCTGGAAGAAATGGACAGTTCTTGGAAAAGATTAATCTTCCAAGAGTGAACCAGGAAGAAACAGAAACTATGAACAATCCAATCACAAGCTCAGAAATCAAATTTGTGATCAACAATCTACCCACAAATAAAAGCCCAGGGCCAGATGGCTTAGCCGAATTCTACCAAACACTAAAGAAGAGCTAATGCCTGCCCTTCTAAAACTCTTCCAAAAAACTGCACAGGAAGGAACACTTCCAAATCTGATACCAAAACCAGGCAAAGACAACATAATAAAAGATAATTATAGATCAATTTCACTGATGAATTTGGATGCCAAGATCCTCAACAAAGTCCTAGCAAACAGAATTCAACATCACATCAAAAAACTCATACATCATGACCAAGTTGGGATCATCCCAGGCATGCAAGGATTCTTCAATATCCACAAATCATTAATGTGATACACCATATCAACAAATTGAGAGACAAAAACCACATGATAATCTCAATAGATGCAGAAAAAACCTTCGACAAAGTCCAACACCAATTTATGATAAAAACTCTTCAAAAAACTGGCATAGAAGGAACCTATCTCAACATAGTGAAAGCCATATATGAGAGGTCCACAGCAAACATTATCCTCAATGGTGAAAAACTGAAAGCATTCCGTCTAAGATCAGGAATAAGACAGGGGTGTCCACTTTCACCACTATTATTCGATGTAATCCTGGAAGTTCTAGTAACAGCAATAAGAGAAGAAAAAGAAATAAAAGGAATCCAGATTGGAAAAGAAGAAGTAAAACTCTATGACATAATATTATACATACAGAACCGCAAAGACACTACTAGAAAACCACTAGAGCTAATCAATGAATTCAGCAGAGTTGCTGGATACAAAATCAATACACAGAAATCACTCGCATTCCTATATACAAACAATGAAAAATCAGAAAATGAAATCAAAGAGGCAATCCCCTTCACCAGTGCAACCAAAAGAATATCTAGGAATAAACCTACCCAAAGAAACAAAAGAACTGTACATAGAACATTACAAGACACTCATGAGAGAAATTAAAGAAGACTTAAAACAGATGGAGAGATATTGCATGTTCCTGGGTTGGAAGAATCAATATTGTGAAAATGACCATACTACCAAATATCATCTACAGATTCAATGCAATACCTACTCAACTTCCATTGACATTTTTCACAGAACTAGACCAAAGAATGACACAGTTCATATGGAAACACAAAAGATCCTGGATAGCCAAAGCAATCCTGAGGAAGAAAAACGGAGCTGGAGGGATCAGCCTCCCCAACTTCAGACTCTACTACAAAGCAACAGTCATCAAGACAGTATGGTACTGACACAAAAACAGACATACAGACCAATGGAACAAGATAGAGAACCCAGAGATAAACCCACGCACCTATGGATACCTTATTTTTGACAAAGGAGGTGAAAATCTCAAATGGAACAAAGACAGCCTCTTCAACAAATGGTGCTGGGAAAACTGGACAGCTACATGCAAAAAAATGAAGTTGGAATATTCCCTGACACCATACACAAAGATCAACTCAAAATAGATTAAAGACCTAAATGTAAGACCAGAAACCCTAAAACTCTTAGAGGAGAATACAGGCAAAACCCTCAAGGACATAAATCAAAGCAAGATTTTCTATGACACACCCCCCAACTAGAATAGTGGAAATAAAAACAAAAATTAGCATGTGGGACCTAATGACACTTCAAAGCTTTTGTACAGCAAAAGAAACTACAAACAAGGTGAACAGACAATCCACAGAATGGGAGAAAATCATAGCAAATGAAACAACAGACAAAGAATTAATTTCCAAAATTTATGAGCAACTTAAGACAACTCAGCCACGGAAAAATGAACAACCCAATCAAAAAACTGGAAAAAGACCTAAATAGACATCCCACCAGAGGACATACAGATGGCCAAAAAGCACATGAAACGATGTTCAACATCACTTATGATTAGAGAAATGCAAATCAAAACTACAATAAGATATCACCTCACACCCATCAGAATGGCCATCATCAAAAAATCTACAGACAGGGCTTCCCTGGCAATCCAGTGGGTAAGGACACTGCCTTGCAGTGCAAGGGATGCTGGTTCAATCACTGGCCTGGGAAGATCCCATGTGCTGCGGCGCAGCTGGACTGATGTGTCCAACTACTGAGCCAGAGCTCTGGTGCGCATGTGCCCAGAGTCAGTGCTCTGCAGCGACAGAGGCCACTGTGATGGGAGGCCCACACGGGCAAGAGAACAAAGATGGATTAAAATAGATAAATCAAAACCCAATAGAAATGCACCCCCGCCCCCAAATCTACAGACAATAAATGCTGGAGACGGGTGTGGAGAAAAGGGAACACTCTTGCATTGCTGGTGGGAATGTAAATTGATACAGTCGCTATGGAAGATAATATGGAGAGTCCTCAAAAAGCTAAAAATAGAAGCACCATACAAGCCAGCAATCCCACTATTAGGCTTATACCTTGATGAAATCAAAGCTGAAAGAAACACCTGTACCCCAATGTTCATTTCAGTTCTTTATATAATAGCTAGAACATGGAAGCAACCTAGATGTCCATTGATGAATGAATGGATAAAGAAGATGTGGTACATGTATACAATGGAATACTACACAGCTGTAAAAAGAAATTCAGAAGAATCAGTCCTAATGAGGTGGCTGGATCTAGAACCTAGATCTAGAACAATAAAAAATGAAGGAAATCAAAAAGAGAAAGACAAGAACAGTACACTAACACATATATATGGAATCTAGTAGGATGGTAATGATAACACACGTAGTGAAGCAATGGAAAAACAGCCATAGAGAACAGACATATGGACATTGTGGGGAATGAACATTGGGTGGGAGGCGTAGAGGGAGTAACATGGAAACCTATACTACCATATGTGAAAAAGATAGCTATTGTCATTGAGCTGCGAGAATAGGAGATCCTGCGAGGGTGCGGTGCGACAGCCTGGAGGGGTGGAATGGTGGGGACTGAGAAGGGGGAGGGGACCAGGATGACTGATCTGGGAATATACATGTCTGTGAACAACAAAACTCTATAAGAATTAAAAAAAAAATTTTTAAAAAACCCCCCAAAACAGAAGGTGGGTGATGAGGGAGCAAGGAAGTGAGGTGTAAGCAATGAGGAATGAGAAGATAAGAGCCTATTCTTGTGGAGAATGGAGGCCCCAGCGTGACAGAGAACCACAGAAGGGTACCAGGCAGCACTGAGTACCCACATGGGTGTGAGTTTAACCTGGAGTCAGTCTGCCCTGTTTCATGCCTTTCTCTGCAGGTGTGAACTCTGCCATGCAGGTTCATCCATGGTTAGAGTTTCCCTAGGAGACACTGACAGAATGACAAGAGGAGGCCTGTCTGACTTCCAGACTTTGGCAAGACCCCCAAATCTACAGACAATAAATGCTGGAGACGGTGTGGAGAAAAGTGAACACTCTTGCATTGCTGGTGGGAATGTAAATTGATACAGTCGCTATGGAAGATAATATGGAGAGTCCTCAAAAAGCTAAAAATAGAAGCACCATACAAGCCAGCAATCCCACTATTAGGCTTATACCTTGATGAAATCAAAGCTGAAAGAAACACCTGTACCCCAATGTTCATTTCAGTTCTTTATATAATAGCTAGAACATGGAAGCAACCTAGATGTCCATTGATGAATGAATGGATAAAGAAGATGTGGTACATGTATACAATGGAATACTACACAGCTGTAAAAAGAAATTCAGAAGAATCAGTCCTAATGAGGTGGCTGGATCTAGAACCTAGATCTAGAACAATAAAAAATGAAGGAAATCAAAAAGAGAAAGACAAGAACAGTACACTAACACATATATATGGAATCTAGTAGGATGGTAATGATAACACACGTAGTGAAGCAATGGAAAAACAGCCATAGAGAACAGACATATGGACATTGTGGGGAATGAACATTGGGTGGGAGGCGTAGAGGGAGTAACATGGAAACCTATACTACCATATGTGAAAAAGATAGCTATTGTCATTGAGCTGCGAGAATAGGAGATCCTGCGAGGGTGCGGTGCGACAGCCTGGAGGGGTGGAATGGTGGGGACTGAGAAGGGGGAGGGGACCAGGATGACTGATCTGGGAATATACATGTCTGTGAACAACAAAACTCTATAAGAATTAAAAAAAAAATTTTTAAAAAACCCCCCAAAACAGAAGGTGGGTGATGAGGGAGCAAGGAAGTGAGGTGTAAGCAATGAGGAATGAGAAGATAAGAGCCTATTCTTGTGGAGAATGGAGGCCCCAGCGTGACAGAGAACCACAGAAGGGTACCAGGCAGCACTGAGTACCCACATGGGTGTGAGTTTAACCTGGAGTCAGTCTGCCCTGTTTCATGCCTTTCTCTGCAGGTGTGAACTCTGCCATGCAGGTTCATCCATGGTTAGAGTTTCCCTAGGAGACACTGACAGAATGACAAGAGGAGGCCTGTCTGACTTCCAGACTTTGGCAAGGTACAGATCCTGGTGATGACGAGATCCCGGGTATGGCTGTGGCAGTGGCTGGCTGAGCTGTCTGCAAGCAAGTGGCGGACTGATGGACAGCAAACTGATCAGAGAGCAAGAACCAGGGTACTAGCAGTTGGAGGGCTCATCCGCACAGCCCTGGAGCTCTGAGAGGGAAGATAGGGCCTGGGGGCGCTGAGAGAAGGCGCTGGCCCAAGTCCTCACTGTATCAGACGGTGGGACGACAGGGTGGAGAATGCAGAGGGGTGGTGGTAACATTGCCCCACGGCGCAAGCCTCAAGGGCTTGGAGCTGCTTTATTTTTCAGGATGGAAAAGGGTTCCCGGACTCTGTGAAACAACGAATCTATTTGTTGTTTGATCTCTGCACCATCTGTTTTGAGTGAACAGCACTCCAGTCCTCGCCCTCTGATGTGCAGCTAGTGCAGAGCTGTGGAAGGGACAAAGGCCTACCATGTAATACTTGATTTTCTGCAGGATGTCATCATTGGTCATGATAAGTTCTTTCGCCGTTGTCCCATCTGCTATGTTGGCTAGGATGCACAGAGTCTGGAAAAGAACAAAGGGTCGGAAGTCAGGAAAGCTCTGAAGTCCCCTCCCACACCTCTCTCAAGCACTTGGGCCATTTCCCATCTGAGTTAATGGATTCTCACACGTTCACCCCCAGATGGCCTGATTTCTCATCCTCTAACATCACCACCAACAAGAGTAGTCACACCTAAGAAAAGTCTGCCTCGGGTAGAAAGAGAACCCAAATGCTTCAGGGGCCTCTTTTTGGGCATGAGCCATCACTGCTAAGCAAAGTAAGACAGGCATAGTTCATGCTATCACATAAGTCAAAGGGGACATGCAATTTATTATTATTTCTTTCAATTTTCATTTTTAAGAGACACTCTTGTTACTAACTCATGAGGTTTCTTCAGAGAGGTAGTCTCTTTGGTAGAAGCTTCATAGTTGTTACAACTTCCCATACCCACCTCCTTCCAGATGTACCCTGCTTCCAAGCTCATGACCTGCTGCATGAAGACCTGACCCTATCCACTAGCCCCACGCCATGAGGACCTCTTAACTTTCTGGAACCCTACTGGAGGAACAGAAAGAAAGCAAAACATATGCAGGAGCTTGCCCAGGTTGGCTTGCTGCAGAGGTTGGAGGAAGCCCGTGCCCGTGGCAGGACAATCTCTCAAAGACAGACTGAGGTAAAGCGAAGGGCCTGCGGCAGGGATACGGAGCCAGCGCCAGACGCAGCAATTCAACAAACACTGGCCAAGCACCTAAACATCCTACACTCTGCCCACTCCACAGGCGAACAGGCTGAGGCAGGAACAGAACACACCTCCTAACTCCAAAGGCGACACACAGTCACACTTACACTGTGGTGCAACTGAGGGAGCCCCAACCCTGAGAAAGCACCAAGTGCCTCTGTGTGGTGACACAAGGCCAGGGATGGCTTCTTGGAAGAAGTGGCATGGACTCCAAGAGCACAGTAAGGAACCGTTCAAGGAAAGCAATGAAGGGTGGGGGTAGGGTCTGCATTCAAATACACTTTTTCCAATTTTAACCTTTCTCTTTGCCAGACTTAAGCTAACCAAGCTTAAGTTACAGCTAATTGAGGAGGATGTTTCCTTCCCATGGCCCAAATCCTCAGATTTCTTAAAGGGTATGTGGTCTTATTTTTCTCTCGGTCACACTGCAGTGGCTAGATTGTTAAGGAGTCAGTACTGAGGGTGTCCAAAGGATATAGGAAAACACAGAAAGTGGACAATTTATGATCCAAGGCACTGGGGGACTATTACTCCAGGGTGCTTACATGATAATGAGGAGACCCTGATAAGTCCCACAAATGGGAGAGAGATGATCTGAGAAAGATGTCAGATTTCACAGTTACCTGGAACATGGTGAGCCTGTCATAAGTCTTGACTGGCATAAAACCCTCGAATTTTTCAGAAATGAGGGGATAGCAAAGTGGTAAACCAGGTTTAGATTCTAATTATGGATAAGAATTTAGGCTCACCTAGGGAAAAACTATCTCTCTCTTACTTACTAAGACAGTGACAATGAATTTAAGGGGGGATTTCAGGAAATAGCCCTCAGAATAGACTAGGCCAGCAAGAGAGGCAAGCAATTCCCCTTCCTGGAGGTTAGAATACACCCACGCAGCCTTGGCTTGTCCAGCACAGCAGGGTAAGCTACAATTCTGCTCTCAAGTCCACACACTCCTACTCTGAGTATTCTGATGGAGATAAGAAACCAAATCTTCAAGGGACTGCTTAGTTCTTGGGCCAGGCCAATTTAACATATGAGCCAGGGAGCAGAGCTATAAGCAACACAAGCACACTCATGCGAACAAATGGAAATCAAGGATCTAGAGTAATAATTGGCAAATTATGGCCTGTAGGTAGAATATAACCCAACCCAATACCCGTTTTGGTAAATAAAGTTTTATAGGAAGACAGCTACGTCTACTTGCTCACATACTGTTTTACACCTGACTTCAGGCTACAACATCGCTGTGCAGAAGTTGCTACAGGGATGGAAAAGCCTGCAAAACTTAAACCATCTATCTTGCCCTTTGTTGGAATAGTCTGCCAATCCCTGAACAGAGAATGCAGTTTCAGTATGATACTGACCAGGACTGGTTAGAATGAACACTTCTTGTATTCCTGATCTGAGGACAGATAGATATGTTTACTATCTTGACCATGGTGATCATTTCATGATGTATATGTATGCCAACTTAACACACTGTATGATTTAAATACACGTACCTTACTGTGTATCAGTATACCTCAATAAAAAAGAAAAAAGAATATATCTTTGGACACTTTTGAGAAGAATTAAACTTCGAGCTTAAAACAAGACAGTTTAAACCACTGTCTCCACAGTCACCTACACTGCCCATCTACCAACCTGTGTGGGAGGGCACCACTGTATTCAGCCAGAACACCCCATCGTCGTTGGTCTTTTCTTTTGCCCTTATCCAAATCTTGCCTCACCTTTCTACCTTGCTTTGCTTTTCAAGTTCATGGAATTCTATCTAGAAGAGCTGTCTTTATAGACAAATTTCTATGTGCTCTATGTAGAACAGTTTATTATACTTGCCCTATTAAAACACAACAGAAAGTAGGAATATGGGATAGAAATGAGGAAGAAGGATGCATGAAAGTAAAGATACAGATGATGCCTCAGCATAAGGGGTTTTCCATCAGGGAGTTGCATGAATTTAAGTTCAGAGCATAGGGGAGGGCTAGACACAGTGCATCCTGGAGGAAGGATTCACTCTAGGACGCTCAGAGGCAGCCATCCCCGAAGAGACAGTCTATATATAGTGCACGACCCAGAGGGTAAAACCACAGACTCTGGTCACGTCTTCTCCATTCCTGAAGGAGAATTTCTGAAAAGAGTTTAACGGGTGGTGAAGGATCTTTTGCTTTAGACCTTTCTTGTCCCTATAGTACTTTTGAACTCAGCACCTGTCATGTGCAACTGGAATAACTCAGGAGATTCCTAACTGTGATCCCTCTTGGTACTGTGCTCAAATAATATTCCTTTAAAAAAAAGGGGGAACACATACCTGCTCTTTGACTTCAATGTTATGCTCCCCTTCCAAGATAAGGGTGACGGCTTGCATAATTTGCTTTCCATGAGTACTCATGATTTTATCTATGTGCTGCAAAACAAAGGTAAATCCACAATTATCATCTAAAAAGACTTAAACATCTATCTTGCCCTTTGTTGGAATAGTCTGCCAATCCCTGAACAGAGAATGCAGTTTCAGTATGATACTGACCAGGACTGGTTAGAATGAACACTTCTTGTATTCCTGATCTGAGGACAGATAGATATGTTTACTATCTTGACCATGGTGATCATTTCATGATGTATATGTATGCCAACTTAACACACTGTATGATTTAAATACACGTACCTTACTGTGTATCAGTATACCTCAATAAAAAAGAAAAAAGAATATATCTTTGGACACTTTTGAGAAGAATTAAACTTCGAGCTTAAAACAAGACAGTTTAAACCACTGTCTCCACAGTCACCTACACTGCCCATCTACCAACCTGTGTGGGAGGGCACCACTGTATTCAGCCAGAACACCCCATCGTCGTTGGTCTTTTCTTTTGCCCTTATCCAAATCTTGCCTCACCTTTCTACCTTGCTTTGCTTTTCAAGTTCATGGAATTCTATCTAGAAGAGCTGTCTTTATAGACAAATTTCTATGTGCTCTATGTAGAACAGTTTATTATACTTGCCCTATTAAAACACAACAGAAAGTAGGAATATGGGATAGAAATGAGGAAGAAGGATGCATGAAAGTAAAGATACAGATGATGCCTCAGCATAAGGGGTTTTCCATCAGGGAGTTGCATGAATTTAAGTTCAGAGCATAGGGGAGGGCTAGACACAGTGCATCCTGGAGGAAGGATTCACTCTAGGACGCTCAGAGGCAGCCATCCCCGAAGAGACAGTCTATATATAGTGCACGACCCAGAGGGTAAAACCACAGACTCTGGTCACGTCTTCTCCATTCCTGAAGGAGAATTTCTGAAAAGAGTTTAACGGGTGGTGAAGGATCTTTTGCTTTAGACCTTTCTTGTCCCTATAGTACTTTTGAACTCAGCACCTGTCATGTGCAACTGGAATAACTCAGGAGATTCCTAACTGTGATCCCTCTTGGTACTCGTGCTCAAATAATATTCCTTTAAAAAAAAGGGGGAACACATACCTGCTCTTTGACTTCAATGTTATGCTCCCCTTCCAAGATAAGGGTGACGGCTTGCATAATTTGCTTTCCATGAGTACTCATGATTTTATCTATGTGCTGCAAAACAAAGGTAAATCCACAATTATCATCTAGAGAACAAAGAAAAAGACCACAGGAAAGAACAGAAGGCTTCCGACAGTTAACCACCATAGGACACGACTGCTTCAGAAAGAACGCCTTGCACACAGGACTAGAAGCCACAGAACTGTGTTCAGAGGTGTGATGTTATTCAGTAGCTAAGTTGTATCCAACTTTTTGCAACCTTGCAGACTGCAGCACGCCAGGCCACTCTGTTCTCCACTATCTCCCAGTTTGTTCTGATTCATGTTAATTTATTGCATGTGGCAGATACTGTGGTTTTTTTTGTTTGTTTTTGTTAAACAAATTGAAGGTTTGTGGAAACCCTACATGGAGCAAGTCTGTCAGTGCCATTCTCCCAACAGCATAATTTTTAAATTAAGGCATGTATCAGTATATTGTTTTCTTTTTAAGACATAATGCTTATTACATGCTTAATGGACTACAGTGCAGTGTAAATGTTAACTTTTACACGCAATGGGAAACCAAAAAAACTCTTGTGACTTGCTTTATTGCAGTGGTCTGGTAATCAAACCCGCAGTATCTCCAAGGTGTGCCTGTATTATGTTGTGAAGCTATATCTTGCCTTCAGCTTTTTGCTGTTAATGCCTTCAAGATGAAGATAGCAGAGGTGTGGCCTGACACAATACAGAACTGAAATCACTGAGGATTCTCAAGCCAAAGACACTAAACATAAAAAGGAAGCTAAAAAGTGGATGGGGGAGGGGGAGAAGCCAGGATATGGAAAATATGGTGTAGGCCCCGTCAGACTCTGGTCACGTCTTCTCCATTCCTGAAGGAGAATTTCTGAAAAGAGTTTAACGGGTGGTGAAGGATCTTTTGCTTTAGACCTTTCTTGTCCCTATAGTACTTTTGAACTCAGCACCTGTCATGTGCAACTGGAATAACTCAGGAGATTCCTAACTGTGATCCCTCTTGGTACTCGTGCTCAAATAATATTCCTTTAAAAAAAAGGGGGAACACATACCTGCTCTTTGACTTCAATGTTATGCTCCCCTTCCAAGATAAGGGTGACGGCTTGCATAATTTGCTTTCCATGAGTACTCATGATTTTATCTATGTGCTGCAAAACAAAGGTAAATCCACAATTATCATCTAGAGAACAAAGAAAAAGACCACAGGAAAGAACAGAAGGCTTCCGACAGTTAACCACCATAGGACACGACTGCTTCAGAAAGAACGCCTTGCACACAGGACTAGAAGCCACAGAACTGTGTTCAGAGGTGTGATGTTATTCAGTAGCTAAGTTGTATCCAACTTTTTGCAACCTTGCAGACTGCAGCACGCCAGGCCACTCTGTTCTCCACTATCTCCCAGTTTGTTCTGATTCATGTTAATTTATTGCATGTGGCAGATACTGTGGTTTTTTTTGTTTTTGTTAAACAAATTGAAGGTTTGTGGAAACCCTACATGGAGCAAGTCTGTCAGTGCCATTCTCCCAACAGCATAATTTTTAAATTAAGGCATGTATCAGTATATTGTTTTCTTTTTAAGACATAATGCTTATTACATGCTTAATGGACTACAGTGCAGTGTAAATGTTAACTTTTACACGCAATGGGAAACCAAAAAAACTCTTGTGACTTGCTTTATTGCAGTGGTCTGGTAATCAAACCCGCAGTATCTCCAAGGTGTGCCTGTATTATGTTGTGAAGCTATATCTTGCCTTCAGCTTTTTGCTGTTAATGCCTTCAAGATGAAGATAGCAGAGGTGTGGCCTGACACAATACAGAACTGAAATCACTGAGGATTCTCAAGCCAAAGACACTAAACATAAAAAGGAAGCTAAAAAGTGGATGGGGGAGGGGGAGAAGCCAGGGATATGGAAAATATGGTGTAGGTCTACCAACACTATCTTGGGGTAGAAATGTACAGAGAAGACTCAGAAAACAAATGAGGCACAGAGAAGGGAACCACCCATGCTTCTTTCTTTGCCTGAAGGCCACTGACCCTCTGCTTAGGAAATACTAGAGAATAGCAAGGAGGACCCCACAGCAAGGCTCAGTCGCTCCTGTTCTGACATATAACCACCACTGTCCATGCTGACCCCTGCAGCGGTCAATCCAGTCAGTGTGGGTGGGGTGGTGACTGTGGGATGGCACTGAGGAGTCTCTCAAGGGACAGAAGCTGAAGCACCAAAGAGAAGAGATTTAGGCAGATGAGAAAATCCATCCTGGCTGGCAAACCAAGTAAGAATAAAGCAACAAGTGAAGGCAGGCTCCCATGCTGCACACAGGACCAAGAGGGAGAGAGGACAGGCAGCGCAGGAGTGGAGGGTCGGTGGCCGCACGGTGAAGCAGCCCCCAGAACAGCTATGAGGAGACAGGTCTAAGCATCAGCTCCTGGCTTCTCTGGCAAGAGGCTGCACCTGGACCACGCTTCTGACAGGGCAGATACTGATGGGAGCCAAGAGGCAGGGCGGGGCTCTGCACTGCACATGCTGGGCTGGCCAACCTGGAAACCAGGGTGATTTTACTTACAGGGCGAGTGGAGAGGAGGTTTCTAAGAAGTCCCAATGTCTTCATCAGCACATTCAAATCTGAATCTGATAATAACCGGAAGAGCTGTTCAGTACTCAAGCTTCGCAAAATATCTGCTTTTATTTTTTGTTCAGCCTGAAATGCCATATTCTGAAAGGATTAAAGAAGTTTCAAGAATCACACCTGCATTTGCTTTATTAAATTAGATATTTAATAGTAATTCTGACAATTTTCAAAGTATAAACAAAACCTGCAGAAAATCCTTAAGGATAAGTCACAGTAGCTTTCTAATTCCTGTTAATCACCTATAATCTTGTTTGTCAGAAGAAACACTCCTACTCCTCTATGAGAAATAGACCACTTTTTAACATGGCATTTTTATGTCTTCAGATTTCTCAAACAAATAAAATCTACTATTACATTTAAAAGAATCAAATTTATTTAAACTAAAAAAACAAAACAGTTCACCCATTCTTCCTGACCCCACCCTCACCTCTGGCACCCACCAATCTGTTCTCTGTATCTATGAGCTTGGTAACCTTTGAGAATACCCATCTGTCTATCAAGTTGCTTTTTGTGCACTTCAATAACAAAATGACTACTCACAACTATACTGTGACATGTACTTTGAGAAAGACCTAAAGGCACTCCCTTATTATGCATGAACATACACAGTGGGTTCTATTAACTTTACTGGCACAAACCACCTATTGTGTCCCCAGCTCTCTGCTAGGTGCTGGTATGGCTGGGCCATACCATGGCTTTTTCTTCTTTCTGGATATATTATAGATTACTCTTAACTTAAACTGAAGCTGCAACAACATGTCTGAAGAAAAAAAAAAAGGCAAATTCTAAATAACTCATAAATCAACTTCTGGTTTAAAAATCTCTTGTAATCTAGAGACTTACTATAATATGTAGTTACTGCCCTCCAGGAACTTTTTGAAATTAAGGATCGAAGACCAATGTAAGGCAACATGTCAGAGCAAAAAGAGTACTGGGTTGGGTGCTGAAAGACCCAGGCCAAAGAGAATTCCAAGGTTTTATATCTTGTGGACAGAGAACATAAAAGCTGGTAAAATGGAGATGAGTCAGAATAAGATAGTTAATATAAACTTGAAGAATGGGATACGCTCAGTTTTCCACATTAAAGCTGAACTGGTCAGCAGCCCTCAGATGAAGTCCCGTTAGCCATCTGAGTGACAAGGCAGGGAACAGGGGACAGTTCTATCAGAATACGGATTTTCCAAAGCAACCTTCCTCTATGAGGGGAGCTGAAACCCTGAGAGAAGAGTCCCTGACAGTACAGGGTAAAGGGAAATGGAAACTGGGAAGTGAAACATGGGGGAATGTCTCCTGAGAATAGGTTAAAAAGGAGGTTAAGCTCAAAGTGAGGTGTGAATAAAGTCCTGGGAAAGAGTTTCAAGTGCCTGGGAAAGAGAAGTGCTGAAAGCTGCTAAGTAAGGAGAAAAATAATGGGGAATCTGCTAGTTTCCTGAAGGAGGACTATTTCCATCCCCGGGTTCGTGTGAAAAGACAGTAGACGCTGCACACACACTACAAGAGCACGGATGCGGGCTGGCAGGCTTGGAGCCCACTCCAGCACGCACTGGCCGGGAGGCCTCGGACGACCCATTTACCTCCAGGTCTCATTTTCCAGCTGCAAGGTGGATCTATACCAATGTAAGGTAAAATAAAAATTACAGATAGCAAAAACAAACTCCTAGCTTAGTTTCGGATAGTGTGACATGTACTTTGAGAAAGACCTAAAGGCACTCCTTATTATGCATGAACATACACAGTGGGTTCTATTAACTTTACTGGCACAAACCACCTATTGTGTCCCCAGCTCTCTGCTAGGTGCTGGTATGGCTGGGCCATACCATGGCTTTTTCTTCTTTCTGGATATATTATAGATTACTCTTAACTTAAACTGAAGCTGCAACAACATGTCTGAAGAAAAAAAAAAAGGCAAATTCTAAATAACTCATAAATCAACTTCTGGTTTAAAAATCTCTTGTAATCTAGAGACTTACTATAATATGTAGTTACTGCCCTCCAGGAACTTTTTGAAATTAAGGATCGAAGACCAATGTAAGGCAACATGTCAGAGCAAAAAGAGTACTGGGTTGGGTGCTGAAAGACCCAGGCCAAAGAGAATTCCAAGGTTTTATATCTTGTGGACAGAGAACATAAAAGCTGGTAAAATGGAGATGAGTCAGAATAAGATAGTTAATATAAACTTGAAGAATGGGATACGCTCAGTTTTCCACATTAAAGCTGAACTGGTCAGCAGCCCTCAGATGAAGTCCCGTTAGCCATCTGAGTGACAAGGCAGGGAACAGGGGACAGTTCTATCAGAATACGGATTTTCCAAAGCAACCTTCCTCTATGAGGGGAGCTGAAACCCTGAGAGAAGAGTCCCTGACAGTACAGGGTAAAGGGAAATGGAAACTGGGAAGTGAAACATGGGGGAATGTCTCCTGAGAATAGGTTAAAAAGGAGGTTAAGCTCAAAGTGAGGTGTGAATAAAGTCCTGGGAAAGAGTTTCAAGTGCCTGGGAAAGAGAAGTGCTGAAAGCTGCTAAGTAAGGAGAAAAATAATGGGGAATCTGCTAGTTTCCTGAAGGAGGACTATTTCCATCCCCGGGTTCGTGTGAAAAGACAGTAGACGCTGCACACACACTACAAGAGCACGGATGCGGGCTGGCAGGCTTGGAGCCCACTCCAGCACGCACTGGCCGGGAGGCCTCGGACGACCCATTTACCTCCAGGTCTCATTTTCCAGCTGCAAGGTGGATCTATACCAATGTAAGGTAAAATAAAAATTACAGATAGCAAAAACAAACTCCTAGCTTAGTTTCGGGATAGTGTATTGAATTATAACTACCATAATTATGTTTAAAAAATTCAAGGTAAAATTCCCTATTATCAATTTCCAATCATTTTATTTGAAAAACTTTTTAAGGAAAAATGGTTCTCTGACTTCATAGCTTTATAGTTTCAGAATTCATATTATTATAAATTACTTACTAGAAACTTACTACTGCACATGTGTACCCCAACTGTGTCACCTTGGGCAAGTTGTTTAACCACTCTGTGCTTAGCTGCCTCATCTGTAAAATATGTACACCCCAGCTTATTTCACAAAGATGTTGTAAATGAGACACGAAAGCACTTTATAAAGTACACAGCTCTATATAGGTATCAATAAGTTCTCAAGAAGAAAACTTTTTCCCCCCAAATCTACTTTTATTAATAAATAGGAGAACCAAGGAACACAGTGGCCAAGCAACTTGCTTATTTCAAATCTGAAAGGTGAATGAAATCTTTTTGGTCCTAAGTTTTTAGAAAACTGAGCCAAAAGAGCAATATTTTTTATAAAAGAAAATTCCAGACATTTCAAATAACACACTCTTCAGTTTTAACTTCGGTAAATGCTTTCTCCACTTTAGGAAACATACCATTAAAGCCCAAATTCCATTCACTCGTAAAGCAGGGTTTTCACTTTGGGTGAGTCCACAAAGCAGCTCGACAGCTCCTGATTCTAAAATTGGCTGTGATTGGAAAGGAGGAAAAAAACACGTTTAAAGTCAGGTTTGTAAACTAAGTGTATATAATACATACACCCCAGCACTCTGCCTGATTTCCTCCTCTTACCAATTCCAAGCAAGCTTTACAAGGCAGGGAGTGAGGTGTTCACAAAAAGCACCCTGAGAAAGGCAAGGGCAAGGACAACAATTTTCTCACAAAAACCAAAGCAACCCCATAGTTTCCTTTGGGTCTGTTGTCCTGAAAGGCTCTGGAGATGCCCTAATCTGTGGACGTTCACACGTGCCCTTAGGATCCTGCTACCTAGTTCCACAACCTCTGAGAGGGCCTCTTCCTGCTCTGTGCAGCGTGCATCTTTACAAACTGCGTTCTTTACAAACTGTGACTACAATGCGTGATGGATGGTTTAGAATGGAACTAACTTCCTTCCAAATTGCTCTTCTGATTCATCAATGTACTGCAGACCTACCAGTTCTTTTAGAACTACTTTTAGGACTATCACTCATATAATAAGCAAAACTGTCTTGTACTTTGATAGTCAAGTCTAGGCATAAATAGTTACCCCAGTATTTTAGGTATTGAATGTGACACATTTTATACCTAAAATAGCATGCCTTAGTCTAAGTACTTACTTTATTTGTGATACTTGGCTGAAAATAGGTTTTGATAGTCTCAAAAAACTCAGACCTTAGGGACTGATTTACCATCACCAACATATGCTTCAAAGGTCCATTTTCAGGTGGGTTTTACAAATGTCTTAAGCAATTCAGACCAAGAAAAAGTCAGTGCCTTCGAGATGACATGTTTGAAGAGGAAAAAACACAGTTTTAAAATCCTTTAATTTAATGCTAAATAAGATGGCCAAGCAACTTGCTTATTTCAAATCTGAAAGGTGAATGAAATCTTTTGGTCCTAAGTTTTAGAAAACTGAGCCAAAAGAGCAATATTTTTTATAAAAGAAAATTCCAGACATTTCAAATAACACACTCTTCAGTTTTAACTTCGGTAAATGCTTTCTCCACTTTAGGAAACATACCATTAAAGCCCAAATTCCATTCACTCGTAAAGCAGGGTTTTCACTTTGGGTGAGTCCACAAAGCAGCTCGACAGCTCCTGATTCTAAAATTGGCTGTGATTGGAAAGGAGGAAAAAAACACGTTTAAAGTCAGGTTTGTAAACTAAGTGTATATAATACATACACCCCAGCACTCTGCCTGATTTCCTCCTCTTACCAATTCCAAGCAAGCTTTACAAGGCAGGGAGTGAGGTGTTCACAAAAAGCACCCTGAGAAAGGCAAGGGCAAGGACAACAATTTTCTCACAAAAACCAAAGCAACCCCATAGTTTCCTTTGGGTCTGTTGTCCTGAAAGGCTCTGGAGATGCCCTAATCTGTGGACGTTCACACGTGCCCTTAGGATCCTGCTACCTAGTTCCACAACCTCTGAGAGGGCCTCTTCCTGCTCTGTGCAGCGTGCATCTTTACAAACTGCGTTCTTTACAAACTGTGACTACAATGCGTGATGGATGGTTTAGAATGGAACTAACTTCCTTCCAAATTGCTCTTCTGATTCATCAATGTACTGCAGACCTACCAGTTCTTTTAGAACTACTTTTAGGACTATCACTCATATAATAAGCAAAACTGTCTTGTACTTTGATAGTCAAGTCTAGGCATAAATAGTTACCCCAGTATTTTAGGTATTGAATGTGACACATTTTATACCTAAAATAGCATGCCTTAGTCTAAGTACTTACTTTATTTGTGATACTTGGCTGAAAATAGGTTTTGATAGTCTCAAAAAACTCAGACCTTAGGGGACTGATTTACCATCACCAACATATGCTTCAAAGGTCCATTTTTCAGGTGGGTTTTACAAATGTCTTAAGCAATTCAGACCAAGAAAAAAGTCAGTGCCTTCGCAGATGACATGTTTGAAGAGGGCACACATTATTTATATAAAGTCTACAGTTTTCAAAATCCTTTAATTTTGAAATAAGTTCAAACTTACACAATAGCAAGACCAATCTAAGCGAACCTCCATGTACTCTTTTCTCAGATTCACCAGTTTTTAACATGCTGCCATATTTATCATTATGTCTTCACTCTGTCCACCCATATCCACACTGTTTATCCTTTGCTGAACCATTTGAAAGCAGAATGAAATCACCATGTCACTTTATCCTTAATAACTCAAAGAGTATTTCCTAAGAACAAGGATTTTCTCCTACATAACCACAGTGACCAAATTCAGAGAAACTGACATTAAAACAAATGCTTCTATTGAATCTATAGTTCATATTCCAATGGTGTCAAATAGCTCAATAAATGCTCTTACACCATCTCCTTCTCTTCCAGTTAAGAATCTAGTTTATTTTTGATATTAAAAAATCAATCATATTAATGATCCCATACCCGAGCTTATCCACCTTACTTTCTAACTAGATCCTACATATTCTGAAGGTGAGTCTGAGGCAACAGAAGAGCTGTTCAGGAGGAGTAAAAGGGTCCCACGGACTGCAGCCAGATCCTCCTCAGCCGAAACCCCACCACCAGGGCAGAGGAACAGACAGAAGCTCTCACGTCTTATCCTGCCTTTCCCTCCCTTCAGAACAACCACCAGTCTCTCCCACTTTGTTTCAAGATTTCTGCTTGTTGAGTAACAGTCTCAGGATCTCCACCTTGTTACTAATGTCTTCTTAAACACCAGCCAACGTATTACAATGAAATTCACTAAAATAGGACCACTAAATGCATTTAATAAAGGATGGTGTAGTTCATGACCGGGAAGACCAAAGCTGTTTTAAAACCATAAAACTAATTCTAGAAGGCATCGTCCTCCTTTCAGTAAAGTTTATCTCCATTTTCCCCATCATAAAAAACCATGCATGCACAAACAATTTATTTAAAAAAAATGCATATAAGGGGGAAAAATATTCCCAGATGCAAACCATCTCTAAACAAGTACCATTATCAGAAAACGTTAAACCCTCCCTAAACAAGTACCATTAACATGAAACGTTAAAAAGATTACTTTTCAGTGCCAGCAGTTATCTCCTTACAATGACTTTAATCCTGGTTTACAAAATTGTGTCTTACTTTATTTTTTAGTAAATATAATTTGAAAATGGCATTACTTGTGTAACGATTTGCTACATTTGCAGCTGTAGGTTTAAATGGACTGACTATAAGCTGTAAGATCTTCTAAATAAACTGCAATGCCAGGCAGAGAAAGCATAACAGGAAATGATAATATTTCAAAATAATTTCATTCCCGTCACCAACCCAACATCCAAATAATTCAGAAGTAGTTTTAAGCCCTAATCCTCAAATTTCAATGTCAACTACTGTGAAAATTATTTGATTAAGCTCTAGACTGGGCAGAAGTCGTCTAAGAAGAGAAAATCAACACTAACCTCTTTGCTTGGAGAAAATTCAAGAAGAAGATTACATAGCATAGAAGATGCTACTACTAGGATTTCATCAGGTGCATTTTGTAAAACCTATGGAATTAAAAAGAAAAGGATACTATTAATGGTTTGCAACCATGGAGGTGAGATCATAAGAATAAATAAGAACAAAACCAATTTATCTTTCAATCTGATTTTTTTTACATTTTAATCATTTGAAAAATTATTTAATTGGAGGCTAATTATTTTACAGTATTGTGATGGCCACTGCCATACGTCAGCATAAGTTGGCACGCATAGGCACGCATGGCCCCCTTCTTCCTGGACGCCCCTGCCACCTCCCTCCCCACCTCGTCCCTCCAGGTTGTCACGGAGCACTGGCTTTGGGTTTCCTCCCACTGGTCATCTATTTCACATATGGTAGTTTACATGTTTAATGCTGTTCTCTGAAATCATCCCACTGTCTCCTTCTCCCACTGTGTCCAAAAGTCTGTTCTTTATATCTGTGTCTCCTTTGCTGCCTTGGACATAGGATTGTCAGTACTATCTTTCTAGATTCCTTATATATGTGTGAATATATGATACTTATCTTTCTCTTTCTAATATCACTCTGTTTAATAGGCTCTAGATTCATCCATCTCATTAGAACTCATTAGACTCAAATGTATTCCTTTCATGGGTAATATTCCATTGTGTACAGGTACCACAACTTCCTTATCCATTCACCTGCTGATAGACATCTAGGTTGCTTCCATGTCCTAGCTATAGTAAATAGTGCTGCAATGAACACTGGGGTACATGCGTCTTTTTCGATTATGGCTTCCTCAGGGTATATTCCCAGCAGTGGGATCGCTGGGTCATAAGGTGGTTTTATTCCTAGCTTTTTAAAGAATGTCCATAGTGCAGCCTGATTTTTCACACTAAAAACGATTTGCTACATTTGCAGCTGTAGGTTTAAATGGACTGACTATAAGCTGTAAGATCTTCTAAATAAACTGCAATGCCAGGCAGAGAAAGCATAACAGGAAATGATAATATTTCAAAATAATTTCATTCCCGTCACCAACCCAACATCCAAATAATTCAGAAGTAGTTTTAAGCCCTAATCCTCAAATTTCAATGTCAACTACTGTGAAAATTATTTGATTAAGCTCTAGACTGGGCAGAAGTCGTCTAAGAAGAGAAAATCAACACTAACCTCTTTGCTTGGAGAAAATTCAAGAAGAAGATTACATAGCATAGAAGATGCTACTACTAGGATTTCATCAGGTGCATTTTGTAAAACCTATGGAATTAAAAAGAAAAGGATACTATTAATGGTTTGCAACCATGGAGGTGAGATCATAAGAATAAATAAGAACAAAACCAATTTATCTTTCAATCTGATTTTTTTTACATTTTAATCATTTGAAAAATTATTTAATTGGAGGCTAATTATTTTACAGTATTGTGATGGCCACTGCCATACGTCAGCATAAGTTGGCACGCATAGGCACGCATGGCCCCCTTCTTCCTGGACGCCCCTGCCACCTCCCTCCCCACCTCGTCCCTCCAGGTTGTCACGGAGCACTGGCTTTGGGTTTCCTCCCACTGGTCATCTATTTCACATATGGTAGTTTACATGTTTAATGCTGTTCTCTGAAATCATCCCACTGTCTCCTTCTCCCACTGTGTCCAAAAGTCTGTTCTTTATATCTGTGTCTCCTTTGCTGCCTTGGACATAGGATTGTCAGTACTATCTTTCTAGATTCCTTATATATGTGTGAATATATGATACTTATCTTTCTCTTTCTAATATCACTCTGTTTAATAGGCTCTAGATTCATCCATCTCATTAGAACTCATTAGACTCAAATGTATTCCTTTCATGGGTAATATTCCATTGTGTACAGGTACCACAACTTCCTTATCCATTCACCTGCTGATAGACATCTAGGTTGCTTCCATGTCCTAGCTATAGTAAATAGTGCTGCAATGAACACTGGGGTACATGCGTCTTTTTCGATTATGGCTTCCTCAGGGTATATTCCCAGCAGTGGGATCGCTGGGTCATAAGGTGGTTTTATTCCTAGCTTTTTAAAGAATGTCCATAGTGCAGCCTGATTTTTCACACTGGAGAGAGAGGAAAGACCCACCTGACACTGAGTGACACTTTACCTAGTGCTATCATTGTGACTGATTAAGGCCCTCATGAATGTCTTGCTGAAGAAGCTACAGCCTACTGCTAGGATGAGGGCTGCTACATGAAGAAGGACAGACATGAGTCAGGGAGCGGGTGCTGTGTGTAAAAAGGCTGAAGACCACAGAACTGCTCTGAGGCAAGTTAACCCAACTTACTCCACCATATCAGGCACTTAGGAAACCACAGAACTGCCCTACGGCCTGAGGCTTCTGAGGTCTCTGGAAGGACTTGTCTGAACAAGACTGTGGACAGATCAAATTACTACACCGGCAGGGCAAGGTGGGGAACTGGTTCTCAGGACTGAATCACACAGTCCTGGTTCCAACCCTCACGCCTCCACTTACTAGACATGTGAATTAAGCACACTTCTTAACCTCTCTGAGCCTTCAAACTGAGGAAAACAACAGTTTTTAAGTATGCCCTTGATGGGAATAGTTAAGATTAAATGTTATTTGGTGAATAATAAGGGAAGCAGCATAGCATGGGAATTATGAATGCTTAAGCGCAAAGTTCAGCTGAATCACTAAATAGGTGTATGAATTCTTTGGCTGTAAAATGGGGATATTAACAGTGTCTGCTTCAGGGGTCTGTGTGAAAATTAATATATGAAAAGTTTTAAAGCAGTAACTGTCACGCAGTAACAGCTATATATAAATAAGGTTTTAAAAAAGGTAATTTATGCATAGTCATCAGGGTATCAGAATATCATCCATCTCATTAGAACTCATTAGACTCAAATGTATTCCTTTCATGGGTAATATTCCATTGTGTACAGGTACCACAACTTCCTTATCCATTCACCTGCTGATAGACATCTAGGTTGCTTCCATGTCCTAGCTATAGTAAATAGTGCTGCAATGAACACTGGGGTACATGCGTCTTTTTCGATTATGGCTTCCTCAGGGTATATTCCCAGCAGTGGGATCGCTGGGTCATAAGGTGGTTTTATTCCTAGCTTTTTAAAGAATGTCCATAGTGCAGCCTGATTTTTCACACTGGAGAGAGAGAAAGACCCACCTGACACTGAGTGACACTTTACCTAGTGCTATCATTGTGACTGATTAAGGCCCTCATGAATGTCTTGCTGAAGAAGCTACAGCCTACTGCTAGGATGAGGGCTGCTACATGAAGAAGGACAGACATGAGTCAGGGAGCGGGTGCTGTGTGTAAAAAGGCTGAAGACCACAGAACTGCTCTGAGGCAAGTTAACCCAACTTACTCCACCATATCAGGCACTTAGGAAACCACAGAACTGCCCTACGGCCTGAGGCTTCTGAGGTCTCTGGAAGGACTTGTCTGAACAAGACTGTGGACAGATCAAATTACTACACCGGCAGGGCAAGGTGGGGAACTGGTTCTCAGGACTGAATCACACAGTCCTGGTTCCAACCCTCACGCCTCCACTTACTAGACATGTGAATTAAGCACACTTCTTAACCTCTCTGAGCCTTCAAACTGAGGAAAACAACAGTTTTTAAGTATGCCCTTGATGGGAATAGTTAAGATTAAATGTTATTTGGTGAATAATAAGGGAAGCAGCATAGCATGGGAATTATGAATGCTTAAGCGCAAAGTTCAGCTGAATCACTAAATAGGTGTATGAATTCTTTGGCTGTAAAATGGGGATATTAACAGTGTCTGCTTCAGGGGTCTGTGTGAAAATTAATATATGAAAAGTTTTAAAGCAGTAACTGTCACGCAGTAACAGCTATATATAAATAAGGTTTTAAAAAAGGTAATTTATTGCCATAGTTGCTATCAGGTGTATCAGACATACAAGTTATACAGCAAATTATCATGGACTCTTCCTGAACTCAGAAAACAACACAGCGTGACAACAAAGGTTAGTTGCTGTTAGCTATCATCGGAATCTCTTCTTCCTAGATTCTAAGAGAGAAGGCTTCACAGGCACCACCACTTACTCCAACATTCACTTCAAAGAAATTCTCTGCACTTGGAATCAGATGAGGATCAGGCATATGATTCCAAAAGGAATCCTAGGAGCTCTAGCTATGCAAATTGGAAACGGATTATCAAAAGAAAAAAAAAAGAAAAACATTCACAGTCTCCCTTCCCTAGCCATGCCCTTCCCACCTCTCAGGTGCACACTCTGTCCAGGCCCCAAGGCCAGCGCATTCCAGAAGCCTCTGTGGAGCCCTCCAAGAAGCAGCCCTCGGTCCTCCTGCGTGTCTACTGCTATCGTGTGTGACCTCTCTCAGGGCCTGGGCTGCTGTCCACTATTCAGATTATCTGTGGAGCCCTGACCACTTCTATTCCCAACTAACAAACTGAAGCTTTTTCAAAGAATAATCTATAATAGTATCTATAGTTTAATTTACCCAGGTCAAACTGACACTGCACAAAGTGCACACTCAAAGCATGCTTATGAACTAAGAGCAATGATCATTTTCCAAAATTATACTGCTTAGAATCATTGACTGAAATAAGTGAGCATCAGTCAAGGATTTAAAAAGTTTTTTTCTAGTCTATGTGTTCAGGAATTTGTAGTAATATGAATTCAGAGCAGTGTATTTGGGGGGGGGATAGACATTCTGTATCTTGTTAACAACAACAAAAAAATGACTTTCAAAATGTGTAACTTTTAAAAGAACCACTAATAAATAGTTATTACTTGTTTTCAGTGCTGCTTTGCTTGATATGATTCACTTTTAAAATATTATTTGTCTTACAGAAATTAATGTGCTATTTGTTCAAGTTTTGTTTTCAGATTAGATAACCCTTAATGATAAATTAAAACAGAAGAGGTGCTATGAAATTTTGAAAGTATTTACTCATCAGGTGTATCAGAACATATATATAAATAAGGTTTTAAAAAAGGTAATTTATTGCCATAGTTGCTATCAGGTGTATCAGACATACAAGTTATACAGCAAATTATCATGGACTCTTCCTGAACTCAGAAAACAACACAGCGTGACAACAAAGGTTAGTTGCTGTTAGCTATCATCGGAATCTCTTCTTCCTAGATTCTAAGAGAGAAGGCTTCACAGGCACCACCACTTACTCCAACATTCACTTCAAAGAAATTCTCTGCACTTGGAATCAGATGAGGATCAGGCATATGATTCCAAAAGGAATCCTAGGAGCTCTAGCTATGCAAATTGGAAACGGATTATCAAAAAAAAAAAAAAAAAAGAAAAACATTCACAGTCTCCCTTCCCTAGCCATGCCCTTCCCACCTCTCAGGTGCACACTCTGTCCAGGCCCCAAGGCCAGCGCATTCCAGAAGCCTCTGTGGAGCCCTCCAAGAAGCAGCCCTCGGTCCTCCTGCGTGTCTACTGCTATCGTGTGTGACCTCTCTCAGGGCCTGGGCTGCTGTCCACTATTCAGATTATCTGTGGAGCCCTGACCACTTCTATTCCCAACTAACAAACTGAAGCTTTTTCAAAGAATAATCTATAATAGTATCTATAGTTTAATTTACCCAGGTCAAACTGACACTGCACAAAGTGCACACTCAAAGCATGCTTATGAACTAAGAGCAATGATCATTTTCCAAAATTATACTGCTTAGAATCATTGACTGAAATAAGTGAGCATCAGTCAAGGATTTAAAAAGTTTTTTTCTAGTCTATGTGTTCAGGAATTTGTAGTAATATGAATTCAGAGCAGTGTATTTGGGGGGGGGATAGACATTCTGTATCTTGTTAACAACAACAAAAAAATGACTTTCAAAATGTGTAACTTTTAAAAGAACCACTAATAAATAGTTATTACTTGTTTTCAGTGCTGCTTTGCTTGATATGATTCACTTTTTAAAATATTATTTGTCTTACAGAAATTAATGTGCTATTTGTTCAAGTTTTGTTTTCAGATTAGATAACCCTTAATGATAAATTAAAACAGAAGAGGTGCTATGAAATTCTTGAAAGTATTTACTCAGTCCAGTATCAGATGTAACATGGGAAATTCAGAAGTTGACATTTAACACTGACCAAAGAGAATTTTACCAAAATAAAACCAAAAATAATCACAAATAAAAGTTGTATTTAAAGTGAATGCCGGGCTTCTCTGGTGGCCCAGTGGGTAAAGAGTCCGCCTTGCAGTACAAGGCGTGTTGGTTCGATCCCTGGCATGGGAAGATCCCACATGCAGCAGAGTGGCTTGGACTGGTGTGTCCAATTACGATTCAGCACTGTGGAGCGCACACGCCCAGAGCCGGTGCTTTGCAACAAGGGCGGCCACAGTGATAGGAGGCCCACACAGGCCAAAGAATTAAGATGGATGAAAATAAATAAATAAAGGGCCAATTAAAAAAAAAAAGGCCAAAAAATTTAAAAAAAAATAAATAAATAAAGTGAATGCCTACTCTCCTGTGGTTTGCTAGCCAATGTTTAAAAACATGGAAAAGAAAAAGGGAAAAAAGAATTAATAGACATGCAAACAATCTCCAGACTAAGAGGAACCTAACAGTATCTGAAATAAGTCACTCATTTACTTCCAGGCTTTTAATACTATACTTTCAATGGGCAACAGAGCAGCAACAGAGCAGTAGCTTGACAGTAACTATACCCACAGGTACCCACATACACAAAACCCTTACAGACTGCTCACCAAACTTGCGCCCAGGTGGAACTAGTCAGAAACCACATGTTGGTCTATTTCTGATTCATGTGATAGAGGGGTACTGAGCTGAGCAATCAGAAAACAGCTCCACAGAAAATTATTTGGAAGTTATTTTGGGCAATAGCAGAGCAGTTAAAAAAAAATCTTGAATGGACAGAATCAATAAGATTAAAATGCTATGAAAAAGGTGCCATCTAAGAACCAAAAAGGCAACAGTAAAACCCCTTTCCTGGAGAGAGCACTGGTCCAACCCTTCCACCTGGTGCCTGCTGTCCAGCCTCCATCTGAGTCCTGAAGGCGTCCTCAGGCCTCCCCACACACCACAGGTAATGTTTCTGTTCAGACTGTTCCTCTCTGGGAAACCCTTCTGCTCTCAAAGTCACTTCATAAACTGCCAGAAGCCTCCCCGACTGTTCTGACTATGTCTACCACACGGATGCCTCTACTGTAACCTGAGGCTTGAAGCTGAGGTCAAGGGCTCTGTAGTATACAGTTTTGGTAGACCTACTGTGCCCAGAGGCTTTCATAGTAGGTACTAAAAAGCCAAACAAAAAACCAAAACCTTAGACCAAAAAATCTGCTGAGCACAAAGTGTACAGTCACTAAAAAAATTAAAATTAAAGAATAAAAAAAGATGGTGAGACCACAGTGACCTGGGGATCTATAATGTATCAGGGATAACATTATTAACAGCAATCTGATGTATATTCTAACTTTCAATTCATAATTATTTGACCTAAACCACCTGTTTTGGTGTGCCTGCCTTTTAAGGAAAGACCTTTAGGTCTTAACAAAGCAGTCATGCTGGAAGAAGAGACAGGAAGTAACAACTGGTTTTTAAAAATATCCAGGGACTGCCAAAAGACCAAGAACAGGTTTTATCTGTAAATGGCTGATATAACTAAAAATCACAAAGATGACTGTGGATATAAAGTCTGAAGTGTAATGCTAGACACACAGAGAGATCAGATGAGCAACTAAAGTTTTACTTAACAGAAGAAAGGCAGGCATGAACTTCCCTCAGCACCCATGAGATGCTGACCTCTGAAACACCTGCTGCACATTCTAAAGAGGCTTAGAACATCAGATCTGAGGCGATATGTGTTCAGAATGCTTGAACATATCATCAGACACACTCCCTAGGCCAGGGAGTACAGTCAGCTACCCTCGTCACTGAAGGCTCAGTGGGGACAGGCACGGACTTGGTGTTTCCTTCTTACCTTCATTAAAGGTTTCCACACGGCGTGATCCTGGAAACTGGTTCGAAGCTGCTGCACAGATCTAGATAAACTGTGCAAACATCTACAAAGAATAATCAAAATTAACTTCACAAGAAGCCCCAACCCTTCCACCTGGTGCCTGCTGTCCAGCCTCCATCTGAGTCCTGAAGGCGTCCTCAGGCCTCCCCACACACCACAGGTAATGTTTCTGTTCAGACTGTTCCTCTCTGGGAAACCCTTCTGCTCTCAAAGTCACTTCATAAACTGCCAGAAGCCTCCCCGACTGTTCTGACTATGTCTACCACACGGATGCCTCTACTGTAACCTGAGGCTTGAAGCTGAGGTCAAGGGCTCTGTAGTATACAGTTTTGGTAGACCTACTGTGCCCAGAGGCTTTCATAGTAGGTACTAAAAAGCCAAACAAAAAACCAAAACCTTAGACCAAAAAATCTGCTGAGCACAAAGTGTACAGTCACTAAAAAAATTAAAATTAAAGAATAAAAAAAGATGGTGAGACCACAGTGACCTGGGGATCTATAATGTATCAGGGATAACATTATTAACAGCAATCTGATGTATATTCTAACTTTCAATTCATAATTATTTGACCTAAACCACCTGTTTTGGTGTGCCTGCCTTTTAAGGAAAGACCTTTAGGTCTTAACAAAGCAGTCATGCTGGAAGAAGAGACAGGAAGTAACAACTGGTTTTTAAAAATATCCAGGGACTGCCAAAAGACCAAGAACAGGTTTTATCTGTAAATGGCTGATATAACTAAAAATCACAAAGATGACTGTGGATATAAAGTCTGAAGTGTAATGCTAGACACACAGAGAGATCAGATGAGCAACTAAAGTTTTACTTAACAGAAGAAAGGCAGGCATGAACTTCCCTCAGCACCCATGAGATGCTGACCTCTGAAACACCTGCTGCACATTCTAAAGAGGCTTAGAACATCAGATCTGAGGCGATATGTGTTCAGAATGCTTGAACATATCATCAGACACACTCCCTAGGCCAGGGAGTACAGTCAGCTACCCTCGTCACTGAAGGCTCAGTGGGGACAGGCACGGACTTGGTGTTTCCTTCTTACCTTCATTAAAGGTTTCCACACGGCGTGATCCTGGAAACTGGTTCGAAGCTGCTGCACAGATCTAGATAAACTGTGCAAACATCTACAAAGAATAATCAAAATTAACTTCACAAGAAGCCCCAACTTTTACTTTTCAAACACACTGTTGGGCATTGCACAATTAGTAATATACACTTCAAGTTTATCTACAGACATCGTTAATTCAACTACTTCAGGACTTCACAGGCTTTGTGAGCTAGCTTCTCTGTTAAACAGTGTTACACACTGTATGGATTCACCTAAGAATACTGTCAAGCAACATTTGGATTCTGTGCTTACTCGGTGAAGGTCCGGAAAGGAAACAGGTTAAACACACGGCAAAGGATTTTTATTCAGGCCATTTAAAGCTCATACCTGACGGCAGCTAACCGCACCTTGACACTAGACTCAGACAAGCCAGTCACAATTCGGTCCATCATATTTTCAGTCTCAATGATCTGGAGAAAAAGGTTAATGCTGCATAAATAACAACATGAAGATGACACACTTCACTGCTTGTAAACGCAAGTATGTTAATGTTCATTTTACGTTTAATGTGACTTTTAGCACGAGTTTTGGCCTCTGGAACAATCATTTTACAGTGGGGGCAGACAGCTGATCAGAAAGGCTGGACTACCCCACCAAGGAACTGCTAGGCTGAATGGTAGACATAAGGGGCAGATTATGTTTTGTTTATTTTAAAAGACACTTAACACAATTATCACATGTGATAAATATTGTGGAAGTGCTGCATATAAACAGTTTCAAGAAAAAGCAAGACATAACTGAACTACCATTGGGCAGGTTCCTGCCAGAGTAAGGTTCTCAAAAAATCATGGTCCAGACTCAGTCTTTAAGAAATCTGTGGGTTTCTGACGGAGCCACCCTGTGGTTTCTTAACAAGTAAACAGAAACTAAGCTAAATATTTAAGAGAGAAGAGTAATCCTTGCTAACTTGCACTGTAGCACCAAGTCGTGCTACTTGTAGTCATTACAATCATGAAGCTGTAATACTTTTTGAATTTAGAACTGAGATAGCCTATGAAACAATGAATAGGTACAAAATAGTGTCTGGAAGAAAACGATTTGTGTGGTCCTATGGAAAAACAGTGTATTAACATAAACAACTAGTATTTGTTGAGTACTTCTATGTGCCAGGCACTGTGCTAATAAATAAGTAAGCTACATGATATGACTTGAGTTTTCTGTAGGCACTGTTATTCCCCATCAGCACATTAGGAAACTGAGGAGCCTACATGATCCAGAGTTTGCCTAGGATCACCTCACTGAGACAGGAACCCAGGCATCTGATTCTAAAGTCCTGCCCAGCCATGCTGGTAACCCTGCCATAGTTAGGGAAGGGGTGTTCATCAGGTTGCTCCCTCCCAGTGTGGCCAATACATCAACTGCAGTCATTATTCTCACCTGGGAGAACACCTGGTTGGGGAAACATATGAAGATCACTCATGGAGTTGAACAAAGTCCCACGCCAATTAAATCAGATTCTCTGTGCTGGGGCCAGACATTTTTTTTAAAAAAAAAAGCTCCTCAGAGGGGCTTCCCTGGTGGTCCAGTGGGTAGAGTCCACCTTGCAGTGCAAGGGGTGCCAGTTCGATCCCTGCCCGGGAAGATCCCACATGCCCAGGAGCGGCTGGACCGATGTGTCCAATTATGCGCCAGAGCTCTGAAGTGCATGTGCTCAGAGTTGGTGCTCTGCAACGAGAGAGGCCACTGCAACAGGAAGCTCACACAGGCCAAAGAACAAAGATAGATTAAAACAAATAAATGAAAGACCAATAAAAGAGGCCAAAATTTAAAAAAAGAAGGTACAGTCCAATGGAATAGTACAAACAATGGAATATTACTCAGTCATAAAAAGGAATGAATTTTAGTCAGTTCTAGTGAGGAAGATGAACTTACAGCCTGTTATACAAAGTGAATTAGAAAGAGAAAAGCAAATATTGTATATTAATGTATATATATGGAACCTAGAAAAATGGTATTGATGGACCTATTTGCAAGGAAGGAATGGAGATGCAGATGCAGAGATTAGATTTGTGGACACAGCGAGGGAAGGAGAGGGTAGGACAAACGGAGAAAGTAGCACTGTCGTAGTGACTCAATCGGCAGATAGCTAGTGGGAAGCTGCTGTAGAGCACAGGGAGCCCAGCCTGGCGCTCTGTGATGACCTGGAGAGGTTCGGATGGGGGAGGAAAGGGAGCTCAAGAGGGAAGTGATTTACGTATACTAATGACTGATTCTTGTTGTTATGTATGACAGAAACCAACACAACATGGAAAAGCAATTTTCCTCCAATTAAAAAGTAAATTTGAAAAAAACCTGCTGATACTACAATAGAAAAACCACCAACCCTGGCTGCCTGATCTCAGGGCATGCCAACCCCTCACTACAGGCAACTCCATATCCCTCAGGGCTTACCTCTTTCTTCTAATGCTTCCTGTCTCCCTCACACGTTCAGTCCCTCTGCGCTCACCTCACTTCTGCAGGGACACTGCTTTCTGTCTGGGACACAAGTTGCCTGAACTTCCCTCTTGCCATGAACATGTCTCCATACTTTTCTTCACCCCTGTTCTGTTGAAGCTGGGTGCTTCCAGCTCAAAGTCCTTCCCGCTTCCCTAGCCCTCTTTTCGAATCTTTACTCTGCCCCACCCCACTGGATCCTCTTCTTCAGTCCGCCCACTTCCCACTTCTAGTTAAAAGACGTAAGTGCCCAAACTGTAACCTCCTTAAGCTACAGACTTTCACGCCTTCCTTTCCTTAAATGGACATGCACCCCAATGCTGTTCATCCTCATGCTACATAAATGAACAAGTTGTGACTTCAAAATCAGCTTGACGTGGATAATTCCCTTTCCTGAACTCTAGTGTCATGGTCCCAAGGGCCTGCTGGATGCAAATGTAAGGTCCACAAAGTCTAGTGGAACGTCTGACTTCCTGTGTGCCACAAAGTTCACTTCCCTCCTAAGCATGCGCTTTCTCCACGTCTGTCATCTCTCTGCTAAAGCTGTTGCTATTTTCCCCGTCACCCAGGCACTCCATGTGTTAATTCTGATTCCACTTCTTCCTGAACACCCAATCCAGTGACTCAGCACTACACACGACACTCATTCCTTACTAGTCTCACTCTAATAAATGAGTTAGGTCCTTACTACTATTTCTTTGGGATTATTAGCGTTTTCCAAGTTACCTAATCTTTTGTGCTATAGAAACTGTCAAAGAGTGCTTGACTGACAGGTTTGTTCAGTCAAGCACTAGCCATTGTTCTTGAAAAAGACAAGGCCAAATCAGGACTTCAGCACGGGAAGGAAATGTAATCTTGTGGACAACATTCTCGGGCACCAAATAGCTAGATACAGAAGCCTGAAAGCTCCTTCCCCATGTCTTTGGAAATAATTTTTACCTAAGAATAAGGAAGGCTAACTTGGGAGAAAGAGTTTTCTGTACTGTGTGTAATCACATTCTCAGAAAATAAACTTCTGGGGTTGGAGCAGGGGCAGAGACTCCTGACTACTCTCCAAGAACTGAGAAATACTACTAGACTGGCTCTGAGTGCTTAAGAAATCTGGGCATGGTTAATAAAGACTTGAAAGAAGCTCCTAGATAATATTTACCAGCCACATCCAACCAAAGATGCAAACCTGTCAAGGCACAGGACAGGGGCAGCAACTATGTATACACAGATCTGTTCTCTGCTTCGGAGCAACTCACTTGATCTCTCTGGGCTTTCAGTAAAGTGAAAAGATACAGCAATAATTACTTTACCTCCAATTCTTTGCAGTCAGGTAAATAAAAATTGTGTGAGTCTATTTGGGGAAGATTGCCAGTTTGTTTAGAAATGACACGGGAGGCAAGGTTGGCTAGAAGAGACTGGAGCAGTGCAGGACACAGGGGACAAAGAGAGCAGGCAAGGAGGGGCAGACAGGACACAGCTCCTATTTACATGCCCACATGTACCTATTCAGCAAGTATCCGTGTGCCCCTTGAGTGTTAGGCATGGTTTTAAAACCTGGAGACACAATGATGCGGAAGAGAGAGCCCTTGTTCCCACTAGACCTTACAGTGCTGAATAAGCAAGTGCAGTCAACTATTTAATGAGTGCTGTGGTCCTTGAAACTATGTCAGCAAGAGTGCTTGAGGAGTGACACAAGCTGTGAGGGTAAGGCAGAGTGAAGTAAGTGCAAAGTGTAAGTTGGAGAAATGCCCATTCCTAAGAGTGGGTCCTCTTTTATCAACTGGGAAGGGGCCGTTATATGGAGAAGAAAGTGTTCTGGCTCAGGCCAAAGAACACTGGAGAACTGTTAGTTAGCAGTCATTCGCTGAAACACAAGAGTGGAGCTGTGAGCTTTCTTTCAAGTTTCCTGGGGGCGTGGTGGCTGACACTCTGGGGATGGAGGGGAGCTATAAGGTGGATGGAAATCCTCCATCTACCTTAGAATAGGAAGCAGTGGAGCTAGCTGGAAGTAGATTCCCTTCAAGCCACAGGTCATAGTCTACCAAAATGTCGGTAGTAGGAGGCCCAGATGTGAAACTAGATTCACCATGGAGGAACTCCAGTGACCCTCCTAGGGCTCCAGAAAGCACACTGCCTGAGTATCTGATATACCCTCTCCATCAAGGGATCAGTCAGGGAGCAAGTGGATGAAAATGATGCAAAATCAGAACATGAATGAATCTAGGTTTCAAACCCAAAAGAGTGCCCTGAGAGGCTATGTGAATGAGCATCAAGATCTAACTGTAATTGTAGCCTTTAGGGTCTTGAGATCATGTATGCAGGGATAAAAGGAGCACTGTAGTGAGTCCAGTAACTAACATGAGGATACAAATGTGATTAGGAGGTAGGGAAAGGTTTGAAATCAAATCCAGAGAAAACATTTTCAGGTCAGCTGGGAAGGAGCTGACAGTAGCTGCTGCTGTAGCCCTCTGACCCACGTGAAAGTCTAACAGAGCACTAGACAGCTTCACAAGATGTGGGGTTGGTACGTCAAGTACAATAAAGCACATTCTCCATGGTGCCTTTCAATGCCCCCAGTACTGCGCTGTAAAGCCTTGATAGAACCCCAGCCCCTGCAAAGAATCTTTAGGCCTTTTCTCCATGATACAAAAGCAATGCCAAGTGGGGCTTGAAATTGTTCTGCCTCATGGTTCCTGGAGATTCCAGAACCATAGCTCAGTGAGTATGCCCCCATTGCAGAGCTGGTTGAATCTGCTCTGAGAGGGAGAGAGGGAGAGATGCTGGCCCTGCGCCTGGCCAGGAGGAATACTAGTAGCCGACTGAATCCTCAGAGTGGAGGAGTCCTCTCTCTTTCCCTGCTCTTCCAGGGGACTGGTTTGTACATTTAACTACAGAATTAACCACGATAGAACTGTCCAGAAAAAGTGAAAACTTGGAATCAAACTCTGTAAGTCAGGAGAGGCAGCCATCTAAGATCTAAGATGATAAAGAATCAAACCCAGAAAACCTAGTTAAAGCAGCAAGGACTCAGCAGCCAAGCAGAGTGTAGCACAAGGAGGTTGGGGAGAAAGAAGAGGTCTGGCAAGGAAAGACGGTCTACAGGATCCTGACCTGTTATGTCAAAACTTCAACCTCACAAGTGTCAATGCAGACAGCTCTCAGGGCACACACTGGGCCTTCCGACTTGCGGCCACTTATGTAAGGTCCAGCCCCTCATCTACACTGTCTTTTGAAAAGATGAGCCCTATGAACACAAGATCACGTGACAAGGTAGTTGACTGGCTTTGGAAATGAGGTAGAGGCTGGGAGGAAGAAGAGGGGCTAAGAGAGAGCAAAGCAAGCACTAGAGGGAGATAAGCACAGCCAGCTGATCTGGTAAGCTGGGTAGCATCTATAGGGTACCGAGTCCTAAAATAGAAAAACCAAACCTTTCCTAGGCTTTAGGACATGACCATACTGATTTTTGTCACAGAATACTTAACTAAAGGACATGCTGCCATGCATATCATGGAAACGCTTGAGCCCTTAATATTTATAACTCCTGAGTACATCCTCATGCCATTCCCCTCTTCATTAAAACAAAGCAAAACAGACAAACAGAACCCTCAAAAGCACACAGCCTTCCATGAATCAAGCAAGGGCAGCTGCCGCACTCGCTCCTAAACAGGTTCAACTGGAAACCCAATCCTCTACTACAATCTTCTGCATGGCATTAATGGCAGCAGACCTCTCTGAAAAGAACTAAATGAGTTTATGGCTATTAATTTTCACTTGAATAATGTTCAAATCTACATTGGTCTTAGAATAACACTCTACAGAGGTCTTAAAATCTATGGAAGTCTTAGACATATACTTCTTTAGTTGACAATGAGGTCTTTGAAGTTCACAACGATTAAGTCACTGGTTCAGGTTCTCTAGGGAAATGTGGGGCAGAGCTGGCCAATTAGCTCTACCCGATTTCCTTATTTCCAGTGGGAGGTCCTTCCTACTCACTGTGCTTAAGGATGAGATTTTTGCTTAGCCTTAGTTATGAAGCTGAGGCCTGAATGTGAAAATTAAGAAGAGAACTTAAAAGTTATCAGGGCTGTGGAAACAATAGATTATATATTGACATCCTAGGTCAATAAAGATTAGCATATACTACACAAAGCAAGAAAGGGCACTGTTAGTAAACCAGACAAAGATAAAAATGTACAACTAAGAAGGTCTACATGAAAGAAAAATGACAAATCAGTTAGGTTGGGGGTAAAAAAGCCAAAGGTCAGAAAGGTTGCAAGTCAATGAGGAAAAGTTAAGACATACTATGAAAAAAACCACAAGCATTCTGCTGACTTTGAAATTCAATCCCCTTATAATCTGACCTCCATTCTAGCATCGGGATCTAGCTGTAGCAGATACCAACTAAACAGAACTAATATTCTGCTGTTCCCAGGCTGCAAGCCCCATCTGCTCTGGATGAGAACTGCAGGCTTTTCCCAACTACAGCTTATTCTATGTCAGATCTTTGCCACTGCTCCAATCTAAGATTTTCTGACATTTTCCTCTAGGAAATATTTAAAGAATAAAGAGTAGCTACTTTTACCAGAGGCTTTTTTTTTTTAAATAAGATACACAATTTCTCTAAAGACAGATTACTGATCAAAACATTATATTCTGGAGTCTCAGTAAACATATTACAAGCTATTTCTTCCCTTCTTCCAGTCTTCCACTGTTCTTCACTTCCACATTCATACCAAGCCTCTCTAACTCCACCACCTTGGGAGACAGGGGCTTGGGGAAAATAGTGTATGTCCTCTCAGCTAGAGAAGGTGAAAAAACAAAGCATCCTAAGAGTTGATCTGCAGGGCCTCCTTTTGGTCCTTTCTCTTGAGGGCACTGAACCGTATTAACATCCAAGCTCTCCTGAAGGTCCAAGTCTGGAGGCAGTATCACTTTACTTCAGGAGTAAAAATTTAGTTGACAATGAGGTCTTTGAAGTTCACAACGATTAAGTCACTGGTTCAGGTTCTCTAGGGAAATGTGGGGCAGAGCTGGCCAATTAGCTCTACCCGATTTCCTTATTTCCAGTGGGAGGTCCTTCCTACTCACTGTGCTTAAGGATGAGATTTTTGCTTAGCCTTAGTTATGAAGCTGAGGCCTGAATGTGAAAATTAAGAAGAGAACTTAAAAGTTATCAGGGCTGTGGAAACAATAGATTATATATTGACATCCTAGGTCAATAAAGATTAGCATATACTACACAAAGCAAGAAAGGGCACTGTTAGTAAACCAGACAAAGATAAAAATGTACAACTAAGAAGGTCTACATGAAAGAAAAATGACAAATCAGTTAGGTTGGGGGTAAAAAAGCCAAAGGTCAGAAAGGTTGCAAGTCAATGAGGAAAAGTTAAGACATACTATGAAAAAAACCACAAGCATTCTGCTGACTTTGAAATTCAATCCCCTTATAATCTGACCTCCATTCTAGCATCGGGATCTAGCTGTAGCAGATACCAACTAAACAGAACTAATATTCTGCTGTTCCCAGGCTGCAAGCCCCATCTGCTCTGGATGAGAACTGCAGGCTTTTCCCAACTACAGCTTATTCTATGTCAGATCTTTGCCACTGCTCCAATCTAAGATTTTCTGACATTTTCCTCTAGGAAATATTTAAAGAATAAAGAGTAGCTACTTTTACCAGAGGCTTTTTTTAAATAAGATACACAATTTCTCTAAAGACAGATTACTGATCAAAACATTATATTCTGGAGTCTCAGTAAACATATTACAAGCTATTTCTTCCCTTCTTCCAGTCTTCCACTGTTCTTCACTTCCACATTCATACCAAGCCTCTCTAACTCCACCACCTTGGGAGACAGGGGCTTGGGGAAAATAGTGTATGTCCTCTCAGCTAGAGAAGGTGAAAAAACAAAGCATCCTAAGAGTTGATCTGCAGGGCCTCCTTTTGGTCCTTTCTCTTGAGGGCACTGAACCGTATTAACATCCAAGCTCTCCTGAAGGTCCAAGTCTGGAGGCAGTATCACTTTACTTCAGGAGTAGAGGACAAGAGGAAGCAGTTGTTAGGGTAAGCCTTCTTGCTTTTAAGCCTCTTTAAGTGGCATTTTGTAATTTCTACCTCAGGGTCTTTTTATTTTCTTAATAGCTGGGAAACTTCATTTATGCTAAATGTTTAGAAGAAATACGCAGAAGTTCTAAACTTTTCTACAACTATAGGGAAAAAATGGGAGAACTCTCTTAGCCTGATCCTTCTCCTGAAACCAAAAATATAAATACAGTGTATAAGAAATACTTATAATGTCTAAAACAGATCAACACTTGCTTAATCAAAAATGTATTTCTCTACACATAAGAGTTCAATTCAACCATTCTGCTTTATGGCACCTAAACAGTTGCACTTTTATATTAGCACATAAACCAAACCATTAGAGGTGACTGTTCAAACAACAGAACTAGAAGCTCCCCCTCCACCTCCTACTATCCTTCGGGGATCTGAATGATGTGCTGCCAAAAGAACTGTGCAACACAAGTGGCCCTGCTCAGCCCCTACTCCTCTGCACAAAGCTGTGCACACAACAGTCTTAATCATCCCACAGGTTAGCTGGCTGAATTCTCATGTCCAGACACACACAATTTACTCAATAAATTCAAGCAGAGTATCTATCATGTACTGCTTTCACAGAGCTTACATTCTAGTTATGAACATTTCAGCTACAAAAGGAAGGTTTCAAAATGCTGCCTCAAGTTTAAATCTGTTCCACAAGGAAGCTGTCCACAAAATAAAATTCTGAAACGGTATCATTAACTCTAGATGCTTCCTTCCTAGGACATTAATTTACAGTGTAATCACATTAAGACAGTGGCCTTAGAAAAACATTTCCAATGGATGCAGAAAGAAAACAAATATGGAGATCTTTCATTTTTCTCTAATGTTGAAATGCAGATACAGTCTTCACTTCCACATTCATACCAAGCCTCTCTAACTCCACCACCTTGGGAGACAGGGGCTTGGGGAAAATAGTGTATGTCCTCTCAGCTAGAGAAGGTGAAAAAACAAAGCATCCTAAGAGTTGATCTGCAGGGCCTCCTTTGGTCCTTTCTCTTGAGGGCACTGAACCGTATTAACATCCAAGCTCTCCTGAAGGTCCAAGTCTGGAGGCAGTATCACTTTACTTCAGGAGTAGAGGACAAGAGGAAGCAGTTGTTAGGGTAAGCCTTCTTGCTTTTAAGCCTCTTTAAGTGGCATTTTGTAATTTCTACCTCAGGGTCTTTTTATTTTCTTAATAGCTGGGAAACTTCATTTATGCTAAATGTTTAGAAGAAATACGCAGAAGTTCTAAACTTTTCTACAACTATAGGGAAAAAATGGGAGAACTCTCTTAGCCTGATCCTTCTCCTAAAACCCAAAAAATATAAATACAGTGTATAAGAAATACTTATAATGTCTAAAACAGATCAACACTTGCTTAATCAAAAATGTATTTCTCTACACATAAGAGTTCAATTCAACCATTCTGCTTTATGGCACCTAAACAGTTGCACTTTTATATTAGCACATAAACCAAACCATTAGAGGTGACTGTTCAAACAACAGAACTAGAAGCTCCCCCTCCACCTCCTACTATCCTTCGGGGATCTGAATGATGTGCTGCCAAAAGAACTGTGCAACACAAGTGGCCCTGCTCAGCCCCTACTCCTCTGCACAAAGCTGTGCACACAACAGTCTTAATCATCCCACAGGTTAGCTGGCTGAATTCTCATGTCCAGACACACACAATTTACTCAATAAATTCAAGCAGAGTATCTATCATGTACTGCTTTCACAGAGCTTACATTCTAGTTATGAACATTTCAGCTACAAAAGGAAGGTTTCAAAATGCTGCCTCAAGTTTAAATCTGTTCCACAAGGAAGCTGTCCACAAAATAAAATTCTGAAACGGTATCATTAACTCTAGATGCTTCCTTCCTAGGACATTAATTTACAGTGTAATCACATTAAGACAGTGGCCTTAGAAAAACATTTCCAATGGATGCAGAAAGAAAACAAATATGGAGATCTTTCATTTCTTAGTATCTCTGAAGGAAAAGGTGAGAATGGTTTTAAGTTAAACTTCTTTATAGTATATACATGCGCTTCAGTTACAGTCTTATTTTAATTATATTTGGGTGGATCTCAGCAAAACTGGCTTTCAATGAAGATGGACTTCTTACAAACACATAAGGTGCTAGAATTACTACATGCCAATTCAGCGTCTCATTCCTTAACTGCTTATACTGTATGCTCCCACAAGCTACACACTAGTCTAATGCCTCATTCTTGGGAACACAGGAGGAGATATACCATAAATACCAGAAGAATAAATAGATATGATTAATGCATCTCATTATCCACTCTGTGCCAAAAACTGTCAGAGAAAAAAACACATTTTCTGACTCTGAACCTTTGCAACCACTTAATACACATGATTAAGTCTTCTGAATTCATAGTACTTTTTTTCCCTTTTCAGACTATACACACCTCCCAGTGAAATTTTTTGCCATTTCATAACCTGGCTCCAGTGGGCATTTAATTCTATATGAGTAAAGCAGTGAATTGGTTAAGAGCATCGGCTTTGAAGTCAGTGAGACTGGAACACAATGTAGGGGCTACCAGTTACTAGCTGCTGGATGGTCCTAATCAAATCACTTGTTTCCTGATCTGCAAGGCTATCCTGTAAGGTCGTGTAAGGTTTAAGGGAGATATGTGCTAACGCTATCAGCACAGTGCCCAGCACACAGGAAGTGCTCAATAAATGGTAGCTCTGTTCAATTTGATTTCCCAAACAGATTATCTCTTAATGTAAATATCTGAATTACATGATTTTTACAGACCCCCTAACATAATGCTTTGTACATAGCTAAAGCTAAATAGATATTTACTTAATAATGGAACTGGATGGATTTTCTCTTTGGCATGCTGAAAAATCTTATTCTTATTTTGATAACTCTGCTAATCAATACACAGAATCTACGGTTTCTTACCATAACCAAAAGCCACAGTTATTATCCAACTTGTCTGGGGTCTGTCATATGCCAAAAGCACTCAAACAAGGGAAACAACACATAGGAAAGAATCCAGAGACAATGTCATACTGTCAACACTTGATAATGCCTCTCTTTCAGGAAGTCGGACAACTGACCTCCAAGTCTCCCCCACTCCCACCCCTCACCTCTGGGCTTTGGTAGGGCCCCATTTATTTTTTTCGTCTCTCGTCTACAAAGAGGGAAATGGGAAATTCAGTTTTTCACTGAAGTGGTTTACGGGCATTTCTATTTAGCTATGCAATTCTAGCGCAGGGTGGGCAAAGGTTTTCTGCAAAGGGCCTTACAGTAAACATTTTAGGCTTTGTGGGCCATGTGATTCTGCAAAGCAGCCACAGGCAACACATACACAAATCAACATGGCTGTATTTCAATAAAACTTGATAGATATTTCATCAATTATACCTCAATAAAGCTGAAAAAAGATACAGCGGAAGAAAAACTTTATGGACACAAATTTGAATTAAGTCACTTTTCACATGTCAGGAAATAGCACTCTTCTTTTGGTTTTTTTTGTTCCAACAATTTAAAAATGCAAAAGCCATTTTTAGCTCACAGGCTACAGAATTATCACACAGGTGAGAAGTACCCACGGGATAGTTTGCTGGCTCCTGTGCTAGCATTTCAATATAGGAAAGTGTGGAGCGCTTTCTGGTTCTTCATCACAAACTCAATCTTCTCAAGGCCTACCACTCCACAAATATTTTATCATTCCAGTTCATTCATTTCCAGATACAACCTTCTTGAAAATTCAACCAAGTCACTAATTTTAACTCTACACAGACCATAATATAATATGGTCTCTAATATATACCATATTTTAGCCCATTTCTTGGTTTATACGACATTTGTCTTAATTATATTGTAAACCATGAGCAAAACAACCAATCTGTACTTTCTAACATAATGCTTTGTACATAGCTAAAGCTAAATAGATATTTACTTAATAATGGAACTGGATGGATTTTCTCTTTGGCATGCTGAAAAATCTTATTCTTATTTTGATAACTCTGCTAATCAATACACAGAATCTACGGTTTCTTACCATAACCAAAAGCCACAGTTATTATCCAACTTGTCTGGGGTCTGTCATATGCCAAAAGCACTCAAACAAGGGAAACAACACATAGGAAAGAATCCAGAGACAATGTCATACTGTCAACACTTGATAATGCCTCTCTTTCAGGAAGTCGGACAACTGACCTCCAAGTCTCCCCCACTCCCACCCCTCACCTCTGGGCTTTGGTAGGGCCCCATTTATTTTTTTCGTCTCTCGTCTACAAAGGGGGAAATGGGAAATTCAGTTTTTCACTGAAGTGGTTGACGGGCATTTCTATTTAGCTATGCAATTCTAGCGCAGGGTGGGCAAAGGTTTTCTGCAAAGGGCCTTACAGTAAACATTTTAGGCTTTGTGGGCCATGTGATTCTGCAAAGCAGCCACAGGCAACACATACACAAATCAACATGGCTGTATTTCAATAAAACTTGATAGATATTTCATCAATTATACCTCAATAAAGCTGAAAAAAGATACAGCGGAAGAAAAACTTTATGGACACAAATTTGAATTAAGTCACTTTTCACATGTCAGGAAATAGCACTCTTCTTTTGGTTTTTTGTTCCAACAATTTAAAAATGCAAAAGCCATTTTTAGCTCACAGGCTACAGAATTATCACACAGGTGAGAAGTACCCACGGGATAGTTTGCTGGCTCCTGTGCTAGCATTTCAATATAGGAAAGTGTGGAGCGCTTTCTGGTTCTTCATCACAAACTCAATCTTCTCAAGGCCTACCACTCCACAAATATTTTATCATTCCAGTTCATTCATTTCCAGATACAACCTTCTTGAAAATTCAACCAAGTCACTAATTTTAACTCTACACAGACCATAATATAATATGGTCTCTAATATATACCATATTTTAGCCCATTTCTTGGTTTATACGACATTTGTCTTAATTATATTGTAAACCATGAGCAAAACAACCAATCTGTACTTTCTATTTAAAAAAAGAACAAGAGCTGTGATTCCATGATTCATGCAACTAATACCACAAACAATAATATAACACTCAATTTTGTGTCTCCATTTAACGAAACTCTGAAATATAAGTTCATTACTTGATTATAAATACCTCTGTTCTGTACATCGCACTATCATGCCCAGGGCTTCTTCTTTCTGGATGCTGAGCGTAAGGGTCTTAATACTGTGGGCAAGTGGCAAAACCTGATCCTGCCATGGTGAACTCTTTCAAAAATACTTACCATCACGTATCAGTGTTGCAGAGTTCATTTAAAATTCTTTGGTAGGTTAGCTTTCAGACGATAACTAACAATTTAACCACAGATTAAATCAAGGAATTCTGAATTCTGAATGAATTTGTTGTTGGTCAGTAGCAGAATCAAATCCTGAAAGGTGCTATTTCTGTGGTACTGGCGAAAACCTTCAAAATGTTCAAGGCATTTGTTTCAACATGTAAATTAAGGCTGAGCATTCTCTGCATCTGCCTGATTTCATGGCAGAGACAAATACAGAATTTTGACAGTAAACCTTTTAGACAACCATTTAGAATTATTAAACTTCACAAAATATTTAAAAATATAAATTCATGGTACAATTATACCATTACACCGAAGACCAATAATAAAATAAAATTAAGCTATAACAAATGATTAAAACATTCAAAATGAAGTGCTTATCAAGTTTTTGAGATAGTAGAAAGATAGTTTAAAAACCTTAGAAGCCATTTTAGCTCACAGGCTACAGAATTATCACACAGGTGAGAAGTACCCACGGGATAGTTTGCTGGCTCCTGTGCTAGCATTTCAATATAGGAAAGTGTGGAGCGCTTTCTGGTTCTTCATCACAAACTCAATCTTCTCAAGGCCTACCACTCCACAAATATTTTATCATTCCAGTTCATTCATTTCCAGATACAACCTTCTTGAAAATTCAACCAAGTCACTAATTTTAACTCTACACAGACCATAATATAATATGGTCTCTAATATATACCATATTTTAGCCCATTTCTTGGTTTATACGACATTTGTCTTAATTATATTGTAAACCATGAGCAAAACAACCAATCTGTACTTTCTATTTAAAAAAAGAACAAGAGCTGTGATTCCATGATTCATGCAACTAATACCACAAACAATAATATAACACTCAATTTTGTGTCTCCATTTAACGAAACTCTGAAATATAAGTTCATTACTTGATTATAAATACCTCTATTCTGTACATAGCACTATCATGCCCAGGTCTGCTTCTTTCAGGATGCTGAACGTAAGGGTCTTAATACTGTGGGCAAGTGGCAAAACCTGATCCTGCCATGGTGAACTCTTTCAAAAATACTTACCATCACGTATCAGTGTTGCAGAGTTCATTTAAAATTCTTTGGTAGGTTAGCTTTCAGACGATAACTAACAATTTAACCACAGATTAAATCAAGGAATTCTGAATTCTGAATGAATTTGTTGTTGGTCAGTAGCAGAATCAAATCCTGAAAGGTGCTATTTCTGTGGTACTGGCGAAAACCTTCAAAATGTTCAAGGCATTTGTTTCAACATGTAAATTAAGGCTGAGCATTCTCTGCATCTGCCTGATTTCATGGCAGAGACAAATACAGAATTTTGACAGTAAACCTTTTAGACAACCATTTAGAATTATTAAACTTCACAAAATATTTAAAAATATAAATTCATGGTACAATTATACCATTACACCGAAGACCAATAATAAAATAAAATTAAGCTATAACAAATGATTAAAACATTCAAAATGAAGTGCTTATCAAGTTTTTGAGATAGTAGAAAGATAGTTTAAAAACCTGATCCGCATTTACAAATACACTTTAAAATCACATAACTTCAAAAACAGAAGATTTATATTTGTTCAAAATCTGAACATGTGTATTTGGATATGGTTTCATATGAATGATGACCCTTTGGAGAAATGACATCTATGGCAATCAGAGACGATAGTAAGTCATGTTTAGATAAAGTTAAGATAGAATTTGGCCTCCTTACTTTTCTCAACACATCTACCACCTATGACTTATATAGGTAAAATATAATATACAATATAAATTGTTGGTTTTTATTATTTTCATTTCAAGAAAAGCAAAATTATATTTGCTTATTCAGAAGGCATGGTATAGCAACAAAAAAGTTTTAAAAATGAGTATTTTAAATATATTTTAAAATACAATTTTAAGAGTAAGAGGACATCGTGTCACCAATAAAAGATAAACTAAGGAAAGAGCTTACGCCTCTGAATTATATTCTTTTTTTAAACAGAACAAATAACTAGTAGTCTTGGAAATTTATAGCAAAAAATCACTGTCTTCCCTATAATCCTTTTTGTTTATGCCCCAACATCATTCAATTCTTCTCCTAATACACCTAAAAAACATTTAGTTTGATTCTTCCAATGAAGTTGTTCATTGGAAGGTATTCTAACAAATGCTTCCATTTACTGGGTCCCTACAGGCACCATGCTAGGTATTTCAAACACATTATATCCCATGTTCACAATGTGCCTACAGATATAACCTCCTCTTCTAGGATAAAGAGGGTAGAAGACCAAGTTTTTTTTTTTTTTTTTTTTTTGGCCACTTCTACTGGTCTTTCATTTCTTTCCACCTTTGTTCTTTGGCCTGTGTGGGCCTCCCATCACACTGGCCTCTCTCACCGCAGGGCACTGGCTCCGGGCGCATGAGCTCCAGAGTGCTGGCTTGGTAGATGGACACATCGGTCCAGGCGCTCTGGGGCACGTGGGATCTTCCCAGGCTAGGGATCGAACTGGCGTCCCTTGCACTGCAAGGTGGTGTCTCTACCCACTGGACCACCAGGGACGCCCCGAAGGCCAAGTCTTAACCTTCTTTGTTTTCCTTTTCTTATTTTTCTCTGCCTATACGTCTCATAAAAATTGTCCGGGAAGAAAACTTTTCAGTTTAAAAGAAAATATAACTCACCCTTTGCTACCTTCTTCACATATGTCATGTAAAAACTACTATGACTGGTCTTTTCTTGCCCCACAAAGAACAAAAACTTAAGATTTCATGTTTTCAATTTTTAAAGATATAAAAGACATTTATGAAACATTAAATTATTAAATTATTCCTTCCCAAGTTGATTTAAGGATAGTTCCTCTGGTATCACCTTATCCACTTAATTGGTTCCAAATAATTCTTTGAGCCCCTAGCAAATTCTTACAGGCCATAACTCACTTTTCTCTGACTTACTGAAGTTTTATTATAAAGGCTGTGTCTTTATTTCTCTTTTCCACACCTACTATTTTTCTCCCTTCCTCCACCCATCTGACATCATTTATACAATGTAGGAACTTCAATCAATCTATGTAGAACTGAACTAAATTAATGACCTTCATTAGCTATGATTTCATAAAAATCTGATATTCATTCATTAGGAATATAATATTTTATCCAGGTGTGTATCACTTTACAGAATAGGTTAACTTCTTAGAGATGGGCTAATTTCTGTAAGCGAAATCATACCCTGGGAGAAAAACTGTGCAGATTCACATTTGTGAATTATACATCTTAAATATCACACATTTAAAAAGGAAAAAACTAAGAAATGGTAAAACTTATTTCAAAATTAAACAAGTACCATATCATAAAACTCTCTTTGATCTATATTAAAATAAGCAGATAGAAGACATGCCCTTGGGATTGTCTGCCTCTTGAAAATAGAAAATTCCTGTATTTTTTCTATGCTAAATACTGCGAAACCCCTTACCTATATGATAAAATGTAGGTTTCCTCTATTATAAATCTCCTCTCTTCACATACTAGTAAAGTTATTAAAGTTCTTAATGCAGAAAGGCTGAGATATAATACAATTAACAGTGCTTAACAATGCAATCTTACAATATGGTTCAATTATATGCTTGTCTGGTTTCTCTTTCCCGCATCATTCATTCTTCAAACATGAGTAAGTGCCAACTATGTACCCAATAGCATTGTAAACGCTGGGAATACAGTGAGGAAAAAAAATATTAAAAAAATCCCTGCCCTCATGGAGCTTACAGTCTAGTTCCTCAAAAGGGATCTCCCACTAAAATAAAAGTACTCAAAATCCAAGATGAAAGCTTCCTGAAAGGCTCCATTAGTCCAATATCTCAAAGGACCAAAGGCTACAATAAGTGCTATATTTACACTGGTAATGTGTTTTGTTTTGATCAAAAATAAAATAGCATCTACTTAAGCTTATTTCCTTGAATTTTAATTTATTTATATTTAATACTCCTAAGTTGTTCTCGATTATACTTCCTAGTATTTCTGATAAATTCTATAACCTCCTTGAAAAAAGTGAGAGAGCCAATTCTTTTACATTTCCAATCTAACTGGTAGGTACCAATAGCTACCAAGTGATGGTCTTCAAAAAGCAATTCTTTGTTATAAAATAATTGTTGGCCACTGCTGCCTCTGCATGACGGGGCTTTGGCTGGGATACCAGAACTTGAAATAATTTGTTAGTTGTCCTAACTTCTTTGGTACCATCTCATTAACTGAACTTCCACTTCTTAATCAGCATGAACCATGTGGCGAAGGTTATCATCAGAGACTAGACCTCCCCCATAGCTGAGATTACAGCTACTTTTTACCTGGCACTGCTGCCAGTGCAGGCACTGCTAATGGGCGCTGGACCCTTCTTTTGGCTAGCTCTCAGTTCCTACACAGCCTAACCCAAATCCTTGAATCATCTAAGTTTAACATGGCCAGGCCTCATCTGTTGTCAAGCTGAGTGGTCCTTCCTCTTTTCTTGGGTTTCTTCTCCCTTTTTATGCCACAGGCAACGGTAATGTTCTCCACTCTCACCGCAGGGCTCTTTCCACCCTCTTTCACTGACCAGATACCACAGGAAGTCTGTAGGTATGCCCCAGAGTGATGAAGGATGCCAAGCTAGGAATAAGGACACCAACTCTGCTCTGCACAGGATACCAAAAGATCAGGGGTATTAAGGGAATGTCACTCTGTGTATGATTTCTGCATTTCATTTCTACATCTATCTCTCTATATTGACTCAACAATACTTAGTGAGTGCTTATTGGGTTCCAGGGACTCTTTCACAGCTGGTTACTTTTAATGTGAATACACCAACACTGCTTCAAAGCAGGAGCAGTAAATCTCTGACCCACAGGTCATATTCAGTCTCCAGATTAATTCTGTAAGGCTCAGAAAGAAGATATCAAGAAATGAAATGACAGCAGGCCTTTAGAAGTCTTCAGAAGCAGTAAGATGGAGAGAGACATAATTCCATGGAGGAAGCAGGCCTGAGCCTTTCTCCTTTCTGTTGTGTATACCTCTGTCTCTAGCTCTCTGTCTAGTTTTCTCTTCATTCTGCCTCACTGCTTCCTTAACTGGTCATAAAAGGGCAATGGGATATATGTTACTTCCTGTATGTATTGAACTGCATTCCTATTTTCACTTTAAAGGGCAGAGCAACTGAACATCTGATATTTTTATCCTGGAGGAAACAAAACCCCTTTTTGTTGCTTTTGCTTGGGGTTAGAGAAGAGGAGGAGGGGATGGAAACAGATCTTTAATCCTTGAAATTTCTTCCAAAGATTGTCCACTTATTAACTCGGTAAACTAAAATTCCATCTTGGCAAATATAAAAATTTCATTAAAAAACAATACAATAACAAGCATTGTACTTCAAGAATCTACACCAAAACAAAAAAAAGAAATGCTTTTAATAAAAGTTCATTAAAGCATAAGTTTAAAAAGTAAATAAATATTTTATGGGCGCTGGACCCTTCTTTTGGCTAGCTCTCAGTTCCTACACAGCCTAACCCAAATCCTTGAATCATCTAAGTTTAACATGGCCAGGCCTCATCTGTTGTCAAGCTGAGTGGTCCTTCCTCTTTTCTTGGGTTTCTTCTCCCTTTTTATGCCACAGGCAACGGTAATGTTCTCCACTCTCACCGCAGGGCTCTTTCCACCCTCTTTCACTGACCAGATACCACAGGAAGTCTGTAGGTATGCCCCAGAGTGATGAAGGATGCCAAGCTAGGAATAAGGACACCAACTCTGCTCTGCACAGGATACCAAAAGATCAGGGTATTAAGGGAATGTCACTCTGTGTATGATTTCTGCATTTCATTTCTACATCTATCTCTCTATATTGACTCAACAATACTTAGTGAGTGCTTATTGGGTTCCAGGGACTCTTTCACAGCTGGTTACTTTTAATGTGAATACACCAACACTGCTTCAAAGCAGGAGCAGTAAATCTCTGACCCACAGGTCATATTCAGTCTCCAGATTAATTCTGTAAGGCTCAGAAAGAAGATATCAAGAAATGAAATGACAGCAGGCCTTTAGAAGTCTTCAGAAGCAGTAAGATGGAGAGAGACATAATTCCATGGAGGAAGCAGGCCTGAGCCTTTCTCCTTTCTGTTGTGTATACCTCTGTCTCTAGCTCTCTGTCTAGTTTTCTCTTCATTCTGCCTCACTGCTTCCTTAACTGGTCATAAAAGGGCAATGGGATATATGTTACTTCCTGTATGTATTGAACTGCATTCCTATTTTCACTTTAAAGGGCAGAGCAACTGAACATCTGATATTTTTATCCTGGAGGAAACAAAACCCCTTTTTGTTGCTTTTGCTTGGGGTTAGAGAAGAGGAGGAGGGGATGGAAACAGATCTTTAATCCTTGAAATTTCTTCCAAAGATTGTCCACTTATTAACTCGGTAAACTAAAATTCCATCTTGGCAAATATAAAAATTTCATTAAAAAACAATACAATAACAAGCATTGTACTTCAAGAATCTACACCAAAACAAAAAAAAGAAATGCTTTTAATAAAAGTTCATTAAAGCATAAGTTTAAAAAGTAAATAAATATTTTATGGAGAAAGTAAATAAAAATCTATCCAAATAATTATTTCAACAAAAAGTAGAAATAAATGCATTCAAAGGAAGAGTTATCATGTATCATTTTTAAACACTGATAATAAGATTTACCACTAAGGATTGTTTTCATGCTGAATTTATCACAAAATTACTATGAACTGTAAATGATTTCCCAGAAATTAAATATCTTCCTAAAAACTCTATAGAAACCCATCACATCAGTACACCACAGTATCTTTTCTTTAGTACACACGAAAAACTATAATAATTATAACTTATTCTTTATTGTCATCCTTCTTCAGAAATTAGCAGGATTTAGCCTTACCAAGAAATTATACATGTTATAAATACAACTTTTAATTGACTATTAATCACCAGACTGTTATGTTGTATTTCTAGAACACGATATCACAAATAAAAGTCATTAATTCCAAAACAATAGTTTATTAACAAAAAAGTACAAAGAAGCACAAATGGACATCCTATTTCCCCCCATTATGGTCCACCTACCTATCTCCCTCTTGGTCCATGGCATGGCCTTCTTGAACTAGAAGAATGGGGAAAATACTTCTCTTTCCATTGGGCCCTAATAAACCATCCCCAAACAAATCATTATGTATGGAAGTTATACAGTCCATGTCAATTTTTTAAATGTTTTATCTCTATGAATAGACATAAAAGTCTCTCCCCTTGCAATACACCATGTATCTAAACTAAATGAAACATATGAACATCAATATCCATAAATCATGTTTAGACAGAGGGTATACCATATCTCTAGAATGTCTGCCTTGAAGTAACAGTTTACAAATGAAAGCTAAGAGGTGTCAAAAAAGGATTTTCATAGATATTTACAAAAACATGCTGTAAACAGAACTAAATTGAGGTACATGGAAAATATTCAGCTTAGTTGTGTTTTCTGCACAGATTTTAAATCAAAGCCCCCCCCAAGTTGTTGCTTTTGCTTGGGGTTAGAGAAGAGGAGGAGGGGATGGAAACAGATCTTTAATCCTTGAAATTTCTTCCAAAGATTGTCCACTTATTAACTCGGTAAACTAAAATTCCATCTTGGCAAATATAAAAATTTCATTAAAAAACAATACAATAACAAGCATTGTACTTCAAGAATCTACACCAAAACAAAAAAAAGAAATGCTTTTAATAAAAGTTCATTAAAGCATAAGTTTAAAAAGTAAATAAATATTTTATGGAGAAAGTAAATAAAAATCTATCCAAATAATTATTTCAACAAAAAGTAGAAATAAATGCATTCAAAGGAAGAGTTATCATGTATCATTTTTAAACACTGATAATAAGATTTACCACTAAGGATTGTTTTCATGCTGAATTTATCACAAAATTACTATGAACTGTAAATGATTTCCCAGAAATTAAATATCTTCCTAAAAACTCTATAGAAACCCATCACATCAGTACACCACAGTATCTTTTCTTTAGTACACACGAAAAACTATAATAATTATAACTTATTCTTTATTGTCATCCTTCTTCAGAAATTAGCAGGATTTAGCCTTACCAAGAAATTATACATGTTATAAATACAACTTTTAATTGACTATTAATCACCAGACTGTTATGTTGTATTTCTAGAACACGATATCACAAATAAAAGTCATTAATTCCAAAACAATAGTTTATTAACAAAAAAGTACAAAGAAGCACAAATGGACATCCTATTTCCCCCCATTATGGTCCACCTACCTATCTCCCTCTTGGTCCATGGCATGGCCTTCTTGAACTAGAAGAATGGGGAAAATACTTCTCTTTCCATTGGGCCCTAATAAACCATCCCCAAACAAATCATTATGTATGGAAGTTATACAGTCCATGTCAATTTTTTAAATGTTTTATCTCTATGAATAGACATAAAAGTCTCTCCCCTTGCAATACACCATGTATCTAAACTAAATGAAACATATGAACATCAATATCCATAAATCATGTTTAGACAGAGGGTATACCATATCTCTAGAATGTCTGCCTTGAAGTAACAGTTTACAAATGAAAGCTAAGAGGTGTCAAAAAAGGATTTTCATAGATATTTACAAAAACATGCTGTAAACAGAACTAAATTGAGGTACATGGAAAATATTCAGCTTAGTTGTGTTTTCTGCACAGATTTTAAATCAAAGCTACCTACATATCTCATTTTACTATTAATTTCAATTTTCTCCAACAATGGTCCAATTTATTTTAATAAACCTACAGTTAATTCCACACTTCTCTCTCTACAAGCCCAAAGTACATCTCTAAATCATGTTTAAGTCCCAATACTTTGTGAGTTCTCTCATAGGGCTCCTTAAAATGACAATACAGGACGGGAAGATGTAGTAAACTGCCACAATCTACTTTCTGCTATGGCTCATCAAGACAGAACATATGAATTAATTTACTGATATTCCTAAAAGTCTTATGTATAATTTATTAGATTACACATTCTTTTGAGCAGTAAGCTCCAGGCGTTTGACTTGCAGGAGTCAGATCAAAGCTTACCACAATACTTCATTCTCTTAGAACTATTCTTATAAAGAACATGAGCTCAGTGTTGGACTAGACTGCAATACATAAGGTGCTATACCAGTGACACAATTTTGGGGAGCTAGAAAATTCAGATGACCACTCACTAAACATAAAATCATTATTCCACAAAGATTTTATTCACATCAAACTTGCACAGTAGCAAAAAAAAAAAAAAAAAAAAAAAACCAAAACATAACTAAGCCACATATCAAAGAACAATATACAATAGAGATTTGAATTTCTCAATGGCATTGGAAAGGATTTCCATAAATAACATTTACAATTCTAGTGTTAGGTTTTTCAAGGTATCTGAAGCTTCACAGTGCTAGAACCGATTTTTATCAGAACACATGCAAAAATGTGCAACATAATAATCCATATTAATGACACAAAAAAAGCACGCCAGTTATTTGTCATTCCAGCACGGCCATGCCACTCTATGTTCTAAAAAAAACAGACAACCCCCCAAATCCGGGTCCCATTCATTCTTCAATTACGCCTTTAGTCACTCTTTTTTTATTATATTCAAACAGTCACTGTTAGTGCTCTTCACCACGACTTTCAGGTTGACGTCACTCCCTGCCTGCTGGCTGTCAGGACTGGGGGACGCCCCTCTCCCAGACTCACCTTCTTCCGGATGTCTTCATCATTTGCTCCGAGAGAGGCATAGAGCTTGAATGCAGCCTGGCGAAGTTCATGAGCATGCTTTAAGTCATGATCAAGCTATGGGAGGGAAAACGATGTGTTTCAACCCAGTCCGCAAATCAAACTTTCAATAAAACTAATAGAGTTGGATTAAAAAAAAAAAGTTTAACAACTACTAACATATTAGTGCTGGTTATTTGGGAGTTCTGCTCATATATGACTGAGATCTTGCTGATTCTATGTCATCTAGACCTGGAATTCCTACAGTCTACTTCTGCCTAAACCGTGACAACACTGGTATATGAAAAACCAGTGTGACCTTTGAACCCTAAAAATTCAGTGCTTTCTTAGTGGCAATGATGCTTGCACTAGTTTTTTACTTTTTTTGGCCACGATATATGGGGTCCCCAACCAGGAACTGAATCCGAGCCCCTGCAATGGAAGTGTGGAGTACTAACTACTGGACAACCAGGGAATTCTCCACCAGCTCTTTGAAATGCTCTCAAAAACATGGCATACTCAGGCCTTTCCAACAGAATATGGTTGATAATTTGAGTGATGCTGCAACAATATCTTGAGAAGGTTTTCCCAAACATGATAGTACTCGTCAAATTTCAACATTTAAAAAGCTTTTTAGAAGCAGGACAATCTTTGTAAAATACCTTAATAAACAACAACCATGGTAATTAATCATCACTGTCTATTACAGCCATCTGGGAATTATTTTCAGGAGACTTTTTTTGGGGGGTGGGGGTGGGGAGGGAGTAGAGCGGACAGGCCACTTCTATTGGTCTTTTCATTTTTCATCTGTCTTCATCCATCTTTGTTCTCTGACCCGTGTGGGCCTCCCATCACGGTGGCCTCTGTTGTCGCAGAGCACGGGCTCTGGGTGCACGCGCTCCAGAGCTCCGGCTCGGTAATTGGACACATTGGTCCAACCACTCTGCGGCACGTGGGATCTTCCCAGGCCAGGGACGGAACCGGCGCCCCTTGCACTGCAAGGCGGTGTCCTTACCCACTGGACCACCAGGGAAGCCCTTCAGGAGACTTTTTTGGGATACATTTATTAAAATTATTTATTGGTATGAGATAATTAATGCTATCTTTTCATATGCATAACTGGATTTTTCAGTTACCAATTCTTCCATATCTGATTTATCACCAAACCACCAAAAACATAAAAAGGGAGCATGTTCTCAGGATACTTTCAGTGACTAAATATGAGCCAGTAAATTTATAAAGTTTATCAATAAATAATTTCACAACAAAGAGATGTACCTTACTCATTCAAATGACTGCAACTTTTTCCAAATAAGCTGCCTAGGAAAAGTTCACCTTGATGCAAAAATGTAGATATTCATAATATTCTGAGACCCTCTTTTGAAAACTCCTAAAGAAATGAATGGCATACTAGCAAGAAAACCTTGACAATAACATATTTTCACCAGCTAAGACAGTTTTAACTGTTACTGGTGTGTGAAGATGGGTAAACCCAACTAGGTAACATCATTTAGAGTAACAACAACAACAAAAACTACAGTAAAAAACCTGGAGCTCAGTTGGGGTGGTTCCGAAGGCAATTCTTAAGAGTAGCTCCCCAAATAGTTTGATCAAAGCGGGCACGGATGGTTTATGGGAGAAACCACCCAATACACAACATTCATTTTGATGTGTAAGTTCTAAAATATGTGTTCTTATGTCTTAATTACTTTCCAGTCATAACATACATTAGAATATTGACTTGGACTAAAGTGTCATGAAAATCACACATTTATTAACATGCAAAGTCTCTTATGGGTCTAGTATCTATGCTTGTGTGTCAGAAACCACTAGATAATCTTCAAAAATAAAGATGACAAAACAAACCAATATTCAAGTTGAGGATATTTTTAAAAATTATTATTCAGATACTTTTAAATGCCTGAAAATTAAAGAATGCTGTTATTCTCATTAAAAAAAATTATTATTCTAGTTTTATTGTGATAGAAAAACCCTAGGAGAAGGGATAACCTGTATACCAGTTAAATGTTTTGCATCCATGTAGGCTAGAAGTTCTTCTAACTAGGTTTCTTCACTCTCGTGTCCATCAAAGTGTTCTATTTGCCTTGCTGGGATGGTCAACTAAGGGTGTTCATGAGGCTATAGTTCAGACTTGCTCACATATCCTTATACCCTGAGATAACTGTGTAAGTTTGAGCAAGTAGCCAGAAGGAAAATAGATAAAGTAGCTGGTAGAAAAACAATACCATTGAAGGAAGAGTAGGCACAAAACTTTAATACTAACGGCAGAGCACATTAATACGAGTATCAATGAAAGTTATTTTAGGTCCTTTCTGAGACAGAGAAAAGATATACCCTTAATAGTTTGTTTTATTTTCAGTGTTAAATGCCAAAAGAACAGTTACCTACCAGATGAAGTCTTTTGGAACCCAGGGGCATGGGAGAGGTCAAAAGGACAGTTTTAAAAACTTACCTTTGGTACTAGTGGCACCAAAAACACAGTCACATTTGTGAAACAGTACTGGTTACTACTGAAGAGGCAATGCTTTCTCTACCACGCCCTCCTTAAACACTCTCTAACAGAATGTGTATCTCTCATGCTTACAGAAGTGGATATGACAAACAGGTTGAGAAAGATGAAGCCAAAAAGAATATCTACTATTCTAAGGAACTGATACTTTGAGAAAAAGCATAATTTGTTCCTTGATGCTTTCAAACTAGAGGTTAGACGGTGCTTCAGCTGTCACTATCAGGCCCCAAACACAGTTATGAAACTGCAGAAAAGAGGAGATGGCAGAAATTAGGAAAAAAGATAGAAAAAAAAAAACAAAACAGTAAGATAAAGCCACAAACCAGTGGAGGGGAGTAAAATAAAGCCACTCAGTCTCCTGGAACGGAAGACAACACATGTCCTAAAGAATGAGAACAGAGTGACAGAAAGGATTCTGGGACCTTGGATGGGATTAGAGGCTGTTGATACAATGTCAACAATCAGCTTAGAGACTGCTATTTTGGGGTTAGTTAGGAATTCGGGATGAAAGTTCTTGATTACCTCCTTACTAAAAAACTCAACAAACTGGATTCAAAAAAGCACCATCATCTTCATTACTGAAAGTAAGATTTCTTTACATAAAAGGGCTTTGAAGTGTAACTTATCAATTAGTTTAAAATGGTGAACAGTAAGAACATCTTTTTTGAAATCTCTCTCTTGAGCTGCTAAAAAGGAGAAAAGAACATACCCTTTTAATATCAGTGATGGCACTCACAGAGCTGGGGTACTTGAAGTAGTCAGCGAGCATGGCGATGAGGTGGTCAGTGATGCTAGCGATTCTCTGCAGCTCAACATCTGGTTCGATCAGATAGGCGAGCGTCTCCGCTCCCTCCACTCTCTCCTCTAGCAACCTCTCCTTACTGCACATTCGAACCAAACAAGGCAAAGTCTGGAAGGAGTGAAATTAATTATTTGCTTTTTCGTAAAGGGAAAAGCATGATAGAGATCATGTAGTAATTAAATATACCCAATGGTTTTTACTGGAAGTCATGTTTGTGATCAAATGTTTCAATAAAGACTTTCAGAGAATAAGAGAATTTTGGGGGGAATGTAAAAACAAACAAACAAAAAATTCAGCGTACATTAATCATTTATACTGGCATACTATATTCACATATAGTCAAAGCCCATTAGGCTTTTGTGATTAACAAAACTGAAGCTTTATCATACAACCTTACCAAAGACCTATAAGAATCCCTGATAAATCACTGCTGATGCTTCTGCCCTGTCTATGTATTTATTTACCTAAAATAATCCAGCAGTTTAATTAGGAACAATTTTGCCTTAGAAAAAGTATGTTTTCCTTGTACTCAGTTGCTCAGTCATTTCCGACTCTTTGTGATTCTATGCATTGCAGCCTGCCATTCTTTTCTGGGCAAGAATACTGGAGTCGGCTGCCATTTCCTACTCTAGGATCTTTTCCTTAATGAGTGGAATATGGCTGGAATGACTTTCAACTTTTGTTTAGAGACTAATACCCACAGTTGCAAAAACAAAATACAGCTTTAAAAATGCAGTGATCTTGCCACTACTCACACTCTACCCATTCTCCTCTAATTCAAGTGAAATGCAACAATCACAGTTTGGAGGCTCTCCAAAGAACTCCCTGGAATGACTGTGATACCAATTTTACTTCTTAGATCCTTCAAAAATCTTGACATGGTCTTGATAATTAATCTACATTAGGGTCTAAGTGAAAATATCCCACGTCTATATTTCTAAGGCTGATGAATCAATTTTAAAGGTATTAATGTGGAAGTAGAAACTGAAACATCAGAATTATAAGAAGACTTCCTCTACAACCACAGTCAATTATATTTTGTTATTTCCTAAGTTCCTATCATAACGTTACCACAGAGTTCAGCACTTTATTGTTCACTACTGATTTCTTATAAGGCTGATTCTGTCTTTAAGATACAACCCAAGGCTTCCAAGAAGAAAGCCTTATTCTTATTTTTCTTTCAACAGTAATCAACATTTAGCAGTCCATTCATGGACTATTGAATTTGCTAACAATTACTACACAAGATACTAGTTTACTAATGAGAAACAAAGCAGGACTCGAGCAGTTAAGTAAGGCATTGGAAGCCCTGTAGGCAGGGCTACATACTTAGGGGTCCTCAGGTCTCATTAAATCTACTGTCTTATTTCACCACAGACTAAAGGAAACATTAATCTTAATGTTCTTCTATCCTTGTATTCATTTTGAACATTGATAATGAGAGATTTCACACTCATAAAATGATGCACTATCAATTTATTTACAGTTGTCCTGTTCTTTATAATTAATAAGATACTTAATATACTTAATACACTATTGTTCTCAATTACCCTGTGGGACAGAATGAGCAGGAATGACTGCTTCCACTGTCATGATTAGGAACCTGAGACACCAAAAGCATTAGAGATTTGCCCAAGGTGACCAACTCTGTCCGTGGTAGAGTGCTAAAACCAAAATCAGGGTCGGAGCACGTTCAGGGCCAGGCTTTCATGTGGGCTTTGTTGAGTCCTAGCTGCATCTGACATACCACAATAACAACGACTGTTTTCATGTGTTATTTGCTTATTCTTTCTCATTTCTGCCTTTTGAATATCTGCCATGAGGGTGAAATACAGTCTTTATCTGTAGAATTAGCGAACTGCTTGCCTACAAAACTGTGTTGGAAACTTAATGAAAATCAAGGCCTAAAATATATTTTCTATTTAACCTGACTCTTACACATTTTTAAAATATCTACATCCTTCTAATTACCATAAAAGTGAAAAATGCTTGACAAGCAGAGATTCATTCTGACTTTCAAAAACATCTAAAACCAGTTTTTAAAAACTGCATGTCATCCCACGGAAGAGCATGATGTTTTAATACTGTTTCATGCTCTGTTCACGTGCATGTAATAAACATGTAAAAAGAAACAGGGATGCCAATATTTATATTCAACACTCAAATGGCTGGATAATTTTCACATGTTTTTAGAGAGATTAGCTCACCTTTAATACAATACAGCTGTCATCTGTCCGAATAGCTCCAGCTCTACACATGTAAGTTAAACTGAAATGAGATGGCAGAAAGTAAGTTTTTGCCTGTATTTTAAAGCTTAAAAAAAAAAACCAAACAAACCCTACTTGCTTTTACGATATTACAGAGGGGAAAAGACAACCGGTCTTACTTATCTTGAGGGAGAAGGTTCTGACACTTCCTTATCTGAGATTCTGTTAATTAAACAGTCAAAGAAAACTATCTGATATATGCAGCAGACATTTTTAAAATGCCTACAAATTTGTTTTAAAAATAAATGGCCAGGGGCTTCCCTGGTGGTCCAGTGGGTAAGGACACCGCCTTGCAGTGCAAGGGGTACCAGTTCAATCCCTGGCCTGGGAAGATTCCACATGCCGCGGAGCTGCTGGACCGATGTGTCCAATTACCGAGCGGGAGCTCTGGATCGCACCGCCAAAAAAAAAAAAAAAAGCCAGATGAGTGGGTAAACATTAAACTGAGGTTCTGGCACACTGGAATCCTTTATACTTTTCTCTATACTTCTTATGTTTCCAACAGACGTGTCAGGAGCACTTTCCCCTTCATGTGGGCTTTGTTGAGTCCTAGCTGCATCTGACATACCACAATAACAACGACTGTTTTCATGTGTTATTTGCTTATTCTTTCTCATTTCTGCCTTTTGAATATCTGCCATGAGGGTGAAATACAGTCTTTATCTGTAGAATTAGCGAACTGCTTGCCTACAAAACTGTGTTGGAAACTTAATGAAAATCAAGGCCTAAAATATATTTTCTATTTAACCTGACTCTTACACATTTTTAAAATATCTACATCCTTCTAATTACCATAAAAGTGAAAAATGCTTGACAAGCAGAGATTCACTCTGACTTTCAAAAACATCTAAAACCAGTTTTTAAAAACTGCATGTCATCCCACGGAAGAGCATGATGTTTTAATACTGTTTCATGCTCTGTTCACGTGCATGTAATAAACATGTAAAAAGAAACAGGGATGCCAATATTTATATTCAACACTCAAATGGCTGGATAATTTTCACATGTTTTTAGAGAGATTAGCTCACCTTTAATACAATACAGCTGTCATCTGTCCGAATAGCTCCAGCTCTACACATGTAAGTTAAACTGAAATGAGATGGCAGAAAGTAAGTTTTTGCCTGTATTTTAAAGCTTAAAAAAAAAAACCAAACAAACCCTACTTGCTTTTACGATATTACAGAGGGGAAAAGACAACCGGTCTTACTTATCTTGAGGGAGAAGGTTCTGACACTTCCTTATCTGAGATTCTGTTAATTAAACAGTCAAAGAAAACTATCTGATATATGCAGCAGACATTTTTAAAATGCCTACAAATTTGTTTTAAAAATAAATGGCCAGGGGCTTCCCTGGTGGTCCAGTGGGTAAGGACACCGCCTTGCAGTGCAAGGGGTACCAGTTCAATCCCTGGCCTGGGAAGATTCCACATGCCGCGGAGCTGCTGGACCGATGTGTCCAATTACCGAGCGGGAGCTCTGGATCGCACCGCCAAAAAAAAAAAAAAAAGCCAGATGAGTGGGTAAACATTAAACTGAGGTTCTGGCACACTGGAATCCTTTATACTTTTCTCTATACTTCTTATGTTTGCAAGTTTCCATAATAAAAAGGAAAAAAAAATTAAGTAAAATATCAAGTTAACACAGTATCTCAGTTTATTTATTTATTTTTGCTGGGGGTCGGGCTGGGGAGGGAGAAGGGTAGACGGGCCACTTCTATTGATCTTTTTTCATTTATATATTTTCATGCATCTTTGTTCTTTGGCCCGCGTGGGCCTCCCATCGTAGTGGCCTCTGTTGTCGTGAGCACCGGCTCTGGGCACATGTGCTCCAGAGCTCCAGCTCAGTAGTTGGACACATCGGTCCAGCCGCTCCGCCACATGTGGGATCTTCCCAGGCCAGGGATGGAACCGGCGCCCCTTGCAGTGCAAGGTGGTGTCCTTACCCCCTGGACCACCAGGGAAGCCCAGTATCTCAGTTTAAATGGAATTACATTAGGATATTTCCACTCTAATAGCAGTAAAAGTATCACAGAAGCAGCATTTAACTTGTAACACTTACAGCTATCCCTGAGATATGAACTAAAGTTAGATATTATCAGTAGTGACTTTGAGAATTAGGTAATGATCTGGTTCTGTTGAAAAACAATTTACTTTCACAATTATACCTGCCTTTGAGTAAGAATAAAATTACTTTCTACTCTCTAAGCAAGTACTAAAGAGGAAGCACTTAAACTTTAATGAATTTCTGTTTTGAATTAGACTCCTTTGATAAGCTGGAGGGGAAAAAAAGAAAAAAACTAAAACACCGCATGTTCTGGCTTCAAGGGAAATTTCCAAACAAATCAGTAAAATTCCTTACTTATATTACAGGCATTAAATTCTTTAAAACTATTATCATTATCTTAAGGTTTGCTACTGCATTGTTTCTTGAAGTCAGTTCCATGAGGTCATTACCTTACTAACAAAACGGCAAATAGCTTTTTAAATATTGGAACTAAACCATTTACTTAGTACAGAGCCCTACACAACAGGTGTTAAACCTCTCTGGTAATGCATTGATAATTATAGAATTAACATGTACGAATGCTTACATGAGCCAGGGATTGCTAAAAAGAACTTTAAATTACTATAAGTGGTCATGTCTCTAGGAGGAATCTTTGTTTTGTTTTTCTGAAGATGAGGGAGTCACATTCTCTATTGGTTACCAACTTCAACTAATTCTATTTCTATATCCTTACATTTCCTGACATAATACTTAACATAATCTGTGTCAGTTAAATCCGATCTAATTCTGTATTAGTTCAACTGAAGTACAAGGAGAAGGGAACGTAATGAAGTAAATTTTTGTAGGCAATCTCAGATGTTATAAGAGAGTTCTTGTTTTGCATGCCACGAGCAAACTGAGTATAAAGCTCATAACCATCGAAGAAGATATAACATAATTCCATGACTTTCAAATTTCAAAATCTCAAAACAAGATAGGAATTGAAAGTGAGTTAACTATAGACTATCCAAAAATAAACAGATAAATAGCACTGTCTTTCTTCCCACATTGTCTTAACTTTTACCATTTTGCCGATGTGAGCTGCATCTCAATGGGCTTATCCCTCTGTAACATCTTCACAAAAATTTGTGGTAACAATTCTCCATCGACCAAAACTAGAAACAAAACAAATAACAAGGTTTAAGGAATTTTTTAAATCTACAAGGTTCATAAATTAAATCACGTAGGTGCCACTGAAAGTTCCAGCCTACCATTTACCAGGGTCAGCGATACCTGGGGGTTTTCAAAAGCTAAAACTGAGAAGCATTTCAGTGCTTGCATTCGAACCTGTGAAAAATAAAGCATTTATTTTAATTTTGCAAATATGAACTTTAATGTTTCAGATTCTAAACTTTTCTGAAGAAATAACTATTTAAATTTGCTTAAAGTATTGAAGGACTCAAAGGAATAAAAATAAGAGTTGTATATATGAAGAGTAAAGTATGTTAAAATTAACTTAAAAAAATTAAAATTAATTTTGAAATAATAGAAAAGAAAAAACAGGGAAGAAGTAGCAACTATAATTGAACAAGATAAATCCCTATTCAAATTTAAAAGAACAGTGTAAAATATACAATGTTATAAGGCTAAGGGAACTTAATAACAATTAATAACTAATTGCTTTTCAAGTGGGACATCTCTTCTTCCCAAATTACAGGCCAGAGAACTGAAGAGAAGACAAAAAAAATGTACTCCTGCAGTTGTGTGTGTGGGATGGGAAGTGGGGAAAGAGAACAGGAAATAAAGTTATAGTAACAGTTTAAAAAGGACTAATTCAGCTTTAGAAATACCTATGAATTACGCTTTGTTGCTGTTGTTGTTTAATTGCTAAGTTGTGTCCAACTCTTTACAACATCATGGACCACCAGGCTCCTCTGTTCATGGGATTTTCCAGGCAAGAACACTGGAGTGGGTTGTCATTTCCTTCTCCAGAGAATCTTCCTGACTTCAAATGTGTATCTCCTGCATTAGCAGATAGATTCTTTATCATTGAGCCACCAGAGAAAGCCACATGAATTATGCTACTACACCTCAAACTAGGTAAGTCATGCGGGATGAGATCAAGGCTCAAATTCTTGACCAAACACCACATAGTCCATTAAGTTTTTATTCTTCATTTTCTGTTCAATTTTCACTGGATGACCTAAACCTCACTTCCACGTCTGATAAAGTTCTCCTGTTGAGCCTGAGGTTGGCAGGACAGGTAGCAGAGAGGTGAGGAAGCCTGCTCCTCACCTGGGTAAGGCTCTGCAGCACAAGCACAAGACGGAATCTAGAATATGTTCCTGACACTTTGACAGTGGAGCAAACCTTGGCAATAGTAATGTTATCAAAATCTTTCTCCTTCTACAGCTTGTGTCTGGCATAGTAGACAAGGAAGTCTAGTGTGGAAAAGAAAAGAACGAAACGGAGAAAGAACTGGTGGCATTCATGAAGGCAGAGGATGGAGAAGACGATCAGTAAATTGTCACCCCAGCAACTGTTTCCTGATGTGCCAGTGCTGGCTGGTCTCAGCCAACCATGCAGTACAAAGCAGAGGAAGCAGCTCTGGTATATACTTCCTTCCCTTGCCTCTAGCTAGTTTTTAAACCGGTTCCATTTCCATTCCTATCTTGTCAGATCTCCACCAAGATCTGTTCATAACTTTGGATGTCTGAGGTAGGGAGAACATACACATTAGCAGGCCATACCTGCAGTAAAGCTAAGGACCACGAGCGCACACTTGGATCAGTACAAATGGACAGAAGACAAAAATGACTGCGTTTCTGCTCTAGAGGAAAGTCCTAGCATACTTAGCTCTAACGCGACACAAGAAAGACAACATCTCAATATTTGCTATAACTTACCAGCTGGACAATAATGAAATGATCAAAATTTTAACTAAATGCCTGATAGTATATCATGATACTGTTTATCTATATATAAAAGATAGTAAAGAAATTAAATTAATTAAATTAATCCTTGACTTTTTAACTCAAAATACAAAATAGAACACACTTTAAATGTTGATATATATGTAAGTATATGCTGTAAGTTTTGGAGAAGGAAATGGGATCCCAGGCCAGTATACCTGCCTGAGAAATCCCATGGACAGAGGGGTCTGGGGGGTTACAGCCCATGGGATCACAAGAGTCAGACATGACGCAGCGACTAAACTATCACCACCATGCTGTAAGTTTGAGTCCGTGTGGCTGAATAAAGGTTTCATATAGGAAATCCAAAGTCTTTCCTGGTATCGTGAGCCACTGTTCCTACATACTTCAAGACACATGGAACTTTGGCACTGACAGCATACCAGAAGAGACAACTAACAACCACAGAGAAAAATCAATAGCAACTTATACCACAATCATATCCTAAAAAACAGAAGGAAAAGCAAGGTAGACTGCTTTTAAAAGCTCTCTTTAGGTAAAACAATGCCCCATAACATTTTGCTGATAAAATACTATTGTTGATCAAAATATCTATCAAATTAACAAAACAAAATATGTGGGCTTCTTTGCAGACCAAGACTCTGAAAACCAAAAATAAAATATAAAAATCTAGCCATAATTTTTAAGATCTTACTTTGTAAGATACTGAGGTTAGGAGGTGAGCAATATTCTGAACTGCGCCATGGTTAAATAAAATTGTTTGATGATCTGGGCCCTGTAAGAAAAGAGAAAATACATTAATAAGAGTAACAATTCATTCCAGAAAACATTTACTTAAATGGAGAAAACCACATTCACTGCAGTGTAGAATATTCAGCTACCCTCCTTGTGTATACCCGCTCCCAAAGAGCAGGACGACAGTTTTAGTCCTGCAGAGGGCTGCTGTATTTACCTCTCATCCCCGTTCTCTGGAACCTCCCCAGAGCAACGAAGGGGGCACAGACCCACTCATCCCAGAGCAACGGAAGGCCACGAAAAAACAATATTTTGAAACTTACCAGCTGGACAATAATGAAATGATCAAAATTTTAACTAAATGCCTGATAGTATATCATGATACTGTTTATCTATATATAAAAGATAGTAAAGAAATTAAATTAATTAAATTAATCCTTGACTTTTTAACTCAAAATACAAAATAGAACACACTTTAAATGTTGATATATATGTAAGTATATGCTGTAAGTTTTGGAGAAGGAAATGGGATCCCAGGCCAGTATACCTGCCTGAGAAATCCCATGGACAGAGGGGTCTGGGGGGTTACAGCCCATGGGATCACAAGAGTCAGACATGACGAGCGACTAAACTATCACCACCATGCTGTAAGTTTGAGTCCGTGTGGCTGAATAAAGGTTTCATATAGGAAATCCAAAGTCTTTCCTGGTATCGTGAGCCACTGTTCCTACATACTTCAAGACACATGGAACTTTGGCACTGACAGCATACCAGAAGAGACAACTAACAACCACAGAGAAAAATCAATAGCAACTTATACCACAATCATATCCTAAAAAACAGAAGGAAAAGCAAGGTAGACTGCTTTTAAAAGCTCTCTTTAGGTAAAACAATGCCCCATAACATTTTGCTGATAAAATACTATTGTTGATCAAAATATCTATCAAATTAACAAAACAAAATATGTGGGCTTCTTTGCAGACCAAGACTCTGAAAACCAAAAATAAAATATAAAAATCTAGCCATAATTTTTAAGATCTTACTTTGTAAGATACTGAGGTTAGGAGGTGAGCAATATTCTGAACTGCGCCATGGTTAAATAAAATTGTTTGATGATCTGGGCCCTGTAAGAAAAGAGAAAATACATTAATAAGAGTAACAATTCATTCCAGAAAACATTTACTTAAATGGAGAAAACCACATTCACTGCAGTGTAGAATATTCAGCTACCCTCCTTGTGTATACCCGCTCCCAAAGAGCAGGACGACAGTTTTAGTCCTGCAGAGGGCTGCTGTATTTACCTCTCATCCCCGTTCTCTGGAACCTCCCCAGAGCAACGAAGGGGGCACAGACCCACTCATCCACTCAAACAATGAAGTCAACTAAGGTCGAGGCAAGAATGGTATTACATGCTTGTCATTATTTAGGAGACAGAAGTTCAGCATGCAAAGGTAGGCTACCTGTCTGAATTTTAAGAAATTTTCAAGTCTAGAAAAACAGCTCTCAAATCAACTTCTCCAGTTTGCTGTGTAGCTAAGTCATAACCATCCTGAAGATGCTCATTCTTTCCTGAACCAAAACATCCATCCTATGAAGTGGGAAGATTAGCATTCATACTTCTGAGTAATAAAAGACCCATGTTTTATTTTATAGATAACAGTCCCCTAAACATTTTACATACACATTACAAAGAGTTTTTTTAAAAACAAAAACTTCAGCAATTTCTCTCTTAATTTTCATATATTTAAAAACTGAAGTACAGTTGATTCTATACATTTTCTAACTTGTAATTTCTTATTTTTAATCACTATATAATATTTCACAGTTAACTCACACAACTAATGTCTATTATAAATAATGTTTTGTTGGCTATTATTAAAGCTGTATCTCAGTGCAGATTCTTAGGTTATGAGGACAAATTCCCAGAGTAAAATTGCTTGATATTATGCATTGGTACATATCCATCTATAATAGTGCAAACTTCTTTTTACAATAACTGAAAATACTGACATTCTCAGGGTACAGGCCTGACATGTGCTTTTCTCCTACCTCATCCTTACCCATGCACCCGCAGTTATAATTACAGGTACTTGCTATGTGCTGGGCCCTGCTTTACTTGAATTGACCCATTTGAAACATGAGTCTTTGGCTGATTCATTATAAGGACGGGGTGGAGACTATAACAGGGAAGCCAAGGAAAAGAAGGGTCTCCTAGGAATCTGATCAATTTTTTCTTACCTATTAATAAACAAGTAACTAGAATAAATTATGAAGAGAAGCCTCAGTGAGCCTTGGCTAAGGTTTTTTTGCCTTCCTTACCAATTTTAACATGCTGGTTTATATACAGGCAATACTCAGCAGAACACCCAGGTGGGCAGGGGCTGCCTCTGCTCCCTGAACCTCACTGTTCTCCCACTGTATCCAGTTAATCTGTCCTCCTGCTCTCAGTGACCTAATGATAGTAGATTATTTCATATTCTTCAAGACATTTTACATATATACAAACACTTGAGTATATTCTTTCCCCTGATTTTAACACAAGTGTAGACCAATACTATATATTTATATATATGTACTATATAAAATTCTGTATATAAATACTTGTTGTGTAGTTGCTAAGTCAGGTCCAACTCTTTTGCAATCCCATGGACTATAGCCTGCCAGGCTTCTCTGTCCATGGGATTTTCCAGGCAAGAATAATGGAGTGGGTTGCCATTTCCTTCTTCAGGGAACCTTCCTGATCCAAGTATAGACCCCACCGATTCTTTACCAATGAGTCACTAGGGAAGCCCCATATAAATACTACATATATACACATATAATTAGACATTTAGATTGTTTTCAGTCATGGAATTCTGTTTAGAAATAATGGTAAAACAGAGCAATTCTCTGTACATAACTGTTCCTGATCACTTACAAGATACCATACATTTTACTCCCTCATGTTTTTTTGCCCAAATTGCAGCAAATAACCGTTACAAAAGAACTTCTTCTTTCTCTCTGTGGTTATAGAAAGAATTGTGTAGAAACAACTACAATGAAGGAATTAGTGGCTGAACCAACTAAAGAGGAGGGACTATCATTCTATTCTTATAAAGTCTCTCTTGATCTCTCCAAATCAACCTGCATGAACCTGGAGTTAGGGAAGCAGCCTCCTCAGGGTAGGAAGCACATAAGCCCTCATGTTCCTAAACTCCAAACAATAGGTCTTGAAATTTAACTGCTTAAGAAGTGCCAACAGTTTAGAAGTTAGAATTTCAATCAATATTGTTACTAGCCTTTTTTACTCCTTGAGAAATCAGGGAAAGAATTTTAAACCTTTAATGATGATTAGCTTTTAACACAAATGTTTTAGAAACCTTTTTCTCTCCCCTGTCCAAAGTATGTAAATTTATTTAATATTGGTATTAGTATATGCAAATTTGTAGGTAAGTCTTAACATGCTATTATGACTTTTAATTGGGGCTTGTATGTAAACAATACAATAATGTAAACAATACAGAGTATATTCTTTCCCTGATTTTAACAACCCCAACCTAATGATAGTAGATTATTTCATATTCTTCAAGACATTTTACATATATACAAACACTTGAGTATATTCTTTCCCCTGATTTTAACACAAGTGTAGACCAATACTATATATTTATATATATGTACTATATAAAATTCTGTATATAAATACTTGTTGTGTAGTTGCTAAGTCAGGTCCAACTCTTTTGCAATCCCATGGACTATAGCCTGCCAGGCTTCTCTGTCCATGGGATTTTCCAGGCAAGAATAATGGAGTGGGTTGCCATTTCCTTCTTCAGGGAACCTTCCTGATCCAAGTATAGACCCCACCGATTCTTTACCAATGAGTCACTAGGGAAGCCCCATATAAATACTACATATATACACATATAATTAGACATTTAGATTGTTTTCAGTCATGGAATTCTGTTTAGAAATAATGGTAAAACAGAGCAATTCTCTGTACATAACTGTTCCTGATCACTTACAAGATACCATACATTTTACTCCCTCATGTTTTTTTGCCCAAATTGCAGCAAATAACCGTTACAAAAGAACTTCTTCTTTCTCTCTGTGGTTATAGAAAGAATTGTGTAGAAACAACTACAATGAAGGAATTAGTGGCTGAACCAACTAAAGAGGAGGGACTATCATTCTATTCTTATAAAGTCTCTCTTGATCTCTCCAAATCAACCTGCATGAACCTGGAGTTAGGGAAGCAGCCTCCTCAGGGTAGGAAGCACATAAGCCCTCATGTTCCTAAACTCCAAACAATAGGTCTTGAAATTTAACTGCTTAAGAAGTGCCAACAGTTTAGAAGTTAGAATTTCAATCAATATTGTTACTAGCCTTTTTTACTCCTTGAGAAATCAGGGAAAGAATTTTAAACCTTTAATGATGATTAGCTTTTAACACAAATGTTTTAGAAACCTTTTTCTCTCCCCTGTCCAAAGTATGTAAATTTATTTAATATTGGTATTAGTATATGCAAATTTGTAGGTAAGTCTTAAAATGCTATTATGACTTTTAATTGGGGCTTGTATGTAAACAATACAATAATAAAAGATTTTTATAATTAATGACAATACAGAGTCTTCCCTGGTGGCTCAAACAGTAAAGAATCTGCCTGCAATGCAGGAGACCTGGGTTCAATCCCTCAGTTAGGAAGATCCACTGGAGAAGGGAATGGCAACCCACTGCAGTACTCTTGCCTAGAGAAATCTATGGACAGAGAAGCCATGGCAGAGAGTTGGACAGGACTGAGCAACTAACTTTCACTTTCTTTCAATGACAATACAGAGATCAGTTGTTTTCAAAGATACATGTTGTTAGTGTTTATCAGTAGGGAAATTAGTGGGTTTATATATGCTACAATGTTTCCTGAAGTCTAGTTATATATGACTACTTAAACTGATGGATAATCCTGAATGGAGCTGGCAAATGTGGCAAATGCTAATTACCAGGCTAAAAGAAAGCTGAGTTCAGATTTTTCATTTTCTTCAGTTCTGTTAGTGGCATGAGGGTACCTGTAAATCATAAAATGTCTTACATATAGGGTATGTGCAGCAGCACTGCTGTGAAATAACAGTGGAAACAAGCTAAACACCCAACATTAGAGAACTAGTTGAATAAATTATTGTACATCTATACAATAAAATACTATTCATCTCTTTTTAAAAAAAGAAAGAGGAAGCTCCTCATGTACGGATATGGAATATCCTTCAAGATGTCATCTGAAAAATGCAAGGTAGCATGTATAGTCTGCTACCATTTGTGTCAAAAAAAACAAAGAGGGGTAAATATATACACAGGTCTGCTTACATGTGTATAAATATGTGTATAGATTAGCTCTAGGAGGATACACCAAGGAGGCACATCTCCTGAGGGCACACAAGAGTTTATATTCTTGAGAGCAGTTATCCAGGTTCTTACTTTACAGCAGTGTGAGAAGATCTGACAGATGTACTCCTGGGTGTAGCGGGACCTGCCAAGCAGTGCCATGAGGTGCGGTATCACTGTGGCATCCTGGAGTCAGAGGGAAGAAGAACAGAGTAACAGGGACCTCAGACACGGTGTGTGTCTCAAACACTGATATCCATGGGCAGCTACACACGTAAGTCTCTTATCTTAATGACAGTAAATCAAGTCTGTTTAAAGACAGCAACACAAAAGCAACAAGGACATCAAAACTGTCTAGGCAAAGGACAAGGAAAGGGGCTTCAATTCCCATTCTTGATAACAAAATATAAGGACAGGTAATTCTCAATTCCTCTCCCATAAACATCCCCATAATAAAACAAAATAATTTCAATAAGACTTGATGAAAGTCTATTCCAAAACCAAAATGTATGATATAATTAATAAGATATATAGTAACAAACAGCTTAAAGGAGGAATTGCTGCATTAAAATAAAGGTTGACAATTTTGATGTCTGAGATGTTATGGTAAGTATCAGTAACAGATTAACACTCATAATAACTGTATTGAGTTTATTTCAGTCTTCACAAGACAAGACAGTTTATATACTAGCAACTTCTCACTTACTGCCCACTCTCTGCCTACTACTGACACTTCACAGCATACACGGTGGTATAGGAGGAGAGAGAAGAACCCACCCAACCTGACACCAGGCTCTTCAAAAATCTCCTCTTTCTTGAATTAAACATTAAAAGGATATTTGGCCCAAACCAGAGATGGAAAAGCAGACTCAGCTCATGCGCTCTGGCCAGTGCTGCCCCAAGTCCTACAGCAATGCTTCTCAAACATGAATGTGCACTGTATGCACGCTCTTGGGGGATATTCTGGATGTACAGGCTGATTCTGTAGGTTTGGAGTAAGACTTATGATTCTGCATTCTAACAAAACTCTCAACTGATGGCTGATGTTACTGGTCCATAGACCATGTATAGTCTGCTACCATTTGTGTCAAAAACAAAGAGGGGTAAATATATACACAGGTCTGATTACATGTGTATAAATATGTGTATAGATTAGCTCTAGGAGGATACACCAAGGAGGCACATCTCCTGAGGGCACACAAGAGTTTATATTCTTGAGAGCAGTTATCCAGGTTCTTACTTTACAGCAGTGTGAGAAGATCTGACAGATGTACTCCTGGGTGTAGCGGGACCTGCCAAGCAGTGCCATGAGGTGCGGTATCACTGTGGCATCCTGGAGTCAGAGGGAAGAAGAACAGAGTAACAGGGACCTCAGACACGGTGTGTGTCTCAAACACTGATATCCATGGGCAGCTACACACGTAAGTCTCTTATCTTAATGACAGTAAATCAAGTCTGTTTAAAGACAGCAACACAAAAGCAACAAGGACATCAAAACTGTCTAGGCAAAGGACAAGGAAAGGGGCTTCAATTCCCATTCTTGATAACAAAATATAAGGACAGGTAATTCTCAATTCCTCTCCCATAAACATCCCCATAATAAAACAAAATAATTTCAATAAGACTTGATGAAAGTCTATTCCAAAACCAAAATGTATGATATAATTAATAAGATATATAGTAACAAACAGCTTAAAGGAGGAATTGCTGCATTAAAATAAAGGTTGACAATTTTGATGTCTGAGATGTTATGGTAAGTATCAGTAACAGATTAACACTCATAATAACTGTATTGAGTTTATTTCAGTCTTCACAAGACAAGACAGTTTATATACTAGCAACTTCTCACTTACTGCCCACTCTCTGCCTACTACTGACACTTCACAGCATACACGGTGGTATAGGAGGAGAGAGAAGAACCCACCCAACCTGACACCAGGCTCTTCAAAAATCTCCTCTTTCTTGAATTAAACATTAAAAGGATATTTGGCCCAAACCAGAGATGGAAAAGCAGACTCAGCTCATGCGCTCTGGCCAGTGCTGCCCCAAGTCCTACAGCAATGCTTCTCAAACATGAATGTGCACTGTATGCACGCTCTTGGGGGATATTCTGGATGTACAGGCTGATTCTGTAGGTTTGGAGTAAGACTTATGATTCTGCATTCTAACAAAACTCTCAACTGATGGCTGATGTTACTGGTCCATAGACCACGCTTTGATGAAAGACAATAGGAGGCAAGGAAGAAAACAAAAGAATACCAGATACCAGTGTTGGGATAAATAAGATTTGGGGTTTCCCTCAGTAAGAAAAGAATGCCCAAGATACATAAAGGCTAAGCAGGAAAATAAGTTATTTTTGTAGAAGACAAGTAGAATCTCTGCCCCTTGCTTGTTAATACGAGTGTGTTGTCATAAGCAGTTTAAAAAGAAAATGAGGGAATGTCCCAGCAGTCCAGTGGTTATGACTCAGCACTTTCATTGCTGTGGGCCCAGGTTCAGTCCCTGGTCAGGGAACTAAGATCCTGCAAGCTGCTGTGTTACATATCTGCAGTTTATGGTTGACCAAACAAGGCAAAGAACAGTTACATAACTTCCCCAAAGCTACCCATCTGACAGTTTCAAACCAGACATCCTGCCCTCTCTGACAGGATGTGTGGTGCTGGTTTAGTGCCTGAGCTGCTATGGCAGCTGGTCGCTATAACATCCAACCCACAGGTATCAGTTAGTTACACTGAAAGACTACTCTCTGGCATTATTCCACCCTACACTTTTCACAGATTCCCCACTGTCTCTGAGGCACAAAACTGTTTTATAATTTAGGTATTCTGTGAAAGCTGCTTAATGTCCCCATGTCTTAATTTTTCTTATGTAAAGAAGTCAAGCAGGTGCAGACCAGCATTCTTCAAATTATGCACCACAGTCCATCAGTGGGTCATGAACTCAGTTTAGACAGAGAAGAGGAAGGAGCTAAAACAGTTGACCAGGATCAATTCCTTCCCATTATTGGGCTGGAAGTTGGGGAACAACTTCTAGGGTAAAAGACGGGTGATTGGCTTCATTTCTTTGTGAAAATGACAATTGGAAATCCTTACGGAAAGAAAGCAAATTGTTATTCAGACAGAGAGTTCCATATGAGGATGATGCTTTTTTTGGGGCCCAAACCAGAGATCGAAAAGCAGACTCAGCTCATGCGCTCTGGCCAGTGCTGCCCCAAGTCCTACAGCAATGCTTCTCAAACATGAATGTGCACTGTATGCACGCTCTTGGGGGATATTCTGGATGTACAGGCTGATTCTGTAGGTTTGGAGTAAGACTTATGATTCTGCATTCTAACAAAACTCTCAACTGATGGCTGATGTTACTGGTCCATAGACCACGCTTTGATGAAAGACAATAGGAGGCAAGGAAGAAAACAAAAGAATACCAGATACCAGTGTTGGGATAAATAAGATTTGGGGTTTCCCTCAGTAAGAAAAGAATGCCCAAGATACATAAAGGCTAAGCAGGAAAATAAGTTATTTTTGTAGAAGACAAGTAGAATCTCTGCCCCTTGCTTGTTAATACGAGTGTGTTGTCATAAGCAGTTTAAAAAGAAAATGAGGGAATGTCCCAGCAGTCCAGTGGTTATGACTCAGCACTTTCATTGCTGTGGGCCCAGGTTCAGTCCCTGGTCAGGGAACTAAGATCCTGCAAGCTGCTGTGTTACATATCTGCAGTTTATGGTTGACCAAACAAGGCAAAGAACAGTTACATAACTTCCCCAAAGCTACCCATCTGACAGTTTCAAACCAGACATCCTGCCCTCTCTGACAGGATGTGTGGTGCTGGTTTAGTGCCTGAGCTGCTATGGCAGCTGGTCGCTATAACATCCAACCCACAGGTATCAGTTAGTTACACTGAAAGACTACTCTCTGGCATTATTCCACCCTACACTTTTCACAGATTCCCCACTGTCTCTGAGGCACAAAACTGTTTTATAATTTAGGTATTCTGTGAAAGCTGCTTAATGTCCCCATGTCTTAATTTTTCTTATGTAAAGAAGTCAAGCAGGTGCAGACCAGCATTCTTCAAATTATGCACCACAGTCCATCAGTGGGTCATGAACTCAGTTTAGACAGAGAAGAGGAAGGAGCTAAAACAGTTGACCAGGATCAATTCCTTCCCCATTATTGGGCTGGAAGTTGGGGAAAAACTTCTAGGGTAAAAGACGGGTGATTGGCTTCATTTCTTTGTGAAAATGACAATTGGAAATCCTTACGGAAAGAAAGCAAATTGTTATTCAGACAGAGAGTTCCATATGGAATGCTTTGAGAAAGATGTTCCCAATTTAGAAGTGCTTATGGTAAACCAGTGGTTCTCTGACGAGACTGGGTGTGATCAGGGTGCTATGGCCATAGACTAAAGCACTGGTTCTCAAAGAGTGGTCCATGGACAGTAGCATCTCAGTTACTGGAAACTTGTTAGATATGCATATTCTCAGGCCCCATCCCTCACTCACTGAACCAGGAACTCTGGGTCCAGGAGTCTGTGTTTACTAACCTCTCCAGGCAATTCTGGTGCCTGAGAGAACCACTCTAGTAAATGGCCTATGGATTTACGAAGCATAGATCCCTGAAGAACACTGTACGAATCTTTTGAGGTACAAAATCGAGATGTCTGCTTCATTTAGAGCCTTTCTGGTGTGTGAGATGACCCACAAGCCCCACTTGCAGACCTCAGGTATCATTACAGGCCAGAGGAGCAAGTGTCCAACGTAGAAAAAGAACAAACTGTGGAGGCACGAGATATGTCCCTCTCCCTGCTTGCTTTGCCTGTGCCTCTTGACTACTTACAGTCTTGAGATACTTGTAAAACACGACTCTGGACAAGTTCTCTGATTTATGTGCGTCCACTTTGAAACTAATTCTGTGTGTCAGCTCAGAGAACCACAACCAGCATTTTTTAAATGAAAAAAGACAGAAGTCAGAAGGCATCACAATTTATGAAATTGTTTTGTGAAAACTCTCAAGGTATTTCCTCCACTCCTCCTGCATTCCCACCCCCCACACACATACACATACACAGTATGGCAGTGGAAAATATAATTCTTACTGTGGATTGTGGATAAGAGAATTAGAAAAATACTAGCCTGGATAATTTTTTTTTTTTAATTTTGGCCTCTTTTATTGGCTTTTCATTTATTTATTTTCATCCATCTTTATTCTTCAGCCTCTGTGGGCCTCCCATCACAGTGGCCTCTCTCATTGCAGAGTACCAGCTCTGGGCACATGCGCTCCGAAGTTCTGGCTCATAATTGGATACACGGGCCCAGCCATTTCTCAGCATGTGGGATCTTTCCGGGCTAGGGATCGAACCGGTGCCCCGTGTACTGCAAGGCGGATTCTTTACCCACTGGACCACCAGGGAAGTCCTAGCCTGGATAATTTTTATTAAAGAAGTCCCAGATAGGCACCAGACAACACCCCTAATAATCACTGCAGCTTTTGAAAACCACTGAATGACTGAACATCTTTAGATTCTCCTATGTTTTCTCTGATTCTAGCCTGGTAAGTGAGCCTCTAATAAGCCGCTACTGGTTCATCTCTCCAGCTGAAATGAATACTGATTCCCTTTCTGCATCAGACTATTCTGTCCACTGTTCTGCATAATCTCTTTTACAAACATGTGTCCTAGGGCTTCCCTGGTGGTCCAGTGGGTGGGGACACCGCCTTGCAGTGCAAGGGGCGCCGGTTCCATCCCTGGCCTAGGAAGATCCCACATGCTGCAGAGTGGCTGGACTGATGTGTCCAACTACCAAGCTGGAGCTCTGGAGCACATGTGCCTGGAGTCAGTGCTCTGCAGCGACAGACGCCACTGCGATGGGAGGCCCACACAGGCCAAAGAATAAAGATAAATAAATGAAAGTTCAATAGAAGTGGACAAAAAAAAAAATTAAAAACCCCACCAAATGAGTAGGTTTAAATCCAAACAAAACAATTACTATTAAAAAAAAAAAAAAGGTGTCCTAGAACAGCTTCTTTTCTCTCCACTTCTTGAAATCTTACCCATTATTCAAGACCAGATCAAATTCTATCTTCTCTATAAAGCCTACTCTACCAGATTTAACCTATAGTGAGTGTATTAAATATATTTCCTCAATTTATACATATTAAGAAATTAAGAAGAGTCTATTTACAAAAACAACAACAAAAAAACCCAGTTTATAAATTCCTCAAGGTCTGAGACAATCTTTCACTTCTTCACAAAGCCTTGAACATTTCATACTTGCAAATCAGCAAGAATTCAAATACTTCTTGAGACTTCTCTATGACGTATTTGTCAAAGTTAAGATCAGTTGTGAGATCTAAGTAAATTAGAAGCATGCTGTTAGTAACATGTAGCCTGATGATGCAAAGTGGCTAAGACTCACGGTGTAGAGCAGCTCCTCTGGAGTGACAGGACTGGTGAAGACAGTGCGCAGGCACCGGAGGCAGGCCTCAGTGAACTTCAGGTCTGGGGACAGTAGTCCTGTTGACAGAAAACAGACTTGAGGCTCACGCTTTCAACTTGTATTTAAAACGCTGCAAACTGATGCTAGTTTTCATCTGTATAAAAATGACTTCCTTACATACCTTGCAGTAAGGCAGGGATAATATGGCAATCTAGTAGAGACTTAACATTGTTTTCTGTACCCATAGCAAGACTTCCCAATACCACTGTCAGTTTTCAATTCTGTGGCGAAATGAATACTGATTCCCTTTCTGCATCAGACTATTCTGTCCACTGTTCTGCATAATCTCTTTACAAACATGTGTCCTAGGGCTTCCCTGGTGGTCCAGTGGGTGGGGACACCGCCTTGCAGTGCAAGGGGCGCCGGTTCCATCCCTGGCCTAGGAAGATCCCACATGCTGCAGAGTGGCTGGACTGATGTGTCCAACTACCAAGCTGGAGCTCTGGAGCACATGTGCCTGGAGTCAGTGCTCTGCAGCGACAGACGCCACTGCGATGGGAGGCCCACACAGGCCAAAGAATAAAGATAAATAAATGAAAGTTCAATAGAAGTGGACAAAAAAAAAAATTAAAAACCCCACCAAATGAGTAGGTTTAAATCCAAACAAAACAATTACTATTAAAAAAAAAAAAAAGGTGTCCTAGAACAGCTTCTTTTCTCTCCACTTCTTGAAATCTTACCCATTATTCAAGACCAGATCAAATTCTATCTTCTCTATAAAGCCTACTCTACCAGATTTAACCTATAGTGAGTGTATTAAATATATTTCCTCAATTTATACATATTAAGAAATTAAGAAGAGTCTATTTACAAAAACAACAACAAAAAAACCCAGTTTATAAATTCCTCAAGGTCTGAGACAATCTTTCACTTCTTCACAAAGCCTTGAACATTTCATACTTGCAAATCAGCAAGAATTCAAATACTTCTTGAGACTTCTCTATGACGTATTTGTCAAAGTTAAGATCAGTTGTGAGATCTAAGTAAATTAGAAGCATGCTGTTAGTAACATGTAGCCTGATGATGCAAAGTGGCTAAGACTCACGGTGTAGAGCAGCTCCTCTGGAGTGACAGGACTGGTGAAGACAGTGCGCAGGCACCGGAGGCAGGCCTCAGTGAACTTCAGGTCTGGGGACAGTAGTCCTGTTGACAGAAAACAGACTTGAGGCTCACGCTTTCAACTTGTATTTAAAACGCTGCAAACTGATGCTAGTTTTCATCTGTATAAAAATGACTTCCTTACATACCTTGCAGTAAGGCAGGGATAATATGGCAATCTAGTAGAGACTTAACATTGTTTTCTGTACCCATAGCAAGACTTCCCAATACCACTGCACATTCAGTTTTCAATTCTGTGCTTGAGGTTTCTTGCTGAAGCAAGTACAGTAATCTAAAAAGAAAGAACTTGATAAACAGAAGAGACTGAAAAACTTAACAGTAAATATTAGCTAAAAATAATGTAACAGAAAAAGGTTAGCAAGTACATCCCATACACCGAAAATATGGTTGGTGAGCTTATAGACTAAGAAGTGGTCATATCTTTATATAAGCTGCTAATAAAGGAATACTGGAGGTGGAAATATAAGAGATTTTCTTTTTTGAGCAACAGATCATATAATTTTCGCTTATCGGAACTGTACATCTGAACGTTGTCCACAGTGAACTCTGTAGACACAGCCAGCACAAGATTCCACATTATCTACCACTTGGGATATGAAGCCTCCCACAGCCAAGTGCTGCCAGATCGCAGGGATCCTGAATACCCAGCACAACAGTGCAGAGATCCCAGGGGTCCGGCCTCAAGGGCACATCCAGAGTCCAGGTGCAGCTCTTGAGACAGGGACGCTTGCTTCTTTCTCCAGTTCTCCTATTGGGGGCATCAAAAGGTCCTACTTCTACCCTAGGCCAGCCTGTCAAAAAACGACTCTCCAGATTCTAATAACCCACCCCATATGACCATCTCCTTTATACTCCAAGATACACCTTTCATGCTCCCTAAAGCATATTTATATATACTGAGCATGAATCCCCTAAGAAAGGCTCCTGACAGCTTTACCGTCACCAAAGATTGCTTACGATAAAAACAATAAAGCCATTAATCCTATATATTAAAAGACAGAAATAGTAAAAAATTCTGAATGAAAAACTTACAGCAACTGCACATAAAACTATATTCTGGGTAGCAAAGGGAAAGAAGTTATACAGTTGTCACTATCTGCCAAAAAGAAACTTATCAGCTTCATCAGAAGAAATTAAACTTTCTACGCTAACTTAAAAACAAGCAAACTCTAAAAGCTAGAAATTAAAAAGAAAAACAGGGTTAAAAAAAAAAGTTTTTTTTTTTTTTAATTTCAAAAAAGGTGTTTAGAATCCTAAGAAATTATTATCCATTCACATAAACACTGCCAGAGCTCTGAGGCTAGGTGGAAGAGTCAGGCTGGTCTACACTGCTTATCTACCCAACACGTCGTTTTATTGTAGGGTCGATGATCTGCCTGAACCTCTAAAAAAATATTCATGCATTTGCTTCATATTCCACTAGTGGAATATTAAAAATTTTTAGAGCTGCTTCATATACTTCAAAGCATTTATTTAAAAAAGTAAAAGGACAGACAATACAGAAAAAAAGGTGGGTCTTAAGACTAAGAATGAGAATACATTTGAAACTTTGGATAAATGGCAGAAAAGGGGATGGTAACAAACTTACCTTGGAACAGCTCCTAAAACAATGAGGTTGGCTTTCTGCTTGTTGTTTCCAATTACAGCATTTTTCATGTCTCTAAATTCAAGGGAAAGAGAAAAGGGTAAGGTATGTTGAGACATCACAGAAAAATAAAAAAATTAATTTATCTTTATTATACAACATCTTGGGTTGGCAAGTACAGAAGTTAGTGACAAAGTAAAATGCTGATGCTTTTCAACCTGGAGTGCTACAGAGAACGGAGAGAGAAAGGCTATAAAACAGGAGAGCAGCAGTAGAGGGGAGAGAGAGGTGTCTCGAGTGCTGGCAAGACTTCCAACAAAGAAAGCTGAGTTCTTCAAAACAGGCTAACGATCCCTTGAATAGAGAGAAATACAGGTGGTTGTTTCATGCGCCTCTCTGAGCAGGCAGGAAAAGCAGTCAGCCAAGGAATGGACCTGACCTTGTTTCAGGGACCATGACTTTACTTTCCTTTTCTTCTGAATATGTCTATGACCGTCACCAAAGATTGCTTACGATAAAAACAATAAAGCCATTAATCCTATATATTAAAAGACAGAAATAGTAAAAAATTCTGAATGAAAAACTTACAGCAACTGCACATAAAACTATATTCTGGGTAGCAAAGGGAAAGAAGTTATACAGTTGTCACTATCTGCCAAAAGAAACTTATCAGCTTCATCAGAAGAAATTAAACTTTCTACGCTAACTTAAAAACAAGCAAACTCTAAAAGCTAGAAATTAAAAAGAAAAACAGGGTTAAAAAAAAAAGTTTTTTTTTTTTTTAATTTCAAAAAAGGTGTTTAGAATCCTAAGAAATTATTATCCATTCACATAAACACTGCCAGAGCTCTGAGGCTAGGTGGAAGAGTCAGGCTGGTCTACACTGCTTATCTACCCAACACGCTGCTTTTATTGTAGGGTCGATGATCTGCCTGAACCTCTAAAAAAATATTCATGCATTTGCTTCATATTCCACTAGTGGAATATTAAAAATTTTTAGAGCTGCTTCATATACTTCAAAGCATTTATTTAAAAAAGTAAAAGGACAGACAATACAGAAAAAAAGGTGGGTCTTAAGACTAAGAATGAGAATACATTTGAAACTTTGGATAAATGGCAGAAAAGGGGATGGTAACAAACTTACCTTGGAACAGCTCCTAAAACAATGAGGTTGGCTTTCTGCTTGTTGTTTCCAATTACAGCATTTTTCATGTCTCTAAATTCAAGGGAAAGAGAAAAGGGTAAGGTATGTTGAGACATCACAGAAAAATAAAAAAATTAATTTATCTTTATTATACAACATCTTGGGTTGGCAAGTACAGAAGTTAGTGACAAAGTAAAATGCTGATGCTTTTCAACCTGGAGTGCTACAGAGAACGGAGAGAGAAAGGCTATAAAACAGGAGAGCAGCAGTAGAGGGGAGAGAGAGGTGTCTCGAGTGCTGGCAAGACTTCCAACAAAGAAAGCTGAGTTCTTCAAAACAGGCTACCGATCCCTTGAATAGAGAGAAATACAGGTGGTTGTTTCATGCGCCTCTCTGAGCAGGCAGGAAAAGCAGTCAGCCAAGGAATGGACCTGACCTTGTTTCAGGGACCATGACTTTACTTTCTTCCTTTTTCTGACTTTGGACTGAATATGTCTATGATTCCATTTTATCTCCTGTATTATCTTATTAGCTGTACCTCTGTGGGTTGTGTCTTGGCTGTTTTACAACTGACAATGTGCATCTTTTAACTTATCACAGTTTTCAAGGGATATTGTCCTATTTCCTGTGAAGTGTAAGAGCCTTGCAAACATATACCTCCATTGTCCCATTCATTCTTTGACCTGCTATCATATATTTTATTTTTAAATTAGTTATAAACAGTATAATATATTGCACTTTTGTTTTTGGCTGTACGATGAGGTTTGTGGGACCTTAGTTTTCACATTAGGGACTGAACCCAGGCTCCCTGCAGTAGAAGCGCAGAATTCTAACCACTGAACCACCAAGGAATTCTCTGTATTGCATAATTTTTGCTTAAACAGTCACTTATCTTTTAAGGAGATTTAAAAATAAGATAACATCTTTTACTTAAATTCTAAAAATATTTATTTATTTGGCTATGCCAGGTCTTAGTTGCAGCATGTGGGATCTAGTTTCCTGAACAGGGACTGAACTTCAGTCCCATGCACTCGGAGTGTGGAGTGTTAGCCACTGGACCACCAGGAAAGTCCCAGAAAACATCTTTTATACTTCCCATATATTCAGCAGTATTTTTTATTCTATATACACTGAACTCTCTACTTCACCAGGAGTTAAACTCTATTCCACAGTAAGAGTATCTCTATCAACGACCATTTGGTTCACAAATGTATGGTTGTTCTCAAAGAACAGGCAGAGAAAAAATAAAGAGCTCAAAATAAGCCCAGTACTAATAAAATGATTAATAAAAAAAATTTAGCTAATTGGTCAGTAGTCCTATCTTAATATAAGAACACTAGAACACTGGTTCTCAAAGCTTCTTGAGGAAAATGGCGTCAGAGCCTCCCAAGGACATTTCAGAAGTTTATGAGGGTGTCTGGAAATTTCTTGCCATAGTTTTAGAACAGAAAGCAGTTTTTGCACAATTGTAAAGGAAACCGTATTTTTGAGTATTGTACCTGCCTTGTAAGTAAGGGAGGTTATACTTTTTATTAAAAGTTATTTTTGAAAACCAATTCAGGGGCACTCATGTTAAGGGCCATCAATACCAATAACAGTAACACTCCACAGTTTCAGCTCTTGCATTCATACCTCGTTAAATTTTCTAACATGACCACACCTAAGCTCTCAGATATTGAGATATTATAAATGATAAATTATCTTTCTCTCATATACTAAAATACATTTCCCTAATTACTTGCAGACTATAAAGAACATGATTAATAAACATGTACCAATGGGCTTCCCTGATGGTACAGGGGTTGAGAGTCTGCCTGCCAATACAGGAGACACAGGTTCAATCCCTGGCCTGGAAGATCCCACATGCCACGGGGCAACTAAGCCCATGCACCACAACTACTGAGCCTGTGTGCTGCAACTACTGAAGTCTGCACACTGAGAGTCTGTGCTCCGCAATAAGAAGCCACCAACCACACTGCAATGAAGAGTAGGTCCTATTCACCACAACTAGAGAAAGCCCAGGTGCAGCAATGACGACTCAGTGTAGCCATACAATAAATAAATAAATAAAATGGACCACTACATAAAGAAACCAATCCTTGCTCTGGCTCTAATAAGTAAAATATATTTATACTAAGGAAGAAGAGATGTTAATGCCATGCAAATGAATTCTATTCAGTTGTTAATGTAAAGAGATACCAGAAGACCATTTCTATGAAATAGTTAAAGGTGCAAGAGACAATAATCAACACATATACTCATTTTTAGCAGATCTAAATACAGTGATAGAATCAATTTCAGAACCAGCCAAATGAAGCTTCTTCCAGTTCCCAGAGTGGAGCTATTCTCTCTCACTTCCTTATTATCCCCTGTCTTATATCGTTCCTTGGCTAACTTGACTCATTCTTCAGGGCTGAGCTTCTGTCAGCATCATCCTCCAGGAAGCGTGCCCTGACAACTCCCAGGTCTAGGAAGGGATCCTGGTATCCTTTACCATAGCACATTCACTACCTTTTTCCTCTTTAGAGGCAAGAAACCAGTATGACCAGGAAATACCAAAGAGGTTACTATTAATGGATCACCAAACATAACATACAGAAATCCATATTTTTGTAAAATAGAAACTCACAACCTTCAAGATGGGAGCACAACAAAACTTTGCAAGATTTATATATTGCTTTGACATTTAAAAAGCATTCCATATCCATTATTTAACCCTCATCACAACCTTAAGTATATCCATTATAAATGATAAATTATCTTTCTCTCATATACTAAAATACATTTCCCTAATTACTTGCAGACTATAAAGAACATGATTAATAAACATGTACCAATGGGCTTCCCTGATGGTACAGGGGTTGAGAGTCTGCCTGCCAATACAGGAGACACAGGTTCAATCCCTGGCCTGGAAGATCCCACATGCCACGGGGCAACTAAGCCCATGCACCACAACTACTGAGCCTGTGTGCTGCAACTACTGAAGTCTGCACACTGAGAGTCTGTGCTCCGCAATAAGAAGCCACCAACCACACTGCAATGAAGAGTAGGTCCTATTCACCACAACTAGAGAAAGCCCAGGTGCAGCAATGACGACTCAGTGTAGCCATACAATAAATAAATAAATAAAATGGACCACTACATAAAGAAACCAATCCTTGCTCTGGCTCTAATAAGTAAAATATATTTATACTAAGGAAGAAGAGATGTTAATGCCATGCAAATGAATTCTATTCAGTTGTTAATGTAAAGAGATACCAGAAGACCATTTCTATGAAATAGTTAAAGGTGCAAGAGACAATAATCAACACATATACTCATTTTTAGCAGATCTAAATACAGTGATAGAATCAATTTCAGAACCAGCCAAATGAAGCTTCTTCCAGTTCCCAGAGTGGAGCTATTCTCTCTCTCACTTCCTTATTATCCCCTGTCTTATATCGTTCCTTGGCTAACTTGACTCATTCTTCAGGGCTGAGCTTCTGTCAGCATCATCCTCCAGGAAGCGTGCCCTGACAACTCCCAGGTCTAGGAAGGGATCCTGGTATCCTTTACCATAGCACATTCACTACCTTTTTCCTCTTTAGAGGCAAGAAACCAGTATGACCAGGAAATACCAAAGAGGTTACTATTAATGGATCACCAAACATAACATACAGAAATCCATATTTTTGTAAAATAGAAACTCACAACCTTCAAGATGGGAGCACAACAAAACTTTGCAAGATTTATATATTGCTTTGACATTTAAAAAGCATTCCATATCCATTATTTAACCCTCATCACAACCTTAAGTAATATAAACCCCATTTTATATATGAGGAAGCTAAGACTCAGCTTTGGGGCACTTCTCAGAGCCCATAGTAAATGACAGAGCCATGCTATGTATGTCTTTTAGGCTATGCATTTTTTCCATCACCTCTAGCATATCAGGCCTTCAGAACAAATCGTGTAAAAAGACAAAAGAATTCAGTAAATGTATTTCCTTTTTTCCTCCTGTCTTTCAATTTATATAAAATAAAAGACTACCTTTTAGTCAAAGACATCCTTTACCCAGTAGATCAAAAAAAATATTATCTCATGTCCACCAATCTTTTAATACTGGGGGGGGAGCTAATTATATATTACGGAAATTCAACAATTATTTTTTTGGCTCAGCACTGTGCAAGGCTCTATGAAGGATGCAAAAGCATCACATAATGAGATGCCTGATCTGAAAAACTTGCAATCTCCTTGAGAAGACAAAAATAACACTAACAATGTAAAAGCAAAGCTATTTTATAAATAGTGTGCTTATAGGGCTGAGAAAAGTAGATTAGACAAGCTTAACAAGTTTTGAGGCAATTGTAGGAACTTAGATTAACCTTAGAAAATGGCTAAGATTTGGATACGTGGATGAGAAGAGAAAAAGGAACCATACTGGGAAAGGAATATGGCATATTTGGGGGGCAGTACTAGGAGCCAGGACTGAAAAGAAGATTCCCTTAAGATAGGAACATTAAGCCTGGAGCAAAGTTAGGAAAGTGGCAGGGAGAACAGACAAACTAAAGGGAGGTAGGGTAAGGAGAAATCATGCTTTTTTTCATCAGAAAAAGGACATGAAGGAAGCAATGACAAAGGAGGAGAAGCTGAATGTGGAGTGAACTGAAATACAAAACTTCTAGAGTCAAGAGAGGCAACTAAATGGCTGACGCTCCTTCTTTGTGGTGCCAAGAGCCCCTGTGCTTAGCATTACCACAGCACTCACTAATAAACTGGAGTGGACTTTCTCTTTAGCTGACTTTCTCTTTAGCTGACTTTTGCCTTGGACTTTTGGATTCCCCAGAGCAGTGACCACACTCTTCCATCCTTACCGACTACCCCACTAGCACAAAGCCTACCTAGCACCTGACAGGCACTCCATGTCTGTTATAGAAATTACTCCACCCAGGTATCTGGTTATATGAGGCTGACTAAGTAGCAGCCACAGGGATCAATGAAAGGACATTTTAAGGAAGCAGTTGACAAGATGATTTGACAGATACAGGAAACGTGACAGGCGATATGTCCTGAGTGACTACTTCAAGTCTGGGTGCCTGGGTGTAGGGAACACAGGAAGCTTGCAAAGAAAATCCCTTAGCAAGACAAGGATCTACCTTGATTTTATATATACTGAATTATCTTTGAGATAAGAATATCTGGGTAGAAAAGCAAAACATAAGCCTTGGGGATATTCTACTCTTTGAGAATGGGAGAAAACGAGCCAATATTAAGATGTCATAAACATGCATTTATCAAGAAACATTTTCAGCTAAAATCTAACTAACATCTTAAGCTTGCCCACTGATAAGTATACTCAAAACACACCTACTTTTACATGGAAGTGGAAGTGTTAGTCGCCCAGTCATGTCCACCTCTTTGCGACCCCATGGACTGTGGCCCACCAGGCTCTTCTGCCACAGAATTCTCCAGGCAACAGTCCTGGAGTGGGTTGCCATTTTCTTCTCCAGGGGATCTTCCCGACCCAGGGATCAAACTCGGGTCTCCTGCATTGAAGGTGGAGTTTTTACCACTGAGCAACCTTTCTACTTCCTTTCTTTGCTCAGATGGTGAGTAATTTTAGTGTGGCAGAGAAAAAGGTCTTAAATGTGAAAATAACATGTACAATGCCTACTACAGCATTATGTCTAAACTAGAGTATTATGATTTGTAATCAAAACCAAGAAAGTAAAACCATACTTTGCCATTAAAATAATAGAAAAAGTAAAAAAAAAATAACTGGAATCTAGACCTGTTGGAGTCTAAAGTCTAAGTCAACAAAATATGAGCATATTGATTCCTAAAAAGTCTAAATGGCATAAATTTTAACTGAAAACCTAATTATCATCTAAAAATAGAAAATTATCTTTAAAATCATTGAAGGCTGGAGACAGAAGCTAAAGATCAACGATACCATTTTCATTCTTTTTTTTTAAGTCATTTTTCAATTTTTTATTTCTGTTAATTCAAGGAATAAAGATTGCATAAAATCCATTCTTTTCTAGAAATATAAGTGGCCTTTTCAGTATACAACATTTCAAATATCAAAGTATATGGTAAACATACAAATACAGAGAAGGTAACATACCTCCCATGTACAAGTTCAGTCTTTTAAATCGTAAAATAAGCTCCATAAAGTACAACTGGCAAGTGATTCACAATGTGGTCCAAACGGGGCTTATCAAAACTCTCACTTTCACAACTTGACTGCAGTTTAACAATTAATTTACTAATATGGTTCAAAAATACCAAACCATTTTCATTATTGAACCAGTAAGACTTCTCACTTACCTGAAGCAGCTCTTATTTGCAATACTGTACATTCATTCTTGATCTAACTGTGTGAAATAGCTAAGAAGTACAGTAGATAAGGAAAACTACAATCTCAATGTAAAGTCTGACCTATTATGAAAATTAACTTTTCACAGAGTTAAGAAAAAAATACATACTTGTGGGTTGCAACAATAAGGCAACAGGGTAAACAACAAAATTATTTGGATTTGGAAAATTATTCCAAACATACTCACTGCTCTAACCCTGTAATAATAATTGTCATGATGTTCTTTTTGGAGAATGTAACATCCAAATATCCTAGCACAATAAGCCTTCTAGTAGCCAAAATGGTTAAGGAATGACATTCTTCATATTCCAGTTAGAATCACCATTACCAAATGTAAACTTTTTTTGAGGTGGAATTTTAGTGGGGGGGCAGAGAAAAAGGTCTTAAATGTGAAAATAACATGTACAATGCCTACTACAGCATTATGTCTAAACTAGAGTATTATGATTTGTAATCAAAACCAAGAAAGTAAAACCATACTTTGCCATTAAAATAATAGAAAAAGTAAAAAAAAAATAACTGGAATCTAGACCTGTTGGAGTCTAAAGTCTAAGTCAACAAAATATGAGCATATTGATTCCTAAAAAGTCTAAATGGCATAAATTTTAACTGAAAACCTAATTATCATCTAAAAATAGAAAATTATCTTTAAAATCATTGAAGGCTGGAGACAGAAGCTAAAGATCAACGATACCATTTTCATTCTTTTTTTTTAAGTCATTTTTCAATTTTTTATTTCTGTTAATTCAAGGAATAAAGATTGCATAAAATCCATTCTTTTCTAGAAATATAAGTGGCCTTTTCAGTATACAACATTTCAAATATCAAAGTATATGGTAAACATACAAATACAGAGAAGGTAACATACCTCCCATGTACAAGTTCAGTCTTTTAAATCGTAAAATAAGCTCCATAAAGTACAACTGGCAAGTGATTCACAATGTGGTCCAAACGGGGCTTATCAAAACTCTCACTTTCACAACTTGACTGCAGTTTAACAATTAATTTACTAATATGGTTCAAAAATACCAAACCATTTTCATTATTGAACCAGTAAGACTTCTCACTTACCTGAAGCAGCTCTTATTTGCAATACTGTACATTCATTCTTGATCTAACTGTGTGAAATAGCTAAGAAGTACAGTAGATAAGGAAAACTACAATCTCAATGTAAAGTCTGACCTATTATGAAAATTAACTTTTCACAGAGTTAAGAAAAAAATACATACTTGTGGGTTGCAACAATAAGGCAACAGGGTAAACAACAAAATTATTTGGATTTGGAAAATTATTCCAAACATACTCACTGCTCTAACCCTGTAATAATAATTGTCATGATGTTCTTTTTGGAGAATGTAACATCCAAATATCCTAGCACAATAAGCCTTCTAGTAGCCAAAATGGTTAAGGAATGACATTCTTCATATTCCAGTTAGAATCACCATTACCAAATGTAAACTGCTAATTTTAAAAGGATTAGATAATGATGATAACAATTCAAACTAAAGTTATTTTTAATATAAGGTTTTGATTCAGAGGCATTTGAAAAATTTATAGTGAATCTTATTTCAAGTCAAGGCACTTATTGTGCACCTACTATATGTATAAACTGAACAAAACTGAGAACTGACAGTAATTTAGTTCAGTCTTACAAACAAATTACTCTGAGATATAGATTTTTGGAATATATGGACAGATATAGTTTCAATGTACATAAACACTAATTCAGAAATTAGAGGAGTTGTATTTAACTCTGTTTTGTCAATATATGGTCACAAATCACCTTACATTCCCCAAAAATGAAAAGTACAATGTGATAACTGTACTAATAAAGGCCAAAATATTTTATAGTACATTAATAAACACTTTTAATATATGTAATCATTTCAAAAACATAAAAATGTATTAGAACATTATGAATATACAAGCATACAGTTAAGTGGCTTATAAATATGAAAAGATATATATATATATATATATATATACACACACACATGCATACAAATACTATACTATTTTTGATGTTCAAAGTTAATATAACATACATATACAAACAGCTTAAATATCTGTATACAAAACTGTCAATTTGATGCAATAATTTCTGGAAAATCTTGTTACTCTTTCAACCAGACTAAACTGTTTCAGAATACAAAGTTTTAAACAAGTAACTCTTGGGAATCACACAATTTCCTTTGGTTTTAAGGTCATCTTCATTTATGTTTATCTGTAACACCTTTAAAAATAAATAACAGGGGGCTTCGCTGGTGGTCCAGTGGGTAAAGAGTTCACCTTGCAGTGCAAGGGGCATCGGTTCGATCCTTGGCCCTGGAGGATCCCACATGCCTCAGAGTGGCTGGACCGGTGTGTCCAGTTAGGAGCTACTGCTCTGGAGTGCATGCGCCCAGAGTGGGTGCTCTGTAGCGAAAGAGGCCACTGCGATGGGAGGCCCAAATACGCCAAAGAATAAAGATGGATGAAAATAACAAATAACTAAGAAAGAGTGCGTAGCATGAAGTTAAAATTTTTTTTAAAGAAATAAATAACAGGATATTTCTGTTGAATTATTCTAAAATTTACCCTTTAATTTAAAATTTCCAAAAGCCAGAAGCATCACTTTATGGAAGCTCATATTCTTAGCTCATGCAAGAAAATGGGAAGTGTTTATATTCCACTGAAACCAGAGGTACGTATTTTCCTGAAACCAGAAAAGTCCAAAATCATTACCAAGTGAGCTTATTTCATCAGTACATTAACACACTTCAGGAGATACTTCTTAAAATGGACACTTGGTAAAAACCACACAATTCTACAGTACCCACAAGTGCCTGCCTTAGTTGACCAGAAAGAGTTACTATCTAGTTTCCTACCTCCCTAGTTTGATTCACCTTTGAAACTACAAAGCCAGCCACATTTGCTTATGTCATCTTTTGCCTTTCAGCATAGGGAACAGCAACATAAGGCCACATGGCGATATCTGTTTTTCTCATGGAGAATCACTAATGCAGAAACCACATTCAGGTGCTCCAACTTAGGTATGTTAAAAAGCACAATGTTTAAGCAGCTTTGACCCAAGGGCTACAAAAATATTTCAACAGTTATTCTTCTGCAACTATGAGATTTAACTTGGTTCAGCTAACATGAGAGTAACTGCACCAAAAATACTTGTAACTGTTTTAAGTCATATGCAGATCACCACACTACAGGAAGCTCAAAATGTGCAATATGATGTATTTTTTTTTTTTTTTATATTTATTCGGCTGCACAGGATCTTAGTTGAGACATGCAAGCTTAGTCAGCTTGTGGTATGTGGGATCTTATTTCCCTGACCAGGGATAGAACCTGAATCCCCTGGATTGGAAGGCAGATTCTTAACCACTGGACCACCAGGGAAGTCCCAATACAATGTAGTTTATCTGAAGTACCTACTCTCTGTTGTAGCTGCAAAGGCTATAGTTTATGACCCACACAGCTGACCTCCCTATTTTCTCTGCTCATATCTGACTCCTATCTTATCCCACAACCACTCAGCTATGCGTTTGAAACCTTGCTTTTCAGGACCTAATTCTATTTTCAAACCTTTAATAAATATACCGCCATTGGTAGTCTAGTGACTAAGATTTGGTGCTCTCAAACCTTTAATACAATAGGACCATTCAAATTTATGCTAAATACTGAACTATTAACAAAAAAGTTGTCTCTACGATAACTCCTAATTCATCAACTGACTAGGTAAAATGGTCCTGCATAACATGGGTTATCTACAAAGAAGTTCCCTCTATTTATGGGTAGTGCTATGGCTCTAACTCAGCTGAGCAGATCAGTTACAGGCCATGATGAAAAGTTAGTATTCCTCTTGAATTTCTTCAACTTTGTTTTCCCGACTAGTGAAAAACTGAATTCATGTTGCTAGACAAATGATAGAACTGTGGTTGTCTCACAGCTAAAGCTAGTCAACAATTCTTTTGTGTCTTTCTCATTGGATAATTTAGATTCAAGGCTGATTACTTCAGCATCTGTTCTTTTCCTTCTCTAAAATTAGAAATCTACCTTTGATTGTCTACTATCTGTGGCCGCCTCCCTCTCCCTGCCTATCTTGGTCTAGTGTGGTCTCCGTACGAATGACTCAACAGTGGCTGTGGAATGTGTGTTAAAAGAAAAGAGGTGGTCAATTCTCTCTCCCTAAACATCATTTTGGTTTCCCCTTCTCTATCAATATTGTATTATTCTTATATTAGACAAAGTTACTTAAAAATGAATAAAATGAGGGCTTCCCTGGTGGTCCAGTGGATAAAAAGTCTGCTTTGCAGTGCAAGGGGCACCGGTTCAATCCCTGGCCCGGGAAGATCCCACACGTTGAGGAGCGGCTGGGCCAGTGTGTCCAACTATGAGCCAGCGCTCTGGAGCGCATGTGCCCAGAGCCAGTGCTCTGCAAAAAGAGAGGCCACTGTGACAGAAGGGCCACGCATGTCAAAGAAGAAAGATGGATGAAAATAAATGATGACTTAGAGGCGGAAAAAAAAAAAAAGAATAAAATGTTCAAAATATAATGCAGTTTTCATTGTCTTGACTATGTATGATTCATCTTCAGGAAGTAACAAAGTTCAGGAAAGAATTAAGTCAGAAAGAATAATTTTTTCATCTGGAATAAAGAAAGCTTTACCAAATCATACTACACACACCCCTTGAAGGCTATGAAGGGAAATGATCTGGGGTAAACTGTCCATTTCAAACTACAAATAGATTTCAGACTTACAGGTAGTAATCATGTTTACTGGAACATGTTATCACTCATATTTTCTTGTCTGAGTCAAAAATTCTAGCTCCTCTCCCTCTTCTCCTTTCAGTGCAAACTGTTTTATCGCTTTGATATTTTTGGAGTTTTTCTTTCTCTTCTTTGAAAAGGATCATCTTACTTTTGAAGTTGGTTTAAATTAGGACCAATAACTACTCACCATGCAAGGGCCAATTTGTGGGTATCCACAACATACCAGGCACTGAACTTGATATTTCTGACTTAATTCTTAACAACCTGGCAAGATGGGCAGTACTACTCTCCCTTTACAGATGATAAAGTTGAGGCTCAAAGAAATGAAGCAACTTGCCCAAGCACTGTACTAGGAAAGGACCCAACTAGGAAATATCCGAGTCAGGTATTTAACAGTTGTCCACCTTGAACGCCCATACTCTTTCCACTTTACTAAACCTTCTTCCCCAAACCTTTCTTATCTTCTTAGCTGACAGCTAAGTGTCTGAGATTTGACAATTTTTAAGAGGCATTAAGTCTATCAAACTATCCATTAGCTGGTTTGTGTTTTTTATGCCTTATTTTATCACCTTTCAAGAAGCTACAGTGCCCAAAAAATTTTTAGTCAATAAAATGAGGGCTTCCCTGGTGGTCCAGTGGATAAAAGTCTGCTTTGCAGTGCAAGGCACCGGTTCAATCCCTGGCCCGGAAGATCCCACACGTTGAGGAGCGGCTGGGCCAGTGTGTCCAACTATGAGCCAGCGCTCTGGAGCGCATGTGCCCAGAGCCAGTGCTCTGCAAAAAGAGAGGCCACTGTGACAGAAGGGCCACGCATGTCAAAGAAGAAAGATGGATGAAAATAAATGATGACTTAGAGGCGGAAAAAAAAAAAAAGAATAAAATGTTCAAAATATAATGCAGTTTTCATTGTCTTGACTATGTATGATTCATCTTCAGGAAGTAACAAAGTTCAGGAAAGAATTAAGTCAGAAAGAATAATTTTTTCATCTGGAATAAAGAAAGCTTTACCAAATCATACTACACACACCCCTTGAAGGCTATGAAGGGAAATGATCTGGGGTAAACTGTCCATTTCAAACTACAAATAGATTTCAGACTTACAGGTAGTAATCATGTTTACTGGAACATGTTATCACTCATATTTTCTTGTCTGAGTCAAAAATTCTAGCTCCTCTCCCTCTTCTCCTTTCAGTGCAAACTGTTTTATCGCTTTGATATTTTTGGATTTTTTCTTTCTCTTCTTTGAAAAGGATCATCTTACTTTTGAAGTTGGTTTAAATTAGGACCAATAACTACTCACCATGCAAGGGCCAATTTGTGGGTATCCACAACATACCAGGCACTGAACTTGATATTTCTGACTTAATTCTTAACAACCTGGCAAGATGGGCAGTACTACTCTCCCTTTACAGATGATAAAGTTGAGGCTCAAAGAAATGAAGCAACTTGCCCAAGCACTGTACTAGGAAAGGACCCAACTAGGAAATATCCGAGTCAGGTATTTAACAGTTGTCCACCTTGAACGCCCATACTCTTTCCACTTTACTAAACCTTCTTCCCCAAACCTTTCTTATCTTCTTAGCTGACAGCTAAGTGTCTGAGATTTGACAATTTTTAAGAGGCATTAAGTCTATCAAACTATCCATTAGCTGGTTTGTGTTTTTTATGCCTTATTTTATCACCTTTCAAGAAGCTACAGTGTTTTCTGATAAATGGGAAATTCCTAAAAGTGACAAGTAACACATGAATTAGCTATAGATATCAGATACAATTCAAGATACAAGTCTTCAGTGAAGAATCCTTAACTGAGAAATTTAGCTTTTCTCCTAAACAACCATAGTAGCAGCAATAATGCAAATAACAACAATAACACGGGTAGCTTAGATAGTAAAGAACCTGCCTGCAATGCAGGAGACCCGGGTTTGATCCCTGGGTTGGGAGGATCCCCTGGAGAAGGGAAAGACTGGCTATCCACTCCCGAAGTCAGGCCTGGAGAATTTCATAGCTCCTCCACGGGTCGCAAAAGGTTGGACACGACTGAGTGACGTTCACTTTAATGAGTCTGACATTTCCAACTGAAGTGTTTATTGAGGAATCTTAAGTGGTATCTAAGATTATCAATTGGCTTTGTTTGGGGGAGTGTCTGCCAGTCTAAGAAAGCATGTCAAATTAAACCTATCTCTTCAACTAATTTGTGTGTATAGACACTACCCAAACTGATTTAACAGATGGATTTAATACCACTTTTCCTGGTATCAATCAAACTAGCCTTAAAGGGGCTGATCAAATCATTCTAAAGTCTCTTGGCCTAGTTAAAGAGACAAAGGCAAAGCTAACATAATGAGAAAACAAGAAATACCATCTGTCTCTGTAAACTGAGAAGATGTGAAGAGAGGTGTCAAGTATCCCAGGTAGGTCTGCATCCAGCTCCTCACCTTTCCTTCCAGCTCAGTTTGCATAGTCAAGCAGCCTTTACAAATACACGCCTCCCTTCTATAGACATCCCTTCTATACAGCCTTTCTTTTTGGAAGGTGGGGCGGGGGAAGGGACATTGAGTAAGAATTAGCCTGTAGAAACTTCCATAAGCAAAGCATCCTAGCCCTGCCAAGGCTGAGCCAGAGTTCAGCTAAAGATGCTATCTCGCTGCTAACACCAGCAGGGTACCAAGAAGACAGGGACGAATGAGGGCATCCCAGATGCATCTCAGCCTGACCTTCCCCAGGACAGGGCTCAGCCCTGTGGCGGTCCGTGTTTCCCAACCCGGTGAGCTGTCTTAGGCTAGACCTCCCTTCTTAGAAGTCATGTGATAGGAGCATACGAGCCTGTTCTTAGGAGAGAGAACCCGTCTTTCAATCATTTCCAACCTTACTGCACCTGTCCCCCTCTACTGTTTCTTAAGTATAATCACCTCAAGTGTGTTGCTTAAGAATGCTTGCTCATTAGACACAAAGCAATTCTGGATAAAAGAAGGGCATTTAGGTTATCAAGAGCTTACTTAAATTTTCTAATGACTGCTTTCTAAATCCTGATATTTAAAACATCACTAGGAAACTCAAACCTTAGAGACAGTCAATGAGTTAACCAAAAGCAAAGCAAAACTCCCTCAAACCCCAACGATCTATTTCTTCCACCCCTTTCAAGTAATAAAAGATCACCAATTTTACTCTCTTGCTTTTGCTGGAATATTAAAGTCACAAGAGCATTTTCCAAAGTAAACATTTTTAAAAATTTAAAGCAAGCAGTCTACAAAATAAGAAGCTAACCATGTCAGTCAACTTTTCAACAGACAATTCTTTACAGTACCACATTAAAGTCATAAATGTCAAGGGGTCTTTCCAAAACAGAAGAGTTATAACCCTGCATTTTCAAAATTATAACACTTGACAGAAACAAACATGAAATAAACAAGAATTTTTGATAGACTCTTAAATACATACTACTTACATGACACCTTGTAGAACTTTCTGGGGATCAGGGTCAAATAGCCTGTCAACATAGTGGCGACTGCTAGCTGTTACTTCCTAGAAAGTGGGGGGAAAAATTATGACATCTGAAGCCATGCAAATCACAAATTCACAGTATCACTCACATCAAATAGCTATATAATCTAACTTAAAGCAGAAGCATTAGAATTTTTATATACACTTATCATATTAAATCAATCAGAGAAATTCTTGTGATAAGATAAAAAATAAGATGAGGAAGAGCGAGATACCTGGTTCTCACTAACATAACTAGACAGTGGGGTCTTTGTGGTGAGCCCTGAGAGCTTTGCCAATAGAACTGGGCATAAGGATTAAGAAGCAAGCTAAGTTTCTTAATTAAGAGTTGGATGTCACCTACATAGAAAAAAATGATAGGAATGTTGCTTCTGTTTATATCCACCAAAGGGAAGGAAAATCTGATTCTCAGCAGGAAAAAAGGGAAAGGACTCCACGAACAGTTCATGAAGGGCAGCCTCAGTGTAAGAGCAAGACCCTTGGTGATGCAGAGGAGCAGTGCTGCTAGGAAGCAGAAGAGTGTAAAAAGTAAAACTAACATAAAGGAGTTGTCACACTTTCTGAGAGGGAAAAAAATTAAAATTTAGTGTGTTTTATCAGGTCCAGAAGAGTTCCCAGTCTGAAGTGGCTAAAGTTGGCCAGGTCAGAGTATGAAGAGCAAGGGAGACACTTACCTCCTTTCACTTGTGCTTGGGGTTTGCTCAATTATGTTATTTCTTGTAGTACTTATTTGGGGTATATATTTATTTTTTATATTTAATTTTCAATGCTTAACATTATTTAAAACAAAGAATATATGATTAAGAACAAGAGAAAAGGAACTTTTGTACCTTGCTGTTTCTTTCTAATGCCTGCTAGAATATGCTGCTCGTATACTATCAACCATTAGCAATAAATCATTAGAGAGAGGAAGAAAATACTTCTCCAGTTTACCCAGAACCCCTGATCAGAAGAGTTAACTACCAAGACACAGTGTCAGTTTAAAATCCCAAGTCTCCAAAACTAACTCTGGAAAAAATTCCAGACAATATAGCTAATCCAAAAGCAAAGAGTATTTTCATGCTATGAGCTTGCAACCAAAATATCCTTGTAGGCAACTCAAATACCAACCTTTAATACAGTCTCCATTTCACAAAGAACAAATTGGCAGCAAATAAGACAAAGTGATGAAAATCCTTACACCTAATAGGGTACCATAAAGTATTCTCTAACAGGGTCTACTTTCCTCAAAATAATATACTGAAGAGCAAATCCAGGGTAAAACTGAAAACAGTATTCCTATAATACAAAGAGACATATCTTCCCACTCCATCTGAGCACATGCGCTTTCCTAGCTTTCCAACAATGGCAGGTTCTTCAGACTCTTAGATTTCCCACTATGTGAGGAACCCATCTTTGATTTTACTGTTGTCTCCATACACTCTTCCCAGCTCTACATCTCTTGCCTCTCAATGTGGTTTTTAAAAAGGTGCTTGGGTTTAAGACCGGTATTTTAAACAACATAAACTTCTCCCATTAACAGTAATTCTACTTCTCTGCACATTCAGTTTAATAAGCACTGCATACCTATTAATACTACATGTAACGCACCGAGAAAGGCATTAAAGAACAAAAGAACAGGAAGGCACAGTCTCTTCCCTCAAGAATTCATATTCTACTGTAACTGTGTTTTATCAGGTCCAGAAGAGTTCCCAGTCTGAAGTGGCTAAAGTTGGCCAGGTCAGAGTATGAAGAGCAAGGGAGACACTTACCTCCTTTCACTTGTGCTTGGGGTTTGCTCAATTATGTTATTTCTTGTAGTACTTATTTGGGGTATATATTTATTTTTTATATTTAATTTTCAATGCTTAACATTATTTAAAACAAAGAATATATGATTAAGAACAAGAGAAAAGGAACTTTTGTACCTTGCTGTTTCTTTCTAATGCCTGCTAGAATATGCTGCTCGTATACTATCAACCATTAGCAATAAATCATTAGAGAGAGGAAGAAAATACTTCTCCAGTTTACCCAGAACCCCTGATCAGAAGAGTTAACTACCAAGACACAGTGTCAGTTTAAAATCCCAAGTCTCCAAAACTAACTCTGGAAAAAATTCCAGACAATATAGCTAATCCAAAAGCAAAGAGTATTTTCATGCTATGAGCTTGCAACCAAAATATCCTTGTAGGCAACTCAAATACCAACCTTTAATACAGTCTCCATTTCACAAAGAACAAATTGGCAGCAAATAAGACAAAGTGATGAAAATCCTTACACCTAATAGGGTACCATAAAGTATTCTCTAACAGGGTCTACTTTCCTCAAAATAATATACTGAAGAGCAAATCCAGGGTAAAACTGAAAACAGTATTCCTATAATACAAAGAGACATATCTTCCCACTCCATCTGAGCACATGCGCTTTCCTAGCTTTCCAACAATGGCAGGTTCTTCAGACTCTTAGATTTCCCACTATGTGAGGAACCCATCTTTGATTTTACTGTTGTCTCCATACACTCTTCCCAGCTCTACATCTCTTGCCTCTCAATGTGGTTTTTAAAAAGGTGCTTGGGTTTAAGACCGGTATTTTAAACAACATAAACTTCTCCCATTAACAGTAATTCTACTTCTCTGCACATTCAGTTTAATAAGCACTGCATACCTATTAATACTACATGTAACGCACCGAGAAAGGCATTAAAGAACAAAAGAACAGGAAGGCACAGTCTCTTCCCTCAAGAATTCATATTCTACTGTAACTGTGTTTACGTGCTTATATTCCCTATTAGAATATAAAGCAGAAGTATACACACATAAAGGTAGCATTTAGGAGGGTATCAATAAACTGGGAGAGTCAGGGAAGACTTCTTAGAGGAGCTGGTTTTAGAAGATGAGTAAGAGTGCACAAGAAAAGACAAGGAAGAATCAGGGTCACAACCACAGCCATAAGGTGTGTAAAGCACACACAAACACCATCAGCAAGGATACCGTTGCTGGCACTAAACAAGAAGGACAGGGGGTAGAAAAGCAACCACAGAATATAAAACACAAAAGATTAACCAAGAGGTAGCCAATAACTGAAGTGTTGGATTGCCTTTCGGTCAAAGTTCTATGTTAGGTGCCAAAGAAAATACAAGACAGAATTGTATAGAGTTTACACCTATAAAGGGGTCAGTCGTTATGTGCAAAAAGGAACCTTCTGAGCAGCCTACATAGTAGCAAGCTGAGACGATATAGTCAGTTGTTCAATATGATTTATTCTATGTTTTTGGTTAACATATTCATTTAGTTGCTTGTATCGGACATCTCTCATATTTCACTGCTTTCCTTTGTAGGTCAGGCCATCTCTCCACTTTCACCCTTGGTCTCTTGTCTTGCAAAAGGTAGCCTGGAAATATAAGACTTTGAGAGAGAGGCAATCGGTACAGATACTAAACAGGCTGCACAGAGAAAAGGAGACACTTGAGCAAAGACCTTTTGAAAAGGTCAAGGAGTAAGTCATACAGCTCTCTGGGAGCAGAGCCTGATAAGCAAAGAGAACAACAAATGCAAAGGCTCTGAAATGGGAAGTGTCTGCTGGGATCAAAGAACAGGAGGCCATGACCACTGGAGCAGAAGAAGCAAAGGAGAAAACAGCAGGAGATGGGCTCAGAGAAGAGGCCAGATAAGGGTAATCCCTGGGGGAAGGTGCTTGGGTTTAAGACCGGTATTTTAAACAACATAAACTTCTCCCATTAACAGTAATTCTACTTCTCTGCACATTCAGTTTAATAAGCACTGCATACCTATTAATACTACATGTAACGCACCGAGAAAGGCATTAAAGAACAAAAGAACAGGAAGGCACAGTCTCTTCCCTCAAGAATTCATATTCTACTGTAACTGTGTTTACGTGCTTATATTCCCTATTAGAATATAAAGCAGAAGTATACACACATAAAGGTAGCATTTAGGAGGGTATCAATAAACTGGGAGAGTCAGGGAAGACTTCTTAGAGGAGCTGGTTTTAGAAGATGAGTAAGAGTGCACAAGAAAAGACAAGGAAGAATCAGGGTCACAACCACAGCCATAAGGTGTGTAAAGCACACACAAACACCATCAGCAAGGATACCGTTGCTGGCACTAAACAAGAAGGACAGGGGGTAGAAAAGCAACCACAGAATATAAAACACAAAAGATTAACCAAGAGGTAGCCAATAACTGAAGTGTTGGATTGCCTTTCGGTCAAAGTTCTATGTTAGGTGCCAAAGAAAATACAAGACAGAATTGTATAGAGTTTACACCTATAAAGGGGTCAGTCGTTATGTGCAAAAAGGAACCTTCTGAGCAGCCTACATAGTAGCAAGCTGAGACGATATAGTCAGTTGTTCAATATGATTTATTCTATGTTTTTGGTTAACATATTCATTTAGTTGCTTGTATCGGACATCTCTCATATTTCACTGCTTTCCTTTGTAGGTCAGGCCATCTCTCCACTTTCACCCTTGGTCTCTTGTCTTGCAAAAGGTAGCCTGGAAATATAAGACTTTGAGAGAGAGGCAATCGGTACAGATACTAAACAGGCTGCACAGAGAAAAAGAGACACTTGAGCAAAGACCTTTTGAAAAAGGTCAAGGAGTAAGTCATACAGCTCTCTGGGAGCAGAGCCTGATAAGCAAAGAGAACAACAAATGCAAAGGCTCTGAAATGGGAAGTGTCTGCTGGGATCAAAGAACAGGAGGCCATGACCACTGGAGCAGAAGAAGCAAAGGAGAAAACAGCAGGAGATGGGCTCAGAGAAGAGGGGCCAGATGGTACAGCGGCAGTCTCCAACATGATAGCCACCAGCCTCCCATGGCTGCTGGGCACTGGAAATGTGGCTAGAAACTGAATTAAAATTTTTTAACTTTAATTAATTAAAACTAAAAAACCAATACTGGATTCAATTATTAGGAAACTTTTAAGAATGTTTAGAATTACTTGAGTATGTAAACCAGTTTCAACTGTAAATTTCATGAAACCTAAATATCAATCAAGTACTTCCAAGCAAAGTACAAATCAAGTATTTCCAACGAAAATTTGCCATCAAAATTGTGTAAACAACTGGCTTTTTGAAGACTTGATATAAAAAAGTAAAACAATTTCATTAATAATTTCCTACATTGATTATATGATCAAATAATATCTTGATATACTGGTTTAAATTAGATATATTAAAATTAAGTTCATCTGTTTTCTTTTTACTTTTCCAGCATGGTTGCTGGAAAACTTCACATTACATATGAGGCTTGCATTCTTTTTTCCACTGGACAACACTGTATAGAGTCTTGTTGGTCATTGTAAGAATTCTTATTCTTATGATGTGAGTTGGGAAGCCATTACAGAGTTTTGGAAAATAGAACTGACTTGTTTTAACAGGACTGCTCGGGGACTGCCCCAGTGGTTCAGTAGCTAAGAATCTGCCTGCCAGTGCAAGGGACAGAGGTTCCATCCCCAGCTCAGGAAGATCGCACAGGCCTTGGGGCAGCTAGGCCCCTGTGCCACAACTACTGAGCCTGTGCTCTAGAGACCACACTCTGCAACAAGCTACTACAATGGGAAACCAACCATCACAACTAGAACATAGCCCCTGCTTGCCATAACTAGAGAAAGCCCCCACAGAGCAAGACCCAGCACAACCTAAAATAAAATAATTTTTTTTAAAGAACTGTTCTGATTGCAATTTTAGAAACAGACAAATGTGTAGAGGAGGCTAGGGAACAAAGCAGGGAGACAAGGCAGGAGGCTGCTTCATAATCAGAAATGCTGTTATTTCAGAGATGATGGAGGCCTGGACCATGGCAAGAGTTCTGGAGGTAGTAAGAGTCATTCAGATTTCAGACAAATGTTAAAGTTGAAGTGACTATCAAATTGGATATGCTGTCAGAATAGATGTGGGGTGTGAAAGAAGAGAGGAGGCAAGGATAACATTTAAAGTTTCTGTCTGTGCACCCAGAAGGATTGAGCTGCCAGTTACTGAGATGAGGAAGATTGCGGGAGATACAATGAGAAGATCAAAAGTTTAGTTTTTGTTTGGATTGAGAATTGTATTCGCCATCCAAGTGAGCATGTCAAGTTAGCAGCTGAATATATGTCTAGAGTTTAGGAGAGACTTACAGGTGGGAGATACAAATCAGGGACTTGACAGAGTATAAGGGTAAGTTCACTTAGGGAATAAGTATGGATAAGGCAAGGCCTGAAGACTGAACTCTGGAGCACCTGAACAAGCAGACAGGGTGGTGGGGAAATTATATACAAATGGTTTAAATTAGATATATTAAAATTAAGTGCATCTGTTGTCTTTTTACTTTTCCAGCATGGTTGCTGGAAAACTTCACATTACATATGAGGCTTGCATTCTTTTTTCCACTGGACAACACTGTATAGAGTCTTGTTGGTCATTGTAAGAATTCTTATTCTTATGATGTGAGTTGGGAAGCCATTACAGAGTTTTGGAAAATAGAACTGACTTGTTTTAACAGGACTGCTCGGGGACTGCCCCAGTGGTTCAGTAGCTAAGAATCTGCCTGCCAGTGCAAGGGACAGAGGTTCCATCCCCAGCTCAGGAAGATCGCACAGGCCTTGGGGCAGCTAGGCCCCTGTGCCACAACTACTGAGCCTGTGCTCTAGAGACCACACTCTGCAACAAGCTACTACAATGGGAAACCAACCATCACAACTAGAACATAGCCCCTGCTTGCCATAACTAGAGAAAGCCCCCACAGAGCAAGACCCAGCACAACCTAAAATAAAATAATTTTTTTTAAAGAACTGTTCTGATTGCAATTTTAGAAACAGACAAATGTGTAGAGGAGGCTAGGGAACAAAGCAGGGAGACAAGGCAGGAGGCTGCTTCATAATCAGAAATGCTGTTATTTCAGAGATGATGGAGGCCTGGACCATGGCAAGAGTTCTGGAGGTAGTAAGAGTCATTCAGATTTCAGACAAATGTTAAAGTTGAAGTGACTATCAAATTGGATATGCTGTCAGAATAGATGTGGGGTGTGAAAGAAGAGAGGAGGCAAGGATAACATTTAAAGTTTCTGTCTGTGCACCCAGAAGGATTGAGCTGCCAGTTACTGAGATGAGGAAGATTGCGGGAGATGCAATGAGAAGATCAAAAGTTTAGTTTTTGTTTGGATTGAGAATTGTATTCGCCATCCAAGTGAGCATGTCAAGTTAGCAGCTGAATATATGTCTAGAGTTTAGGAGAGACTTACAGGTGGGAGATACAAATCAGGGACTTGACAGAGTATAAGGGTAAGTTCACTTAGGGAATAAGTATGGATAAGGCAAGGCCTGAAGACTGAACTCTGGAGCACCTGAACAAGCAGACAGGGTGGTGGGAAGAAATGGAAGAAGCCAGGTAGGGTCATTGTGTCAAGGAGGGAATAATCAAATGTGCCAAATGCTATAGATGTGCAGCATAAGACAACAACTAAGACCTCAGTGCTGTACTCAGGAATATGAAGGTCATCAATAATCTTGACAACAACAGGATGGGCAGAGTGGTGGGGCCAAAGCTTGCCTGGAAGGATTTAAGAGAGAACGGTTAAACAGGAATTAGAGAAAGTAAATATAGACAACTCTTTCATGGAGTTTCACTGTCAAGGGGAGTGAAGAGAGTAGCTCGAGGGAGAGGGGAAGTTAGGAGAGCTTTCTTTTTTTAAGATGGAATAAATTAAAACATACTTATTCACTGAGAAATTTTTTTAATAATTGAAAAAAAAAAACATGCTGTAGTGGGGTTGGGGGAGAACTTCTGGAACAATGTTCATGAATAACTGAGAGGGAAGTAGATTTACTGACCAAGTAGAGCATGGAAAGTACAACAGCCAGAGGCAGTTAATTAGGTGCTGTGGTGGTGGAAGCTTGTGGACATTCTCTCAAATTATCTCTATTTTTTTTAAAGTTAAAATGGTGGGGATGGATCCGAGGGTGGGTGAAGAAAGAAGAGAAGGAATAAGACACTGGATGGGCCAGAAAACTTATTAGGACTGCCAGCCAGCACTTGAACTTCCTGAAGCTCATGATTATGAATTTCAAGTGAGACTAGTCAGCATGGCTGTTTTTCTCCATCTACAGATGTAAAGATACAGATGTAGGCATGAACAAGAGCTGGATTTCACCAGGCAAGGCTGACAAAGCCAAAGGAAGGGGTCAGCAGAGTTGTGAGTATATGCAAGGTTGTGATTATAACAACGGGCCTACTGAAGACCCACGAAGAAGTGGTAGTTTAAGAGAGTTCAGGTAACCAGGGAACTGAAGAAGGGTTGCGGTGTTTGGGGAGTAGGAGGAACGGCCTGGGAGGATAGAAGGTGGTGGCCAGGATGTGTAAAATTGAGATGATGAAGGGGTTTTAGTTATTGGTAAGGTCAAGGCCTAGGAAATATCTATGAGGACAAATACATAAATGTAGGTCAGAGGATATGATCACTGGGGAAGTCTACAGTTTTAGAAAAACTGTCTACACAGACAATGAAACTTCCATAAAATGCCACAGAAATAGTGCTAGAAAAACAAATCATGAGCTAGGAGCTCAAATCTTAAAGAAACAAGGGAGAATAACCCAGGGAATTTACACCTGTGCTCAGTTGCTTAGTCGTATCTGACTCTTTTGTGACTCCATGGACTACAGCCTGCCAGGCTCCTCCGTCCATGGAATTTTTCAGGCCAGAACAAAGGAGTAGGCAGCCATTCCCTTCTCCAGGAAATCTTCCCAATCTAGGGATGGAACCTGAGTCTCCTGCGTCTCCTGCATCTCCTGCATGAGAAGGCAGATTCTTTAGCATTGAGCCACTTGGGAAGTCAGGGCATCTAGGATGACCACAACAAGATAGAGTCTGATGAGATTCACAGAGGAAGTAGATTTACTGACCAAGTAGAGCATGGAAAGTACAACAGCCAGAGGCAGTTAATTAGGTGCTGTGGTGGTGGAAGCTTGTGGACATTCTCTCAAATTATCTCTATTTTTTTTAAAGTTAAAATGGTGGGGATGGATCCGAGGGTAGGTGAAGAAAGAAGAGAAGGAATAAGACACTGGATGGGCCAGAAAACTTATTAGGACTGCCAGCCAGCACTTGAACTTCCTGAAGCTCATGATTATGAATTTCAAGTGAGACTAGTCAGCATGGCTGTTTTTCTCCATCTACAGATGTAAAGATACAGATGTAGGCATGAACAAGAGCTGGATTTCACCAGGCAAGGCTGACAAAGCCAAAGGAAGGGGTCAGCAGAGTTGTGAGTATATGCAAGGTTGTGATTATAACAACGGGCCTACTGAAGACCCACGAAGAAGTGGTAGTTTAAGAGAGTTCAGGTAACCAGGGAACTGAAGAAGGGTTGCGGTGTTTGGGGAGTAGGAGGAACGGCCTGGGAGGATAGAAGGTGGTGGCCAGGATGTGTAAAATTGAGATGATGAAGGGGTTTTAGTTATTGGTAAGGTCAAGGCCTAGGAAATATCTATGAGGACAAATACATAAATGTAGGTCAGAGGATATGATCACTGGGGAAGTCTACAGTTTTAGAAAAACTGTCTACACAGACAATGAAACTTCCATAAAATGCCACAGAAATAGTGCTAGAAAAACAAATCATGAGCTAGGAGCTCAAATCTTAAAGAAACAAGGGAGAATAACCCAGGGAATTTACACCTGTGCTCAGTTGCTTAGTCGTATCTGACTCTTTTGTGACTCCATGGACTACAGCCTGCCAGGCTCCTCCGTCCATGGAATTTTTCAGGCCAGAACAAAGGAGTAGGCAGCCATTCCCTTCTCCAGGAAATCTTCCCAATCTAGGGATGGAACCTGAGTCTCCTGCGTCTCCTGCATCTCCTGCATGAGAAGGCAGATTCTTTAGCATTGAGCCACTTGGGAAGTCAGGGCATCTAGGATGACCACAACAAGATAGAGTCTGATGAGATTCAGAGATGGATTGTTTAGAGAAAAGGGAAGAGAGGGGTCTGAAAAGAGCAAGGAGAGCATTTCTCTCCTCCACCTCCTGGAGACACGAGGGATATGGGAAGGAAAAGAGCCACCCACTGAGAAGACTGCAGGAGAAAGCTGAGGAAAGGGTGTCAACAGAGGAAAAGCCCAGTTTCAGTCTGAACAGAAAGATGAGGGAAATGTGTGGAGAAGAGGCTGAGGGTAAGAGAAATCCCATGAAAGGAGAGGGAGGCAAGGGATCTGGGTAGAAAAGTAAATGGACAGAGAGACACATAGGCATGAGGAAGGACTCTAGAGTCCTGGGCTTCTTGTGGAGGTTAACGTAAATGGAGATTAGGGGCTTAATCCTGATGACCTCCAGGGAAGGAGGGAGGCTGTGATTCTGGGGTAGGAAGGGGTGAAGAGAATTTGGGAGTTCTTTCATTCTTGCCAGCAACAGTGTGGATGCTGGGGAGGGAAAGCTTGATCTGGGCAATTATTTACTCCTGAAATACGAAAAGCACTAAAGGTTCCCTCCTCACTCCTGCCCATAGAGGCCAAAAGGTTAGGAGAGTTTTTGATGATCTGCCTACTTCAGAACACCAATACCTTTTTAAACTGTAGCTTAGCTTCTAGGAGCTGGAAGGGACTGTACACACTGATCCTCCATCCTTCCAACTGAGACAGTGAATGTGCCAAGTAGCTAATGCTCAGGGTACAGTCTGTGCCCATGAAATAGTGCTAGAAAAACAAATCATGAGCTAGGAGCTCAAATCTTAAAGAAACAAGGGAGAATAACCCAGGGAATTTACACCTGTGCTCAGTTGCTTAGTCGTATCTGACTCTTTTGTGACTCCATGGACTACAGCCTGCCAGGCTCCTCCGTCCATGGAATTTTTCAGGCCAGAACAAAGGAGTAGGCAGCCATTCCCTTCTCCAGGAAATCTTCCCAATCTAGGGATGGAACCTGAGTCTCCTGCGTCTCCTGCATCTCCTGCATGAGAAGGCAGATTCTTTAGCATTGAGCCACTTGGGAAGTCAGGGCATCTAGGATGACCACAACAAGATAGAGTCTGATGAGATTCAGAGATGGATTGTTTAGAGAAAAGGGAAGAGAGGGGTCTGAAAAGAGCAAGGAGAGCATTTCTCTCCTCCACCTCCTGGAGACACGAGGGATATGGGAAGGAAAAGAGCCACCCACTGAGAAGACTGCAGGAGAAAGCTGAGGAAAGGGTGTCAACAGAGGAAAAGCCCAGTTTCAGTCTGAACAGAAAGATGAGGGAAATGTGTGGAGAAGAGGCTGAGGGTAAGAGAAATCCCATGAAAGGAGAGGGAGGCAAGGGATCTGGGTAGAAAAGTAAATGGACAGAGAGACACATAGGCATGAGGAAGGACTCTAGAGTCCTGGGCTTCTTGTGGAGGTTAACGTAAATGGAGATTAGGGGCTTAATCCTGATGACCTCCAGGGAAGGAGGGAGGCTGTGATTCTGGGGTGGGAAAGGGGGTGAAGAGAATTTGGGAGTTCTTTCATTCTTGCCAGCAACAGTGTGGATGCTGGGGAGGGAAAGCTTGATCTGGGCAATTATTTACTCCTGAAATACGAAAAGCACTAAAGGTTCCCTCCTCACTCCTGCCCATAGAGGCCAAAAGGTTAGGAGAGTTTTTGATGATCTGCCTACTTCAGAACACCAATACCTTTTTAAACTGTAGCTTAGCTTCTAGGAGCTGGAAGGGACTGTACACACTGATCCTCCATCCTTCCAACTGAGACAGTGAATGTGCCAAGTAGCTAATGCTCAGGGTACAGTCTGTGCCCATGAAGGAGAGCACCGCCAGCCAGGGTCACACTATGACCTCTGCCTCTTGGTACAAGGCTTCAAACAAATGATCTAGTAAGCTTTAAACTCATTTTATCCATTCAAAGCTGCAGAAGCCACCACATATGTATATATTAAAAACCTGCTACACTTTTACACTTAATAACACCCCTCCAAATTATATTATGTGAAAATGTGCACAGATGCTTTCAAGAAGAAAGTCTGTATATGGCAAATTTGTGAATTAGTGTTAATTCTAAGTAGAGTTGAATGAACAGGTACATTATGTATGAACAGGTACTAAGCATTAAAGAAAGATGAGAAGCTTGAAGCACATTTCTTCTTGAAGGAAAACAGAAACAGGTAACAAGTTGCAATCCACTGTGGAGAACTCTTATGTGGAAGCAATTTCCCTTTTATTAGGTGACAGGAAGTCTCGGAGATGGCCCCACTGATCCCACCTTCTCATAGTCCAGCAAGGATCAAGCAGCGGAGTGACGCAATGTCACTGCAGAGCACTCCCTCTCTTTGTGTCCATGTCTGTGTCTGTCTCTCCCTCCCTCTGTCAAAAGCCAGCTGCCATGCTGCAAGCTGCCCTATGGAGAGGTCCACATGGCATGGACCTATGGGAGCCCCTGGCCAAGAGCCAGCAAGGAATTGAGGCCCTCAGTCAACCCGCCATGTGAAGCTAAATCCTTCAAATAACCCTGTGAGTGAGCTTGGAAATGGATGCTCCCTCAACCAAGCCTTCAGGTGAGATGTGGCTCCTGGGAACCACATCCTCAAGTGGTGGAACCAAGTTCCTCCTCAAGGAACTCTGGTAAAGAGGCACTAGCTAAGCCACATTTGACCTACAGAAACTGAGATAACAAATGCTGTTTTAAGCAGATAAGTTTTGGGGTAATTTGTTACATAACAATAAATAGACAATGAATAGACCTTCGAATTTGCCATCTAAACCAGGATAATTTTAGGATTGAAAGATAGCACTGTTAATACTTGTCATAGCTAACACACATAAATGAAGAGTGCTGGAGACAAACCAGGCTATATGCTCACCCTATCTTTTATTCCTCTTCAGTTGCACAAAAGAAAAGAGGGAAAACCTAAGAGACAACTCAGAAAACTGGTCAGATACACTGAAAAGGCAAACCAGAAGAGTCTCTCTACTTGCCCTTCGGAATAAACAACCCATTTATTACTCATTTTATTCACCCCATTAGGCTGCGGTGAATTAAAGTCCTGCCTTTTGGAAAAACAAAAAAAAATTCTTTGGGAAAGGTTTTGAATACCAAATTACTAAATTCTAGACTTTCTACAAATGGAATTTAACTCACAGATTAGGAGAAGTAAATATATTCAATTAAGTTTTAAAACCTGAAGTGGACCAATGGGTTTATCAGATGACAGAGAGTAAGAGTCTGTGTTAATAAGAAAATATCAAACTATTTTAATTAAAATCTTGCTCTAAGGATATTTCAGAGAATATCTAACTATATTTCATTAAAATAGTCTGTTCTTTATTGCTACCATATTTAGGCACTGAGTGGTAGGCACATGATTTGGCATTAGAAGGCTGGTTTGAAACCTGGTTCCATCACTTCATGACTTAGCGCAAAACCACAATTTTGAGACTGTTGTCTTCAAGTACAAAATGGTGATGTCACCACATAGCTCAGAGTGTGCAGCACATGAGGCAATACACAGGAAGACCCTTGTAAGTGATCCTACAAATACTGATTTCAGGAAAATTCTATTGTTGTATAAAAAAATGCTCTTCTCAGTTATTTATAACTCAGTTATTTCACATTCATGGTTAAAGCTTAATTATTCAGACAGATACCTTTCCTTATCCTGATAACAATTTTACTCTAAGTGCAAGTAAAGTACTTAACAAGAAATAAATATGCATTTGAGTAACTTAAAACTCTAAACTTTCATCACTTGAGATTTTGAAAAACTGTTAAAAATGTAGAAAGTAGGGAATTCCCTGTAGTTTAGTGGCTAAGACAACACGCTCCCAATGCAGTGGGTCTGGGTTTGATTCCTGGTCAGGAAACAAGATCGCACATGCTGCAACTAAGGATTCACACGATGATGTGAACATTCAAGATGCCATGTGCTGCAACTATGACACAGTTGCAACCAAAAAAAAATGTAGAAAGTAATCATTTGTGCACTTTTTTATTACTAACTTTCATTATAACTACAGGAATAATCATAGAGAATATAAAATCACAGTTAAGAATACCAATACATATGTCAAGGAGAAATCTTTAATTAATTAATTAATTAATTTTTTGCCACAGTGCACAGCATGCAGGATCATAGCTCTCTGACCAGGGATCAAACCAGCATCCCCTGCAGTGCAAGGCAGGGTCTTAACCACTGGACCACCCAGGAAGTTCCTGGGAGTAATCATTTCTAGTATTCTCTTTCCCATACAACCAACCCAGAAGGAAAAAGTAGACAGAATACAAATATTTTTATAATACCTGAGACTTGTTTAGCAAGTTACAGTTTACAAAGCATTTTCCTATCTATTTTCTCACTTAATTCATGCGTTCATTAGAAACTAAAATATTAAAGTTCTCAGTGGGGAATTCTGATCCCTAAGAAATGAATGCTTAAACTGGTTATTGGCCAATCAAAATTTAATATGTCAATTATTCCATAAACTACGAGGAACTTTAAGATAAAATTGTTCATAATGTTGATCATTCAGCATTCTGAGGGAAAATCTTGGTTTAGGAGCAAGATGGAAGGAATACAACCCCCAAAATAGAATGTCTGAGCTCTATAAAGCTTCAGTTTAAAACCTATTTCATGCTGAAATTCAACATGTGAATATCTTTAATTTACTAGATGCTGGTACCAGAGATAAGATAGAGTTCCCTTACCCTCAAGGCACGAACAACCCAAAAGATATTTATAACTCAGTTATTCACATTCATGGTAAAGCTAATTATTCCAGATACTTTCTTATCCTATAACAATTTTCTCTAGTTATTAAATCATTATTACATTATGGTTAAAGCTTAATTATTCAGACAGATACCTTTCCTTATCCTGATAACAATTTTACTCTAAGTGCAAGTAAAGTATAAAGATAAATTGCATTTGAGTAACTTAAAACTCTAAACTTTCATCACTTGAGATTTTGAAATTTAAAAGACAACAACCGCTCCCAATGCAGTGGGTCTGGGTTTGATTCCTGGTCAGGAAACAAGATCGCACATGCTGCAACTAAGGATTCACACGATGATGTGAACATTCAAGATGCCATGTGCTGCAACTATGACACAGTTGCAACCAAAAAAAAATGTAGAAAGTAATCATTTGTGCACTTTTTTATTACTAACTTTCATTATAACTACAGGAATAATCATAGAGAATATAAAATCACAGTTAAGAATACCAATACATATGTCAAGGAGAAATCTTTAATTAATTAATTAATTAATTTTTTGCCACAGTGCACAGCATGCAGGATCATAGCTCTCTGACCAGGGATCAAACCAGCATCCCCTGCAGTGCAAGGCAGGGTCTTAACCACTGGACCACCCAGGAAGTTCCTGGGAGTAATCATTTCTAGTATTCTCTTTCCCATACAACCAACCCAGAAGGAAAAAGTAGACAGAATACAAATATTTTTATAATACCTGAGACTTGTTTAGCAAGTTACAGTTTACAAAGCATTTTCCTATCTATTTTCTCACTTAATTCATGCGTTCATTAGAAACTAAAATATTAAAGTTCTCAGTGGGGAATTCTGATCCCTAAGAAATGAATGCTTAAACTGGTTATTGGCCAATCAAAATTTAATATGTCAATTATTCCATAAACTACGAGGAACTTTAAGATAAAATTGTTCATAATGTTGATCATTCAGCATTCTGAGGGAAAATCTTGGTTTAGGAGCAAGATGGAAGGAATACAACCCCCAAAATAGAATGTCTGAGCTCTATAAAGCTTCAGTTTAAAACCTATTTCATGCTGAAATTCAACATGTGAATATCTTTAATTTACTAGATGCTGGTACCAGAGATAAGATAGAGTTCCCTTACCCTCAAGGCACGAACAACCCAGAAAGGAAACAGATAGGTATGTTAAAGTTGTTTCCTCTACCACAGGGTAAATGTTACCACAAAAGTGAATATAAGATAAAAAGAAAGTTGAAGACATAATTAACTAAAGTAGTAAAGTTAGAGGTGGAATGGGAGGTGGTATCTAAGCAGTAAGGATGATTAATCTGAAAGACTAGTATTATTCTGCTAGGTGAAAAGTGGGGGAAAAAAAGACAAGGACTCTAGGTAGTGAGCATAGCATATGCATAAGAGTTCTGAAGCAATGTGGTGTGTACAATTTAGTATTACAGTGATAATAGTATACACTTGGGAATACAAAACAAAGCTAAAGTTGTATTCTTTAATTCAGTCAACAAATATTTAAACAACTACGCAGTCTAGGCAATGACCAAAAAAAGCCCACCTTTGCAGAGCTGACATAAGGGGAGAACGATGAAAAACAATAAACATAATAAGTAAATGATACCGAATATCTGAGGACTATTCACGAGGCTCAGTTGGTAAAGAACTCGCCTGAAATGCAGGAGACATAAGAAACCAGGGTTCGATCACTGGGTCAGGAAGATCCTCTGGAAAAGGAAATGGCAACCCATTCTAGTAGGAGTCTGGCAGGCTACAGCCCACGGGGTTGCAAAGGGTTGGACATGACTGAGACACACACACACACACACACACACCCAAGCAATAATGACCATAGTAGGCAATGAGTTTGAAAGTGGAGACGTGAAGGTGACAAGTTAGGCAAAGTAAATCCAATCTTCACCATTTACACAATACAGGAAGGGGATCTAGACACGATTGAGCGGCTGCATCACCACCATACATGCTTTGGGGGGAAATACTTACCAGTACCTCTTATTTTCATCTCCTTATACTATACACTGCACAAGCTGGGGGAAGGGAGAAGAGCAGGAGAGAAAGAGGGAGGCATACTAAGACACACATCACCAGAGAACCCCATAGTCTCAGTACCTCAATGGTTCTCAACAGGAACAGCACTACTGGCTAAGACACGTTCTGTAAACCTAAGTAAGGGACATGGGGCTGTGAAAATGAGAGTAGATGCTACTGATATCTAGTGGGCAAGGACTAAGGATGCTCTGTGTCCTGTGAGTGGGACAAGACGTCCACACCCCCCAAAGATTTTTCCACTATGGAGTCATGCAGCAAAATTAACTAACTGAGCCTGGAATCTAACTCTGTTTTACATATAAACACAATATATGTTTAGCATCATTTTACTATGCCATTTTCCAAAAATGTAATTTCCATATGAATATAGAAAAGGTTGGACTTGTACTTTGTCTTGCTAGGTACTTTATCAAAAGTTGTTTATTTCAGCAAGTCAAATCAAAATCATTATCACTTCTATTTAAGTACCATCACACCATACCAGCCGTCACAGTCACAACTAAACTAATTTGTAACTGTATCACTACTTTATTACTTCTTTCCATTACCTGAGTATTTGCTCACTTAAATGATATAGTTTCCTGTTCTTTCTCCCTTAACAGAGCTGAGGCATCAGGCCGATCCTTAAAAATTTACATGTGAGAACAGCTACCTATGAATTTCACTTCAGGAGAGCCAAAGTCGTGCTTCAAAATATGTTTTAAGAAGAGGGTGTGGAGTCTGGTAGAGTTGAGAACCACTAAATGAAAGAGCTCTTAACATCCCAGTCAACTAGGAGCTCCAGAACCTCTTCTCCACCCCTAACAATTTGAAACCAAGATTTGATTTTCTGATGCCTCCAAAACTCTTCAGTCCAAACAAATGCTTCCTACTGTCATCTTGACAGTTTTCTGAACTGCCGAATAACTGTACTGCTTAGATCAGTCACAGAGCCACAATTATTTGTTTTAAAGTCCCAGAACACTGAATGCGTTTGTGCATGTGTGTGTGCTAAGTCATTTCAATCAACTCTTTAGGACTATACCCCGCCAGGCTCCTCTGCCCATGAAAGTCTCCAAGCAAGAATACTGGAGTGGTGGGATGGGGGGGATATACATATGACTAATCTGGGAACATACATATCTGCAAACAACAAAACTCTGCAAAAGTTAAAAGTAAAATAAAAGTTTAAAAAAAAAAAAAAGCAAAGTTAAAAAAAATGGAAAAAAAAAAAAAAAAGAATACTGCAGTGGGTTGCCATTTCCTACCCCAGGGGATCTTCACAACCCAGTGATTGACCATCTCTTACATCTGCATGGGCAGGTGAGTTCTTTACCACTAGCACCATCTAGGAAGTCCTTGATGTGTTTGTACATGTCACTAAAGAGATTAGGGCTGCCACAATCCAGAACATCAGAGATTCAATACTTTGACATTTTACTCAACTGTGCCTCGATATCAAATCACATGTACTCCACCACTCCCCATATTCTGACTGTGCTCTGGACAGATAAAGTCACAATAGTCTAAATACTGCCTCACTACTACTTGAAGAGTTCTAGTGACACCATATTTCTCAGCCATAGAGTTAATTTCACCATTATAGAAAACTAACTGCTAGAGGATTTTTCTTCCAAATTTTGCGGAAAAATATCTATGTCCCTCTGGAATAACACAATAAGGATAATATCAACTAAGACTGACCTTTCCCTTGCAGATGGCTATCAAAAACCCTCCTAGAAGAAATGCCTAATTTACATGTGAGAACAGCTACCTATGAATTTCACTTCAGGAGAGCCAAAGTCGTGCTTCAAAATATGTTTTAAGAAGAGGGTGTGGAGTCTGGTAGAGTTGAGAACCACTAAATGAAAGAGCTCTTAACATCCCAGTCAACTAGGAGCTCCAGAACCTCTTCTCCACCCCTAACAATTTGAAACCAAGATTTGATTTTCTGATGCCTCCAAAACTCTTCAGTCCAAACAAATGCTTCCTACTGTCATCTTGACAGTTTTCTGAACTGCCGAATAACTGTACTGCTTAGATCAGTCACAGAGCCACAATTATTTGTTTTAAAGTCCCAGAACACTGAATGCGTTTGTGCATGTGTGTGCTAAGTCATTTCAATCAACTCTTTAGGACTATACCCCGCCAGGCTCCTCTGCCCATGAAAGTCTCCAAGCAAGAATACTGGAGTGGTGGGATGGGGGGGATATACATATGACTAATCTGGGAACATACATATCTGCAAACAACAAAACTCTGCAAAAGTTAAAAGTAAAATAAAAGTTTAAAAAAAAAAAAAAGCAAAGTTAAAAAAAATGGAAAAAAAAAAAAAAAGAATACTGCAGTGGGTTGCCATTTCCTACCCCAGGGGATCTTCACAACCCAGTGATTGACCATCTCTTACATCTGCATGGGCAGGTGAGTTCTTTACCACTAGCACCATCTAGGAAGTCCTTGATGTGTTTGTACATGTCACTAAAGAGATTAGGGCTGCCACAATCCAGAACATCAGAGATTCAATACTTTGACATTTTACTCAACTGTGCCTCGATATCAAATCACATGTACTCCACCACTCCCCATATTCTGACTGTGCTCTGGACAGATAAAGTCACAATAGTCTAAATACTGCCTCACTACTACTTGAAGAGTTCTAGTGACACCATATTTCTCAGCCATAGAGTTAATTTCACCATTATAGAAAACTAACTGCTAGAGGATTTTTCTTCCAAATTTTGCGGCGGAAAAATATCTATGTCCCTCTGGAATAACACAATAAGGATAATATCAACTAAGACTGACCTTTCCCTTGCAGATGGCTATCATACCCTCCCTGTGTATTAAAGAATTCCCACCTGTCTCCAAAAGGAAGAAAAACTAGAAGAAATGCCTAAGTAAACTCAAAAAATTTTGCGGATTTTTGGGTTTTCTTTTCTTTTACTTTTTTGTATACTAGTAAACTTTTCGCCCAATTAGGATTCAATCAGATCCTCATTCAATTTTTGCAGAGCCATCGCAAAGCTTTTTTTTTTTAATGTTGGCCTCTTTTATAGGCTATTTATTTATTTATTCTCATCCATCTTTATTCTTTGGCCTGTGCGGGTCTCCCATTGCAGTGGCCCCTCTTGTGGCAGGGCACCGGCTCTGGGCGCATGTGCTCCAGAGCACTAGCTTGTAATTGGACACACCAGTGCAGCTGCTCCACTGCAAGTGGGATCCTCCTGGGCCAGAGATCAAACCGGTGACTCTTTACCCACTGGACCACCAGGGAAGCCCCCCTCATAGTATTTAAACTACTTTTATCTTTACTTTTTTTTAAATCACAGGATTCATTCTTTGGTGATTCTAGAGGTTCGTAGAATCCTTTCTCCCAAAAGTCACAAAGCCCTTCTGTTCTGTAGTCTCTAGCAACTTTCAAAGTTTATAAAACGGTCCTTGAGCTTGGCCAGGTCCCATCTGCATAGACTGTAACATACTTATGACAAACAAAATTCCTAGAATATAATCTCTTTCAATCTTACAAACACAATCATGAAGATGCTTAAATATATGCTAACAGTCTACTTGGATAAGAGGCAGACTGACCTCTTAATAAGTAATTAAGACTGAAAATCAGATCTTACATTCTAAGAGAACATATTTTAAAATAAACAGTAAATCAATCAGTACTCACAGTCTGAAAATAAAATACTAAACTTATATTTTGTGCACAAAATAAAGATGCACAGAAAGTCTTTTTCCAATTACGTGTTTGGAAATCTAACTCTGACACTTTATAGACAAATAGTGTATGACAGTGGACAGGTCAGCCTCTCTGGTTCTCAGTTTTTCCCAATAGAAAAGTGACAAGAACAAACTAAAGATTATCTGCACACTTATTTCATGCAAAGATTCCATAATTTTACTCACACAAAGAGGGATTTTTTTCATAATAGGAAAGTCAGAGCACAGTTAGTTTAAAGGGAATACGAAGAATGGCCTCTACTTTTTCTGTAGTGAGTTTCTAATGTAATAAAATATTATTACAGCCCTCATACATAGTATCAACATGCTATGAACATGCATAGGTGGCCTGAAGAACTGGAAGTAATTTAGTATGTATGCTTCTTTCTAATCAGGTTCTGAAATGTTTATCCTTTTAAAGTATGGTAGAAATCACAAGGAGCTATTTGGGTTCAGATGATTTTTAAAGTGTCTTCTCACTATTCAACTCTATCCATTCACTCTTCAATGTAGACAAAAATGCCTGAAGAGTGAGGGCCAAGATCACTCTGGATAGAGTAAATGAACCAGGAAAGGATTTATGGAGCCAAACAGCAGAATTTGTTAAGTCCCAGGGAAGAAGAACTTTCTCACTGGAGTGACAGGGGTTGTGAGGAGTTTTAGGGAGATTGACATAGCCTCTGGGTTGGCAGAGATTCATTTAGATGTCGTCCAAAATGATACGGTGGCCCAAGAGATCCACTAGGGTACATTCAAATGCCTGCTTCTCAATCTTAACATAACAAGGTGAGGATATTGAGACATGGGTGTGATATTGCCCTTGAATAGTTTGAATTATTCTTGAATTATTCTTCAAGACGGCAATCATGTAATGACTTAGAGATCCAAGGTAGCATCTTTCATGGTACACCTCAGAGGTGGCGCAGTCCAGACAGGCTACCTGTCTCTTGATTTAAAAAAGTGGGAACAGGGCTTCCCTGGTGGTCCAGTGGGTAAGGACACCGCCTTGCAGTGCAAGGGGCGCCGGTTCGAGCCCTGGCCTGGGAAGATCCCACGTGCCGCGGAGCGGCTGGACCGATGTGTCCAATCACCGAGCCGGAGCTCTGGAGCGCATGTGCCCAGAGCCGGCGCTCTGCAACGACAGACGCCACCACGATGGGAGGCCCACAGGAGCCAAAGAACAAAGACGGATGAAAATAGAGAAATGAAAGACCAATAGAAGTGGCCCGCCCCCTCCCCTCCCTCCCCAACCCGACCCCCGCCCAAAGTAAATAAATAAATAAATCTTAAAAAAAAAAAAAGTGGGAACAACAACAACAACAAAAGACTTTATTTGCTTCAGACTCTAGAGGCAGTAAACACCCTTGCCTTGGAGCTATCCATGGTGCTTGATTCATACTCGGTCCATCACGTCCAGCAATTGTTGCATTAGCTTTCTGATCATTGTACCACTCAGGATCTACCTGACCCATCACCCACATCGAGGCCTGTCACTACTATGCCAATATCATGGGCCATTTGTAATATCTGTCTATTCCACTTTGCATATGTCCAGACCCACAAGTGCCTCACTTTGTCCTAGCTGAAATCTCTCACCTAGCTCTGCCTCTCAGGCCTGCTATACAAAAAACTCTTTCTGTAGATACAGTACAGCTTGGGGAAGATCACTGGTGTATTCTGGGCAAAAGATTATAGTTTTTCAGAGTCAAGTCCCTCACATGACACCTTACATGAGTTTAAAACCTTGTGTTATAAATTATTACCATTCCAAAAACGATTTTTTTGGGGGGCAGGGGTTGGGTTGGGGAGGGAGGAGAGCGGGCGGGCCACTTCTATTGATCTTTCATTTCTCTATTTTCATCCGTCTTTGTTCTTTGGCTCCTGTGGGCCTCCCATCGCAGTGGCGTCTGTCGTTGCAGAGCGCCGGCTCTGGGCGCATGCGCTCCAGAGCTCCGGCTCGGTGATTGGACACATCGGTCCAGCCGCTCCGCGGCACGTGGGATCTTCCCAGGCCAGGGCTCGAACCGGCGCCCCTTGCACTGCAAGGCGGTGTCCTTATCCACTGGACCACTAGGGGAAGCCCTCTAAAAATGATTTTAAATGAGTTTTAAGTTCTGTGATATGTGTGGGTTTCAAGGAACTCATGAGCCCCTTGAAATTATGTGATTCTTTAGGCAGATGCAAGGAGATGGTGTTAAGCTTCTTACTCCTAAAAGGTTAGAAACCACTGATGAATGTACTGATGATACCCAGTAATAATCATCTCCTCAGGTTTAAGCACTAGACCTTTATGTGTGCTCAGTTGCTCAGTCGTGTCCAACTCTTTGTGACCCTATAGACTGCAACCTACCAAGCTCCTCTGCCCACAGGATTTTCCCAGCAAGAGTACTGGAGCAGTTTGCCATTTTCTTCTTCAGGGCATCTTCCCAACCCAGGGGTTGAACCCTTGTCTCTTGCATCTCCTGCATGAGCAGGCAGAGTCTTTACCACTGTGCCACCTAGGAAAGCCCAATAGACCTTTATGTCTGTAGTTTAAAAAATACTGAATTGACCAAAATGTTCCTGGCACAAAGCTCCTGAAACTCTTGAAACTTCCTGGGTGATTTGAGTGTTTTTACTTATTTATAAGGAGCACCTTTCAGCAGTTTATGTTAATGAATGATCAGGCTGGGGCCCCAAAAGACCAAGCGATTAAAGGGCTGGAACTTTCAGTCCCATCCACCAACCTCTGGGAAATGGAAGACAGGAAGGGGCTGGATATTAAAGCTCTACAAACATCCCTGAATAAAATGTGATGAGTTTCCAGGAAACTGAATGGATCCACAGGCCAAGAAGTTTTTGCACTCCAGCTCCACGGGGACAGACGTTCCTGAACTTGGGATTATTCTAGAGCTTGACGTATGTACCTCTTTACCTGGCTGTTCATCTGTATCCTTTATAATACACTGGTAAACATAAGTTAAATATTTTTGCTGAGTTTTGTGAACCATTCCGACAATTGACTGAATTCAAGGAGTGGGCAGCAGGATCCCCTGATACAAAACTGGTCAGTCAGAGGACACGAGAACAATGTGGACATGCAACTGCTTTCTGAAGTAGGGACAGTCTGGCAGGACTTAACCGGTGAAATCTGATACTATCTCCATATCAGAACTGAGGTATGGACTGAGGTAGGACACCTAGCTGGTATCCACATAGTACTGGAGAATTGCTTGGTGGTGTGGAAAACGTTCCAGAATATCCCACTGCCTATTGGACACTTCTAAATGAATTTCCAGAGGACACTTCAAACTCAGCAGTCTGAAATGAAACTCATTTTTCTTCCTTACTCCTCTAACATGTTCTACTCCTAATCCTCACCACCTCTGTAGAAGATACCACCCAGATATAAAGCTAAACTTCCTGTTAAACATACTTGATCATGATTATGACTCTTTCCTTTTCCTCATTCCCCTTATCCAATCAGTCATGCCTCACAACTTTTTGAAAGCCTAATGAATTCCTAAAACACTTCTGAAGCAAGAATCGTGTATTCTGTAGTCATTTTGCAGGTGGTAAAGACTCCAAGATATTAATAGATTCTATGGACTGGAAACTCTTCCCACTGTACCATAACTTTTCACTTTTAATAGAAAGCACAGCTCTGTTTCATCACTCCCCTCCCCCAATAACTTTCTGATGACTATACCAGAGAATGCAACTCTATTCTTCTGAGTTTATGAAATGAGATCAAAACAGTGTTCTTTTTATCAAGTTACAAGTGGGAGCTGTTTCTGCACAATAGCTCTTATTTGGAATACTTTTCATTCCTATCTAAACAGTCCTAAGGATCCCAGCACTACTGCTCAGCAAGGGTAGCTATTTCCCAGTTCCAGAAGATAACCGAAATTTCCCTTCATCAGTAATTCCATATCTTCACCTAAAAGTCAACATGATAGATGGCACTGCAAAACAACTGTCGAATCAGGAATCAAACAGATAAAAGTAAAGTAACTGACATTTCTGGCTCCTGGCACTAATTTAAAATACTTGATGAGAATGGGAGGAAATAAGAAGACCAGATCTTCAAGTAAAACTGGAAGACCCTACCTAATTGTTAGTAAAGCTTAAAAGACTTCTTGAACATTCACTGTCTGAACTCAGGTGCAACCATTCCTTAAAACGGGTTTCCATGGTGGTCCAGTGGGTAAGGACACCGCCTTGCAGTGCAAAGGGCGCCGGTTCGATCCCTGGCCTGGGAAGATCCCATGTGCCGCAGAGCGGCTGGACAAATGTGTCCAACTACCAAGTTGGAGCTCTGGAGCGCATACGCCTGGAGCCGGTGCTCTGCGATGAGAGAGGCCACTGCAATGGGAGGCCCGCATGGGCCAAAGAACAAAGATGGATGAAAATAAATAAAGATCAATAGAAGTAACCAAAGCAAGATGTCCAGACACATACAATGAGCATCTTCCATTCTTCACACATTGCCATTATAGATTAGGAAGTTCATACAGATTTTCTTTTAGGATCAACTGCTGACATACCATGTACCTATTGGTATCCTGTAGAGCAAACAAAGGGGAGACTTTACAATGTGCTTATGTGATTTTACTTTGCATTTTCTACTAAAAATCAAGAGAGGCCAAATTCATACTTATAGGATGGTGGGGCTTAACCTCACAGGAAAAAAAAAAAAAGTTTTAAAAATTCTTGTCAGTTGTCCATGTAAGAAAGCAAATTGCCATGCACCTTCGACCAACAAATGCTTATAATCATCAAGAAAAACAGAACAAAAATCAAGGAATATACAGGCTTGGAATACCCTATACAGTTTGAATAGTTGTTCATCATATGGGCAAAATGGCAATGAAAAAAGAATGTAAGGAAGGCCTTAGCTGTCTACGCCAGCCTATAGTATGATTCAAAGGTACTTTATCATCTTGACTCTCTCAAATCATTACAAAATGATCAGAGTAAAGTGTAATCATCCTCTTAACAAGGTCTTTCAAAAAGCATATGTTTTCATTTTAAGACCAGTTACCAATTTTTTAAGAAACAGGTCATACTTTTGATGTTATGTCTAAGAATTCCTTACCAAGGCCAAGGTTCTGGAAATTTTCTGTTTATTCTAGAAGCTCTATTTTGTATTTTACAATTAAACCTTATGATCCATTTTGAATTAATTTTCGTACAAGTTGTGAAGTTAAGGTCAAAGTTCATTTTTCAACCTATGTTTAAGAGGATGGAAAGATAAGCTACAGGCTGAGAGGAAGTGTTTGTGAAACACCTATCTGACCAAGGACTCACAGCTAGAATAGACAAAGAACTTTTAGAACTCAACAGTCAAAAACGAAAGAGTCCAACTAGAAAGTGGGGAAAAGCACATGAAAAAATATTTTACTAAAATATTTATTTTTCAATAAAATATAAATGGCAAGTAATGAAAATATTTTTGACATTACAAATGGTTACAGAAATGTACATTAAGACCATGATGAGATATGGTCTCACTATACATCAACTAGAACAGCAAAAATAAAAAATAATGACATACTAAATGCTAGAGAGCGTACAAAGAAGCTGGATTTTTCATACATTACTGGAGGAAATGTAAAACAGTACAGACACGCTGGAAAAGTGTATCAATTTCTTTAAGAACATATATTGACCATACAACCTAGCAGGTGCACTGCTGGGCATTTATCTCAGAGATAAAAAAAAAAACACTCATGTTCACAGAAAAGCCTGTACATGTTTATTCACAGCAGGCTTTAACAGCCAAAAACTACAAACAACCTGAATTTCTAACAGGTGAACAGTTCAGCCAACTATCCGTCAGACATATGTATTATATATCCATATCATGGGATACTACTCTGCAATTAAAAGGAAGAAACTATTGATACACGCAACAGCTTAGATGGATCTTCCAGGCATTACACGGAGTGACAAAAGCCAATCTCAAAAGGTCACATGCTGTATAATTCCACTTATGTAACATTATAGAAAATGACAAAATCATAGAGATGGAGAAGAGATTAGCTGTTCCCAGAGATTAGAGATGGTGGGCATGGGGAAGCAGGCAGATGTGACTATAAAGAAGCAGCTTGAAGGAGATCTTGACTGTGCTGTTACATAAATGGACATACATGATAAAATGATAGAGAAGTACATATATATTTTGATATTGTACTACAGTTAAATAAAATGTGACCAAAAGGGGGAACTGGATGTAGTAAAGACAGAGATCTCTCTGTATTATATTTGCAACTTCCTGTGAACCTGCAGTTATCACAAAATAAAGTTTTAATAATGTAATCAATGTAAAATCACCCAAAAGTTTGGGAAAATTTATACATTTTTTGAAAACAGCAATGTTGTAACACTAAACACAAACCAAGGAGGGTAGGATTGTCATTTTAGAATAGACAAAGAACTTTTAGAACTCAACAGTCAAAACGAAAGAGTCCAACTAGAAAGTGGGGAAAAGCACATGAAAAATATTTTACTAAAATATTTATTTTTCAATAAAATATAAATGGCAAGTAATGAAAATATTTTTGACATTACAAATGGTTACAGAAATGTACATTAAGACCATGATGAGATATGGTCTCACTATACATCAACTAGAACAGCAAAAATAAAAAATAATGACATACTAAATGCTAGAGAGCGTACAAAGAAGCTGGATTTTTCATACATTACTGGAGGAAATGTAAAACAGTACAGACACGCTGGAAAAGTGTATCAATTTCTTTAAGAACATATATTGACCATACAACCTAGCAGGTGCACTGCTGGGCATTTATCTCAGAGATAAAAAAAAAAACACTCATGTTCACAGAAAAGCCTGTACATGTTTATTCACAGCAGGCTTTAACAGCCAAAAACTACAAACAACCTGAATTTCTAACAGGTGAACAGTTCAGCCAACTATCCGTCAGACATATGTATTATATATCCATATCATGGGATACTACTCTGCAATTAAAAGGAAGAAACTATTGATACACGCAACAGCTTAGATGGATCTTCCAGGCATTACACGGAGTGACAAAAGCCAATCTCAAAAGGTCACATGCTGTATAATTCCACTTATGTAACATTATAGAAAATGACAAAATCATAGAGATGGAGAAGAGATTAGCTGTTCCCAGAGATTAGAGATGGTGGGCATGGGGAAGCAGGCAGATGTGACTATAAAGAAGCAGCTTGAAGGAGATCTTGACTGTGCTGTTACATAAATGGACATACATGATAAAATGATAGAGAAGTACATATATATTTTGATATTGTACTACAGTTAAATAAAATGTGACCAAAAGGGGGAACTGGGTGTAGTAAAGACAGAGATCTCTCTGTATTATATTTGCAACTTCCTGTGAACCTGCAGTTATCACAAAATAAAGTTTTAATAATGTAATCAATGTAAAATCACCCAAAAGTTTGGGAAAATTTATACATTTTTTGAAAACAGCAATGTTGTAACACTAAACACAAACCAAGGAGGGATAGGGGTGATCATAGTATAGCCTAGAAAGACACCCGCAGATTTTGTCCAACGTCTCCAAATGCACAGTTCAATTCAAATATTTACTGAGAATCTAGTATACAAAAGACTCAGAGCTATAAAGAGTAGCTGGATTAAAAAGAAGAAACGGTCATGCACTTACCTCTGAATTAGTTTACTCTCTAAGAAGATAAAACAGAATAATTACTAAAAGCCTCAGGGCCTCTGCAAAAGCAGTTTCTTTTGCCTGAAATGCTCTTCTGTTTTACTAGTTAGTTCTAACTTGTCCTTGAACTCCCAGCTCCTCCCTCCTTCTTCAGGGAACCCTTCCCTAGTTCAATGCCCTCCGTATTAGCACAGGTTCCTCTATCACATGCTAGTACAGGACCCTATATTTTTCATCCACATCACTAATCATCATTCACAGCGAATTGTGTGACATTTTGACCTCTTTCCCCCATTAGACTAATCTCCAGGAAGGCAGAGACGGTCTCCACAGCTCACCACTGTATGCCCAAACCCAGTGTCATGCATGACAAATGACAGAAGCTCGACATATGGAGAAGAAAATGGCAACCCACTCCAGTAGTCTTGCCTGGAGAATCCCATGGACAGAGGAGCCTGGCAGGCTATAGTCCACAGGGTTGCAAAAACTTAAGACACGACTGAAGCAATGGAGCACGATATATATTACATACAAAGCTAGAATTCATATGTGCCAATGTGCAGGCACACAGCAAGAACCACTGGGGCTTGTAAGAATCCAAGATTACTTCAACTTGAGAAAACCACTTTACATGGGATAGGAGGCTCATACAGAGGATAAAGAATCTTATATTCAAAGCTGAATATGAACAGCATCCTTTCAGCAACAGGAATCCACTGAAGAACTGAAACAAGGAAAGTGTGTGTCCTGTATGTTGTATAGGAAAATTAATGTGGAGAACTGGACTCCACCTAAGAGGATAAGACAGTAGAGGCAGTAAAAATAAATGTAAGGAGCTGTGGTAATACATGCATAAAATGATAAGGTCCTGAACAAGAAAGTGGTCATAGTAACAGACAGATGTGAGAAACACTGAGAACCAAGAGCCAACAAAACTTAAGGACTGATTAACTACAGGGGCATGAAAGGGGGAAGAGTCAAAGATGATTCACGCAGTTTAACGGTGGGTGATCCATGAAAGGCAGTACCATTAACAGAAATGGGAAGTTGGGACTAAGTTCTCTTAGGAGAATGAAAGTGTTTTGTTGGAAGTGATGGGTAACATCCACATAACTGAAGACGTGAAACTAGATGGAGAACAGTCAAGGCTGACAATGCAGATGTGTGAGTTGATTACAGTTAAAGTTTAAAGGATGAATGAGATATCTCAGAGAGGAGAAGGTATAAAGGGTCTTGAAGGGAAAATTCTTTAAAACCACTTGATCTGCCCTGGTGTGAATCATGTTTACCAAACTATGGAGTCATTCAGACGGTGAGTTACCTGAAGGTATAGCTGAGCTCAACCAGGCATTCCCTGGTTAGAGTGCTGTTCACAGCTGGTGCAAAATAAATTGCCTATTAAAGAAATCAATTATTTTCAAGGTAATTTCTGATTATTAATGCCTGTTCTACCCACACTTTGTATTTCAGAAAGTAGTGCCCTAGGTAGAACTTTGAAAGATACAGCCTTCACTTGAAATCATTATAATCAGTAAGTCTAGACAGTTTAAAGCATTTATTCAAAGTTCTGATTTCCCAAGGTTCCAGAACTGAAGAACTGAAAGACCAGACTTTGAGAGTGTGAAAACCTTTAAAAAAAAAAAAAACAAAAGGGGCTTCCCTGGTGGTCCAGTGGGTAAGGGACACCGCCTTGCAGTGCAGGGGGCGCCGGTTTGATCCCTGGCCTGGGAAGATCCCACGTGCCGTGGAGCGGCTGGACCCATGTGTCCAATTGCCGAGCCGGGGCTCTGGAGCGTATGTGCCCAGAGCTGGTGCTCTGTGACAGCAGAGGCCACCGCGATGGGAGGCCCACACGGGCCAAAGAACAAAAAGATGGATGAAAGTGGACAAATGAAGGACCAATACAAGTGGCCCGCCTGCTCCCCTCCCTCCCCACCCCACCCCTCCAAAATAAATAAATAAATCTTAAAAAAAAAAGAAAGGCTTGGGAAGACTTTGGAAAAAAAAAGAAAAGAAAAAAGCTGGGTGGGCAGGGGAGATGCCCAATGAGACTAAGGCTAAAGCAAGTCCCCACTAGAAGTAGGGAATACTCTTTAAGAAGTTCTTGCATATAGTTTAATAGGAAATATTACTTACTAAGGCAGTTTAAACAATTTCAGTTGTACACTATATGAGTTGACAACGTACCAAAATAAAGAAGCTTCCAGTGAAATGAAGGATAAACGAGAACTAAAGGGAATTAAGAACAGTTGAGACCCACACTTAAAGAAAAAACATAAAGATGGAAAAGTCATTGATATGTTCTTCAACAAAATGTCCCTAGGTCTCAGTCAGAGGCAGAGTTCTTCCCCAGTTACAGTTTAAAAATAAGAAAAGGGACTACTAAAATGGATTCGAGAAGAAATCTGGGTACACGCCCCCCTCCTCCAAACAAATTATCATGGTGGAATACACCAAAATGCTCTAACCACTAATAGTAGCAAATGTCCTAAGTGTTTCCAGATAGGTGAGTGCGTTTGTGGGAAAAGTCAGAGAAGAGGAAAAAAACCGGTTGGAGTCACAGACTCAAGGAACTTGACAAGTCACCTACAACCCAGCCATGTCTCAACACCAGACCGACTTCCACGACAAGTCCCAAAGATGGTCAACCAGTCTTTGCCGGCTGAATTCCAACCACAACAAATGGACCAAAGGTAAACTGACGATTCTCAGAGTTGGACAGCTCTCATTTGTTGCAAAACCCTTCCAAGTTACCTCCTAGTAATTTTCACCCTTGGTGCTGGTTCTCTCAAGAGCATCCCACCAAACGGTTTTGGTTTTAAACTTCAACAAGCAAACAAACTAGGCTTGCTTTCTGGCATGTCAAAACAGTCCCTCCTTTCAATAGTACGAAAATCTGATCTTTTTCCAATGTTTGACCACCCCCCTGCCCCCGAAGGAAAAAGGAATGCCAGGCACAGGTTCCTTCAGACTCAGGGTTGAGACCTCCACAGCAAAGCGGAAAAAGGAAAAGGGGTCTTAGATAACTAATACACTAGGAGACGTTGCACCTGATACGAAATCCCTGTTGCCAAGAAGCAAGCAGCTCTAGCCCATGACCGGGTGCCGGGACGCGATAGAAGCCGCGCAGATGCGGTGTGGTAGCCCCGAGACGGTGGGGCCACGGAGCCTCTATCTCTCTTCGCCACAGCGGCGGAGGGCTGAGAGGGCGCTGATCCCCAGGCCAGCGGCTAAGCCGGCGCCGCACCGAGCGGAGCGCTCGGCCCCGGGAAAGCGACATCTCCAGAGGAAAGTGCGGTGAAACTACTGGCAAAGCCCAAGCCGCGCCGCTGGGCCAGGTGCCCGTACGCCCGCCCACCCCGCCCGCCGGACGCCGTCCTGAGAACCGGCGCCGATGAGCACTCCCGGAGTTAGAGACGTCTCGGGCTCGGCCGGGGTCCCGTCTATCGCGCCCGCCTACCCTCTCTCCCCAGCCCAGAGCTGAGCCGGAGGCCACCCCCAGGGATGGTGCCCAGGAGGCACGCCGCGCTGGTGGAGAATGGTGCGGGCTGAGCCCGAGCTCGCGCCGGCAAGCCAACGGCTGCGGCGGGTCACTCACCGAGAGGACGCTCATGCGGATTGGGGTCTCCAACAGGCACGCCATCTTGAGCCTTCCCACCCGGCTGCAGCCGGCGCCCGCGCGGGGCCCGGCACTTTCGACAGCCGACTACTGAGCCAACCACAGGTACCTCTGGAGAAAGTGAGGCAGGCAGACGAGAACAGACCACGCTCTAGACACCGCCGAAGTATGGCCAGAGCGAGCAGAGGGAAGAGCAAAGGGAAACCGCGCCAGGGCCCTCCTTACGAATCGTCCTCTTAGAAACGGCAGCTACTCTCCGCCTGGGTTAGAGGTGGGAGCGGGCAGCAGTCCCCGCATGCGCAACGAAGACACGCCGGCCCCACCTGCGGCAGGCGGTGGGCGGAGCCTCGGGGGCGGAGTCTAGCTTCAAGCTTCGCAGATTGATTCGTTACAGTTTCTTGCGTTCGCGTACTCATTATTCAAAAAAACTCCTGTGTGGAGCCACCTATATAATTTGAAGTTCACGTTCACATTCATTATCTCACTCCTTCTTTGCATACACACTCCTAGCGTCGTTATTATCTCCGTCTTACAGATGGAGAAACTGATCTCAGAGCCAAGTCCTCTGCCACCAGTGTTTCACAATCCAGCGCCGAAGGGTGCTCTGTTTCAGCATTATTTGCCCGACTCTTTTATTCTAGTGTAGAAAATGGATACTCTAGAGCCAGATCGCCTGAGTTTAATCTTTTCTGTTTCACAAAACTATATTACCTCGGAAAGTTACTTAAATTCCTGTGCTTCCATTTCCTCTTGTGTCAAATAAAGGGTTAGGGGAATGGAAAATGCAGTAAAACTCGTAGAGCATGCCTGAGACATGGAAAGCGCTGTATATGTGTTAGCGTTTCTCCAGCCTCTGAGTCAAATAGAAAAAAAACGGGAGGTTCCAATATCTGACTAATTCACCCTAAAGCTCTGGAATGTATGCTTAGTAGTGTCTGGCTCTTTGCGAACCCATGAACTCCTCTGTCGCTGGAATTCTCCAGGCAAGAATACTGGAGTGGGTTGCCATTCCCTTTTCCAGGGGACCTCCGGATCCAGGGTTCGAACCCAGGTCTCCTGCATTGCAGGCAAATTCTTTACCGTCTGAGCCACCAGGAAAGCCCAACACTCTGATAATTGAAGCCAAAGAAAAATATGTTTCTAATCCTATTTTCTGGCTGACAAATTAGCTCTCTCGCTCCATATGTATGTGTGTGAGTGTGTGTGTAGATAAAACTAAGGGTTTGGCTGAACAGGTTTCAACTTCATGCTACTTGCAACCAGCAAGGTATTCACAGGGTGACTGCAATGAACCTGTTATGTTACTTGTCTTTCTCCCATTTCTGGACACTCCCTAAGGCAGGCTGGTAGTACCTCTGCTCTGGACTAAAGGGTGACTGCAATGAACCCCCTGTTATTTTTACTTGTTTTTCGCAACGAAGACACGCCGGCCCCACCTGCGGCAGGCGGTGGGCGGAGCCTCGGGGAGTCTAGCTTCAAGCTTCGCAGATTGATTCGTTACAGTTTCTTGCGTTCGCGTACTCATTATTCAAAAAAACTCCTGTGTGGAGCCACCTATATAATTTGAAGTTCACGTTCACATTCATTATCTCACTCCTTCTTTGCATACACACTCCTAGCGTCGTTATTATCTCCGTCTTACAGATGGAGAAACTGATCTCAGAGCCAAGTCCTCTGCCACCAGTGTTTCACAATCCAGCGCCGAAGGGTGCTCTGTTTCAGCATTATTTGCCCGACTCTTTTATTCTAGTGTAGAAAATGGATACTCTAGAGCCAGATCGCCTGAGTTTAATCTTTTCTGTTTCACAAAACTATATTACCTCGGAAAGTTACTTAAATTCCTGTGCTTCCATTTCCTCTTGTGTCAAATAAAGGGTTAGGGGAATGGAAAATGCAGTAAAACTCGTAGAGCATGCCTGAGACATGGAAAGCGCTGTATATGTGTTAGCGTTTCTCCAGCCTCTGAGTCAAATAGAAAAAAAACGGGAGGTTCCAATATCTGACTAATTCACCCTAAAGCTCTGGAATGTATGCTTAGTAGTGTCTGGCTCTTTGCGAACCCATGAACTCCTCTGTCGCTGGAATTCTCCAGGCAAGAATACTGGAGTGGGTTGCCATTCCCTTTTCCAGGGGACCTCCGGATCCAGGGTTCGAACCCAGGTCTCCTGCATTGCAGGCAAATTCTTTACCGTCTGAGCCACCAGGAAAGCCCAACACTCTGATAATTGAAGCCAAAGAAAAATATGTTTCTAATCCTATTTTCTGGCTGACAAATTAGCTCTCTCGCTCCATATGTATGTGTGTGAGTGTGTGTGTAGATAAAACTAAGGGTTTGGCTGAACAGGTTTCAACTTCATGCTACTTGCAACCAGCAAGGTATTCACAGGGTGACTGCAATGAACCTGTTATGTTACTTGTCTTTCTCCCATTTCTGGACACTCCCTAAGGCAGGCTGGTAGTACCTCTGCTCTGGACTAAAGCAATAGTCTTCCATCTGACACTGTAGCTCTAGCATGACCTGCAATTTGCTCCTCACTGTTTTCCTATCTTATCCCTGTACTTAGTTTTTGAATATATTGTGGTGCTAATCATCCTTGCTTGTAGGCCACTGTTGCCTAATAAACAGTTGATTTTCTGGAAAGCAGGGATTTCATTTTAGATTTTTTTCCTGCTGCACCACTATTTCCCAAACTTCAGTACCCTCCATACCACCCACACAGTCTTTGCCAATCTGCACCCAGGTATTATTCCCTCAGTGTTTTTGTTTAAAACCAATTTCAACTCATTAAATAATTTTAGCCTCATCCTAAACCATAGTACTCTGAAAAGTCAGGTGTATATATTTATTCTAGTACACATTAACATAATAACTACAAAATGTTTAAATGTCCATCCGTGTATCACCTAGGATCATGTCAGGTACTACTACATACCACAACAGAGCAGAACATAATGCTTACACAGGGTGTCCAAAAAGTATCAACTAAAATTGTAGTTGACATTTACATGGCATAGAGTTGTTGTAGCTGTATTTGATCTACATGCCAGTAATAAGCTTAAGCATTACATCCTCGAGGGAACCACTCCCCCAACTATAGGTTAGGTGACCCCTTGCCCCTATATCTTCACGTATCATTCTGTTCTTGCCTCTAACATAGCATTTCCAACAACAGACTGTAACATTGGGGGTAATGTTCTACTCGTCTGTTTCCCCATAATACATATCCAAATGGACTATTGACTTTAGTTTGGGCACTGCCAAAGGTATATCCTGGGGACAATGATTTGGGTGCAGGTAGTGTAATTAGGAAGTGTTTCTGTGGAATAGGATCAATGGCTCACCAAGAGTGAAAAGAAAAGAAAGAAGAAAAAGCCAGTATAGGAGCTTCCCTGGTGGTCCAGTTGGTAAAGAGAGTGCCTTACAGTGCAAGGGGCACTGGTTCAATCCCTGGCCTGGGAAGATCCCACGTGCCGCGGAGCGGCTGGACGGGTGTGTCCAATTACAATCCAGCGCTCTGGAGGCATATGCCCAGAGCCAGTGCTATGCAAGGAGAGGTGCCACTGATGGGAGGCCCACACAGGCCAAAGAATGGAGATGGATTAAAATAAATAAATAAAAAGTCAATAAAAGAGGCCAAAAATTTTTTTAAAAAAGTTTAATGGCAAAAAAAAAGTCAGTATAAGGGTCCATTGTTGAAGTCACTGCTTATTCCTTAAGGACCTGTGAGAAACGTATACCATGCCCCCAACCCTAGATAACCATCTTGAAGTCGGAGCATTAATACACCACTTCCATCCTGTACTGGCTGAGGGTTTTCCCATAGTTTTCTCCTGGATTCTACTTGTGCACAGTACAGAGAGGGGCTTTCTTAACTTGAAGAGAAAAGCAGAATCTGCCAGCTCCCATTTGGGGCAGGACATGAAGAACACATGCAGCAGAACCCTCGTTGCAGCTGTGGACAAAATCAAAGCATCCAGGTTTTGCTGTTTTATTTCAAGAAAACTGACATGGCTATTTACAGGAATAGATTAATCAATAGATTAATAAAGCCCTAAGCTTGAAGATGAGGCATCCCACTTCTAGTTCAAATTTTGCTAATAAATAATCTTAAGTACACCCTGAAACCCTAAATAATGAGTAGTAATGGAGGAGGAATTTTAAAAATTTTGATTCAGCGTCTATGGAACAACAACAACAAAACAGTTAACTTGGGCACAATGCTGCAGAATGGGAATAGCCACCCAGACTCCTCAGCCAACAGGAATCAAATTTCTCCCCATCCTTCCCAATCTCAGAGTAGTATTAATTTCTGAAAAAATGACAAGAAAGTGTGAGTCTAATAATAACACTGTAGACATATGCAATTGAATGTAGTAGGAAATAAATCTGAAAAGTACTTATCAATGTCTAAATGAAACTCTCATGGTAGAGAAATAAAGCTATATTTTTGAAAGTAGAAACATATCTATGCAAAAGAAAAAAATAGTAAAAAATAAAGCTTAAAGTGTAGAAAGATTCAAAACAAAAATGGAATGATCTCAAAAGGAATTTAGAATTTAGAAGACCCTTTAAAGGTTTGAAAACAGAAGAGATTCTTTAAACAATTTAAAAAGAAAAAATTGACTATCAGTGGTGCAGAGAAGAAATGGTTCTGTTCAACAGACACTAACTGTGGGTTTGCTGGTGCTCACATTGTGTTAATGCCAGGGATTCAAAGTGGAATAAAGACATACCTTCAAGCAGACAGGAAGAGGAGTGAGTCCCTGAGAGGTTCAATGCTTTGCTCTCTTACACTCTGGATCCAGTCTCTCGTGGGAGATTACAGAGCACTCACTTAAGCAGCCAATTAAGGAAAATCTAAAAGAGCTTTTCAATGAGAAATAATGCATCCGTAATTCAGGTGCCTGGAGGATGGAAAATATGTATACATATAAAGCAGAATTAGTAAGAAGTTGAAAAAGTCTGGTAGAAACAGTAAAAAAAGAAAATGCACAGGTTTCGCTGGTAGCTCAGTGGTAGAGTTCACCTGCCAATGCAGGAGGCACAAGTTCGACCCCTGATCCGGGAAGATCCCACGTGCTGAGGAGCAACTAAACCTGTGAGCCACAACTATGGAGGCTGTGCTCTAGAACTTCGAAGCCGCAACTGTTGAGCCCGTGTGTGTCAATTACTGGAGCCTGTGTGCCCTGGAGCCCGAGTTCCACAACAAGAGAAGTCACGGCAACAAGAAGCCTGCTCACCTCAACTAGAGAGTAGCCCCTACTCCCTGCAACTAGAAAAGAGCCTGCAGCAGCAGTGAAAACCCAAATAGCCAAAAATAAAAATAAATAAATAAACTTAAAAAAATGTACTTTATAGTTTTTAACATATTTATTTATTTGGCTGCACTGAGTCTTAGTTGTGTCACATGGGATCTTTAAGTTTCAGCATGTGGTATCTAGTTCTCTGATCCAGATGGAACCTGGGCCCTGCATTGGGAGCACAGTCCTAGTCACTGGAGCATCAGAGAACACACAGAATGTCCTTTATATAACTAAATAATTGCTATGATTGAATTCCAAGTTACAAATATAGAAGAAATGCTGGAATTTGAAAAACATCCCTTGATGACCACCTGAGTTATAACTGAGGCAAGAATCAACATGAATTCTAAAGCTAAATGGTGCAAATAAGAAGAGAAACAGAACCTCCCCACAAGTTACTAATGATGGTGGAGACACTTGGTAGACACCACTTAATTCGAGAAATTATAATTAATATTACCATTAATGGGATAAGTAGACATCATGATACGATGCACTGAAAAGGATACATCACTTCTGTGGTACTCCTGAAAACATCAGACAAACCTTTAGGGACATACTACAAAATAACACATCTATATCCTTCAAAACTGGCATGAAAGACAAAGAAAAGCTGAATAACTGCTATAGATGAAAGGAAACCAGAGTGACATGACACTAAATGCAACTTGTGATCTAGAATTGAATCCTGAAAAAAAAGAAATTCCCCTCTTGCTACGTAGCACATAAAGGGGAAAGTTGGCCAATTGTGAACAAATTCTGTACTGTTATGAAGAGAATACTCTGTTCTTAGGAAACACAGAGTGAAGAATTTAAGTGTGAAAAAACAGCGTCATTGTGGATTAAGCAACTGTCTTTTCTTTAATAATGAGAAAGGACTTCATGTAGAAAATAATAATCAGAGGACCTGAAAATTAATTCATTCAACAAAATATATTTACTAGGTTCCTATTATGTGCCAGAACCTGTGGTCAGGGGTAGTAATAGAATTAATAAGAGATATATATTCTCTGTTATCACAGAGCTTTCAAAAAGGGAAGAGAGGAACTTCCGTGGTGGTCCAGTGATTAGGACTCTGCCTCCACTTTCCACTGCATGGGGCACGGGTTCAATCCCTGGTCAGGGAACTAAGATCCACTTGTGACAAGGTGCAGTGGAAGGTCGGGGAAGAAGAGAGACAATTATTAGAATGTGGGATTAAAAGTGAAAGAGTGTGGGGCTAAGAGAGGGTCTACGAGGAAACCACATCAGGACTAAGGTCAAAAGAGGTCATTCTGGTAGAGGTGGCTCGCTCTAGTTCTCTGACAATGATTTTGAATTCTTTATAAAAATTGCTATGATTGAATTCCAAGTTACAAATATAGAAGAAATGCTGGAATTTGAAAAACATCCCTTGATGACCACCTGAGTTATAACTGAGGCAAGAATCAACATGAATTCTAAAGCTAAATGGTGCAAATAAGAAGAGAAACAGAACCTCCCCACAAGTTACTAATGATGGTGGAGACACTTGGTAGACACCACTTAATTCGAGAAATTATAATTAATATTACCATTAATGGGATAAGTAGACATCATGATACGATGCACTGAAAAGGATACATCACTTCTGTGGTACTCCTGAAAACATCAGACAAACCTTTAGGGACATACTACAAAATAACACATCTATATCCTTCAAAACTGGCATGAAAGACAAAGAAAAGCTGAATAACTGCTATAGATGAAAGGAAACCAGAGTGACATGACACTAAATGCAACTTGTGATCTAGAATTGAATCCTGAAAAAAAAGAAATTCCCCTCTTGCTACGTAGCACATAAAGGGGAAAGTTGGCCAATTGTGAACAAATTCTGTACTGTTATGAAGAGAATACTCTGTTCTTAGGAAACACAGAGTGAAGAATTTAAGTGTGAAAAAACAGCGTCATTGTGGATTAAGCAACTGTCTTTTCTTTAATAATGAGAAAGGACTTCATGTAGAAAATAATAATCAGAGGACCTGAAAATTAATTCATTCAACAAAATATATTTACTAGGTTCCTATTATGTGCCAGAACCTGTGGTCAGGGGTAGTAATAGAATTAATAAGAGATATATATTCTCTGTTATCACAGAGCTTTCAAAAAAAGGGAAGAGAGGAACTTCCGTGGTGGTCCAGTGATTAGGACTCTGCCTCCACTTTCCACTGCATGGGGCACGGGTTCAATCCCTGGTCAGGGAACTAAGATCCACTTGTGACAAGGTGCAGTGGAAGGTCGGGGAAGAAGAGAGACAATTATTAGAATGTGGGATTAAAAGTGAAAGAGTGTGGGGCTAAGAGAGGGTCTACGAGGAAACCACATCAGGACTAAGGTCAAAAGAGGTCATTCTGGTAGAGGTGGCTCCCCGGCTCTGACCTGAAGTGTCAGCAGGAACAGACCAGCAAAACTCTGAGCACTGCTCCACACAGAACTTGGCTTGTCCATAAATATGTGTCTAATGAAACAACTAAGACACCCCTTCTCTGCGTTTAGCTGTGAAAACACTGGCAGATCTTCCAAACTCATTGCCAGGACAAGAACCCCTATTATTTATAGGAGAAGAGATACTATAAAAACCAGCGGGTCTCCAGATGACTTCGCAATTTCTGGATTACTGGAGACTAAAAGACACCCCCACCCAGACTCTAGGGCTTCCCTGGTGGCTTAGATGGTAAAAAATCTGCCCAAACCCGACTCAATCCCAAGGTCAGGAAGATCCCCTGGAGAAGAGAATGGCAACCCACTCCAGAATTCTTAAACAGAGGAATCTGGCAGGCTACAGCCCATGGGGTTGCAAAAGGTGGAACACGACTGAGAGACTCACACACACACACAAACACACACCTCAAGCAATAATGACCATAGTAGGCAATGAGTTTGAAAGTGGAGACTTGAAGGTGACAAGTTAGGCAAAGTAAATCCAATCTTTACCATTTACACAATACAGGAAGGGGATCTGGACATCATCAAATCTATAAACAAGAGATATTGCTTGCCTTTTCTAAAAGTCTGATGAAATCAGGAAGTCCAAAGGAATGTCTGACAAGTTTAAGATTCAGAGGCTAGAGATGCCACAGAACTTCTTTTTATTAGTATCTTTCTGTGATGTTTGCCTCTCTAGTTTTACCACCACAGATTTGCTCACTCCTTCCTTGCAGTTAGTGTACTGCCATCAGGTGTGGTAGGTACCGTAGTCAATCACAAGATATAGACAACAGGGATAAATGTTTTATCTCGATTTGTCTGTGTGTGTGTGTGGCTATTCTGGATTTTCACTGCTACTGCAGGCTAGCTGCAGGGAATGGGGGGCTACTTTCTAGTTGAGGTGAGCAGGCTTCTTGTTGCAGTGGCTTTTCTTGTGTGAAACTTGGGCTCTAGGGCACACAGGCTTCAGTAGTTGTGGCACACGAGCTCAACAGTTACAGCTTGGAGGCTCTAGAGCATAGGTTCTATAGTTGTGGCTCACAGGCTTAGTTGCTCTGCAGCATGTGGGATCTTCCCAGATCAGGGATCGAACCTGTGTTTCCTGAATTGGCAGGCGAACTCTTCACCACTGAGTCACCAGGGAAGCCCCTATCTTGATGTTTATAACAGTTTGTTTATAAACCGACTTGAGGGCTTCCCTGGTGGTCCAGTGGGTAAGGACACCACCTGGCAGTGCAAGAGGTGCCAGTTCGATCCCTGGCCTGGGAAGATCCCACGTGCCGCGGAGCGACTGGACCGATGTGTCCAATTACCGAGCCGGAGCTCTGGAGCGCATGCGCCCAGAGCTGGTGCCCTGCGATGAGGCCACCTTGATGGGAGGCCCACATGGGCCAAAGAACAAAGATGAATGAAAATAGATAAATGAAAGACCAATAGAAGTGCCCCCCCCCCCAGAAGAAAAAAACCCGACTTGACAACTCATTGCCCGGGTAGTTCCACGGCTCTCTCCCTTATTTCATGACGGTTTCTGCTCACCGTCAACGTGGTCTTCCAGAATCACAATTCATTAAGGACTCTACCCCCATCACAGCATTTCCTATCTCCTCACTCTGTCCTAAATCATTCATCTTTTAAACACAATACCTCCTTCCTGTGTGATTTTTTTAACTAAAAAATTTATTTACTTATTTTTAATTTTGGCCATACCCACGGCATGTGGGATCTTATTTCCCAGTCCAGGGATTGGACCTGTGCCCCCTGCACTGGGAACTCAGAGTCTTAACCACTGGTCAAAGGTCTGGAGGGGTGGGATGGGGGGAACTGAGGGGGTGGGGACCATGGATATGCATATGACTGATCTGGGAACATACATGTCTGTGAACTACAAAACTGTAAAATCTTTAAAATAAAGAATTTAAAAAAAAAAAAACAAAAAACCACTGGACCACCAGGGAAGTCCTTGTCATTTTTTTTTTTTTTTAAATTTTGGCCACTTTTATTGATTTTTTATTTATGTATTCTCCTCCATCTTTATTCTTTCACCTGTGTAAGCCTCTTGCAGGCACCTCTCTCATTGCAGAGCTCAGGGCACATGAGCTCCAGAGTGCTGGCTCGTAATTGGACACACCTGTCCAGCGGCTCTGAGGCACGAGGGATATTCCCGATCCAGGGCTTGAACTGGCATCCCTTGCACTGCAAGGCAGACCCACTGGATCACTAGGGAAACTCTTGTCATTTATTTGTATGAAACTCTGGCTGGATTTCATTATCAAGTCACATTTTTTCAAGAAGGGCTCATGGGCATTATCTCCTTGGAGTTCTTTCGTGGTTGAAAACGTCTTGCTTGTTGCCTTTTACCTGAGTGATTTTACTTGGTACAGTACTATCTAATTTACTTGGTACAGTACTATATAAGTTACAGATCTTATTCTGATTTTGCTATTATCCTAAATATGTATTTTATAGCAACTCTAACATTCAGTTATCACAAAATTTCAGTATCCTTTAGTTTTTAATCTTTCTCAGTCTGTTCTTATATTTCATGGCAATCATATTAAAAAAAAAAAAAAAGCAGGCCAGGCAGTTAAAAAATCTTGTCAAGTTCACTTTATTTCCTATTTTTCAAAATTAGATTCAGTTTATGCATTTTTTTGCAGGAGTACCACAGGAATAATGCAAATCATATCAGGGGGCAGGGGATGTGGATTTATCCATTCCTAGTCAGATTAACTTTGATCGTTCTATTAAGTGATGTCTGTCAGGTTTCCCTAGTGTAAAATCCCTATTTGTCTCTTTGTTAAAATATATATCTTTTGGAAAGATACTTTGAGATCATATAAATAGCCTCAAAAATAGATACGTTGAGACTGTGTAAGTATGTTAATACTCTTCAGTGTTACCTAGTCGTTACAGCATCCATTGAAGATTCTTGCTTGAAGCAGTGATGATGGTGATGATAGCAAATGGTGATTTCTAACTCCAACTTTCTTTCTATACTTATCAATCAGCACTCTTAAATAAATAAGATCTCTCTTTTCCTACTTATTTGTTTATTTATTTATTTCTATTAGGATGGAATAGTAGATTCCTACTTTATTAAATGAGCTAATGTCCGTTACTGTGATTAAGGATTTTGATGCTGAAAGTGTTTCAGATTTGGCCTGTGGGAAAGCCTTCACTCGACATCATTTCAATGTTCCAAATTCTTTGAGTACTTCCTTGCTTCCTTTTTGTCTCTTTTTTATTTTTTAAATGATCAAAGTTTGATAACACATTTATAGGAGATTTGGAAAATACAGAACAGAGTTACATATAGTTCCACTATATATTACAATTTTTTAAAAAACTTATATTTTACTTTTAACTTTTACAGAGTTTTGTTGTTTACAGATGTGTATGTTCCCAGATTAGTCATATGTATATTCCCCTCTTCCCACCCCTCCCGACCATCACACAGCACCCCTTCAGGATCCCCTTTTCTCACAGAGCAATGACTATAGCTATTTTCTTCACATATGATAGTACAGGTTTTCATGCTACTTCCTTTATGCCTCCCACCCACTGTTCATTCCCTGACAATGTCCATCTGTCTACTGTCCATGTCTGTTTTTCCATCGCTTCACTGCATGTGTTATCATTGTCATCCTACTAGATTCCATATATATGTGTGAGTATATTGTACTTGTCCTTCTCTTTCTGACTTACTTCACTTTTTATGATACGTTCTAGATCCAGCCACCTCATTAGGACTGATCCTTCTGCATTTCATTTAACAGCTGAGTAGTATTCCATTGTATATATGTACCAGAGCTTCTTAATCCATTCATTCGTCGATGGACATCCAGGTTGCTTCCATGTTCTAGCTATTGTATAGAGAGCTACAATGAACATTGGGGTACAGGTGTTTCTTTCAGTTTTGATTTTATCAGGGTATAAGCCTAATAGTGGGATTGCTGTGTCGTATGGTGCTTCTATTTTTAGTTTTTTAAGAAATCTCCATACTGTCTTCCATAGAGGCTGTATCAATTTACATTCCCACCAGTAATGCAAGAGTGTTCCCTTTTCTCTGCACCCTCTACAATAATTTTTTAAGTAGGCAAATTAAGATTTTTAGTTGGAATTTCAATATCAAACTCTTGAAAATTAATAGAATGAATATATGGAAAAGTAGAAGAATATAGTAGACCTAAAAAGCACTATAAACCAATTAAACATAATTAAGATTTATACAATTTTCATACAATAGTAGGATACAAATTCTATTCAATTTCCCATAGACTATAAGCTCAAACACACTGAAACATATCCAGGAACATAAAACAAGGTGCAAAAGTTTCATGGTCTAAAGGTACTTAAATCCTACAAAATCCGTTCTCTTATCACTGGAATTATGTTAGAAATTAATATTAAAAAGGTTTAAACAGAACAGAGTTACATATATCATTAAACAATTTTTTTAAAAACTTATATTTTACTTTTAACTTTTACAGAGTTTTGTTGTTTACAGATGTGTATGTTCCCAGATTAGTCATATGTATATTCCCCTCTTCCCACCCCTCCCGACCATCACACAGCACCCCTTCAGGATCCCCTTTTCTCACAGAGCAATGACTATAGCTATTTTCTTCACATATGATAGTACAGGTTTTCATGCTACTTCCTTTATGCCTCCCACCCACTGTTCATTCCCTGACAATGTCCATCTGTCTACTGTCCATGTCCGTTTTTCCATCGCTTCACTGCATGTGTTATCATTGTCATCCTACTAGATTCCATATATATGTGTGAGTATATTGTACTTGTCCTTCTCTTTTTTACTTACTTCACTTTTTATGATACGTTCTAGATCCAGCCACCTCATTAGGACTGATCCTTCTGCATTTCATTTAACAGCTGAGTAGTATTCCATTGTATATATGTACCAGAGCTTCTTAATCCATTCATTCGTCGATGGACATCCAGGTTGCTTCCATGTTCTAGCTATTGTATAGAGAGCTACAATGAACATTGGGGTACAGGTGTTTCTTTCAGTTTTGATTTTATCAGGGTATAAGCCTAATAGTGGGATTGCTGTGTCGTATGGTGCTTCTATTTTTAGTTTTTTAAGAAATCTCCATACTGTCTTCCATAGAGGCTGTATCAATTTACATTCCCACCAGTAATGCAAGAGTGTTCCCTTTTCTCTGCACCCTCTACAATAATTTTTTAAGTAGGCAAATTAAGATTTTTAGTTGGAATTTCAATATCAAACTCTTGAAAATTAATAGAATGAATATATGGAAAAGTAGAAGAATATAGTAGACCTAAAAAGCACTATAAACCAATTAAACATAATTAAGATTTATACAATTTTCATACAATAGTAGGATACAAATTCTATTCAATTTCCCATAGACTATAAGCTCAAACACACTGAAACATATCCAGGAACATAAAACAAGGTGCAAAAGTTTCATGGTCTAAAGGTACTTAAATCCTACAAAATCCGTTCTCTTATCACTGGAATTATGTTAGAAATTAATATTAAAAGAGGTTTGAAAATAACTCACATATTTTCAAGGAGCACTCCTTCATTTTCTGGCATAAGATGATCCAGGCTCATTTTGTATGTTCTCTGCCTTGGAATCACCCACTCAGCAAAGAGACTTGATTTAGAGGGGGAAAGTCTGACTGTGCTTGTTTTAATTAATATCTGCTCAGCTTCACCCCAGATTATGCTCTTTTTAGCATGTGTCCATAGTTCATATGTGGTTTCTTTTTTCATCCTGCACATCACTGAGTATGGGTTTCCCTGGTGGCTCACTGGTAAAGAATCTACCTGTCAAGCAGGAGACATGAGTTCGATCCTTGGGCTGGGAAGATCCCCTGGAGAACCCACTCCAGTATTCTTGCCTGGGAAATCCAATGGACGAGGAGCCTGGAGGGCTACAGTTTATGGAGTCTCAGTAGAGTCACACAACTTAGTGACTAAACAAGAGCATCATTGAGTACCTCTATCTAGATACTGTCTTTGCTCTGACAGAATCAGCGAATTTCTTTCCCATCAGATGTGAGGTATTTTCCCCACATGACCACACACAGTTTGAGAGGGTCTACCTGTTCAGTGAAGGGACCTTCATGTTTGCAAAAAGAAATTACCTTCATGTTCATTCAATTCATTTTTCTCCAAATTTACTGTTTTTCCTCATTCAGAATGGAAAGAGTGGAAGCTATCAGTTTAGTTTTATTCTCTCTGGATTGGAGAAAGTCAGCGAGAATTTCCAGGTTTATTGACATACCAGTGTGACTTCTGGAGATGAGTCATGGGTTGGAAATATAGTTAAAAACTGAGCCATGATGAACTTCTTCATCCCTATTCATAATCTTCCATTTCCTTCTTTGCCCATGAAGTTTTATTGTTGTTTCCTACTGGTCACAAAAGAAGAAAATTCAAGTTGACATATTAAAATTTTATTGTAAAATGTACATGAAAGTGAACTACAAAACTCTGTAAAACCTTTAAAATAAAGAATAAAAAAAATGTACATGAAAATCACAAGGAGACACCATTGCACACCTAACAAAATGGCTACAGTTTAACAGACAGATAATACCAAGTGCTGTTGAGTGCGTGGAATAATTAGAACAGTCGTACTACTTATGAAAGTATAAATTAGCACCACCATCTTAGAAACTGATGCTATGTATTAAAATTAAACATATACCTACTATGTTACCCAGAGATTCCATTCCTGTGAGTAAACCAAGGAGAAAAATTGCTATGTCCACCAGAAGACTTAACAAAAATGTGCGTGGTGGCTTTATTCATAACAGCCCCAAGTTAGAAACAATCTGAATGTCCTTCAACAGAAAAATAGATCTAAGCACTGTGGTATGTTAACATAGTGGAATACTACACAGCAATATGAAATAGCATACTATGGCTGTATCTAACTATGGTACAGATGATACCAAACCAAGCTTAGGTCTGCTTGCTCATTTATAGTGAAGCTCAATCTACTGACACTAGGTTGTGGTGAAGGGAAATGCAGCATTTATTGCAGGGTGCCAAGTCAAGAGTACAGGTAGATAATGATCAAAAGATCTGAATAATCAAAATAATAATAATAAACAAATGATCTGAACTCATTGATGGCTTTCAGGGAAAGGTTTTTCAAGACAGGGTGAGGGAGGGGATTGTGGGGTGCATGATTAGCTCATGGACATTCTGATTGTTTGGTGGTGAAGTAATCAGGAAACAATACTTGTCAACCTTTTGGCTCCAACCAGCCTGGGGTCTCTGTGCTTATGGGCAGCACACAGTTAACTTCTTCCATGTGGGGTTTCAGTATCTTCAAAGCAGCTCAGAGGATATGGCTCAGGATATTATCTGTAATACCCCTTTAGGAGGAACTAAAGGTCCTTGACTTTGTTTAGCAGCTTAACTATTATTACTTTGTCTTCTTTGATTGTTTCTCTTTGCTTCTGCATTTTCTCACTTCTCTAAGTAAATACATTCTTTGGAAGAGAACTCCAAGTATAACTCGGACACTAGTGTTTCTACAAACAAGAGACAGGCAGAGGACATTGTGGGAGAGTCTAGGGGGGGTTGTTGTCGGGGAGGCTGGTGATGTGGTCTTCTGCCCTGGGAAGGCCTCATAGGGTCCTCCTGCTTGGTTCCATAAGAGTCATGGATGACTCCCACAGGTATTAAGTGAAGGAAGTCAGAGTTATACATATATACACTGACATATATACGCTGACATTTCAATGAAGTTTAAAAACAATTAAAGCTGATTTTATGGTGATAAAGGTTAGAATAGAGTTTTTCTTTTGGGAGAATAGACTTGAGAGAAAGCACTAGAGATTCTTTAGAAATGCTGGAAATGTTTTATATATTGATTTGGGTGATTAGATGTGGAAAAGTGCATAAAAATGTGCACTTAAGATTTTATTTATTCATGGGACTTAAGTAAGATAATGAAAGTTAAAATTAACAATTTTTACATGGAGGGAGAAAAAAGATCTAGAAAAAAATAATTCCTGGAGATTTAAAATCAAATGAAAGAAGTTAAATTTAGTATCTGTTTTTACATATTTCAAAAAATGTAATACAGAAAGAAAATAAAACATTAAAAATTGAAAAATATTTCGATTTTATTTTCATTTTTTATACCCTCTTGATAGATTTACATATCATGAAAATTGTATCTTCTTTGTAAATTTGAAGTAAATTGTGTATAAATCACTCATAAATGTCTTTCAATGGATTTATGTCTTTGGCAACTTAAACGTTGTTTTCTTATTGTCACTATTTTGTTTACATCTGCTGCTTCATTTTAAATGAATTTGGTGTCTTTGTCGCTGTAAATTGTTTAATTTTAGATCGCTATATTATTCTCTATATTATCTTGATTATATTTGGGCACACCTTTCAACTTGTGGAATCCTTGTGGGTTGGAAATCTGCCCTCTGCATGGATAGTGCAGAGTCATAATCACTGGACCTCCAGAGAAGTCCGATTAGATTGATTAAATTTCTTGATTAAATTTGCCATAAGGGTTTTATTTGCTTGTTTCTGCCTTGGCCACTAATTTATAAATTGTCAGTCTGGTCCTTTTCCTTCCTGGATGTTTTCGAGTCATTCTTCCGCTTTCGTTGAGTTTGCAGTACAGTTATGCAAACAACTGTTTGGTAGGAAAGTGAGGAATTCCCAGCCCCTTCAAAAAAAAAAAAAAACTGATAATTTTAGAAGCTCTAAGAAGAGATGATTTCAAAATATATTTTGAAACTTAAAATAGTTTTTAAGTTGTATTTTAAATTCGTTTTTATTTTGGAATGTCTTTAAAAGTCTTTTAATTTCTAATCATTTTTCAGGCAATTATCTTCGCCGTGAGAGGCACACCCTAGGTTTGCTTTCGTATTATCAAACTACACTATTTCCAGGAGTTTATAAGTTTGTTTGCTTATTTTACTATTCTGGTTTTGGTTTTAAGCATCTGTCAGACTGTTCAGACTCAAAAGACTCGCCAAGACAACTCGAGTCAATTTTTAAGCTCCGTGGAATAGTTCAGTGGGTCTTGCCTTTCCCAATCCCTTTCTCGCGATATTTGGAAACCGGAAGTGAATTATGCTACTGGAGACTTATTTGCAGGAGGCGGCATGTCTACGGAGGTCGGTGGGAGTTGAGTGATCAGCCCCGTCTCGGCTGCTTGGCCTGTGCTGGCTCTGCTTTAGGAGGTCGCGGGCGGCGGCCCCCGACTCGGGTCGGCAGGATGCGCGTGGCTGTGGCCGGCTGCTGCCACGGCGAGCTGGACAAAATCTATGAGACGCTGGCGCTGGCGGAGCGGCGCGGCCCGGGGCCGATAGACCTTCTGCTCTGCTGCGGCGACTTCCAGGCAGTGCGCAACGAGGCCGACCTGCGCTGCATGGCTGTGCCGCCCAAATACCGCCACATGCAGACATTCTACAGGTGAGGAACGCGCCCCGGCCCGGGATCGCGGTGCGAGCTGCTAATAGTCAGCGGTGGGGGCCGAGAATCCGCGCTGCGTTCCAGTCCTGTCTGCCTACAGCTGACCAACTGTCCTGAGTTGTGGTTTCTCGTCTTTGTTCACAATGTGTATCTAGAAACTGGCGCTTACTAAATGCCACTTTTCTTCTTTTCATTCGTCTGTTTTATTTGTTTTGGAAGGGATCGTAACCTGAGAGGAACACCTGACAGGTTAATCTAACTTAATGCTTGGTAAGACTCTGAGAGTAGTTAATTTAATGATCCTAGAGCTTTTATTGGCCGCTTGCTGTGTGCTAGTCCTCATTCGAGAAACGAAAGTTAGAGCAGGGAGCTGAAAAAAGTTTTTGACTTCATTGAACATATATTGATTGGCTTGAAACCCAAAGCGGTGGCTCTTCATTCTTAAGGATAGGGATGGGCAATTCGTTTTAGGAAGAGCTTTTTAATGATGAGCTCAGATATTTTTTTTCCTTCGGACCGTATTTTGCTTTTCTGCTGTACCTAATTGTATGGGCATACCCACTTGCTTTTCTCTGTGCCACATTTCTGCAATGACAGCTGACAACTTTTACCGTTATTTCCTAGGTATTACTCTGGGGAGAAAAAGACTCCGGTTCTCACGATTTTCATCGGGGGAAACCATGAAGCCTCAAATCATTTGCAAGAGTTGCCCTACGGTGGTTGGGTAGCACCAAATATTTATTATTTAGGTATGTGTTTGTGGGTAATTTATTGGTGGGATGGAATGGAAGAGCAGGTCAGGATTTGCATACCAATTGATCAGCATCTTGAGATGTGTAGTGTTTTGGGACTCTCTTGATTTAGTTAAATCATGCAAATTTAACTAAAATATTTCATGTAAGTTGGTAGTCATGAAAATATGCCCATGCATCCTCTAGTGCTTTAAGCAATACTTAATATAACTGCAGAGAGCTTCTGCACTATTTGCAATCACTTTGTTTTTTCCTACTCCTCTTATTTAAATTAAAAAATAAATTTAATAATGGAAATTGTTAAACATACATAAAATAGAGAATAGTATAATGAATCTATGTACCAGCTTTAACAACGATTATCATTCTGCTATCCTTATTTCAACCCGCTCCCCACCACACTCTTTTCTGGGAGGAGGTGATTAGGATATTTTTTAAGCAAATCTTAAAATAATCAGATTATTGAATTATCATCAGATTATTTTACCTGTAAGTCCTTTGGCACATATTTTTAAGTGATGGGGTTTTTTAAAAATATCACTGCTACAGTATCAGTATTATACCAATTATTTATTCTTATTTATTGCCTAGTTTATGTTCAGATTTCCCTAATTATCGCAAAGATGTCTATTTTATAGTTGACTTGTTCACATAGGATCCAAACAAGGTCCACACATTTTATTTGATTTTCATGATTCTGAAATCTTGTAACTTGTAACTGTCCCTTTTCACTCACCTCCTATGTCATTTATTTGTTGAAGAAAATGGGAAAATTTTCTGGTATTAATGAAATTTTCTGCTTTCTAGGTTTAGTTGATTGGATTTCCTCATGTTGTTTTTTTATCCTGTGTGTTGCCTGTGATCTGCATTTAAGTTTATAGACCTGATTAGGTTCAGGTTCTTTTAATCTTTTGAACTATACAGTCCTTTCATCTCTTTATTTAAATGTTTACAAGTATTTCTACACTTCAGAGGTTTAATTCCTCTATTACTGATTGATCATCTTTTGACAATTGAAAAGGTAAAACTGAAGATGATTAATCAGAGATGAAGTATAGAAACTGAAGGTTCTTTCTACTTTGCACCTGTGACTTTCAGGTTTATAACATGACTCTATTATAGGACATTTTCCGCTGTTCCCACCTCATCCACATATTCCATTAGGTGCCCAGCTTCTCAGGTGACTCGGTGGTAAAGAATCCGCCTACCAATGCAGGAAATATGGATTCAATCCCTACGTGGGGAAGACCCCTTCTTTGGATAAAGAAATGACAGCCTACTCCAGTATTCTTGCCTGTGAAATCCTATAGACAGAGGAGCCTGGCAGGCTGCAGTCCATGGGATCACAAAACAGACAGAACTTAATGACTACACAACGAAACAGCAACAGTTTCCCTTTTCACACACCCTGTCTCATTTGTTCCGTCCTCTCTGGTCAGTCTCTTGCCTGATTTGCTTCTGGTGCTCCCCTTCCTAGTCCGCCTTATATATTGTTGGCATATTTCTGCGTAAAAGAGTAACCTCATCATGATACTTAATTTTCAGATAATTTCAGGACTGCATGGTATTCTTGGTCTCTAACCTGTTCTGTTCGTAAAGAGATTGCTTTTACTATAGTAATTTTATTTACTTGTGTAATTTTTCAGGTTTGGCAGGCGTCGTAAAATACCGAGGAGTAAGGATTGGTGGGATCTCTGGTATCTTTAAATCTCATGACTATCGAAAAGGTATTATTATCCTTGAAAAAAAAACTTAGTACATTCTTTTTTTAAAAACTGAAGTATACTTGACTTACATTGTTACATTAATTTCAGGTTGTATAGCAAATAGGTATTGTTATTCTGAAAATTGTTTTAATTTTTGTCATTTTTTAAAAAAATTTATTTATCTTTTGACTGCACTAGTCTTCATTGTGGTGGGGGTACTCTCTCTAGTTTTGTCAAGTCGGGGCTACTCTAGTTGCCCCATGGCTGTGGGGTTTTAGTTCCCCTAACAGGGGTCAAACCTGTGTCTCCTGCACTGTACCAGGGAAGTTCTCTCAGAATTGTTTTTAAACTTTAGAACTTGTATGTACGTATACATGCTAACTTGCTTCAGTTATGTCTGACTCTTTGCAATCCTATGGACCGTAGCCTGCCAGGCTTTCTGTCCATGGGGTTCTCCAGTCAAGAATACTGGAGTGGGTTGCCATGTTTTCCTCCAGAGGATCTTCCCAGCTCAGGGATCAAACCCACATCTCATCTCTTGCATTTGCAGGCAGATTCTTTATGACTGTCGCTACCTGGGAAGCCCAGAACTTGTATCCCCCAGAGTAACTTAAACATAATATATAGTGTGACTTTTTTTCATTGGATTTCTTCTGTTAACTGGTTTATTCTTAAATTTATATTATAACATATTTTATACATATGAAAACATAGAGAATATTAGAATGTATTATTTGTGTATCCACCGTTTAGTTTTATTTGGTATTTTGGCATTTTTAGTTTTGATTCTTAAGAAGAAAAGTAGTACAGATACAATTGAAGTTCACTGTTTATCTGTCCTGAGTTCCATCTCTCTTTTAATTCCTCTCTTACCTCACCAGGCAGTCACTATTCTGAATTTGATGTTTATCATTCACTTGATTAGTTTATGTCCTTACCATATCAGTAATAGCTTTAAACAATGTACTACATGTTCTAAATTTCATTATAAGTGCATCTTTTTACATGTATCTTTCTGCAGCATGTTTGTTTCATATGTTTTTGAAATGCATGTTGATACATGTAAATCTATTTGTTTGTGAAAAGTATTCCATTGTATAAGTATACCACACTGTATCTGTATGAATTATACCTTGATTTTGTTTTCTTTTAATTTTGGCCTCTATTATTGTTTTTTAATTTATTTGTTTTCACCCATCTCCATTCTTTGGCCTGTGTGGGCCTCCCATTGCAGTGGCCTCTCTCGTTGCAGAGCACTGACTCTGGGCACATGCGCTCCGGAGCGCTGGCTCTTAATTGGACACACCCGTCCAGCCACTCTGCTGCATGTGGGATCTTCCTGGGCCAGGGATCAAATTGGTGCCCCTTGCACTGCAAGGTGGACTCTTTACCCACTGGGCCACCAGGGAAACCCCATACTTTGATTTTTAAAGAAACAGCTTGGATTCATATTGATTTTAAGCTTTCATGAATTAAGTTGGCAGCTAAAACTTATCTTCAATATAATTGTTAAATCGCAAGTCTGTTCCTTGCTGCCCTGCTCCCCATTCTAAACTGTTGGAATGGGCCTATAAAAATAGGCCATCTTTGTGGCAGGTGTGGGTGCAAATAGGAACCACTCTTTGGAGGACAACTGGTAATGTGTGGAAATTATACAAGTATTCTGACTGAGGAATTCTACTTCTAAGAATTTATTGACAGATATAGTCCAGAAGTGCAAAATGATATAAAAAGATGTATTTATTTCAGTCTTCTTTGTAATAGCAAAAGATAGGAACTAGTTAAGTATATCATGATATAGAGACTTCTTTGTCATCCAGTAGTTGAGACTCTAAGCTTCCACTGCAGGGGACAGTTTGATTCTTAAGAAGAAAAGTAGTACAGATACAATTGAAGTTCACTGTTTATCTGTCCTGAGTTCCATCTCTCTTTTAATTCCTCTCTTACCTCACCAGGCAGTCACTATTCTGAATTTGATGTTTATCATTCACTTGATTAGTTTATGTCCTTACCATATCAGTAATAGCTTTAAACAATGTACTACATGTTCTAAATTTCATTATAAGTGCATCTTTTTACATGTATCTTTCTGCAGCATGTTTGTTTCATATGTTTTTGAAATGCATGTTGATACATGTAAATCTATTTGTTTGTGAAAAGTATTCCATTGTATAAGTATACCACACTGTATCTGTATGAATTATACCTTGATTTTGTTTTCTTTTAATTTTGGCCTCTATTATTGTTTTTTAATTTATTTGTTTTCACCCATCTCCATTCTTTGGCCTGTGTGGGCCTCCCATTGCAGTGGCCTCTCTCGTTGCAGAGCACTGACTCTGGGCACATGCGCTCCGGAGCGCTGGCTCTTAATTGGACACACCCGTCCAGCCACTCTGCTGCATGTGGGATCTTCCTGGGCCAGGGATCAAATTGGTGCCCCTTGCACTGCAAGGTGGACTCTTTACCCACTGGGCCACCAGGGAAACCCTATACTTTGATTTTTAAAGAAACAGCTTGGATTCATATTGATTTTAAGCTTTCATGAATTAAGTTGGCAGCTAAAACTTATCTTCAATATAATTGTTAAATCGCAAGTCTGTTCCTTGCTGCCCTGCTCCCCATTCTAAACTGTTGGAATGGGCCTATAAAAATAGGCCATCTTTGTGGCAGGTGTGGGTGCAAATAGGAACCACTCTTTGGAGGACAACTGGTAATGTGTGGAAATTATACAAGTATTCTGACTGAGGAATTCTACTTCTAAGAATTTATTGACAGATATAGTCCAGAAGTGCAAAATGATATAAAAAGATGTATTTATTTCAGTCTTCTTTGTAATAGCAAAAGATAGGAACTAGTTAAGTATATCATGATATAGAGACTTCTTTGTCATCCAGTAGTTGAGACTCTAAGCTTCCACTGCAGGGGACACAGGTTCAATCCCTGGTCAGGGAACTAAGATCCTACATACCAATGTAGTGCTGCCAAAAACAAAAATGAAAAAAATACATGTATAATAAAAGATATGTGAAATATATAATAAGAAACAGTGTAATGCTATTAAGTCATAAAAAGAAGAAAAAATAAGTTGCTATATTGTGACTAATATGAAAAAAACTTGAAAGTTAAGTGAAAAAAACAAGGTACGTGGGGGGCGAGGGTAGGTGAGGAAGGATGGGAGGAGCGAGAGTTAGGGAGTTTGGATGAACATGTACACATTGCTATATTTAAACTGGATAACCAACAAGGACCTACTATATATATAGCACATGAAACTCTGCTCAGTGTTAGGTAGCAGCCTGGATGGGAGGGGAGTTTGGGGGAGAATGAATGTATGTATCCATTCATGCATACATGTATCCATTCAGATATACCTGTATACCTCTTTGCTGTTCATCTAAAACTATCACAACATTGTTAATCGGCTATACCCCAATACAAAATAAAAAGTTGGGGAAAAAAAAGGTCACAGAATGTGTAAAAAGTGCACTGCCATTTGTGTGGGAAAAAAAGGGAGGGTAGGATAGGAAACATGTATATTATATGTATAGCTGGTATCCTTGTAATAAAATACTGCAACCTGCTTAACACTGGTTGTCTGTAGGTGGGGTTACTGATGGCTGGGGAAGGAGTAGGAGAGCCCCTCCCCTTGCTTTAGCAGCTTGATTGAGGTAAAAATTACATACTATTGTTAAGTATGTAATTCAGTGATTTTAGTAAATTAACAGAGCTGTGTGGCCTTTACCACCATCCAGATTTGGAGCATTTCTACCATCCCTGAAAGCTTTGTGGCAGACTTAACCCTTGTTCCCATGCTAGCCTTAGGCACCACTTGACTGCTTCCAGGAAGAACGCCTTTTCACCCTATAACTTTCTTTTTTTAAGATTTATTTTATTGACTATAGTTGATTTGCAGTGCTGTGTAAATTCTTTTCATATTCTTTTCCATTGTGGTTTATCACAGGATATTGAAATAGTCTTTGCCAAGGAAAAAGTGCCTTTTGTTGAGACTCTAAGCTTCCACTGCAGGGGACACAGGTTCAATCCCTGGTCAGGGAACTAAGATCCTACATACCAATGTAGTGCTGCCAAAACAAAATGAAAAAAATACATGTATAATAAAAGATATGTGAAATATATAATAAGAAACAGTGTAATGCTATTAAGTCATAAAAAGAAGAAAAAATAAGTTGCTATATTGTGACTAATATGAAAAAAACTTGAAAGTTAAGTGAAAAAAACAAGGTACGTGGGGGGCGAGGGTAGGTGAGGAAGGATGGGAGGAGCGAGAGTTAGGGAGTTTGGATGAACATGTACACATTGCTATATTTAAACTGGATAACCAACAAGGACCTACTATATATATAGCACATGAAACTCTGCTCAGTGTTAGGTAGCAGCCTGGATGAGAGGGAGTTTGGGGGAGAATGAATGTATGTATCCATTCATGCATACATGTATCCATTCAGATATACCTGTATACCTCTTTGCTGTTCATCTAAAACTATCACAACATTGTTAATCGGCTATACCCCAATACAAAATAAAAAGTTGGGGAAAAAAAAGGTCACAGAATGTGTAAAAAGTGCACTGCCATTTGTGTGGGAAAAAAAGGGAGGGTAGGATAGGAAACATGTATATTATATGTATAGCTGGTATCCTTGTAATAAAATACTGCAACCTGCTTAACACTGGTTGTCTGTAGGTGGGGTTACTGATGGCTGGGGAAGGAGTAGGAGAGCCCCTCCCCTTGCTTTAGCAGCTTGATTGAGGTAAAAATTACATACTATTGTTAAGTATGTAATTCAGTGATTTTAGTAAATTAACAGAGCTGTGTGGCCTTTACCACCATCCAGATTTGGAGCATTTCTACCATCCCTGAAAGCTTTGTGGCAGACTTAACCCTTGTTCCCATGCTAGCCTTAGGCACCACTTGACTGCTTCCAGGAAGAACGCCTTTTCACCCTATAACTTTCTTTTTTTAAGATTTATTTTATTGACTATAGTTGATTTGCAGTGCTGTGTAAATTCTTTTCATATTCTTTTCCATTGTGGTTTATCACAGGATATTGAATATAGTTCTCTGTGCTATACAGTAGGACCTTGTGGTTTATCCATCCTATATATAATTATTTGCATCTGCTAATCCCAAATTCCCCATCCATCTTTTCCTGATCCTCTCTTTCACCTTCCCCTAGTCCTTTCTATTCATTTTTTATTTATTTTTATTTTTCATCCATCTTTATTCTTCCACCTGTGTGGGCCTCCCATTGCAGTGGCCTCTCTTGTTGCATAACACCGGCTCTGGGCGCATGCACTCCATAGCTCCGGCTTGGTAGTTGGACACATAGGTCCAGCCGCTCCGCTCCGCGGCACGTGGGATCTTCCCAGGCCAGGGATTGAACCGGCACCCCTTGCACTGCAAGGTGGTGTCCTTACCCACTGGACCACCAGGGGAGCCCCGGGAGCCCCCCCTAGTCCTTTCAGATTGTATCTTTCAAATCTTAAACTATGAATAAATGATGTATTCTGAAATTAAATATAATTTAACTTTACAAATAATAAGGCCCTCCAGTTATTTAGATTTATACTTTGTGATTACTTATTAGAAAATGCCAGCATTTTTAGAGCAGTGGTTTTTTTTTTTTTAATAAATTTTTTTAAGAATTGAAAACATAGATGGCAAGCATCAGTTTTGGAGAAGTATATGTATGTATTTATATTTGTAGTATTTGAAGGAGTCAAGTACAACTTGCTTCTCTTCTTTAAGGTCATTTTGAGTGCCCACCCTATAATTCAGCTACAATAAGGAGTATATATCATGTGAGAAATATTGAAGTCTACAAATTAAAACAGGTATGTAAATAGTACACCATGGCCGACTTGAAAAAATATAAAGGAATTGTGTGTCAGAATGTACTTTGATCATTTTAGTTTGGTACTTCCAAGAAGAAGTTAATTCTGTATTTCTAAAACTTGGATCTTGAGTTGCTTTTGGGAGGTTCACAGGTGAATGTATAAAAATTTTTAATGGCTATACATTTATTTTAGTGATTAATAATAAAATATTTGATCCGTGATTTCCGCTACCATGCCTTAGGATAAGGCTGCAGAATATATATTGGAAAAAAGTCATAGTTTAAAGAAAGTTTAAATTTTTTATTTTAAATAGTGATGTTAAATAGAACATAATAGTGGAGATGATAGAGGATGTGGAAAAATTGTGAAGGTCATATTGAAACACTGGCTTAACTGGAGAGTGGGTCAAACTAGGTTTTTGTGATCCTGTGAAGTGCCTGACACTGGGCTAGCAGCTTTGAACCTCTCTGTGATAATTGTCAGATTTTGTGAGATAGGTGTTACTCCGGCTTGGTCACACTAAGGGTGAGATGCGCAGGCTCAGGCAGGTAAAGTCACCTGCCTGGGACTTCCCACACAGGTCGTGGTAGAGCCTGCCAGCCGGGCTCACGTCCTGCCCTCCATACATCCAGCCTCAACTGGACCAGAAGGATGCTTGCTGGCATGCCCCGTTCATAACAGTTGCTTGCCTGGAATGCTTTTTCTTTCACGCATCTAAATCCTCCTGGTCCTTGGAGACCCAGCTTAGATACCACTTTTAGTGCTGTAGTTTAAAGTCCTGTCCTTCTCTGAATTTTCGTAGCACTTACTGCCCACACCAGCTTTTCAGTGGTCGGTCACATCCCTTAGATTTTGTATTTTCTTGAACACTTATATAAATTATTTTAATTTAGTTTTCCAAATATTTGCTTTGGATTACTTGAAAATATGAAGTATATTTTGTGTTCTCCCCATGAAGACACCAGCTAATACTATTTTTGTAGTAGACAGAGAGGGTTTTTTGGTGTTTATTATGTTAGTCCATTAGAAAAAAAAGAACAAATTTCTTAGGTTTACTGTATTATTCATGAAGTCTGAATGTGGATCTTAAAACAGTAAGTTTCTTCACGGAAAGGGAAAAGAACAATGCGTGTTATAGATTTTAGAAACTCAGTACTAAAGACCCTTAGCTGACTGGCAGTCTAATCAAAGTGTGTCTCTACTGACCTGCCTTGCTGCGGAAAATAAGGATAATTTATGACGCAGAGAGAAAGCTGTTTCTCTTCGCCTCGATAAGTGAGTAGCTCAGTATTTCTGGAACTTTTAAAAATAAAGTCTCCTTAAAAAAATAAATAAATAAAGTGTCCTTAGGATGAATTACACAGAAATCTAGAGAACTCTGTGGGTAAATGGTTGTGTGGTAGTGGAAAGAAGGCAGGGGATTCCTTTTGGTTAACCTCTTTTTAAGACCTTGCTTTCTTTCCTTTTTCTGTTAAAGCTGAAGCAGCCTATGGACATATTCTTGTCTCATGATTGGCCGAGAAGTATCTATCATTATGGAAACAAGAAGCAACTTCTTAAGACTAAATCTTTCTTCCGACAAGAAGTGGAAAATAACACATTAGGAAGTCCCGCTGCCTCCGAGCTTTTAGAGCACTTAAAACCTACTTACTGGTTTTCCGCCCACCTTCACGTGAAGTTTGCAGCCTTGATGCAGCATCAGGTAGCTTTGATTTAATAAACACTTATTAAACATCTTTGGGCCAGGCATGATGGGCACAGTTGGAAAGTTAGAGAAAGAAATCAAGTGTAAGTTTCCTTTTGTGACCAACTCAGTATTCAAGGGGAAGAAGGGACAAACCAGCAATTACAGAATAGTGTAGTAAGTTTGTGACCGGAAGTGCTAGGGTATTGTGGGAGCACCTAAGCCAGGCCAGGGGAAGATGGGGATGTGGACAGAGAGATGAAGAGATAGAGAAAGTTTTCTGAAGGAATTGTTGGTGCCAGGAAGAAGCAGGTTGTCAGAATAATTTAGGCCAAGGGGACAGGGTGTGCACAGGCTGGAGGTCTGAGAGCGTGGTACCTTTGGGGAAATGTAGTTGGTCCCTGGGACTGAGGCACAAGGGGAAGTGAAGCTGCCTTGCAGGCCATGCTCTGAAGTTCGGGCTTTAACCAGAAGATAACAGGAGAGGTTTGGGAGGTCATGACATCAAGGTTTCATTTCAGAAGGATTAGTTTCATAACAGTTTTGTGAGTGGATTGGAGTAATGTAAAATGGGAGACAGAGGGGGCTATGAAAGTAAAAGATGAGGTTCTAACCTATGGCAAAGAGGGAGTACAGAGATCGAAGCAGGCTCCAGGGAGATTTTGGAAGCAGAATCGTCAGGATTTAGTGACTGAAGGAGGAGAGCTCCCAGAGTGCTCCTTGGGAAATTGCATGGGCAATGGTGCTGGGTGGAAGGTAGCCAGTGTATACTTTAGAGCTAGGCTGAAATACATGGTTCTTCCTTTCAGCTCCGATTCTGACTCAGTTCTGGCTTTCCCATGAAGTATTCCCTAGGGAAAATGTTTAGAAATGCTGGGTTAACAGAGATGTCTTCTCAGAAGCTTCTCTGGAACTCCCGAGAGTCTTTATTATTTATGTATTTGGCTGCCTTAGGTCTTAGCTGCCACACGTGGGATCTCTCATTGTGGCGCTTGATCTTCTCCAGCTACCGCATGTGGGCTTCTCTCTAGTTGTGGTGTGTGGGCTCCAGAGCATGTGCTCAGGCTCAGTAGTTGTGATGTGGGGCTTAGTTGCCCCGCTCATATGGGATCTCAGTATCCTAACCCCTGTGTCCCTTGCATTGGGAGGTGGATTTTAAACCATTGGACCACCTGACAAGTCCCCTGAGTCTTTACTTATGGGCATTACCTTTCTCCAGGATGGGGGACAGGGTGTGCATTGCTTCCTGATCTTACTTGACCAAACCCTCTTCTGTGGCAAAGGTACACTTCAGTGATACTCCCCAAACACAGTCTGGAAGGTTCTTTCTGAAAACGTTCCTGTGGGCCTTCTCTGTTGTGGGCTTATTCTCACTCCCCAGCTTCACCGGGGGGAGGAGGCTCAGCGACCTCTTTCCTTTTCCTTTGAGCTGTTGCCAGCGTGTTGTCATCATGTTCAAGTTTTCTGTTTCTGTCTGTCACCTTCCCCGCATTCAGTGGTACTGTCTTCTGGATTTGTGACCCTCTTGGGTTGTTACTGAACCACCTGATTAGCTACTCCCCTCCCACCCTTGAATTTCTGTTATCAACCTCAGGAACTTGTGTCTCTGGATTAGGGATATGGTCGATCCCCTTTGTCTTGGCTCCTCAACCCTCTGACTTCACCAGGCTTCTGTTGGAGCCCTGTTACCGACACCAAAGATCATCATTCCTCAGGACCGCCCTTCTTCTAGAAAAGATGAGGTTCTAACCTATGGCAAAGAGGGAGTACAGAGATCGAGAGGGGGATTTTGGAAGCAGAATCGTCAGGATTTAGTGACTGAAGGAGGAGAGCTCCCAGAGTGCTCCTTGGGAAATTGCATGGGCAATGGTGCTGGGTGGAAGGTAGCCAGTGTATACTTTAGAGCTAGGCTGAAATACATGGTTCTTCCTTTCAGCTCCGATTCTGACTCAGTTCTGGCTTTCCCATGAAGTATTCCCTAGGGAAAATGTTTAGAAATGCTGGGTTAACAGAGATGTCTTCTCAGAAGCTTCTCTGGAACTCCCGAGAGTCTTTATTATTTATGTATTTGGCTGCCTTAGGTCTTAGCTGCCACACGTGGGATCTCTCATTGTGGCGCTTGATCTTCCAGCTACCGCATGTGGGCTTCTCTCTAGTTGTGGTGTGTGGGCTCCAGAGCATGTGCTCAGGCTCAGTAGTTGTGATGTGGGGCTTAGTTGCCCCGCTCATATGGGATCTCAGTATCCTAACCCCTGTGTCCCTTGCATTGGGAGGTGGATTTTAAACCATTGGACCACCTGACAAGTCCCCTGAGTCTTTACTTATGGGCATTACCTTTCTCCAGGATGGGGGACAGGGTGTGCATTGCTTCCTGATCTTACTTGACCAAACCCTCTTCTGTGGCAAAGGTACACTTCAGTGATACTCCCCAAACACAGTCTGGAAGGTTCTTTCTGAAAACGTTCCTGTGGGCCTTCTCTGTTGTGGGCTTATTCTCACTCCCCAGCTTCACCGGGGGGAGGAGGCTCAGCGACCTCTTTCCTTTTCCTTTGAGCTGTTGCCAGCGTGTTGTCATCATGTTCAAGTTTTCTGTTTCTGTCTGTCACCTTCCCCGCATTCAGTGGTACTGTCTTCTGGATTTGTGACCCTCTTGGGTTGTTACTGAACCACCTGATTAGCTACTCCCCTCCCACCCTTGAATTTCTGTTATCAACCTCAGGAACTTGTGTCTCTGGATTAGGGATATGGTCGATCCCCTTTGTCTTGGCTCCTCAACCCCTCTGACTTCACCAGGCTTCTGTTGGAGCCCTGTTACCGACACCAAAGATCATCATTCCTCAGGACCGCCCTTCTTCTAGGATCTGCTCGTGGGCCCTGTGCCTCCCACTGCCCACTCCCTTCCTACCACGGAATTGAAACCCTCAGCAGCGTGTCACGGAACTTGCTTCCTTGTCTTTTTTCCTCCATGTGCCTTGATGTTTTTAGTGAGTCACTTTCACTTTTTCCAGGGTAACCTTCATGTTTGTGATCCTGTCCATGTTGCTTTCTGCCAGTTCATCTAAAAAGAACTTTATTGGAGTTTAATTTCCATATCAAAACATTCACCTGTTGTAAGTGTAGAATTAAGGGATTTTTAATAACTTTCCAGAGTGGTGCAGACATCATACATAATCCAGTTCTAGAACACTGCCATCACCAAGATCCTTTGTGCCTCTTTGCTGTCGGTCTTCTGTTCCTACCCTCAGCCCCAGGCAACCACTGATTTTTTCTCTGTGGATTTGCCTTTTCTGAACACTTCATATAAGTGGAATCATCAAATATATAGTCTTTGGTTTCTGGTTACTTTCTTTTGCTTGCTTTGAGGCTCGTTCTTATTGTAGCATGAGTCACAATTTCTTTTTTATTGGTGAATAGTATTTTATCTTATGGATAGATATATCTACTTTGGTATTATAGCTAAGCATCTTTGCCTAACTTGAGGATTTTCTCCTATTAATTCTTATACGAGTTTTATGGTTTCAGCTTTGCCATTTTACTTTAACTGTGTTGTCTGGTTTTTAACCTGTGTGTCATATGCTTTGGTTTGTGTGTGTTGTTTGTTTTGATTTAACATTATCATGACCACCATTACTTTCTGCTTCGACTATTGTAAGGACTATTTTTGGCTGTGCTGGGTCTTTGTTGCTTTGAGTGGACTTTCCCTAGTTGTTGCATGCAGCTCTAGTTGTGGTGTGTGGGCTTCACTAGTTGCAGCGTGTGGAGTCAGCAGTTGTGGTGCCCCGACTTAGTTGCTGAGTGGCGTGTGGGAACTTCCTGGACCAGGAATCAAACCTCTGACTTCACCAGGCTTCTGTTGGAGCCCTGTTACCGACACCAAAGATCATCATTCCTCAGGACCGCCCTTTTTGCTCGTGGGCCCTGTGCCTCCCACTGCCCACTCCCTTCCTACCACGGAATTGAAACCCTCAGCAGCGTGTCACGGAACTTGCTTCCTTGTCTTTTTTCCTCCATGTGCCTTGATGTTTTTAGTGAGTCACTTTCACTTTTTCCAGGGTAACCTTCATGTTTGTGATCCTGTCCATGTTGCTTTCTGCCAGTTCATCTAAAAAGAACTTTATTGGAGTTTAATTTCCATATCAAAACATTCACCTGTTGTAAGTGTAGAATTAAGGGCTTTTTAATAACTTTCCAGAGTGGTGCAGACATCATACATAATCCAGTTCTAGAACACTGCCATCACCAAGATCCTTTGTGCCTCTTTGCTGTCGGTCTTCTGTTCCTACCCTCAGCCCCAGGCAACCACTGATTTTTTCTCTGTGGATTTGCCTTTTCTGAACACTTCATATAAGTGGAATCATCAAATATATAGTCTTTGGTTTCTGGTTACTTTCTTTTGCTTGCTTTGAGGCTCGTTCTTATTGTAGCATGAGTCACAATTTCTTTTTTATTGGTGAATAGTATTTTATCTTATGGATAGATATATCTACTTTGGTATTATAGCTAAGCATCTTTGCCTAACTTGAGGATTTTCTCCTATTAATTCTTATACGAGTTTTATGGTTTCAGCTTTGCCATTTTACTTTAACTGTGTTGTCTGGTTTTTAACCTGTGTGTCATATGCTTTGGTTTGTGTGTGTTGTTTGTTTTGATTTAACATTATCATGACCACCATTACTTTCTGCTTCGACTATTGTAAGGACTATTTTTGGCTGTGCTGGGTCTTTGTTGCTTTGAGTGGACTTTCCCTAGTTGTTGCATGCAGCTCTAGTTGTGGTGTGTGGGCTTCACTAGTTGCAGCGTGTGGAGTCAGCAGTTGTGGTGCCCCGACTTAGTTGCTGAGTGGCGTGTGGGAACTTCCTGGACCAGGAATCAAACCTGTGTCCCCTGCACTGGCAGGCAGATTTTTAACCATTGGACTATCAGGGAAGTCCTGTTGTAAGGAAATTGAAGCCCAGAAAATGTAAGTGCCTTGCTTGCCATTGTACAAGCAAGTAGCAGTGGAAAAGTAACAGTTGTTCCTTTAACACACAACTTAGAAGTATGGGTAGTAAAGATTATTTCCATCCTATTCAATGTCTGACTTGGCTGAGATGATGGTTTTTTAAAAAACATCACTTCCCTCCTGAACCCTCCCTCCCCTGATCTGATGATATAATACTCTTTCTTTTTTAAAAAATTAATCAATTTTTAAATTGAATGATAATTGCTTTATAGAATTTTGTTGTTTTCTGCCATACATTAACATGAATCAGCCATAGGTGTACAGATAGATAGATAGATAGATGACCCCTCCCTCCTGAATCCCCCTCCCTACCTGGTAGGATGTTTTAACATTCTTTCTTAAATCACGGTTCATATTTTCTAGGCCAAGGATAAAGAACAGTCAGCCAAAGCAACCAAATTTCTAGCCTTGGACAAATGCTTACCACACAGAGACTTTCTTCAGGTAAAGAGAAAATGAAATAACTCTGCTATATAGTGTACTCTTCCAATGATTAAAAACAAAAATTACTTGCCTTTTCTTTCAGAATTTATTGGCTCTTTGTAATGTATGTATTCTGAAATTTCCTTGGAAATGTTTTAAGTTACATTGATAAGCTACTCAATTAAATTCCTATAAAACTGTATTGTTATATTGACATCCCTAGAATATAGGAATGAGTATATTTCTTAAAATGACCAATGTCTTCCTGTAGGTAATAGAAGTAGAACATGACCCCAGTGCTCCTGATTACTTGGAGTATGATACCGAATGGCTCGCTGTTCTCAGGGCTACTAATGATCTTATTAATGTAACTGCGCACCTGTGGAATATGCCTGAAAATAATGGCCTGCATACAAGGTAAGTGTGGCCTTACTCAGGATTCACTGTCTCCACTCTGCACAGGTTTTATCCCCTCCACCTTATTATTTTTTTAAATTAAAGGAGTTACTGTTAAAGTGGCGTGTGGGAACTTCCTGGACCAGGAATCAAACCTGTGTCCCCTGCACTGGCAGGCAGATTTTTAACCATTGGACTATCAGGGAAGTCCTGTTGTAAGGAAATTGAAGCCCAGAAAATGTAAGTGCCTTGCTTGCCATTGTACAAGCAAGTAGCAGTGGAAAAGTAACAGTTGTTCCTTTAACACACAACTTAGAAGTATGGGTAGTAAAGATTATTTCCATCCTATTCAATGTCTGACTTGGCTGAGATGATGGTTTTTTAAAAAACATCACTTCCCTCCTGAACCCTCCCTCCCCTGATCTGATGATATAATACTCTTTCTTTTTTAAAAAATTAATCAATTTTTAAATTGAATGATAATTGCTTTATAGAATTTTGTTGTTTTCTGCCATACATTAACATGAATCAGCCATAGGTGTACAGATAGATAGATAGATAGATGACCCCTCCCTCCTGAATCCCCCTCCCTACCTGGTAGGATGTTTTAACATTCTTTCTTAAATCACGGTTCATATTTTCTAGGCCAAGGATAAAGAACAGTCAGCCAAAGCAACCAAATTTCTAGCCTTGGACAAATGCTTACCACACAGAGACTTTCTTCAGGTAAAGAGAAAATGAAATAACTCTGCTATATAGTGTACTCTTCCAATGATTAAAAACAAAAATTACTTGCCTTTTCTTTCAGAATTTATTGGCTCTTTGTAATGTATGTATTCTGAAATTTCCTTGGAAATGTTTTAAGTTACATTGATAAGCTACTCAATTAAATTCCTATAAAACTGTATTGTTATATTGACATCCCTAGAATATAGGAATGAGTATATTTCTTAAAATGACCAATGTCTTCCTGTAGGTAATAGAAGTAGAACATGACCCCAGTGCTCCTGATTACTTGGAGTATGATACCGAATGGCTCGCTGTTCTCAGGGCTACTAATGATCTTATTAATGTAACTGCGCACCTGTGGAATATGCCTGAAAATAATGGCCTGCATACAAGGTAAGTGTGGCCTTACTCAGGATTCACTGTCTCCACTCTGCACAGGTTTTATCCCCTCCACCTTATTATTTTTTTAAATTAAAGGAGTTACTGTTAAATGACTAATAGAACAATTCAGAGTTTACTAACTGGTATGAAAATTGCAAATTTTCCACCTAAAGATCCAAGAAAATGGACTGCTGAGCACCAGCCCTAATAAGTACATAAGTGTGTCAAACTGTAAGATGGTGGAGATTTGGTTCACACATTAAAATGATTTGCACTTGTTTTAGGGCATGAGTTAAGGAAAGCTTTTTCTAAGAATTGTTTTCATTTCAAAAATGGCCCTTTGCTAGGTTGACTGTAATTTTATTGATTTTGAAATGTGGTTTATTTTTTAATCTTTACACCTGCAGTCCATAGTTAGATCTCATCATTTATTGTCTGAAGTCTATAAAATATAAAAAGCTCCTCTTTTGGACTTTTCTAGGTGGGATTACAGTGCAACAAAAGAAGCTATGAACGAAGTATTGGAAAAATTGAATCATGACCTCAGAGTTCCACAGAACTTTAGCGTAACAGCTGCTTGTTATGACCCTAGCAAGCCACAGACACACATGGAGTTGGTTCATAGGATCAATCCTCAGACTACTGAATTTTGTGCCCAACTTGGCATCACAGATATTAACATCAGGCTTCAGAAGGCCAAGGAAGACCAGCACTTGTGTGGTGACCACGGAGGGCAGGAAGACGTGGAGGGTAATGACTCTGGAGAAGACCCTAGTGGATATAATACTGACACATCTGCCCTGTCCTCTTTTAACCCGGATGAGATCATATTAGATGAAGAAGAGGAATATGATGATAGTATTGTAAGTTCACACAGTGACATGAATACACCATCTGTAGAACAGTCTCCTGATCAAGCTTCTGACTTTTCTGCAAGCTTCTCTGACATCAGGATCTTGCCAAGTTCCATGACTGTATCTTCTGATGATGCATCACATTCCCCAGTTGGCAAGGAGGGGAATCTCAGTGACTCTGTGGACTTGGGGGATGCAAAGGACTTGACCAGGGTGCTGTCGAAGAGGCTGAGTGATGAGCACGAACCTGAACAAGTGCCATCAAAGAGGATGAGTGATGAACACGAACCCGAACAAAGGAAGAAAATCAAGAGAAGGAATCAAGCCATCTATGCTGCAGTGGATGATGATGATACAGCCTAAGACAATTTACTTGTCTTAGTATTATATATAGATAAGTGATTTTTTTTAAGACTATATTTTTAGAATTCAATCTTTGACTCAAGACTAAGTTTCTAAGAATGAATTTACATAGGAAATTTTAGTTAGGTATAGACTTTATCCATAGACCTTTGTACATTTCAGATGAAAAACATATTAAGATTTTATGTATTTACTTGATTGAGTACCTCTTTTCCTGAGAACATATTCACTGGGTTTTGTTCAGCATGCGCTGACTGGACACCTACTTGGTACCAGGTGCTCTTCTATAAGATGACCCTGCAAGGATGAGGAGAACAGGGATTCTTGCCTTTGCAGACTTACCATCACTATCAGTATTTTCATGTATAAAATATGCTATATTTACAATTTGTTTCACAGAGTTAAGTCTTTATCATACCTGTACTTATATATGCTCTTTTCATTTATTATACATATTTTTTCTGGTCAGCTCTTAATGTCTGTCAAATATAATTGAAACTGAAGAGGGTAGATAAGATTTTAGGAAATAGGTACTCAACATTGGCAAACAAAATCTTAAAGCCTGTTGACTTTTACATATTATAACTAACTTTAGCTTTAGTTTTAATGTAACTAGAGTAACTGTACACATTATTTGGGGCAAAGTTCAGCTTAGTATTAATTCCTAGAAGGGAATAAAATGGATAACCCACAGGGACCTAATGTATAGCACAGGGAACTATACTCGGTATTTTGTAATTAGGGCCTCCCTGGTGACTCAATGGTAAAGAATCCACCTGCCAATGCAGGAGACATGGGTTCAGGATACCTGATCAGAGAAGATGCCACATGCCTTGGAGCAACTAAGCCTGTGCTAAAACTATTGAGCCGGAGCTCTAGAGCTTGGGAACTGCAACTGTTGAGCCCAAGTGCCGCAACTAGTGAAGACTGTGTGCCCTAGAACCCGAGTTCCACAACAAGAGACGTCACCGCAATGGAAGCCCTTGCACTGCAGCTAGAGAGTAGCTCCTGCCCTCCACAATTGGAGAAAAAAGCCCGCCCAGGGGCTTCCCTGGTGGTCCAGTGGGTAAGGACACCGCCTTGTAGTGCAAGGGACACCAGTTCGATCCCTGGCCTGGGAAGATCCCACATGCTGCGGAGCAACTGGGCCGATGTGTCCAATTACTGAGTGCATGCACCCAGAGCCAGTGTTCTGTGACAACAGAGGCCACCGCGATGGGAGGCCCACACAGGCCAAAGAACAAAGATGGATGAAAAATAAAGACCAATAGAAGTGGCCTGCTTGCCCCACTCCCTCCCCAACCTGCCCCCCCTGCCCAAAAGCCCGCCCAGCCACACAGACCCCAAAATAAAATTATTTTTAAAAATGTTTGTCATAACCTATAAAGGAAAAGAATTTGAAATAGAATATGTGTAAAACTGAATCACTGTTTTGTACACTTGAAACTAACATAACATTGCAATTCACTATGCTTCAATTAAAACAAATAAAATACAAAAGTTTATGATCTAACACCACATTTAGAAAAACAAAAATTACTAGCAGGGATCAAAGCTGTGTCAGTGCTTCCCCGCATGCTGCATAGTAGGTGCTAATATCAAAGTGTGTGTAAAGATCCATGTGGAGAAACTGCACCTCTGTTCTGTCCCTGGTTAGAATGCCTGGGCCACCAGAGGAGATGGTCACCCAACATTTGGGTCGACACTCGTGGAATCCAAAGACTGTTCCCGGATCTCAGCCTCCACAGTAGCTGAAAATGAGGAACCAGTCTAGGGGAACACCGTAGCACTTGGCTTCCGTCTTGTCGGCATCTGACTTGAAAAAGGCCTTGGACTTTGGGGGTTTTATCTGTATTGCTTTCCATTTTCTTTTCCTTTTTTTTTTTTTTGGTGTTACTCACATAGCATAATTTTTTAATTCAGTATAAACTTTTCCAATCATGGTCACATAATATTCAGCCACTACTCTGTTTCGCTGCCAGTTTCTTATCTCTCTCCTCAGCAATGGTAAGGCAAATACCCTTTCCATGGGGAAGCGAAATCCAAGGTTTGTTGCCTTTGCCAATAACAAAAATGTTTGAGAGCCGGGTGGCAAAGCTGTTGCCATTGGCATCTTTCACGTGAACTACATCAAAAGAACCTGGATGTATTTCCCGGTTGCTAATCACACCAGTTCATCCCACGTTAGCACTTCCAGTCACCATGCACAGGTTACCAGTGTCAAATTTTATGAAATCAGTCATCTTGCCAGTCTCCAAGTCAATTTGAATGGTGTCATTGACCTTGATGAGGGGATCAGGGTAGTGGATGGTGTGAGCATCATGGGTCCCCAGAGGAGGGATTCCTTTTGTTCCCACGAAGATCTTTCTCACTTGGCTCAACTTGCACTTGGCCTCCTCAGGTGTAATACGATGAACAGCAAAGTGACCCTTGGTGTCATACATCAAACGAAAATTCTCTCCAGTCTTTAAATGCTGGTAACATCCATAAAATCAGCAGGGTAGGTTATATCAGTATGGACTTTGCCATTGATCTTAATGAAGCACTGCATGCAAATCTTTTTTACTTCATCTCCTGTTAGGGCATACTTAAGTCTGTTCCTTAGGAAAATTATTAGGGGGAGACATTCCTTCAGTTTGTGTGGACTGGTAGATGGACGAGGAGCAAACACACGAGTCAGTTTAACCAGCATCCAATGCTTCAGAGCTGCTATGCACTTCAGGTGTTTCTTGGGACCCTGAGCCATGGCTGCTCTAGGCACGAAAAGAGCTGCTTTCCATTTTCTTGTTTATTTTCTTTTTCGAGTTGAATAATTCACTGATTTTAATTCTCACACAAAATATTTTAAAACTATGGATTCTCCTTCTCACTGATTTAATTGAATTCCATAACTTCTGACAAATATTGTTTCTTTTTCAGAAATGTTTAATAAAGACAAAAGCAGAAAGTAATTAGATCTGAAATAAATGAGTTCATAAGTAGTGTTTCTCAAGAAACAAGAAAAAAGACAATTCTTTGGCTTACCCAACTGAGAAAGAAAATAAGCACAAATGCCAAAAAATAAAAAAGAAAAAAAGAAATGGCCATGGTAAGGCAAATACCCTTTCCAGGCAGCAGCGAAAGCCCAGGTTTGTTCCCTTTGCCAATAACAAAAATGTTTGAGAGCCGGGTGGCAAAGCTGTTGCCATTGGCATCTTTCACGTGAACTACATCAAAAGAACCTGGATGTATTTCCCGGTTGCTAATCACACCAGTTCATCCCACGTTAGCACTTCCAGTCACCATGCACAGGTTACCAGTGTCAAATTTTATGAAATCAGTCATCTTGCCAGTCTCCAAGTCAATTTGAATGGTGTCATTGACCTTGATGAGGGGATCAGGGTAGTGGATGGTGTGAGCATCATGGGTCCCCAGAGGAGGGATTCCTTTTGTTCCCACGAAGATCTTTCTCACTTGGCTCAACTTGCACTTGGCCTCCTCAGGTGTAATACGATGAACAGCAAAGTGACCCTTGGTGTCATACATCAAACGAAAATTCTCTCCAGTCTTTAAATGCTGGTAACATCCATAAAATCAGCAGGGTAGGTTATATCAGTATGGACTTTGCCATTGATCTTAATGAAGCACTGCATGCAAATCTTTTTTACTTCATCTCCTGTTAGGGCATACTTAAGTCTGTTCCTTAGGAAAATTATTAGGGGGAGACATTCCTTCAGTTTGTGTGGACTGGTAGATGGACGAGGAGCAAACACACGAGTCAGTTTAACCAGCATCCAATGCTTCAGAGCTGCTATGCACTTCAGGTGTTTCTTGGGACCCTGAGCCATGGCTGCTCTAGGCACGAAAAGAGCTGCTTTCCATTTTCTTGTTTATTTTCTTTTTCGAGTTGAATAATTCACTGATTTTAATTCTCACACAAAATATTTTAAAACTATGGATTCTCCTTCTCACTGATTTAATTGAATTCCATAACTTCTGACAAATATTGTTTCTTTTTCAGAAATGTTTAATAAAGACAAAAGCAGAAAGTAATTAGATCTGAAATAAATGAGTTCATAAGTAGTGTTTCTCAAGAAACAAGAAAAAAGACAATTCTTTGGCTTACCCAACTGAGAAAGAAAATAAGCACAAATGCCAAAAAAATAAAAGAGAGAAATGGCCACTGAAACAGGACATACAAGCAAACTAATAGGATTACCCTGCATGACTTGGTACAAGTGCATTTGATAAGTGAATGACTGAATTCCTAGAAAATTAGAATTTATTGAAATTCATCCTAGTAGAGATGGAAAGTGAAAATTTCTGAAGAAGGAATAGATTTATCAAGGGACTACTTGTTCACATGGTTTCAGGAGGAATTACCAAATCTTTTAGAAGTCAGGTACTTCTTAGTATTGTGTAAGGTGTTCCAAAGTATAGAAAATGAAGGAAAGTTCAGCTTCTTTTCATGAAGCTAATATAACATTGACACTTAGATCTGACAAAGGTTGCACAAAAAACCCGCCAATCAATCTCGTATGAATACTGAGTACTAAATAAAATGTTAGCAAACAATGTATAGCACATTTTAAGATACAACATAATTGATACAAAGATGTTTCAGTATTAAGAAGTATGTTCAGGGATTCCCTAGTGGTCCAGTGGGTAAGGACACTACCTTATAGTGCAAGGGGTGCCGGTTCCATCCCTGGCCTGGGAAGATCCCACGTGCCACAGAGAGGCTGGACCGATGAGTCCAACTACCGAGCCAGAGCTCGGGAGTGCATGCACCCAGAACCAGTGCTCTGCATTGAGAGAGGCCACTGTGATGGGAGGCCCACACAGGCCAAAGAACAAAGATGGATTAAAATAGATAAATGAAAGACCAATAGAAGTGGCAAAAAAAAAAAAAAAAGGTTAAAAAAAGGAAAAAAAAAGAAGTCTGTTCATAGGAGTCACACAGTAGTACTATTAGATCTAAGGACAAACATGATGATCCTTATGGATGATGAAAATGCCTTTGACAAAGGCAGACACTCATTCCTGATTCTTTAAAAAGTAAAATCTAGCATCTTTAATAGGGAAATACTGTAAGCATTCACATCAAAGGAAAGTAAGAACAAAATTCAGGAAAAAGATGCACACTGCCTCCATTGCATTTTTTTTTTAAAATTTTGGCCTCTGTTATTTCATAAGTAAGTGTTTCTCAAGAAACAAAAAAAAAAACAATTCTTTGGCTTACCCAACTGAGAAAGAAAATAAGCACAAATGCCAAAAAAATAAAAGAGAGAAATGGCCACTGAAACAGGACATACAAGCAAACTAATAGGATTACCCTGCATGACTTGGTACAAGTGCATTTGATAAGTGAATGACTGAATTCCTAGAAAATTAGAATTTATTGAAATTCATCCTAGTAGAGATGGAAAGTGAAAATTTCTGAAGAAGGAATAGATTTATCAAGGGACTACTTGTTCACATGGTTTCAGGAGGAATTACCAAATCTTTTAGAAGTCAGGTACTTCTTAGTATTGTGTAAGGTGTTCCAAAGTATAGAAAATGAAGGAAAGTTCAGCTTCTTTTCATGAAGCTAATATAACATTGACACTTAGATCTGACAAAGGTTGCACAAAAAACCCGCCAATCAATCTCGTATGAATACTGAGTACTAAATAAAATGTTAGCAAACAATGTATAGCACATTTTAAGATACAACATAATTGATACAAAGATGTTTCAGTATTAAGAAGTATGTTCAGGGATTCCCTAGTGGTCCAGTGGGTAAGGACACTACCTTATAGTGCAAGGGGTGCCGGTTCCATCCCTGGCCTGGGAAGATCCCACGTGCCACAGAGAGGCTGGACCGATGAGTCCAACTACCGAGCCAGAGCTCGGGAGTGCATGCACCCAGAACCAGTGCTCTGCATTGAGAGAGGCCACTGTGATGGGAGGCCCACACAGGCCAAAGAACAAAGATGGATTAAAATAGATAAATGAAAGACCAATAGAAGTGGCAAAAAAAAAAAAAAAAGGTTAAAAAAAGGAAAAAAAAAGAAGTCTGTTCATAGGAGTCACACAGTAGTACTATTAGATCTAAGGACAAACATGATGATCCTTATGGATGATGAAAATGCCTTTGACAAAGGCAGACACTCATTCCTGATTCTTTAAAAAGTAAAATCTAGCATCTTTAATAGGGAAATACTGTAAGCATTCACATCAAAGGAAAGTAAGAACAAAATTCAGGAAAAAGATGCACACTGCCTCCATTGCATTTTTTTTTTAAAATTTTGGCCTCTGTTATTGGCTATTGATTTATTGATTTTCATCTATCTTTATTCTTTGGCCTGTGTGGGCCTCCCATTACAGTGGCCTGTCTCGTTGCTGAGCAACGGCCCTGGGTGCCTTCATTCCAGTGTGCCCGCTCTAATTTGGACATACTGGTCCAGTCACTCTACGGCACATGGAATCCTTGCGGGCCAGGGCTCGAACTGATGCCCTTTGCACTGCAAGGTAGACTCTTTTACTCACTGGACCACCAGGGAAGCCCATCCATTGCATTTTAATATTGTTGAAAAGAGCAAACCAATCAGATAAAACAATGAGGGGAATCAGAATTGCAAAGGCAAAAGCATCTTTAATCAGATGACCTGAATGTTTTGGTGGAAAACACCAGAATGTCAAAACTAAACCTGATAGGTCAATTCCACTAAAGTAATATGTAAATAAAGAAATACAGCAAAGTAATAAGATATAAAATTAATAGACAAATCAATAGTTTTCACACAGTTACCAATAAGTGGCACGGTATAAGCAAAACAATGAAAAAACTAATGAGAAATGTGCAAAATCTACAATGAAACCCTTAAGATATACCTGGAAAGTGTTAAAGTCAGTTTGAACTAATAGAAAACTATTTCTTATTCTTAGATAAGCTCAACATTTTAATGATGCCAGTTCTTAAGTTAATACATAAATTTAACATCCCAATCAAAATATGAACACGAGTTTTTTGTTTGCTTTTCTGGAGCTAGATGGAAAGTTGATTTTAAAGTGCATGTAAATAAATAAGTTAGGAAAATCTCACTCCACCCCCAAAAGAGTGATGGACAGATGCTGGTCGTTTTGGCTATTAAAACATAAAGCCTTTATAAAGCCTTTTTTTAAATTATAAAGCCTTTATGCAGCTCTGGTCCATTAATGGACATGTCAATGGAACAGAAAGACAAGAAATGGACCCAAACACAGATAAGAGTTTAATATACTATTTAAGTGGTATCTTAAATCACTGAGAAAAAAGATGACATTTTAAATAAATAAGATTGAGTCTCCGGAAATCCATTTAGAAAGAAACTTTTTAAAAATATACCACCATTAGCTCCAAATAGAGCAGAGATATAAATGTGAAGAATCAAACCATACAAATACCAGACAAAACGTGGATATATTTCCTTGTAGGCTGGAACTGAGGAAAGCCTTTGTAATTCTGTCTCTGAATCCAGACACAAAGACTGATGCATGTGACTATACGCAAGGATAGATAACTTTCACATGGCAAACAGAACAAGACACCATAAACAATGTTAAAACATAAATGACAAATTGGAAGCTTATATTTGCAACTCATATCACATATAAAGGCTCATCTTTGCAAAATCTAAAGAACTCTTTATCCAGGACCCAGTAATTACATTTGTAGGTCCTTAAAGATGTTTATCTTATTTGGTTGCTAAGTCGTGTCTAACTCTGTGACCCCATGAATTGTAGCCTGCCAGGCTCCTATCTCCATGGACTTCCCAGGCAAGAATACGGGAGTGAGTTGCTACTCTGTCTTCAAAATAAAAGAAAACATAAGCTCAGGAATATTCATGGTAGCATGACTTGTAATAACAAACCACTGGAAATAGTCAAAATGTTCACCAGGAGAGGATTTGTTTAACAAATACCCAATGGGGTAATACACATCGTTAAAACAGAACATAAATCTATCGAGATGATCATATAGTTTTTATTCTTCCGTTTGTTGATGTGGTGTATCACACACTGATTTGTGGATACTGAAGAATCTTCACATCCCTGGGATAAATCTCCATTTGATCATAGTGTATAATCCTTTTTTAAAATATTTATTTATTTTAAATATTTATTTATTTATGCTGGGTCTTAGTTGCAGTATGTGGGATCTAGCTCCCTGATCAGGGATTGAACCCAGGCCCCCTGCATTGGAGCATGGAGTCTTAGCCACTGGACCATCTGAGAAGTCCCAGTGTATAATGCTTTTTATGTGTTGAATTTGGTTTGCTAGTATTTTGTTAAGGAGTTTTGCTCAGATGTTTAAGAATACATGAGGTCCATACCGTGAAGTATTATTGGCCCCGAAAAATTAATCAAGTGGTATCTTAAATCACTGAGAAAAAAGATGACATTTTAAATAAATAAGATTGAGTCTCCGGAAATCCATTTAGAAAGAAACTTTTTAAAAATATACCACCATTAGCTCCAAATAGAGCAGAGATATAAATGTGAAGAATCAAACCATACAAATACCAGACAAAACGTGGATATATTTCCTTGTAGGCTGGAACTGAGGAAAGCCTTTGTAATTCTGTCTCTGAATCCAGACACAAAGACTGATGCATGTGACTATACGCAAGGATAGATAACTTTCACATGGCAAACAGAACAAGACACCATAAACAATGTTAAAACATAAATGACAAATTGGAAGCTTATATTTGCAACTCATATCACATATAAAGGCTCATCTTTGCAAAATCTAAAGAACTCTTTATCCAGGACCCAGTAATTACATTTGTAGGTCCTTAAAGATGTTTATCTTATTTGGTTGCTAAGTCGTGTCTAACTCTGTGACCCCATGAATTGTAGCCTGCCAGGCTCCTATCTCCATGGACTTCCCAGGCAAGAATACGGGAGTGAGTTGCTACTCTGTCTTCAAAATAAAAGAAAACATAAGCTCAGGAATATTCATGGTAGCATGACTTGTAATAACAAACCACTGGAAATAGTCAAAATGTTCACCAGGAGAGGATTTGTTTAACAAATACCCAATGGGGTAATACACATCGTTAAAACAGAACATAAATCTATCGAGATGATCATATAGTTTTTATTCTTCCGTTTGTTGATGTGGTGTATCACACACTGATTTGTGGATACTGAAGAATCTTCACATCCCTGGGATAAATCTCCATTTGATCATAGTGTATAATCCTTTTTTAAAATATTTATTTATTTTAAATATTTATTTATTTATGCTGGGTCTTAGTTGCAGTATGTGGGATCTAGCTCCCTGATCAGGGATTGAACCCAGGCCCCCTGCATTGGAGCATGGAGTCTTAGCCACTGGACCATCTGAGAAGTCCCAGTGTATAATGCTTTTTATGTGTTGAATTTGGTTTGCTAGTATTTTGTTAAGGAGTTTTGCTCAGATGTTTAAGAATACATGAGGTCCATACCGTGAAGTATTATTCAAGCATTAAAAAACAATGAAATAAAAAAAATTAAATAAAAATAAATTTAAAAAAAGAATGAAATAAGCCATATGTAGCAACATGGATAGACCTAGAGTTTGTCATATTAAGTGAAGTCAGAGAAAGAGAAATATCATATTGCTTATACGCAAAATTTAAAAAGTGATACAAATAAATGGAAACAGACTTACAGACTTAGAAAATGAATTTATGGTTGGGAGGAGGGGACTTAATAAGAGAGTTTGAGATTGACGTGTGAGTGTGTGTGTGCTCAGTCACTAAGTTGTGTCTGACTCTTATATGACCCCATGAACTGTAGCCCACCAGCTCCTCTGTCCATGGAGTTTCCAAGGCAAGAATACTGGAGAGGTTTGCCATTTCCTTCTTGACCCAGGGATCGAAATCACGTCTTGCATTGGCAGGCAGGTTCTTTTCCACTGAGCCACCAGGGAAGCCCAAGATTGACATGTACACATTGCTATATGTAAAATGGTTAACCAACAAGGATCTGTGTATAGCACAGGGGACTCTGCTCAACATTATGTAACAACCTAAATGACAAAATAATTTGAAAAATAGATACATGTGTATGTATAATTGAATCATTTTGCCTATATCTGAAACTAACACAACATTGTTAATCAAGTATACTCCAATATAAAATAAAATGTTTAAAAATCTGTTTCTCTAATAAATGTTTGAGAGATTAATATAAAAAATGTGGGACACAAAAACATGTACCCAATGTTTATAGCAGCATTATTCATGATAGCCAAAAGTAGGGATAACCCAAATGTCCATCAACTGAAGAATGAATACATAAAATATATATTCACACAACAGAATACTATTCATCAATAAAAAGGAATGAAGTACTAACACATGGTAACAACATGGGTGAAACTTGAAAACATTATGCTAAGTGAAAGAAGCCAAATTAAAAAAAAATTGATTTCTATTTGTATGAAATGTGCTCAATAGACAAATCCATTAGTATTGTTGTATAATTTTTTGTTGAATTTGGTTTGCTAGTATTTTGTTAAGGAGTTTTGCTCAGATGTTTAAGAATACATGAGGTCCATACCGTGAAGTATTATTCAAGCATTAAAAAACAATGAAATAAAAAAAATTAAATAAAAAATAAATTTAAAAAAAGAATGAAATAAGCCATATGTAGCAACATGGATAGACCTAGAGTTTGTCATATTAAGTGAAGTCAGAGAAAGAGAAATATCATATTGCTTATACGCAAAATTTAAAAAGTGATACAAATAAATGGAAACAGACTTACAGACTTAGAAAATGAATTTATGGTTGGGAGGAGGGGACTTAATAAGAGAGTTTGAGATTGACGTGTGAGTGTGTGTGTGCTCAGTCACTAAGTTGTGTCTGACTCTTATATGACCCCATGAACTGTAGCCCACCAGCTCCTCTGTCCATGGAGTTTCCAAGGCAAGAATACTGGAGAGGTTTGCCATTTCCTTCTTGACCCAGGGATCGAAATCACGTCTTGCATTGGCAGGCAGGTTCTTTTCCACTGAGCCACCAGGGAAGCCCAAGATTGACATGTACACATTGCTATATGTAAAATGGTTAACCAACAAGGATCTGTGTATAGCACAGGGGACTCTGCTCAACATTATGTAACAACCTAAATGACAAAATAATTTGAAAAATAGATACATGTGTATGTATAATTGAATCATTTTGCCTATATCTGAAACTAACACAACATTGTTAATCAAGTATACTCCAATATAAAATAAAATGTTTAAAAATCTGTTTCTCTAATAAATGTTTGAGAGATTAATATAAAAAATGTGGGACACAAAAACATGTACCCAATGTTTATAGCAGCATTATTCATGATAGCCAAAAGTAGGGATAACCCAAATGTCCATCAACTGAAGAATGAATACATAAAATATATATTCACACAACAGAATACTATTCATCAATAAAAAGGAATGAAGTACTAACACATGGTAACAACATGGGTGAAACTTGAAAACATTATGCTAAGTGAAAGAAGCCAAATTAAAAAAAAATTGATTTCTATTTGTATGAAATGTGCTCAATAGACAAATCCATAGAAACAGAAAGTAGATTATTGGTTGCCTTGGACTGGGGGAAGGGAGTCTGAAATAATGAGGAATGACTGCTAATGGATATATGATTTCTTTTGGGGGTTATAAAAGTATTCTAAAATTAGACTATGGTGAAAGTTACACAGCTCTGTGAATATACTGTGACTATGAAGATGATTCAGTTGTATACTAAAGAAAAGAGATATTCTCATGAACTGATACAGAGTGAATTTTGGGTTATATTAAGTTAAAAAATCAAGGTAGAGAGCATATTTTCTGTGTGAGAAGGAAAATCTAACTCCCCTTGCTTTGTCATTTCTCTTTGTTCTGAAAAAATTTACATGTTTCAAAAGCCAAAGCTTAAAAAAATTAAAGTTACAGTTGATCTGCAATGTTGTATTAGTTTTAGGTGTATAGCAAAGTGTCTTCAGATTATTTTCTTTTTTTCAGATTATTTTCCATTATAGTTATTACATAATATTGAATATAGTTCCCTGTGCTGTACTGTAGCCCCTGTTGCTGTTTTATACATAGTAATGTGTATCTGTTAATCTTATACTTCTAACTTATGCCTTACCCACTCCCTCCTTTTCCCTTTGCTCATCATAAATTTGTTTTTATGTCAGTGAGTTTGTTTCTGTTTTGTAAATAAATTCACTTGTGTTATTTATATAAGTAATCTATAACATTTGTCATTCTCTGTCTGACTTACCTCATTTAGTATGATATTCTCTAGATCCATGCATTTATTGCAAACAGGAATATTTCATTCTTTTACCATGGCTGAGTAATATTCCATTGTACGTATGTACCACATCTTCTTTATCCATTCATCTGTTGATGAACCCATAGGCTGTACCCATGTCCTGGTTATTGTAAATAGTGGTGCTTTGAACATTGGGATGTGTGTATCTTTTTGAACTAGAGTTTTCATCTCTTCTGGATATGTGCCCAGGAATGGGATTGTTGGATCATATGTGGCTGTTTTTAGTTTTTTTAGGAAAACTCTATACTGTTTTCCATTGTATTGATTGATTGCCCTAATCTGCATTCCCACCAACAGCATAGGAGGGTTCCCTCTTCTCCACACCCTCTCCAGCATTTATTATTGGTAGACTTTTTGATAGTGGCCATTCTGACCAGTGTGAGGTGACACTTCATTGTAGTTGTCAAACAATATTTAAGAGATATACTCAGAGGCTTCCCTGGTGGTCCAGTGGGTAAGGAAACCACCTTGCAGTGCAAGGGGCACCAGTTTGATCCCTGGCCTGGGAAGATCCCATGAGCCGCGGAGCGACTGGACTGATGTGTCCAACTACCGAGCCAGAGCTCTGGGGCGCATGTGCTCAGAGCCGATACTCTGCGACAATAGAGGCCACTGTGATGGGAGGCCCACACAGGCCAAAGAACAAAGATGGATGAAAACAGATGAATGAAAGATCAATAGAAGTGGTCAAAAAAACAGAGGGAAAAAAAAAGAGATATGCTCAGAGATGTCTTCCTCCAATTCTGAGCTCCCCCACCCTGTTACTCCCTCCAACTATTTTTGTTAGTTTCTAGTTTATGCTAGTGTTTGAAACAGTGATACTGTGGGTGGACCTTTAAAGTGGTAGAAACTCAAAACGTGTAAGTTGAGGAGGTCATTGATTTATGGCCTGCAAGCCTCACTTCCTCTCCCTGGCAGTAGGCCCACATGTTTATCCTTGGGAACCACCACTGCACAGATGCTCTGTGCCCTCACCTGTCAAAGGCCGTCATGGGACTCAAGTTACAGCAGTTGGATGCTCTCTCCTTGGAATACAGATCTTGATCAGAGATGAAAAGATGAAATGGTTGTCCAGGGGGCCGTACCCAGGCAAAGCTCTTGAGAAGTTTCTACTATCTATTCCACACCCTCAGAATTTCTCTTTCCTTAGCCTAGTATTTCAGCCTTCCTTTCATCTTCTAATCCCAACTCCCTATTTGATCTTCTTCCACTAAATCCTCCTCCTATTTAATCTAGTCAGCATGAGGCTTGGTGCTTGCCACCAAAGTATCCTGGCTGATACATTTCTCTTGGATGTTAATCGGCTTGTAACGGAATAGGGAAAGAAAAGCAAAAGGAAAAGTTAATTTTTTACCATTTTTTTGAGGCCCTAATCTGCATTCCCACCAACAGCATAGGAGGGTTCCTCTTCTCCACCCTCTCCAGCATTTATTATTGGTAGACTTTTTGATAGTGGCCATTCTGACCAGTGTGAGGTGACACTTCATTGTAGTTGTCAAACAATATTTAAGAGATATACTCAGAGGCTTCCCTGGTGGTCCAGTGGGTAAGGAAACCACCTTGCAGTGCAAGGGGCACCAGTTTGATCCCTGGCCTGGGAAGATCCCATGAGCCGCGGAGCGACTGGACTGATGTGTCCAACTACCGAGCCAGAGCTCTGGGGCGCATGTGCTCAGAGCCGATACTCTGCGACAATAGAGGCCACTGTGATGGGAGGCCCACACAGGCCAAAGAACAAAGATGGATGAAAACAGATGAATGAAAGATCAATAGAAGTGGTCAAAAAAACAGAGGGAAAAAAAAAGAGATATGCTCAGAGATGTCTTCCTCCAATTCTGAGCTCCCCCACCCTGTTACTCCCTCCAACTATTTTTGTTAGTTTCTAGTTTATGCTAGTGTTTGAAACAGTGATACTGTGGGTGGACCTTTAAAGTGGTAGAAACTCAAAACGTGTAAGTTGAGGAGGTCATTGATTTATGGCCTGCAAGCCTCACTTCCTCTCCCTGGCAGTAGGCCCACATGTTTATCCTTGGGAACCACCACTGCACAGATGCTCTGTGCCCTCACCTGTCAAAGGCCGTCATGGGACTCAAGTTACAGCAGTTGGATGCTCTCTCCTTGGAATACAGATCTTGATCAGAGATGAAAAGATGAAATGGTTGTCCAGGGGGCCGTACCCAGGCAAAGCTCTTGAGAAGTTTCTACTATCTATTCCACACCCTCAGAATTTCTCTTTCCTTAGCCTAGTATTTCAGCCTTCCTTTCATCTTCTAATCCCAACTCCCTATTTGATCTTCTTCCACTAAATCCTCCTCCTATTTAATCTAGTCAGCATGAGGCTTGGTGCTTGCCACCAAAGTATCCTGGCTGATACATCTGCTCTTGGATGTTAATCGGCTTGTAACGGGAATAGGGAAAGAAAAGCAAAATAGGAAAAGTCAGGCTCTCCTTATGATGCTTTTCTTTGTCAGCTTAGGCAGTCTATTTATTCATTCACACAAAAATATTTATTGAGATAGATATGTTCCTGTCATTCTACCAGGGATATAGTGAGAAAACCTGGATATAACTGCACCATTTATGGAGCTTAAATTACAGTGAGGGAATTTAGTATTAATTGAGTAATTGCACCAATAATTGAATTCCAACTACAGCAGAGTGAAAAATGAGAGGAACACAGTACCATAAGAGCAAATCAAAGGGACATCTGGTTCACAGATATAACTTACTGGGATCTTGGTTCAAGCTATAAAATAAGGAAGGCTATACTGCATGGGGCCAATATTTTGTAATGACTGTAAATGGAAACTAACTTTTAAAAATTGTATAAAAAGCATACAAATGGCCAAAAAACACATGAAATGATGCTCAACCTCGCTTATAATTAGAGAAATGCAAATCAAAACTACAATGAGATATCACCTCACACCCATCAGAATGGCCATCATCCACAAATCGACAGACAATAAATTCTGGAGAGGGTGCAGAGAAAACGGAACACTCTTGCATGGCTGGTGGGAATGTAAATTGATATAGCCGCTATGGAAGACAGTATGGAGATTCCTTAAAAAACTAAAAATAAAAGCACCACACAACCCAGCAATCCCACTCTTAGGCTTATACCCTGATGAAATCAAAACTGAAAGATGCACCTGTACCCCAATGTTCATTGTAGCTCTCTATACAATAGCTAGAACATGGAAGCCAACCGCAGTTGAGATCTCTCCTTGGAATACAGATCTTGATCAGAGATGAAAAGATGAAATGGTTGTCCAGGGGGCCGTACCCAGGCAAAGCTCTTGAGAAGTTTCTACTATCTATTCCACACCCTCAGAATTTCTCTTTCCTTAGCCTAGTATTTCAGCCTTCCTTTCATCTTCTAATCCCAACTCCTATTTGATCTTCTTCCACTAAATCCTCCTCCTATTTAATCTAGTCAGCATGAGGCTTGGTGCTTGCCACCAAAGTATCCTGGCTGATACATCTGCTCTTGGATGTTAATCGGCTTGTAACGGGAATAGGGAAAGAAAAGCAAAATAGGAAAAGTCAGGCTCTCCTTATGATGCTTTTCTTTGTCAGCTTAGGCAGTCTATTTATTCATTCACACAAAAATATTTATTGAGATAGATATGTTCCTGTCATTCTACCAGGGATATAGTGAGAAAACCTGGATATAACTGCACCATTTATGGAGCTTAAATTACAGTGAGGGAATTTAGTATTAATTGAGTAATTGCACCAATAATTGAATTCCAACTACAGCAGAGTGAAAAATGAGAGGAACACAGTACCATAAGAGCAAATCAAAGGGACATCTGGTTCACAGATATAACTTACTGGGATCTTGGTTCAAGCTATAAAATAAGGAAGGCTATACTGCATGGGGCCAATATTTTGTAATGACTGTAAATGGAAACTAACTTTTAAAAATTGTATAAAAAGCATACAAATGGCCAAAAAACACATGAAATGATGCTCAACCTCGCTTATAATTAGAGAAATGCAAATCAAAACTACAATGAGATATCACCTCACACCCATCAGAATGGCCATCATCCACAAATCGACAGACAATAAATTCTGGAGAGGGTGCAGAGAAAACGGAACACTCTTGCATGGCTGGTGGGAATGTAAATTGATATAGCCGCTATGGAAGACAGTATGGAGATTCCTTAAAAAACTAAAAATAAAAGCACCACACAACCCAGCAATCCCACTCTTAGGCTTATACCCTGATGAAATCAAAACTGAAAGATGCACCTGTACCCCAATGTTCATTGTAGCTCTCTATACAATAGCTAGAACATGGAAGCAACCTAGATGTCCATCGATGAATGAATGGATTAAGAAGCTCTGGTACATATATACAATGGAATATTACACAGCTGTAAAAAGAAATGCAGAAGAATCAGCCCTAATGAGGTAATTGGATCTGATAGGGACAGAGTAGAATAGGTAGGTGGTTGTAGAGCCTTAGTAGGGGATGGTAGGTAGAAGGGAGAAACCTGAGAAAGGTTGGGAGGCCAGTGAGTTGACGATAACTCAGGAGAGCTGCTCCTTGTTCAGTAAAGCAGGCTTGACTAGGTATAAACAGCTGATGAAGGAGGAGCTGGCGAAGAAGCAACCAATGATGTATGTCCCGGATCTGTGTCTACTTGAGGGGGGTGGTCTTCTACCATCCTATATGTATTGCTGCCCACTCAGTTGAAGAGGAGAGCAGAGCAGAGCTTTCTTGCCTGCCCACTTACACCTCTTACAAGTACCCTATCCTAATAAGTCCTCTTCTTGCCATCACTCTGCCTCTCGCTGAATTCCTTCTGCATTGAGGCACGAAGAACCTGAGCCTCAGTGGGTCCAGACGTTGGGTGAGTGCTGGATTAAGTCCCGGCCGCGTGGGTTAGAGTCCCAGGCAGGGTTTTGGCCTGGATTGAGTCCGGACTAAGTGGATTCAAGTCCCAAGCAGGGATTTGGCTAGGTTCAAGCCCCAGTCATGTGGGTTCAAGTCCCAAGCAGGGTTTGATCAGGTCTGGGCCCTGGGTTTAAGTCTCAAATCGAGGTAAAACCCTTTCAGATCTAGAACCTAAAAAGTGAAGTCAAAAAGAGAAGGACAAGTACAATATACTAACACATATATATGGAATCTAGTAGGATGGTAATGATAACACACACAGTGAAGAGATAGAAAAACAGACATGGACAGTAGACAAATGGACATTGTGGGGAATGAACAGTGGGTGGGGGGCGTAAAGGAAGTAGTATGAAAACCTATACTATCATATGTGAAAAAAATAGCTATTGTCATTGTGCTGTGAGAAAAGGGGATCCTGCAGGGGTGCTGTGTGGTGGCCTGGAGGGGTGGAATGGGGGGATATACATATGACTAATCTGGATCACACATATCTGTAAACAACAAAACTCTGTAAGAGTAAAAAGTTAAAAAGAAAACTGCAAAAAAATTGTACAAAAAGAAAAAGGCTTTGCATTATAACAAAGATAAGCAAATGAATGTATATTTGTGTTTTAAGTAGAAATAAAGTAATAGATGTCTTTTCAAAAAAATGGATTTGAAAGTTGGAAGGGAAACATTATTAGCTGTAGAATATCTATATCTAGATCATCTATATAGAAAGGAAAAAAGCAAAATAAAAATATTTGTAGAAATAAATAAGATGAATGTAAGTTTGCCAGTTGAAAAAAACTTTAAAAATAATAGCATTAAAAATTTTTTTTGGTCGGTCCTCCTTTGAGCCAACCCGCTGTTCTAGCAGCGTCTTCCACTTTAGCAATGCCGATTCTCCCTTAAGCAGGCCCGCTGTACTGGCAACAACTCTCCCTTTCCCCACTCTAATAAACTTTACTTTCCTCTCAAAAAAAAATTTTTTTTTTTTTTTGGCCATGCAGTATTTGGGATCCAACATCCCAAGCTAGGAACTGAAACTGTGAGCCCTTCTTTGGAAGCAAGGAGTCATAACCACTAGCTCACCAGGGAAGTCCCAGGATTTTTTTTCTAAAACAGCAATAATCAGTAAGGAAAAGTGATGGACATAACAGTGCAGCAAGAAGAAAAATGAAAATATTTCTGAAAAATAATTTATCAAAACTGCACAAGGCTTCAGTAGAGAAAAATGAAAGCTGTATTAAAGGAAATAATTTAAAATTTATTTATTTATTTTTGGGGGGACGCGGGTTGGGGAGGGAGGGGGGCGGGTGGGCCACTTCTATTAGTCTTTCATTTATCTATTTTTGATCCATCTTTGCTCTTTGGCCCGTGTGGGCCTCCCATAGCAGTGACCTCTGTTGTCGCAGAGCACCAGCTCTGGGTGCATGCGCTCCAGAGCTCCGGCTCGGTAATTGGACACATCAGTCCAGCCACTAAGTGGCACGTGGAATCTTCCCAGACCAGGGATCGAACCGGCATCCCTTGCACTGCAAGGCGGTTTCCTTACCCACTGGACCACCAGGGAAGCCCTAATTTAATATTTAGATGAATGAGAAAATGGTCTAAGATTCCAGATGCAATAGTTTAACATTGTAAAGGTGTCAATTTTTGCCAAGTCAATAGCTACCAATTACCCCAGACCACTCAGAGAAAATATTGACTCCATCCTGGTAATTTAACATATCTGACAAGTTAAATTTTAATATGAATTATAGTATTGAAAATATAAAGAAGATTCAAAATCAGTTCCTAACAGTATATAAAAGATGGTATTAAGAAAGAATGCTGTGAATTATTGATGGGACAATTATCTTTATTCTCAATGTATAAAATTTAAAGAGGAAAAGTTAGGAAAGAAAAATAGATAAATGAAAGACTAATAGAAGTGGCCCACCCGCCCCCTCCTTCCCAACTCACCCCCCCCCCAAAATAAATTTTAAATTATTTTCAGTTGCTTTGCTTTGTCCATTTTGGACTTCTCTACATATTGACTTACTGAATCCAAGATAGGAAGTTCCTGATTATTTCCTGAATTCTTCACAAGTAATTTTATCAAACTTCTGAACTCCATCATAAAATCTGTTCATCACTTGCTGTTGGGATACTCAATTGTTCTTATTCAATTTTTTTTTTTGCAATTGCTTATATATACACAAGGGGCTTCCCAACTGGCACTAGTGGTAAAGAACCTGCCTGCCAATGCAGGAGATATGAGACACTTGAGTTTGATCCCTGGGTCCAGAAGATTCCCTGAAGGAGGGCATGACAACCCACTCCAGTATTCTTGCCTAGAGAGTCCCATGGACAGCGGAGCCTGGCAGTCTATAGTTCATGGGGTCACAAAGAGTCCACATGACTGAAGTGACCTAACAAGCACACACACATATAGTCAGGAAGTACTGAATCCCAATAGGTGCATATGATGAAAAATCTCTTCGTGCCCCTGTTTCCTAGTCACGTGGTTACCTTCTCTACAGTCAATCAACAGTGTTTCCTTTTTCCTTTTGAGAATGATAGTGGCAATCCACAGGTTCTCTTCCTTACTGTGCTTTTTAACACATGCCTAAAGTATATATCTTGGAGATGATTTCATGTCTATGTATAAAAAGTCATTTTTTTTTTTTTTATGGAAGCATATTATTTCACTGTGTGTGTGCCTGGTCAGTCGCGTCCAACTCTTTGTAACCCCACAGACTGCAGCCTCTGTCCATGGGATTTCCCAGGCAAGAATACTTGAATGGGTTTCCATTTCCTATTTGAATTCCAGTGTATGATGCACTCAAATTTATTAAAGTGAAAATGTTTCTCTCAGTTGCGTCCAATTGTTTGCAATCTCATAACTCTAGCCCACCAGTCTCCTCTGTTGATTGGGATTTCCCAGGCAAGAATACTGGAGTGGCTTGCCATTTCCTCCTGCAGGTGATCTTCCGGACCCAGGGATTGAACCCAGGAGTCTCCTGGTCTCCTGAACTGCAGACAGATTCTTACCAACTGAGCCACAAGTCTATTTGATGGACATTAAGTTTTTCACAATCCTTTGAAAATAACCACAATGAAAATATATGTCATTTCTCTCATGTGCTACAAGATCTCTAGGATAAATTCCTGGTCATAGAATTGCTGGACACAAGATATTTTGATTTATAATTTTGGTAAGGGGAGCTTAACTGTCCTCTTTGAGGCTGCTCATATTTATGCCCCCAGCAATGTGTGACTGTTTGTCCACACCTTTTCCAACACCATATGTTATTAAAATTTACAGGTGTTGAAAGGTGAAAAATGGTATCTCAGGGCACCTTTTAATTATGTTATGGTAACACTGTCTTCATGTATTGCAATCTATTTGGATTTATCTTACTGTAAACTTCCTTGTCATAATTCTTCCATAATTTTCTACTAGATTGAAGTTTAATTTCTTAGTAATTTATAACATTTTTATGTAACAGGTAACTTTTAACTTCACTATTTGATTGTATCTGACTTACTATTAAGCAATTTATAATCACTGGGTCTTTAGGTCTTTTTATAAAATACAATTACAAAATCAAATAAAACACAGAATCAGAATACCTCATAAGACAAATCTATGGTTACTGAATTACTGTTAGGTGAACGTCTTTATAAGTATAATCCAGGTCACTTCGGTGACTAGAACTTTGCCATTTACTCCAGAAGTCCCTCCATGACTCCATTCTGATCTCAATATCCTTCCTTCTTCCAAAAATACCCATTATCCTGTCTTTTATAGTAATCGTTCTCTTGCATTTCTTTATAGTTTTTCACCTGTGAGCAATCCTAGAAACAATGATTTTATCCATTCAAAAAAATCATATCTTTAAAGGGCTTTCAGTCTTTAGGACTTCAGTCTGTTTTTTCTTTCCTTTACACTTTTTCAGATGAAAAAATCCAGGACTTTTGATGTGTGGTTCCCTACAGTGTGGAGTTTGGTTTTGGTGCAGGTCAACATACTCTTCCATCTGTTTTTCCTGCAAATTGGCAGCTAAAGCAGATGCTTTATCAGACTTGGGGAAAATTCCTCTGAAAAGACCATAGGTGGTGCTGTGTCCTTTCATCAGCAGGTACATGTCTGATTTTCATTCCTTCTGTGATATTAGCAGTGTTTGACACCCAATATCTATATTCAATAATTTATTGGGTGTTGAAAAATAGTGAAAAACACCCAACACCAATACTATTTTTCAATAGTGTATTTTTCATTTATTAGTTTGGATATCTTTTATAACAATGCTATTTTTATAACCAGTATCGGATAGTGCAATCTTTTTATATGGGAAATACAGGATGGATGTTTGATTCTTTCTCTTATAATTCTTCAAATAGTGAATGGAATCTTTATCACAATCTAAAGCAGAAGTAGAAACAGTGGCAGACTTTATTTTCCTGAGCTTCAGAATCACTGCAGACAGTGACTGCAGCCATGAAATTAAAAGATGCTTGCTCCTTGGATGGAGAGCTATGACAAACCTAGACAGCATATTAAAAACATCATTTTGACAACAAAGGTCTGTATAGTCAAAGGTATAGCTTTCCCAGTAGTCATGTACAAATGTGAGAGCTGGACCATAAGAAAGGCTAAGTGAGTGTCAAAGAATTGATGCTTTCAAATTGTGGTGCTGGAGAAGACTCTTGAGTCCCTGGTCTGTGAGATCAAACCAGTCAATCCTAAAGGAAATCAACTCTGAATATTCATTGGAAGGACTGGTGCTGAAGCTGAAACTCCAATACTTTGGTCACCTGATGCAAAGAGCCAACTCATTAGAAAAAACTGGATTCTGGGAAAGATTGAAGGTAGGAGAAGAAGAGGGTGACAGAGGATGGATGGTTAGATAGCATCACTTAAAGGGAAAAAATTCTGGGAAGATGAAGGTAGGAAGAGCTGTCTCTTGCATTTCTTTATAGTTTTTCACCTGTGAGCAATCCTAGAAACAATGATTTTATCCATTCAAAAAAATCATATCTTTAAAGGGCTTTCAGTCTTTAGGACTTCAGTCTGTTTTTTCTTTCCTTTACACTTTTTCAGATGAAAAAATCCAGGACTTTTGATGTGTGGTTCCCTACAGTGTGGAGTTTGGTTTTGGTGCAGGTCAACATACTCTTCCATCTGTTTTTCCTGCAAATTGGCAGCTAAAGCAGATGCTTTATCAGACTTGGGGAAAATTCCTCTGAAAAGACCATAGGTGGTGCTGTGTCCTTTCATCAGCAGGTACATGTCTGATTTTCATTCCTTCTGTGATATTAGCAGTGTTTGACACCCAATATCTATATTCAATAATTTATTGGGTGTTGAAAAATAGTGAAAAACACCCAACACCAATACTATTTTTCAATAGTGTATTTTTCATTTATTAGTTTGGATATCTTTTATAACAATGCTATTTTTATAACCAGTATCGGATAGTGCAATCTTTTTATATGGGAAATACAGGATGGATGTTTGATTCTTTCTCTTATAATTCTTCAAATAGTGAATGGAATCTTTATCACAATCTAAAGCAGAAGTAGAAACAGTGGCAGACTTTATTTTCCTGAGCTTCAGAATCACTGCAGACAGTGACTGCAGCCATGAAATTAAAAGATGCTTGCTCCTTGGATGGAGAGCTATGACAAACCTAGACAGCATATTAAAAACATCATTTTGACAACAAAGGTCTGTATAGTCAAAGGTATAGCTTTCCCAGTAGTCATGTACAAATGTGAGAGCTGGACCATAAGAAAGGCTAAGTGAGTGTCAAAGAATTGATGCTTTCAAATTGTGGTGCTGGAGAAGACTCTTGAGTCCCTGGTCTGTGAGATCAAACCAGTCAATCCTAAAGGAAATCAACTCTGAATATTCATTGGAAGGACTGGTGCTGAAGCTGAAACTCCAATACTTTGGTCACCTGATGCAAAGAGCCAACTCATTAGAAAAAACTGGATTCTGGGAAAGATTGAAGGTAGGAGAAGAAGAGGGTGACAGAGGATGGATGGTTAGATAGCATCACTGACTCAAGAGATGTGAAACTAAACAAATTCTGGGAGAGAGTGAAGGATAGGGAAGCCTGTCATGGGGTCACAAAGAGTTGGACACAGCTTAGTGACTGCACAACACAGCACAGTCCGAAACTGGTCAATCAGTTTTTAAAACCTATGGATTAAAACATATTAAGTGAGTTTCGCTTATGCCTTATAAAGCGAAGTGTCTTATTTCTGTTAGTAGAAACTCCTATCAATTTGCCTGACTCTTTCCTTGCTATCTGGTATGAAAATATATTCTAGACTTACCTTGTACTTTTTTTCTGCCTCAGGCATAAATGAATTATTCCCTCGACCCCCAAAGTCCTTGTTTCTCTTAGTGAGACATGATATTTCAACACCATAATCTGAATATGATGATTGTTGCTTATAATTGAATTGGTCATTGTTTCTAGCCCTTTTGATGGACAGAGCTAGGAAAAGTGTGTTCTCATGTGCGTGTGCACACACACACACATCAAAACCCCTCATGCATTCACACTGATACTTTCAATTCAAAGTCAGGATTGCAGGATGTTTCCCTTAATCTCTTGGATGTAGACTTTTTCTCTTATTATTTTGAATATATTATGCCACTCCTTTCTGGCCTATAAAGTTTCTCACAAAAGTCAGCTTATTGGAGTTTGCATTTTGTAACTAATTGCTTTTCTCTTGTTGCTTTTGATATTCTCTATCTTCAATTGTGCTAGTTCTCTTCTTTTATAGTCATCTTTACTATACTTCACAATTATATTAGAAACTTACATGGATAGATTCTTTATTAAGACATGTAGGTTTACACAGATATCTGATTTCCACTTTTACTTGATAATGGTAAAATACCTTAGCATCATTACATCAAGTTTTTACCTGATAAGAAACCTGAAAATGACTCTTGGACCATCCAGGTTACTAGACTCTACAGACCTGCCCACACTGTCTCTGGAATTCCTTACAGATTTCAGTAGGTGCTTGGCAATAGAGCACCATTCCTCTGCTGGGTTTCAAGGTGCAGTTCCAGGGTTAAATATTGTACCCATACATTTCCAAATTGCCCAGGCTTATCTGCCAAATAATGCACTACTCATTTTATTTAGTGGCTCCAATAGTAAAGAGCCTGCCTGCAATGCAGAAATGGGTTCAATCATTGGTTGGGAAGATCCCATGGAGAAGGGCATGGCAACCCACTTCAGTATTCTTGCCTGGAGAATCCCATAGACAGAGGAGCCTGGCAGACTACAGTCCAAGGGATTGCAAAACACATTCATTTTTTTCTTTCTTTTCACTTTACTAATCTCTCTGCCAAACAAAAGACCCAAAGCATTGTTAACCGCAAAGTTAGGTCAGGCTCCTCTTCTTTTCCCAAACCAAGTTATATTTGGAATCCCAAACAAAATGCTGCAAGACAAGGTAGGAAAGAGCTTAATTCAGTTGTACAGCAAAACTGAGTAAAGTAGATTTTTTATTCATTTCTTATCAACCTAGATCCAAATAGGTTGCTCTAGAGATAACTGTTTCCTACATGGTTTTTCTCTCCAGTCATTGTCCACAGGGCTCTGAGAAGATGCAGAAATAGGCAGGCACATACTCAAGGCCTGGCTCCATCTCCATTGTTGTAGAAAGGGACTGTCGGTCTTGGGGCAGAGCCCTCTGCTCCTGTCCGCCACCTGGACAGAGCCCAGGAAGAGTGATCTCCTGAGGGCATCCACAATGGTTAATTCTGCTATTTTTATCATAACGTGTAGACTCCTTTGCATTCATCTTTCTTGGGAGACTTTGGGATTTATAGATCTAGATGTCTGTTTTCTTTCTTAGATTAGGAATGTTTTAGCTGTTATTTTCTTCAAATAATCTCTCTGCTCCCCTCTCTCTTGTCTCCTTCTTGGATTCCTACAGTGCAAATGTTAATATGCTTTAAGTTGTCCCAAGGCCTCAAGCTATCCTATTTAAAAAAAAATTCTTTTTTCTGTTCTGCTTTGGTGATTTCCACTATTCTGTCTTCCAGTTCACTGATCTGTTCCTCTTTATCATCTCATCTAGAGTTGGTTTCTTGTGTGTGTGTGTGTTTTTTAAATTTCACTTATTATATTCTTCAAATCTATTCAGCTCTTCTTTGTATTTTTTAACTCTTTGTTAAGCTTCTCACTGTGTTCATCTAGTCTTCTCCCAAGTTTGTGGAGTAGCTTTATGATCATGACCTTGGACCCTTTCTTGGTTAGATTGTTTCTCTCAGTTTGCCTAGTCCTTCTTCTGGAGTTTTATTTTGTTCCTTCATCTGGAACATATTCCTTTGTTTTCTTAGGGGAATATTGAAAAATGTCTTCTCATTTTGCCAAGTTTTCTGTGTTAATTTCTATGAATTAGATAGGTTGGCTATGTTTACTGATCTTGGAGAAGTGGTCTTATGTAGGGGACGTCTTAGGGGACCCAGCAGCACATCCCCCTCTGGTCACCAGAGCTATGTGCTCTAGGAGTGCCAACTATGTTGTGGTCTGAGTGAGCCCTTCTGTGGTGATGGGGCTGACTAATGTGGGAAAAAAGTAAATGGCTTAGTTGTACAGCAAAACTGAGTGCATTTCTTATCAACCTAGATCCAAATAGGTTGCTCTAGAGATAACTGTTTCCTACATGGTTTTCTCTCCAGTCATTGTCCACAGGGCTCTGAGAAGATGCAGAAATAGGCAGGCACATACTCAAGGCCTGGCTCCATCTCCATTGTTGTAGAAAGGGACTGTCGGTCTTGGGGCAGAGCCCTCTGCTCCTGTCCGCCACCTGGACAGAGCCCAGGAAGAGTGATCTCCTGAGGGCATCCACAATGGTTAATTCTGCTATTTTTATCATAACGTGTAGACTCCTTTGCATTCATCTTTCTTGGGAGACTTTGGGATTTATAGATCTAGATGTCTGTTTTCTTTCTTAGATTAGGAATGTTTTAGCTGTTATTTTCTTCAAATAATCTCTCTGCTCCCCTCTCTCTTGTCTCCTTCTTGGATTCCTACAGTGCAAATGTTAATATGCTTTAAGTTGTCCCAAGGCCTCAAGCTATCCTATTTAAAAAAAAATTCTTTTTTCTGTTCTGCTTTGGTGATTTCCACTATTCTGTCTTCCAGTTCACTGATCTGTTCCTCTTTATCATCTCATCTAGAGTTGGTTTCTTGTGTGTGTGTGTGTTTTTTAATTTCACTTATTATATTCTTCAAATCTATTCAGCTCTTCTTTGTATTTTTTAACTCTTTGTTAAGCTTCTCACTGTGTTCATCTAGTCTTCTCCCAAGTTTGTGGAGTAGCTTTATGATCATGACCTTGGACCCTTTCTTGGTTAGATTGTTTCTCTCCAGTTTGCCTAGTCCTTCTTCTGGAGTTTTATTTTGTTCCTTCATCTGGAACATATTCCTTTGTTTTCTTAGGGGAATATTGAAAAATGTCTTCTCATTTTGCCAAGTTTTCTGTGTTAATTTCTATGAATTAGATAGGTTGGCTATGTTTACTGATCTTGGAGAAGTGGTCTTATGTAGGGGACGTCTTAGGGGACCCAGCAGCACATCCCCCTCTGGTCACCAGAGCTATGTGCTCTAGGAGTGCCAACTATGTTGTGGTCTGAGTGAGCCCTTCTGTGGTGATGGGGCTGACTAATGTGGGTTAACTGGCAGGTGGGTTTGGGTGCTGGTAAGGCTGATTGTGTGACCCAGGATCCCCCTGGCTGGTACTGGTCTTCTAGAGGGTAGGGTGGGTCCTGATGTGGCTGGGGGCATAATTTGGGGGAAGGGTAATGTCCCAGGGCTGGCCCACTAGTATGCAGTGTTGGGCCCTGGTGTGGCTGGTCACAGTGCCCAGGGTTTTGGGGATTGGAGTTCACCTACTGGGAGTTTTTTGTTGTTTTTATTTATTTATTTATTTATTATTTATTTTGGGGGGGGGTGAGGTGGGGAGGGAGGGGAGTAGGTGGGCTACTTCTATTGGTCTTTCATTTGTCTATTTTCATCCATCTTTGTTCTTTGGCTCCTGTGGGCCTCCCATCGTGGTGGCCTCTGTTGTCACAGAGTACCAACTCTGGGCGCATGTGCTCCAGAGCTCTGGCTCGGTAATTGGACACGTGGGTCCAGCCGCTCCGCGGCACATGGGATCTTCCCAGGCCAGGGATCGAACCGGCGCCCCTTGCACTGCAAGGCAGTGTCCTTACCCACTGGACCACCAGGGAAGCCCTCACCTACTGGGAGTTGGGCTAAGTCCTGGGGAAGCTGACTGGAGGCCTGAGTGGGCCGGGGATGGTGCTGGCCCACTAATCAGGACTTGGTCTTGGATGGCTCGAGAGGCCAAGGACTGCTTCTGGGCTGCTGGAAGGCCCCCAGTACTCATAGGCTGGAGGGAGGAATCTAGTACAGCACTTGTCAGCACCTGTGTCCTTGTAGTACTTGTGCCCTGTCAGCGTTCTGTCCCTGAGGGGAGTCCCTGTTGCCTCCTGCCTATCCAGGAGGATATCCAAGATCAGCAAGTCAGTCTGACTCTGTGCAGTGGAGGTTTTGTTTCCTCCAGTCCTCTGGCTCTCCTAAACAGAAGTCCCACTGATCTTCCAAACTAGGTGTTCTGGGAGTCATCCTCCTTGTGCAGGGCCCTCTAGCTGGGAAGCCTGATTGAGGCTTAGCCCACTCCCTCCTTGGGGACAACCTTTGCTATTGCAATTATCCCTTTGTGGGTTGCCTTCCCAGGGATGTGGGTCTCAACTATACTCCATCTCCACCACTGTTACCAGACTTGCTGTGGTTCCTTCCTTCTATCTTTAGCTGTGGAAATATCTTTAGAATAATTTTTTAAATGATTTACTTATTAATTTTATTTTTGGCTGTGGCGGGTCTTGGCTTTCTCTAGATGCAGAGAGCAGGGGCGACTCTCTAGCTATGGTGCACCGGCTTCTCATTGCAGTGACTTCTCTTGTTGCTGAGCACAGGTTCGAGGGTGTGTGGGCTTCAGTAGTTGCAGTGGGTAGTCTCAGTAGTTGGAATTTGTGGGCTCAGTAATTGTGGCACATGGGCTTAGTTGCTCCGCAGCATGTGGGGTCTACCAGGACCCAAGGATTGAACCAGTGTCCCTTGCATTACAAGGTGAACTCTTAACCTGGGAAGCCCTGAAAATCTTCTGTTAGTTTTCATGTCACTCTCAGCTATAGTTGCTGTGTAAAAATAATTGTTCTGTAAAGAGTGGTAATGTTTGTGTGACTGTCGGAGGGTGAGCTCAGATTCCTCCTTCTCTGCCATCTTGGCCACCTCTCTGCTTGATCCTCTCAGGTCTTGCTTTGAAAGTTTGTTAGACAAACAAACAAACAAACAAAAAGTCTGTTTGGCAGCATCAGAGCTGTGTTTAGTGAATGTAAGGCTAGTTTTCCCCTCAGTACTGAGACAAGAGTATTCTGAGTTCTCTACCCTGCCTCCTATGACTTACGAGGTTTCTCAAGTTGACTGGTTGGCATGGGCACCATTTCCGGCCCTGTGTGACTGCCCTGTACTCTTCCTCTAAGCCTTCTAATGGCTCTTTCCTCAGCCTCAGATGGTTACCTCACACAACTTCTTGGATTATTACTCTGTTGAATTATTAAGCATAACCCTCTGTGGGTCTCTGGAATTTTTGCTCTGTGAATCTCTCTTCTCTAGTATTCTGCTTACCTCAGTCTTTTGGGCCCTTAGTTCTGTCTCTTTTTTTAACACAAAATGTGGGTTCTAACAACTTACCAGTCCTCTGGCTCTCCTAAACAGAAGTCCCACTGATCTTCCAAACTAGGTGTTCTGGGAGTCATCCTCCTTGTGCAGGGCCCTCTAGCTGGGAAGCCTGATTGAGGCTTAGCCCACTCCCTCCTTGGGGACAACCTTTGCTATTGCAATTATCCCTTTGTGGGTTGCCTTCCCAGGGATGTGGGTCTCAACTATACTCCATCTCCACCACTGTTACCAGACTTGCTGTGGTTCCTTCCTTCTATCTTTAGCTGTGGAAATATCTTTAGAATAATTTTTTAAATGATTTACTTATTAATTTTATTTTTGGCTGTGGCGGGTCTTGGCTTTCTCTAGATGCAGAGAGCAGGGGCGACTCTCTAGCTATGGTGCACCGGCTTCTCATTGCAGTGACTTCTCTTGTTGCTGAGCACAGGTTCGAGGGTGTGTGGGCTTCAGTAGTTGCAGTGGGTAGTCTCAGTAGTTGGAATTTGTGGGCTCAGTAATTGTGGCACATGGGCTTAGTTGCTCCGCAGCATGTGGGGTCTACCAGGACCCAAGGATTGAACCAGTGTCCCTTGCATTACAAGGTGAACTCTTAACCTGGGAAGCCCTGAAAATCTTCTGTTAGTTTTCATGTCACTCTCAGCTATAGTTGCTGTGTAAAAATAATTGTTCTGTAAAGAGTGGTAATGTTTGTGTGACTGTCGGAGGGTGAGCTCAGATTCCTCCTTCTCTGCCATCTTGGCCACCTCTCTGCTTGATCCTCTCAGGTCTTGCTTTGAAAGTTTGTTAGACAAACAAACAAACAAACAAAAAGTCTGTTTGGCAGCATCAGAGCTGTGTTTAGTGAATGTAAGGCTAGTTTTCCCCTCAGTACTGAGACAAGAGTATTCTGAGTTCTCTACCCTGCCTCCTATGACTTACGAGGTTTCTCAAGTTGACTGGTTGGCATGGGCACCATTTCCGGCCCTGTGTGACTGCCCTGTACTCTTCCTCTAAGCCTTCTAATGGCTCTTTCCTCAGCCTCAGATGGTTACCTCACACAACTTCTTGGATTATTACTCTGTTGAATTATTAAGCATAACCCTCTGTGGGTCTCTGGAATTTTTGCTCTGTGAATCTCTCTTCTCTAGTATTCTGCTTACCTCAGTCTTTTGGGCCCTTAGTTCTGTCTCTTTTTTTAACACAAAATGTGGGTTCTACCTGGGCTCCCACTCCCTGAACTGAGGCTAGAAATTCTCTTGTGGCAGGAAGCTGGGTCAACCACAAGACTTACCTTGTTTGTTTCCCATCTATCAGGGGTGACTGTCCTGTATTACCTGGTGCTCAGTGTCTTTTTAAATTTTAATTAATTAATTAATTAATTTTTGGCTATTCTGGGTTTTCACTGCTGCCACAGGCTCCTCTCTAGTTGCAGGGAGTGGGGGCTACCCTCTAGTTGAGGTGAGCAGGTTTCTTGGTGTGGTGACTTCTCTTGCTGTGGAACTTGGGCTCCAGGGCTCACAGGCTTCAGTAGTTGTGGCACATGGGCTCAATAGTTGCAGCTCTGAGGCTCTAGAGCCCAGGCTCAAGAGTTGTGGATCACAGGCCTAGTTACTCTGCAGCATGTGGGATCTTCTCAGATCAAGGATCGAACTTGTGTCTCCTGCATTGACAGGAAAACTCCTTACCACTGAGCTACCAGGGAAGCCCCTGATGCTCAGTGTCCTGAAAATCATTGTTCCATATATTCTGTCTACTTTTTGTTTGTTTCAGGTGGGAGAATAAGCCTGGCTCCTTTTTCTTGCCTCTGGAAGTGGAATTCCTTATCCTGTATGTTTTTTTAATCATAATCTTTTTTTCTTTTCTTTTTTTTTAGTTTTGGCCTCTTTTATTTATCTTTTTTCATCCATTTTTATTTCCTGGCATGTGTTGGCCTCCCATTGCAGTGGCCTGTCTCGTCACAGAGTGCTGACTCTGGGTGCATGTGCTCCAGAGCACTTTTCAATTGGACATACTGGTCCAGCTGCTCAGCGGCTCATGGGATCATCCTGGGCCAGAGATTGAACCAGTCTGGGCACATCGGCTGTGTGACTCCCTGTACTCGTATCCTCTAAGACTTACGAGGTTTCTCAAGTTGACTGGTTGGCATGGGCACCATTTCCGGCCCTGTGTGACTGCCCTGTACTCTTCCTCTAAGCCTTCTAATGGCTCTTTCCTCAGCCTCAGATGGTTACCTCACACAACTTCTTGGATTATTACTCTGTTGAATTATTAAGCATAACCCTCTGTGGGTCTCTGGAATTTTTGCTCTGTGAATCTCTCTTCTCTAGTATTCTGCTTACCTCAGTCTTTTGGGCCCTTAGTTCTGTCTCTTTTTTTAACACAAAATGTGGGTTCTACCTGGGCTCCCACTCCCTGAACTGAGGCTAGAAATTCTCTTGTGGCAGGAAGCTGGGTCAACCACAAGACTTACCTTGTTTGTTTCCCATCTATCAGGGGTGACTGTCCTGTATTACCTGGTGCTCAGTGTCTTTTTAAATTTTAATTAATTAATTAATTAATTTTTGGCTATTCTGGGTTTTCACTGCTGCCACAGGCTCCTCTCTAGTTGCAGGGAGTGGGGGCTACCCTCTAGTTGAGGTGAGCAGGTTTCTTGGTGTGGTGACTTCTCTTGCTGTGGAACTTGGGCTCCAGGGCTCACAGGCTTCAGTAGTTGTGGCACATGGGCTCAATAGTTGCAGCTCTGAGGCTCTAGAGCCCAGGCTCAAGAGTTGTGGATCACAGGCCTAGTTACTCTGCAGCATGTGGGATCTTCTCAGATCAAGGATCGAACTTGTGTCTCCTGCATTGACAGGAAAACTCCTTACCACTGAGCTACCAGGGAAGCCCCTGATGCTCAGTGTCCTGAAAATCATTGTTCCATATATTCTGTCTACTTTTTGTTTGTTTCAGGTGGGAGAATAAGCCTGGCTCCTTTTTCTTGCCTCTGGAAGTGGAATTCCTTATCCTGTATGTTTTTTTAATCATAATCTTTTTTTCTTTTCTTTTTTTTTAGTTTTGGCCTCTTTTATTTATCTTTTTTCATCCATTTTTATTTCCTGGCATGTGTTGGCCTCCCATTGCAGTGGCCTGTCTCGTCACAGAGTGCTGACTCTGGGTGCATGTGCTCCAGAGCACTTTTTCGTAATTGGACATACTGGTCCAGCTGCTCAGCGGCTCATGGGATCATCCTGGGCCAGAGATTGAACCAGTGCCCCTTGCACTGCAAGATGGACTCCTTACCCACTGGACAACCAGAGAAGCTCCCTTATCCTGTACGTTTTTGATTGTTCCATTCCTATCAGTATCTCTTCCATGAGAGGCTCTGTGTTGAATAAAAAGTCACAGAACTATTTCACTCCCTTCAGATTTTACTTGGAGGCCATTACCCTCATCCACTATGTTTATTTACTTATTTGGCCATGCCAGGTCTTAGTTGAGGCATGTGAGCTCTTCGTTGCCACATATGGGATCTAGTTTCCTGAGCAGTGATTGAACTTGGGCCCCTTATATTGGGAGTGTAGAGTCTTGACCACTGGACCACCAAGGAAGTCCCACTTGATCCACTTTTGTACTGGACAAAACCCCTCCCTGCTTCAATAAGGTCACACTTTCCAGAAAATACCTATTGGAATCTTTGACTTTGCCCTCCTCTCAGATTTGACTGCTTCTCTGCTTTGCCTAGCATGGAGGTTGAAAGCATGGAGGCCCTGGACTATTGGTGAATTGTCACTGTCCACTTGTATTTGGGGATTTCAGGGGACACCTTGTTCTTAGTTTTGCTATAAATATTGTCTGTAGGATTGTGACTTTATAATTTAGCTCTTCCGCCTGTTTTTACATAGGGAGCTGGGTTTAACTTTTACACTGCTGCTATTATCATTTTTCAGAATCCTGCTGAAATCTCTCCAGAGAAATTTATATTCTTATCATGTCATATACTTTTGGACCATCACTTTTCACTAATAGTTCACTAATGTTTTCTTCTCCTAAATGATTTTAATATTTTCAAATTCTTCCCCACCCAGAAGGTGTGGTTGCTTGCTCTTTTTTCTCTTCTGCCCTCTCCTCTTCCTTTTCTCTTTCATTTATTCCAAGAATATATTCGATCCAGTCACAACTTTTTTGCCTGTTTCTTAACTCTTTATTTCTATCCATTTATTCTAAAGACAAGTACTTCATCATCACTTTTCCAAACATTTTGCTCTGCCAGTGCAGCTGTTCCAAAGGCATGTGGGGAAATCAGAAAAGGGTGTATTTCTTCACTACATACCACAGATCAAGACATATAAAAAAGCCAGTGGAATTTCAGAACAGAAAAGCATGTCCCTATTTGGGAGGAATGTCGCATTGGGCATCCATGTGAGTGAAAGCATAATGATTTAAGGTTAACACTTAACTCTGATGATATATAAACACAAGATATCTTTGTGCATGGCTTTAATATAATTATATTTTCTTGGGATATGACTGCTATGAAAACCAAGGGAAGAGCAAACATTGTTTCATTCAGAACATTATCAAAAGCTGTTCACCATTACCTCATTGCCAATGGCAATGCATTGTTTGTGCTGTGAGCTGCCAGCTCCATATACCTGAATCAGCTGTGTTTATGGAGGTTGCTTCCAGGCCAGCATATGGCTTCCTCATTAGGAATTCTGTTGTGATCTTTCATGAGCACCCTCATGTCGAAATACATAATATTTTGCTACAAATTTTTAAAAAAGAACAGAAAAACAGACCAGTGGATCAAAGAGGAAACTCAGACAGATGTGCGTGCATATATATATATATATGTTTCTGCTAAGTTTCTTTTCATGTCTGACTCTTTGCTGCCCTATGAACTGTAGCCCACCAGGCTCCCCTGTCCATATAATTCTCCAGACAAGAATGTTCCTTCTCCAAGGGATCTTCCCAACCCAGGGATGGAATCTGGATCTCCTGCATTGCAGGCAGATTCTTTACTGTCTCTGCCACTAGAGAAACACCCTTGCAGAGAGAGAGAGAGAGATAGGGACATATGTATGGTGACTTGCATACGATAACGCTGGATTCACCATCCAATGGAGAAAGCATATCTCTTTTGGAGATGACATTGGAAGACTTATTCACTACAGGGAGAAAAAGAAATCAATCTTTATCTCTTACAAAGTACAAATGTACACTCCAAGTGAATGAATCAACTTAATATGAACTATAACCTTATAAAGAAAAAAGAAAAAAAAGTGGAAGAATATTTTTGTGACTTAGCAGTGTGAAAGGTTTTCTCCAATAGGATTCCCCCAAAACAAATCATTCAACAAAATATAACTGTTGTATATTGCATCAAAGTGAGAATATCTGTTAAACAGAGGACATCAGACAAATGAATCCAGATGACATATTGGGAAAAGAGAATTAAAGTGTTTAAAACACAACACAAGATTAATATCTAGATTCTACAAAGAATTTGTAGACTTATAAGAAGGCAGAGCAAAGACAAATGACAGACAGAAGAACAAAGCATAGGAAAGAGTGATTTACAGAAGAGGAAAACAAATAGTTAACTCATATGTGAAGAGCTACACAAACTCATTAGTTATCAGAGAAGTGCAATTTAAAGTAACAGTGAGATGCCTCACAGAATACTGGTGCACTGATAACAGTCTAACAATCAGTTAGACTGGCATGATGGGCACATGGATAGGCACATGAATAGAATGGACATGGTAGCAAAGATAGAGGCCATGTATCATCCAACAGTACAGACTCCTGCATCCCAAGACTGATCTAACTTGTCAGCAATAGAGATCACCTCTGAGTCCTTGGTTTGGTATTATTTCTTGAGACCAGCTGGCTACTTGGTTACCCAGTTGGTTGACTGCATCAGCTCCCTTCCACTGGAAGAGCTAATACTTCATTGTCAGAGGAATGAATAGTCTAGGTATGAGTTTGTCTTTCCTGCCTGCAAGTCTCAAAACTACAACAATGTTCCTTCTCCAAGGGATCTTCCCAACCCAGGGATGGAATCTGGATCTCCTGCATTGCAGGCAGATTCTTTACTGTCTCTGCCACTAGAGAAACACCCTTGCAGAGAGAGAGAGAGAGATAGGGACATATGTATGGTGACTTGCATACGATAACGCTGGATTCACCATCCAATGGAGAAAGCATATCTCTTTTGGAGATGACATTGGAAGACTTATTCACTACAGGGAGAAAAAGAAATCAATCTTTATCTCTTACAAAGTACAAATGTACACTCCAAGTGAATGAATCAACTTAATATGAACTATAACCTTATAAAGAAAAAAAAAAAAGTGGAAGAATATTTTTGTGACTTAGCAGTGTGAAAGGTTTTCTCCAATAGGATTCCCCCAAAACAAATCATTCAACAAAATATAACTGTTGTATATTGCATCAAAGTGAGAATATCTGTTAAACAGAGGACATCAGACAAATGAATCCAGATGACATATTGGGAAAAGAGAATTAAAGTGTTTAAAACACAACACAAGATTAATATCTAGATTCTACAAAGAATTTGTAGACTTATAAGAAGGCAGAGCAAAGACAAATGACAGACAGAAGAACAAAGCATAGGAAAGAGTGATTTACAGAAGAGGAAAACAAATAGTTAACTCATATGTGAAGAGCTACACAAACTCATTAGTTATCAGAGAAGTGCAATTTAAAGTAACAGTGAGATGCCTCACAGAATACTGGTGCACTGATAACAGTCTAACAATCAGTTAGACTGGCATGATGGGCACATGGATAGGCACATGAATAGAATGGACATGGTAGCAAAGATAGAGGCCATGTATCATCCAACAGTACAGACTCCTGCATCCCAAGACTGATCTAACTTGTCAGCAATAGAGATCACCTCTGAGTCCTTGGTTTGGTATTATTTCTTGAGACCAGCTGGCTACTTGGTTACCCAGTTGGTTGACTGCATCAGCTCCCTTCCACTGGAAGAGCTAATACTTCATTGTCAGAGGAATGAATAGTCTAGGTATGAGTTTGTCTTTCCTGCCTGCAAGTCTCAGCTACAACATTATTTGGGGTTATGGAATGCTTGATCCACCATCGTGGAATCTCATATAGCATAGCATTTGGCTGAGGACTCACTTTACAGTCAGGGAGGTGCATGGGTTGGCCCAATACCATGGAATCTACTGGTTGTATCACACTTTGCACCATTCAGAGGCAGCTTTCTGGAAAGATGTTCTTAAAGGTGTAGCTGAAGTGCTAGCTTGGAGAAAAGACATTGAAATGACTGAGTCCTATCCTTCAGGACACAGCATGTTCATGTCAATTCAGAGACTTGTGTATAATGCTCTGTTCCCCTTGATCTGGGAATCAGGGGCTGTACATAGGAGTGACCTCACTGACTGTCACTCCTAGTGACCTATTAGAGGATTTTGTGCTCCTGTCCCTTTAAATCTGGGCTCTTCAGGGTTATAGGTTGTGGTCCCAAATAGAACTGATTCTTGCCAGTTGATACCGCAGGTGTCTCACTGAGTTCCAAATTGCTGCAGGGCATAATGGACTTCTTGTGCTCAGGGACCAGTAAGTAAAGGGAGCAGTTACACTGGGGAAGGTAACTGGAGTTAATCATCTGGAGGAGGTCAGGCTGCTTTCAGGTAACAGCAGCAGGGAGGAATATGTACAGAGCCTAGGATTTTCAATTTGGAACTTCCGCATTATTTCTTGGACCCATGATAACTGAACAGGCTTGTGCAGCCTTCCTGCTCTCAGGAAGAGTATGACTATCAAAAGTTCAGGCACCTTCAGGGAGGTAAGTTGCACCACCAGCTAAGCTACCAACACCTGATGAGGTGACCTGTTCTGAGGATGAGGGAATGGATATTGGAGGAGGGAGAGGATGAGTTTTGGCCTTGAGATCGGCTTCAACTGCAGTGAGAGGGACTGTAGTTCACTTCTCTAACCTGCTTCCTCAATTTGCCCTCAGTAAGAGACATACATGGGAAGCACAGAAGAACTGCTCCCCAAGCCTACCTGGAAAAGTAGATCTGTGCAGCTCATGGGTGCACTCTGGCAGTCACGAGACTGTGCCTCATGGCTCCCTAACTAGAGGGAGCCTAAGAGACCTATGGCCCAGCTACCACACTATGAAATACATCACTGAGTTGTGCTGATGCCTCTTCTTCCACAGGCTTCTCCTAGCAGTTACTGTGTGTGGCAAGAATAGTGGGGGGATTTCATCCACTGAGAAGTGGGGCTGATGGCTCGGAGAAGGACGTCAAATCTCGTTGTCCTCCTAGCTTTTTGACCTTTCCCGAATCCCTCAATAAAATGGTTTGATCCCAAACAACAAAAAGAATACTGGGGTAGACTCATTCCGGAGACACAAGACTTCGCTAGCAGCTGGCTCTTGTTTTGAGGACTCTCTGATAACTTTGCTGAGCCTTCCTTAGACAGGGACAGCCTTGGACAAGGCAGCCTAGGACACTTCCATTCAAGCTTCTCTCAGACATGCCCTGTGTCCCTTTAAACTCTGGGTTTTTTCTTCCAAGGGTTATAGGTTGTGGTCCCAAATAGAACTGATTCTTGCCAGTTGATACCGCAGGTGTCTCACTGAGTTCAAATTGCTGCAGGGCATAATGGACTTCTTGTGCTCAGGGACCAGTAAGTAAAGGGAGCAGTTACACTGGGGAAGGTAACTGGAGTTAATCATCTGGAGGAGGTCAGGCTGCTTTCAGGTAACAGCAGCAGGGAGGAATATGTACAGAGCCTAGGATTTTCAATTTGGAACTTCCGCATTATTTCTTGGACCCATGATAACTGAACAGGCTTGTGCAGCCTTCCTGCTCTCAGGAAGAGTATGACTATCAAAAGTTCAGGCACCTTCAGGGAGGTAAGTTGCACCACCAGCTAAGCTACCAACACCTGATGAGGTGACCTGTTCTGAGGATGAGGGAATGGATATTGGAGGAGGGAGAGGATGAGTTTTGGCCTTGAGATCGGCTTCAACTGCAGTGAGAGGGACTGTAGTTCACTTCTCTAACCTGCTTCCTCAATTTGCCCTCAGTAAGAGACATACATGGGAAGCACAGAAGAACTGCTCCCCAAGCCTACCTGGAAAAGTAGATCTGTGCAGCTCATGGGTGCACTCTGGCAGTCACGAGACTGTGCCTCATGGCTCCCTAACTAGAGGGAGCCTAAGAGACCTATGGCCCAGCTACCACACTATGAAATACATCACTGAGTTGTGCTGATGCCTCTTCTTCCACAGGCTTCTCCTAGCAGTTACTGTGTGTGGCAAGAATAGTGGGGGGATTTCATCCACTGAGAAGTGGGGCTGATGGCTCGGAGAAGGACGTCAAATCTCGTTGTCCTCCTAGCTTTTTGACCTTTCCCCGAATCCCCTCAATAAAATGGTTTGATCCCAAACAACAAAAAAAGAATACTGGGGTAGACTCATTCCCGGGAGACACAAGACTTCTCTAGCAGCTGACTCTTGTTTTGAGGACTCTCTGATAACTTTGCTGAGCCTTCCTTAGACAGGGACAGCCTTGGACAAGGCAGCCTAGGACACTTCCATTCAAGCTTCTCTCAGACATGCCCTGTGATTTGACAGCTCTCTCAGTCATACACTGTTCCCTTCCTGTGTTTTGTCACACTGGCATTTCTCCTAATAAAACCTTTGCACAGTTTAACTTCATCTCATCTCATTTTGTGGTCTGCTTCTGAATCAACTTGGGATTAGGGTGGGGATGGCCACTGGGCAGAGGGGAAGCTCTGCCTCACACTTGGTTCTGGCCCTACTCCCTCCATCTCCTGCCCCACCTCCCACCAAAGTGACAGCTGCCAGCACACTTTGAGGGGAGATGTGACTCCTGTTCACATCAAATTTAGTTGTCCCAACAAACCAAAGGGACTAGGCACACACAGATAGTGATGGACAGGGGAGCTTGGTGTGCTGCAGCCCATGGGGTTGCAAAGAGTTGCACACAACATAGTGCCTGAACAACAACAACACACAGATTTCACAGGGATGCTCCCAAAGAATACCCTTTCAAGACTGTAGTTGGTGACTGTTTTACCTCAATTCATAGAGACAGAGAGAATTAAACAAAATGAAAAGACAAAGAACCAGTTCAATTGAAAAAGCAAAAGAAAATCCCTGAAAAAAATAATGAAACAGAAATAAACAATTTATCAGATACAGAAATCAAAGCACTAGTAATAAGAAAGCTAACTGAATTGTGGAAAGAGAAGATGGAAATGGTGAGAATTAACAAGGAACTAGAAAACATAAAAAAGGATGAGTTCTAACTGAAGAATACAATGACTGAAGGGCCTACAAGACCACACTATGAAATACATCACTGAGTTGTGCTGATGCCTCTTCTTCCACAGGCTTCTCCTAGCAGTTACTGTGTGTGGCAAGAATAGTGGGGGGATTTCATCCACTGAGAAGTGGGGCTGATGGCTCGGAGAAGGACGTCAAATCTCGTTGTCCTCCTAGCTTTTTGACCTTTCCCCGAATCCCCTCAATAAAATGGTTTGATCCCAAACAACAAAAAGAATACTGGGGTAGACTCATTCCCGGGAGACACAAGACTTCTCTAGCAGCTGACTCTTGTTTTGAGGACTCTCTGATAACTTTGCTGAGCCTTCCTTAGACAGGGACAGCCTTGGACAAGGCAGCCTAGGACACTTCCATTCAAGCTTCTCTCAGACATGCCCTGTGATTTGACAGCTCTCTCAGTCATACACTGTTCCCTTCCTGTGTTTTGTCACACTGGCATTTCTCCTAATAAAACCTTTGCACAGTTTAACTTCATCTCATCTCATTTTGTGGTCTGCTTCTGAATCAACTTGGGATTAGGGTGGGGATGGCCACTGGGCAGAGGGGAAGCTCTGCCTCACACTTGGTTCTGGCCCTACTCCCTCCATCTCCTGCCCCACCTCCCACCAAAGTGACAGCTGCCAGCACACTTTGAGGGGAGATGTGACTCCTGTTCACATCAAATTTAGTTGTCCCAACAAACCAAAGGGACTAGGCACACACAGATAGTCATGGACAGGGGAGCTTGGTGTGCTGCAGCCCATGGGGTTGCAAAGAGTTGCACACAACATAGTGCCTGAACAACAACAACACACAGATTTCACAGGGATGCTCCCAAAGAATACCCTTTCAAGACTGTAGTTGGTGACTGTTTTACCTCAATTCATAGAGACAGAGAGAATTAAACAAAATGAAAAGACAAAGAACCAGTTCAATTGAAAAAGCAAAAGAAAATCCCTGAAAAAAATAATGAAACAGAAATAAACAATTTATCAGATACAGAAATCAAAGCACTAGTAATAAGAAAGCTAACTGAATTGTGGAAAGAGAAGATGGAAATGGTGAGAATTAACAAGGAACTAGAAAACATAAAAAAGGATGAGTTCGAACTGAAGAATACAATGACTGAAGGGAAAAATAGGGTAGAAGGAATGAATACCAGACTAAGCAATAGAGAAGAACACACAAGTAACTTGAAAGATAGAATAATGGAAACTACCCAAAGAATAGCCAAAAAAAAAAAGCAAATAAAAAATGAAAATTGTTTAAGAAATCTCTCGGATAGCATCAAGTATACCAACACTTGCGTTATAGACGTCCTAGAAGGAAAAGAGAGAGAGAGAAGGCAGTCAAAAATGTGTTTGAGGAAATTACGGCTGTACACTTCTCATATTGGAAGAAGGAAACAGATATCCAGGTGTCATAGGAATTTCAGAGGATCCCAAACAAGATGAATCCAAACAGAACCACACCAATAAAGTCATGATTAGAATGGCAAAATTTGGAGAGAAGTCTAAAGGCAGCAAGAGAATAACAGTGTCATATAAAAGGGGATCCCCAGAAGGTTATCAGTTTATTTTTCTGCAGAAACTGCAAGTAGGAGGAAGCGGCACGATATATTCAACGTGCCAAAAGAGAAAAGCTTGTAACCTAGGATACTCTACCCAGGAAGATTATCATGAGAATATAAGGAGAGACAATTTCTCAGAAAAGTCCAAACTGAAACAGTGTATCAATACTAAGCCTACCCTGAAATAAATGAGAAAGGATCTTCTCTAAGTGGGAAAGAAATAAGAAGTGATAAGAAAGGGGACAATCCCACTGGAGAAAGCAAATACATAGTTAGGACTGAAGCTCAACCACTTAAATGAGACAGAATAAAGCTCAAAGAACAAAAAATTATAAAAGTAACTATAACTATAATAAGCAGTGAAGGGATAAACATGAAGATGTAAAATGACACTAAAAACACAAAATGTGGAGGAGGAGAGCAAAAAGGTATACCTTTTAGAATGTGTTTGAACTTAAATGACTATCAGTTAAAACTAAGATATACGTTAGCATATACAAGCCCTATGAAAATTACGAGTTAAAACTGTATAATAGATACACAAAAGCTTAAAGGAGAGAAACACAAGCATACTGCTAGTGAAAATCATCAGATCACAAGGTAAGAAACAAATGAAAAAGATATGAACAGAGTAGAACTACACAAACAACCAGAAATCAAGTAATAAAATGATCATAAGTACACACCTACAATTATTACTTAAATATCAATGGACTCAATGCTTCCAATCAAAAGATACAGAATGGTTAACTGGATAAGGAAGCAAGAATCTTCTATATGCTGCTTCAAAAGACACAAGTCAGAGCTAAAGAAATACACACACTGAAAATGAGGGAATAGAAAAATATCATTTCATGCAAATAGAAATGACAAGAAGGCAGAGGTAGGAATACTTATATCAGACAAAGTAGAGTTTAAAGCAAAAACTGTAACAAAAGACAAAGGAGGGCATTATATTATGATAAAGGGGTCAATATAAGAAGAGGGTATTCCACTCATTAACATATATGCACCCAATACAGGAGCACCTAAATATGTAAAGCAAATACTAACAGACATAAAGGTAGACATTGACAATAACACAATAATAGTAGGGGACTTTGATAGTCCACTTACATCAATGGACAGATCATCTAGACATAAAATCAACAAGGACATCCTGGAGGTCCGGAGGGTAAGACTCCATGCTTCCAATGCCAAGAGGGTGGGTCTGATCCCTGGTTGAGGAACTTAAGATCCCACATGTCATGCAGTATTGCCAAAAAATTAAAAAAAGAAAGACAAAATGAAAAAAGCAACAGTGATAAATAACACAACAGACCAGTTGGACTTAATAGAACATGTGAATGAAGTTAACGGCTGTTTTTTGAAAATATAAAATTGATAAACCTTTAGCCAAGCTTATCAAATAGAAAAGAGAGGACCCAAATAAGTAAAATAAGATATGAAATAACAAAAATAACAACTATGTCCACAGAGAAACAAAAATCACAAGAGAATACTATGAACAGTTATATGACTATCAGTTAAAACTAAGATATACGTTAGCATATACAAGCCCTATGAAAATTACGAGTTAAAACTGTATAATAGATACACAAAAGCTTAAAGGAGAGAAACACAAGCATACTGCTAGTGAAAATCATCAGATCACAAGGTAAGAAACAAATGAAAAAGATATGAACAGAGTAGAACTACACAAACAACCAGAAATCAAGTAATAAAATGATCATAAGTACACACCTACAATTATTACTTAAATATCAATGGACTCAATGCTTCCAATCAAAAGATACAGAATGGTTAACTGGATAAGGAAGCAAGAATCTTCTATATGCTGCTTCAAAAGACACAAGTCAGAGCTAAAGAAATACACACACTGAAAATGAGGGAATAGAAAAATATCATTTCATGCAAATAGAAATGACAAGAAGGCAGAGGTAGGAATACTTATATCAGACAAAGTAGAGTTTAAAGCAAAAACTGTAACAAAAGACAAAGGAGGGCATTATATTATGATAAAGGGGTCAATATAAGAAGAGGGTATTCCACTCATTAACATATATGCACCCAATACAGGAGCACCTAAATATGTAAAGCAAATACTAACAGACATAAAGGTAGACATTGACAATAACACAATAATAGTAGGGGACTTTGATAGTCCACTTACATCAATGGACAGATCATCTAGACATAAAATCAACAAGGACATCCTGGAGGTCCGGAGGGTAAGACTCCATGCTTCCAATGCCAAGAGGGTGGGTCTGATCCCTGGTTGAGGAACTTAAGATCCCACATGTCATGCAGTATTGCCAAAAAATTAAAAAAAGAAAGACAAAATGAAAAAAGCAACAGTGATAAATAACACAACAGACCAGTTGGACTTAATAGAACATGTGAATGAAGTTAACGGCTGTTTTTTGAAAATATAAAATTGATAAACCTTTAGCCAAGCTTATCAAATAGAAAAGAGAGGACCCAAATAAGTAAAATAAGATATGAAATAACAAAAATAACAACTATGTCCACAGAGAAACAAAAATCACAAGAGAATACTATGAACAGTTATATGGCAACAAATTGGACAATCTAAAAGAATGGACAAATTTCTAGAAAAAAATACAACCTGCCAAAAAGAAATACAATTTGAATAGACTGACCGCTAGTAGTAAAATTGAGTTTCTAATAAAAAGAATTCACAGTAACCTAATGTCCAGTTTAGTCTTCACCAAACATGTAGAGAATAGTTAATATCTATCCTTCTCAAACTGTTCCATAGAATAGAAGAGGATGGAACACTAAATTCATTCTATAAGGCCACCATAACCTTGATACCAAAACCAAACAAAGATACTAAAAGGGGTGAATAGGCCGATTTGATAAGGAGGTCAACAGTTTCCAAAGAATAGGCAGAGGAGGGGGAACAAATATTTTCTAGATAAACATCAACCCTGAAGATCATTCTCCAGCTAATCTTTTGTTAATGTTGTGAGTGTGGGCCTCGCAAGGCCTTTAAAACCTTAAGATAGTCTTTTGATCTATTGTTAATAACCAACTGGAAAACACAAATTGCCTTGTCTAAACTAGTTTCTGGGGTCATTCTTCTATTTTCCCCTTCTAATGTCTATGCTGGAAGCTTCCTCTATCCTTTTTTTTCTTAATAAAATCTTTCCCTGCAAGAAGTTCTGAGTGACCTTGGTGACCAAGGTCTTTTTGATCTTGTTGTGAAATCTTCTCCTTTGGAGATCAAAAATCCAATACCATTCACAGTAACCTACTCACTGTCATCTATCAATACCACAAAAAAGAGAAAATTAGAGGCCAATATTCTTGATGAATATAGATGCAGAAAACCTCAAAAATATTAGCAAACCAAATCCAACAATAAATAAAAAGAGTCATACACCATAACTCATACATCAAGAGTCATACATCAGTTCCAGGGATAGTTCAACATTTGTAAATCAATCAATGTGATAACAACATTAGCAAAAGGAGGACAAAAAAAATCACATGATTATCTTGATAGATGTACAAAAGACTTTGAAAAAATCCAGTATCCTTCTATGATAAGAGCTCTTATCTCAGTTGGCAAAGAGGGAATGTATCTCAACATACTAAATGTCACTTATGACAAATCCACAGCTAATATCATACTCAGTGGTGAAAAACTGAAAGCCTTTCCCTTGAAATCTGAAATGAGACAAGAATTCTGACTCTTCCCACTTCTATTTAATGTAGTACTGGAAGTCATGGCCACAGCAATCAGGCAAGAAAAAGAAATAAAAGGTATCTAAATTGGAAGGGAAGAAGTAAAACTGTCACTGTTTGCAGATGACATGACACTGTATGTAGAATGTTTCCACTAAAAAGCTATTAGAACTAACAAATCAATTCAGTAAAGTTTCAGGATGTAAGATTAATATACAAAATCTGTTGATTTTCTATACACTAACAATGACTTATCAGGAAGAGAAAGCACAAAACCAGTCCTGTTTAAAACCACATCAAAAATAATAAAGGATCTAGAAATGAACTTAACCAAGGAGGTAAAAGACTTATACTCTGAAAACTATAAAGCAGTGATGAAGGAAATCAAAGATAATAAGAAGAAATGGAAAGGTATAATGTGCTCCTGGAAGGGAAGAATAAATATTACTAAAATGTCCATACTACCCAAAGCAATCTACAGATTTAATGTGATCTCTATTGAAAGAAGAAAAATTTAACATAATTAGAACAAATAATCCTAAAATTTCTATGAAACCACAAAAGACCCTAAATTGCCAAAACAATTTCAAGAAAAAAGAACAAAGTTGGTGATAATCATGTTCCTGATTTCAGACTATACTACAAAGTTACATTAATCAAAACAGCATTGTACTGGCACAAACACACACAAAATCCCCAGATTAAATGGAAAAGAATAGAGAGCTCAGAAACCTACACATCTGTGGTCAATCAATTTACAACAATGGAAGCAAGAATATACAAAGGAGAAAAGACAGCCTTCTTAATAAGTCATGCTGAAAAACTAGAAAGCTATACATGAACGAATGAGATTAGAACATTTCTTCATTTCACAAAAATAAACTCAAAATGGATTAAAGATCTAAATGTAAAACCTGAAACCATAAAACTCCTGAAAAACATAAGCAGAACAGTCTCTGACATAAATTGTAGCTTTCTATCAGTTGGCAAAGAGGGAATGTATCTCAACATACTAAATGTCACTTATGACAAATCCACAGCTAATATCATACTCAGTGGTGAAAAACTGAAAGCCTTTCCCTTGAAATCTGAAATGAGACAAGAATTCTGACTCTTCCCACTTCTATTTAATGTAGTACTGGAAGTCATGGCCACAGCAATCAGGCAAGAAAAAGAAATAAAAGGTATCTAAATTGGAAGGGAAGAAGTAAAACTGTCACTGTTTGCAGATGACATGACACTGTATGTAGAATGTTTCCACTAAAAAGCTATTAGAACTAACAAATCAATTCAGTAAAGTTTCAGGATGTAAGATTAATATACAAAATCTGTTGATTTTCTATACACTAACAATGACTTATCAGGAAGAGAAAGCACAAAACCAGTCCTGTTTAAAACCACATCAAAAATAATAAAGGATCTAGAAATGAACTTAACCAAGGAGGTAAAAGACTTATACTCTGAAAACTATAAAGCAGTGATGAAGGAAATCAAAGATAATAAGAAGAAATGGAAAGGTATAATGTGCTCCTGGAAGGGAAGAATAAATATTACTAAAATGTCCATACTACCCAAAGCAATCTACAGATTTAATGTGATCTCTATTGAAAGAAGAAAAATTTAACATAATTAGAACAAATAATCCTAAAATTTCTATGAAACCACAAAAGACCCTAAATTGCCAAAACAATTTCAAGAAAAAAGAACAAAGTTGGTGATAATCATGTTCCTGATTTCAGACTATACTACAAAGTTACATTAATCAAAACAGCATTGTACTGGCACAAACACACACAAAATCCCCAGATTAAATGGAAAAGAATAGAGAGCTCAGAAACCTACACATCTGTGGTCAATCAATTTACAACAATGGAAGCAAGAATATACAAAGGAGAAAAGACAGCCTTCTTAATAAGTCATGCTGAAAAAACTAGAAAGCTATACATGAACGAATGAGATTAGAACATTTCTTCATTTCACAAAAATAAACTCAAAATGGATTAAAGATCTAAATGTAAAACCTGAAACCATAAAACTCCTGGAAGAAAACATAAGCAGAACAGTCTCTGACATAAATTGTAGCAATATTACTCTGGATTTGTCTCCTAAGGCAAAAGAAATAAAAGCAAAAATAAATAAATGGGACCTAATTAAACTTAAAGGCTTTTGTATAGCAAAGGAAACCACTGAGAAAACAAAAGGAGAACATACTAAATGAGGGGAAATATTTGCAAATTTTATGATCAATGAAGGGTTAATATCCAAAATATATGAACAGTTCATACAACTCAATACCAAAAACCAAACACCATATAAATGGTATTTATAAAATGACCAGAAGACCTGAATAGAGAGTTTTCCAAAGAAGTATACATGTTATTAACAGGCACATGAAAAGATGCTAAATATTGTTCATTATTGTAGAAATGCATATCAAAACCACATCTATCACTTCATGCCCATCAGAATGGCTAACACTAGAAAGTCTACAAATAACAAATGTTGGCAAGGATGTGGAAAAAGTGAATCCATGCACACTCTTGGTGGGAATGTGAATTGGTGCAGCCATGGTGGAAAATAGTATGGAGGGTCCTCATAAAATAAAAATGTAACTACCATGTAATCCACCAATTTCAATCCTGGAATATATCTGAAAAAAACTAAAACACTAACTTGAAAAGATAGATTCATTCAATGTTCATAGTAGCATTATCTTATAATAGCTAGGAAATGGAAGAAAACCATATGCATCAATAGACTAATAGGTAAAAGGATGTGGTGTATGTGTATATATATATATATATATATATGTATATATATATATATACACACACACACACACACGTATACACAGTGCAATATTGCTTACCCATAAAAAGAATGAAATTTGCCACATTTGCACGAATGTGAATAGACCTAGAGAATTTTATGCTTACTGAAATGTCAGACAGAAAAAGATAAATACTATATGATACTGTTTATATGTGGACTCTGAAGAACAAAACAAACAAATGTATATAATATAATAAAATAGACTCACAGATATAGAGAACAAAGTAGTGGTTACCAGTGAGGGTGGTTGAAGGGAGGAGGAGCAGAAGATCAGTAGTAGGCTACATGAACGATAATAACTTTTAAAAATTGGTAAAGATCTAAATGTAAGACCTGAAACCATAAAACTCCTGGAAGAAAACATAAGCAGAACAGTCTCTGACATAAATTGTAGCAATATTACTCTGGATTTGTCTCCTAAGGCAAAAGAAATAAAAGCAAAAATAAATAAATGGGACCTAATTAAACTTAAAGGCTTTTGTATAGCAAAGGAAACCACTGAGAAAACAAAAGGAGAACATACTAAATGAGGGGAAATATTTGCAAATTTTATGATCAATGAAGGGTTAATATCCAAAATATATGAACAGTTCATACAACTCAATACCAAAAACCAAACACCATATAAATGGTATTTATAAAATGACCAGAAGACCTGAATAGAGAGTTTTCCAAAGAAGTATACATGTTATTAACAGGCACATGAAAAGATGCTAAATATTGTTCATTATTGTAGAAATGCATATCAAAACCACATCTATCACTTCATGCCCATCAGAATGGCTAACACTAGAAAGTCTACAAATAACAAATGTTGGCAAGGATGTGGAAAAAGTGAATCCATGCACACTCTTGGTGGGAATGTGAATTGGTGCAGCCATGGTGGAAAATAGTATGGAGGGTCCTCATAAAATAAAAATGTAACTACCATGTAATCCACCAATTTCAATCCTGGAATATATCTGAAAAAAACTAAAACACTAACTTGAAAAGATAGATTCATTCAATGTTCATAGTAGCATTATCTTATAATAGCTAGGAAATGGAAGAAAACCATATGCATCAATAGACTAATAGGTAAAAGGATGTGGTGTATGTGTATATATATATATATATATGTATATATATATATACACACACACACACACACGTATACACAGTGCAATATTGCTTACCCATAAAAAGAATGAAATTTGCCACATTTGCACGAATGTGAATAGACCTAGAGAATTTTATGCTTACTGAAATGTCAGACAGAAAAAGATAAATACTATATGATACTGTTTATATGTGGACTCTGAAGAACAAAACAAACAAATGTATATAATATAATAAAATAGACTCACAGATATAGAGAACAAAGTAGTGGTTACCAGTGAGGGTGGTTGAAGGGAGGAGGAGCAAGACAGGGGTAGGGTATTAAGAGCTTCCCAGGTGGCGTTAGTGGTAAAGTACCTGCCTGTCAATCAGGAGACAAGAGATGTGGGTTCAGTCCCTGGGTTTGGAAGATCCCCTGGAGGTGGGCATGGCAACCTATTCCAGTATTCATGCCTGAAAAATTCAGGCTTGAAGGACTATGTTTCATAGTGTTGCAAAGTCAGACATGACTGACACGACTTAGCACTCAGCACATTAAGAGGTACAAATTACTATGTACAAAATTGACAAGCAACAAGGATATATTATATAGCAGAGGGAAATATATCTATTATTTGTAATAACTTTAAATGGAGCATAATCTATAAAAATATTGAATCACTATGCTGTATACCTGAAACTAACATAATACTGTAAATCAATTATACTTCAGTTTTAAAAAGAATGTTAACAAAAAACATGACTTCTTAATTTCTCTGACTTGGGTGATGGGTGCATGGTGATTGTCAGGCATTGAGATAAGAGAGATCAGGGATCTCCATTTAAAAAGAAAAGAGGGCAGATTGTGGGGTGTGTGGAAGGACAAAAGGAAGGGAAGGCAGAGAGGTCTCAGGTAAGTAGAACACTTCTACCTGGTATGGGTTTCTGTTGCAGATGAATTTGCCCCTTCCCCAATAGGGGCTTGGTCTCAGTTCTCCAAATCTTAAGAGTATCTCCAATTAGAAAAACATATTCTCATGAAAACATGCAATGGAGATCAGAGAGAAGTGGCTTACTGTGGGGTTTCTTGGTCAACCTGGGCTGCTGTGTGGAATACTGCGGACTGATGGCTTCTTCAGTAGACACTTAACTGTTCTCAGTTCTGGAAGCTGGGACGTCCAAGATCAAGGTGCAGACTGGGTTCCTGGTGAGGACCCCTTTCATGGTTTGTAGACTGCTGCCTTCTTGCTGTGGCCTTTCCTTGTGCATGCTTGTAGAGAGAGAGGGAACTCTGTCTTCCTCTCCTTAGAAGGATTTCACCCTCATGATCTCATCTAAACCTGATGAATTCTGAAAGGTCTTACCTCCAAATACCATCACATTGGGGGTTGGGACTTCAACATATGAATTTTGGTGGAATTTTGGAGGGGAGGTGGCACAAATACTCAGTCCAGAATAGTTTCTTTCAGCTAGAATAGGGTATTAAGAGCTTCCCAGGTGGCGTTAGTGGTAAAGTACCTGCCTGTCAATCAGGAGACAAGAGATGTGGGTTCAGTCCCTGGGTTTGGAAGATCCCCTGGAGGTGGGCATGGCAACCTATTCCAGTATTCATGCCTGAAAAATTCAGGCTTGAAGGACTATGTTTCATAGTGTTGCAAAGTCAGACATGACTGACACGACTTAGCACTCAGCACATTAAGAGGTACAAATTACTATGTACAAAATTGACAAGCAACAAGGATATATTATATAGCAGAGGGAAATATATCTATTATTTGTAATAACTTTAAATGGAGCATAATCTATAAAAATATTGAATCACTATGCTGTATACCTGAAACTAACATAATACTGTAAATCAATTATACTTCAGTTTTAAAAAGAATGTTAACAAAAAACATGACTTCTTAATTTCTCTGACTTGGGTGATGGGTGCATGGTGATTGTCAGGCATTGAGATAAGAGAGATCAGGGATCTCCATTTAAAAAGAAAAGAGGGCAGATTGTGGGGTGTGTGGAAGGACAAAAGGAAGGGAAGGCAGAGAGGTCTCAGGTAAGTAGAACACTTCTACCTGGTATGGGTTTCTGTTGCAGATGAATTTGCCCCTTCCCCAATAGGGGCTTGGTCTCAGTTCTCCAAATCTTAAGAGTATCTCCAATTAGAAAAACATATTCTCATGAAAACATGCAATGGAGATCAGAGAGAAGTGGCTTACTGTGGGGTTTCTTGGTCAACCTGGGCTGCTGTGTGGAATACTGCGGACTGATGGCTTCTTCAGTAGACACTTAACTGTTCTCAGTTCTGGAAGCTGGGACGTCCAAGATCAAGGTGCAGACTGGGTTCCTGGTGAGGACCCCTTTCATGGTTTGTAGACTGCTGCCTTCTTGCTGTGGCCTTTCCTTGTGCATGCTTGTAGAGAGAGAGGGAACTCTGTCTTCCTCTCCTTAGAAGGATTTCACCCTCATGATCTCATCTAAACCTGATGAATTCTGAAAGGTCTTACCTCCAAATACCATCACATTGGGGGTTGGGACTTCAACATATGAATTTTGGTGGAATTTTGGAGGGGAGGTGGCACAAATACTCAGTCCAGAATAGTTTCTTTCAGCTAGAATAGGAAGTGCTCGTTCTCAAGGCCATCGTCTCTATAAAGGTCTCATGTCATGTGCACACTTGGCATAGTTAGCTCCAAGTTGTTCCCAATTCCTTACAGGAAGAAGAAATTAAACTCTGATTTTTACAGCTGAATGGGTCTTCTCTGGTAGCTTGGTGGTGAAGAATCTTCCTGTAATGCAGGAGACATGGATTTGATCCCAGGGTTGGGAAGATCCTCTAGAGAAGGATGGCAACCTGTGCCAGTATTCTTGCCTGGGAAATTCCATGGACAGAGGAACCTGGTGGGCTACAGTCCATGGGGTTCCAAAAGATTCGGACATGATCTAGCAACTAAACAACAACAGGGAGAAGCCCATTTGAACAGCCCTCCATAGCCAGGCTCGTTCCACTGACTTTAGTGGGCTTCTTTCAGACCCTGTTTTCTAGCCTGGAAGAGTAGCATCTAAGCTACAGCTGATTAATGGAGAACAATTATTTCCCCTTCTCTTGCTGCCCTTATCTCCCACCCCTTCTTTTATCTGCAAGTAAATTTAATAAGGGCGGAATAGCATGGGTGAATACAGTAATTTCCAGGATAAACTGAGAAGCACATTCTTGGTAGCTATATAGAGTTCTGTCAACAGGAGAATGTTTGATTAGTATGGCTGTGTAGAGAACAAAGACCATTTTCTCCAGAAACACTAGGCTAGAAGCATTTTTCTCGGAAATACAGAAGGGGCCAAAGGGATTTGACTCTGGCACGAGCTCACTGATTTTTAGTAGAGAAAAATGTTTTTTCAAAATATGATACTGATTATGTCACTCCTTACTATGTGCCAAGGAGTAGGCTATGGATTCTTTCTCGGTCTACAGCAGTGAACTGCCTCTGTCCAGTGATCTGCTCTCTAGTCATGGAAACTCAACATTCCAGCATTTGGTTCAGCTTCAGAAAAGTAGTGAAAAGGGATTTTAATCTCTCCTTAGAAGGATTTCACCCTCATGATCTCATCTAAACCTGATGAATTCTGAAAGGTCTTACCTCCAAATACCATCACATTGGGGGTTGGGACTTCAACATATGAATTTTGGTGGAATTTTGGAGGGGAGGTGGCACAAATACTCAGTCCAGAATAGTTTCTTTCAGCTAGAATAGGAAGTGCTCGTTCTCAAGGCCATCGTCTCTATAAAGGTCTCATGTCATGTGCACACTTGGCATAGTTAGCTCCAAGTTGTTCCCAATTCCTTACAGGAAGAAGAAATTAAACTCTGATTTTTACAGCTGAATGGGTCTTCTCTGGTAGCTTGGTGGTGAAGAATCTTCCTGTAATGCAGGAGACATGGATTTGATCCCAGGGTTGGGAAGATCCTCTAGAGAAGGATGGCAACCTGTGCCAGTATTCTTGCCTGGGAAATTCCATGGACAGAGGAACCTGGTGGGCTACAGTCCATGGGGTTCCAAAAGATTCGGACATGATCTAGCAACTAAACAACAACAGGGAGAAGCCCATTTGAACAGCCCTCCATAGCCAGGCTCGTTCCACTGACTTTAGTGGGCTTCTTTCAGACCCTGTTTTCTAGCCTGGAAGAGTAGCATCTAAGCTACAGCTGATTAATGGAGAACAATTATTTCCCCTTCTCTTGCTGCCCTTATCTCCCACCCCTTCTTTTATCTGCAAGTAAATTTAATAAGGGCGGAATAGCATGGGTGAATACAGTAATTTCCAGGATAAACTGAGAAGCACATTCTTGGTAGCTATATAGAGTTCTGTCAACAGGAGAATGTTTGATTAGTATGGCTGTGTAGAGAACAAAGACCATTTTCTCCAGAAACACTAGGCTAGAAGCATTTTTCTCGGAAATACAGAAGGGGCCAAAGGGATTTGACTCTGGCACGAGCTCACTGATTTTTAGTAGAGAAAAAAATGTTTTTTCAAAATATGATACTGATTATGTCACTCCTTACTATGTGCCAAGGAGTAGGCTATGGATTCTTTCTCGGTCTACAGCAGTGAACTGCCTCTGTCCAGTGATCTGCTCTCTAGTCATGGAAACTCAACATTCCAGCATTTGGTTCAGCTTCAGAAAAGTAGTGAAAGAAATTAGCAAGGTTGATAAAATATCCCTCTATGTACTGACTTTGCCCTGCTAATAGCTGAATGCTTTAACAAGTTTATCAGTCCTACGGGCCTGACATATGTTAAAAACTGGAATTGCAGTTCCAATGGCTCCAAAGAAAACAGGACATGTATTGTTGACTTGAATATTTCCTTCTTGCAGTAAATTGGAGTTCAAAGGAACTGCAAGATTGATACGTAGGCTTTCCATGTGTAATTGCACTCAACAAACATTTATTGTTTAAGAATTCCTTTAGTGTTTCCTTCTTGACACAGCGAGTCCTTTATAGCAGAGGCAGTTCAGATCCAAACACCAAACTATTTCCAATGAAAGATATCAGAGGTTATCTGTAGGGCCGCCAAATGGGGGAAATTTAGGCTGGTTTTTTGCTTTTCTTCCCTATACTGTCTTTTCTTTGCACTAGCTTAAACCATCCAAAGAACAACATTGTTAAATAGAAGGAACATGGATTCATTGTTTCCCTATCCTGTTAATTTATTGCAGGCAGATTCTTTACTATCTGAGCTATGAGGGAAGCCCCGAGAATATTGGAGTGGGTAGCTATTCCCTTCTTCAGGGGATTTTCCCGACCCAGGGATTTAACCCAGACCTCCTGCATGGCAGGCAGATTCTTTACCATCTGAGCCACCAGGGAAGCCCCACTGGGGGTTATACCAATCCACATTTCCTAAGGTCACTCAGCAACAATTACCCTGACTCCATAATCCACTGCATTAACCAAGTCTGGCTTCCATTGCAATGTAAGAGGTCAGAGCTCACTCACAAGAGGCCAAAACTCAAGGAAAGCAGATAATACCTGGATGCATATGGTACTGTTACCGGTGGATTCAGACTCTCCATTGTGTAAAGCTAAATACCCCTGAGTGTATCTCTACTTGGATATTTAGATTGTGGTTCCTAGCAGTTGGTTGGCTGGTTGGAGGGGGACAGAGATTGGATATGGTGAAAATATCCTTAGGAATTCAAAACAGAATTAGTGTCACAGAGGGTCAAAGAGCTGGGACATTCCTTAGGTGACAGGAAGGAGAAGCTGAGTTAAAGTGTATAGTCAAAACTATGATTTTCCCAGTAGTCATGTATGAATGTGAGAGCTGGACAACAGAAAAGGCTGAATGCCGAAGAATTGATGCCTTTGAACTGTGGTGTTGGAGAAGGCCCTTGAGAGTCTCTCGGATGGCAAGGAGATCAAACCAGTCAATCCTGAAGGAAATCAACACCGAATATTCATTGGAAGGACTGATGCTGAGGCCGAAGTGCCAATACTTTGGTCACCTGATACAGTGAGATGACTCACTGGAAATGACCCTGATGCTGGAAAGATTGAAGGCAAGAGGAGAAGAGGACGACAGAAGATGAGATGGTTGGACAATATCATCAACTCAGTGGCCATGAGTGTGAGCAAGCTCCAGGATATGGTGAAGGACAGGGAAGCCTGGTGTGCTGTACTCCGTGGAGTCGCAAAAAGTTGGACACGACTTAGTGATTGAACAACAACAGTGGTAATGGTACTGAGGAAATCTGTGGCTCCAAGGTCCAGGGTCTCCTGAAGCCCATTCTTGAGCCTCTAGGGGTTTGCAGAGTTCAGGATAGGAGCTGCTGTTGTGGCAGCTGCCTGCACAGACAGTTAGCATGGTACAGGCCAGAGAAGGCCGGAATGGAAGTGGATAGAAGGGAAGACAATTCTGTTCTGAACTCGAGAGGGAAGGATGAAAGGGTCTGGGGTCCCTGGAATGTTCCTGGTAGAGTGTCTCAGATGACAGGTGGCCTCTTTGGAAGGACTCAGCAAGGACATGTGATCCTAAGAAGACCTCAGAAACAAGAGGCTGACTGGGGGCTTCTGCACCCATCTCAACAGTTTTCAAGCAGGACTGAGAGCTTCCTTCTCAACTGTCCCCTGGGAAGTAGATTTCATTCATCTGAAAACGAGAACTTCATGTATATCATCAGGGGATCCATGCTATCTACAGTCAGTTTTCTGTTTTTCTCCTCTTAGCCTTGGTGGAAAGTGGGAATCACGTCTTTGATTTCCATTCTCACAACAAGCCTGAGGTCAGTCCTGTAGAGAGGAGCAGAGGCTCTGGGCAGTTTGGGAACTGGCCCTGGCACCCTCGACCTACAGTGGGTAGAGGCAGGACTCCAAACTCAGTGCTCTTTTCATCATATCCTCTACTTTGCTCCTGGTCAGACAGGCCCTGTGTTTTGCGTTTTTAAAATTTCACTGAATCAGGGCAGTAATAGAGACACAGATGTAGAGCACAAACTTGTGAACACAGGAAGAGGGAGGAGAGGGTGGGACAAACTGAGAGAGTGGCATGGACATATGCACACTACCATGAGTAAAACAGATAGCTAGTGGGAAGCGGTTGAATAGCACAGGAAACTCAGCTTGGTGCTCTGCAATGACCTAGTGGGGTGAGAGGGTGGCTCAGTAGGGAGGGGATATATGTATACTTTGATTCATGGCCATGATGGCAAGCTCCAGGATATGGTGAAGGACAGGGAAGCCTGGTGTGCTGTACTCCGTGGAGTCGCAAAAAGTTGGACACGACTTAGTGATTGAACAACAACAGTGGTAATGGTACTGAGGAAATCTGTGGCTCCAAGGTCCAGGGTCTCCTGAAGCCCATTCTTGAGCCTCTAGGGGTTTGCAGAGTTCAGGATAGGAGCTGCTGTTGTGGCAGCTGCCTGCACAGACAGTTAGCATGGTACAGGCCAGAGAAGGCCGGAATGGAAGTGGATAGAAGGGAAGACAATTCTGTTCTGAACTCGAGAGGGAAGGATGAAAGGGTCTGGGGTCCCTGGAATGTTCCTGGTAGAGTGTCTCAGATGACAGGTGGCCTCTTTGGAAGGACTCAGCAAGGACATGTGATCCTAAGAAGACCTCAGAAACAAGAGGCTGACTGGGGGCTTCTGCACCCATCTCAACAGTTTTCAAGCAGGACTGAGAGCTTCCTTCTCAACTGTCCCCTGGGAAGTAGATTTCATTCATCTGAAAACGAGAACTTCATGTATATCATCAGGGGATCCATGCTATCTACAGTCAGTTTTCTGTTTTTCTCCTCTTAGCCTTGGTGGAAAGTGGGAATCACGTCTTTGATTTCCATTCTCACAACAAGCCTGAGGTCAGTCCTGTAGAGAGGAGCAGAGGCTCTGGGCAGTTTGGGAACTGGCCCTGGCACCCTCGACCTACAGTGGGTAGAGGCAGGACTCCAAACTCAGTGCTCTTTTCATCATATCCTCTACTTTGCTCCTGGTCAGACAGGCCCTGTGTTTTGCGTTTTAAGATTTCACTGAATCAGGGCAGTAATAGAGACACAGATGTAGAGCACAAACTTGTGAACACAGGAAGAGGGAGGAGAGGGTGGGACAAACTGAGAGAGTGGCATGGACATATGCACACTACCATGAGTAAAACAGATAGCTAGTGGGAAGCGGTTGAATAGCACAGGAAACTCAGCTTGGTGCTCTGCAATGACCTAGTGGGGTGAGAGGGTGGCTCAGTAGGGAGGGGATATATGTATACTTGGAGTTGATTCATGTTACTGTACAGCAGAAATCAACACAATATTGTAAAGCTATCATCCTCCAATTCAAAACTTAAAAATATATGTCAGATGTGAGCCTCACAGTAGAAGTAGTAGTGGTAGCTGCTCAGTCTGATTTTTTGTGACCCCATGGACTTATAGTCCCTGCAAACTCCTCTGTCCATGGAATTCTCCAGGCAAGAACATTGGAGTGGGTGGCCATTCCCTTCTCCGGGGGATCTTCCTGACCCAGGGATTGAACTTGGGTCTCCTGCACTGCAGGGAAATTGTTTATCTTCTGAGCCACCAGAGAAGCCTGTGAGCTTAATAGATGGGTAGGACACTAGACTTGTAAAGGTATAATGAGTTGATGTTCACACTTTTCCAATATTAAAGTCTCTTGAGTGAGAAAAAGAAAAGGTTTCACTGCATCGCTAATGCTCACTTTCATCCCTGTGACAAAGATTGGCAACTACGTCCCTGCTCCCTGCCTCGACCACTTGTGTGGTGGTGTTGACTATCTTGCAAGTGGCTAGAAGGCACCAGGATCCGTGATCCTCCTTAAATATGGGCACTAGGAATGCACTACTCCCACTAGCAGAGGCCTCTGGTTACCCCAGAGTGGGGACCTCTCTGCTTCTTTCATCCCTCCATGAGGAAGGAACGACCAACCCACCCAGTACAAGGGAATTTTGGAAAGATCCTGGGGTACCCTGATCCTAGAATTAACAAAGTCCAGAGAAGAAATTCAGCTCCAAAACGAAGAGGTGTGTGGAGACCTAAAGAGCTACTCCTGGGGAGCCCTGGGCACATACTGGGTTGACTAAAGAGTTCATTCAGGTTTTTCTGTACAATGTTATGGAAAAACCCAAAGAACCTTTTGGAAACTAAACAGAAAACAAGAATCCATTGACTGGTGGGACAGCTTTACTTCCCTTGTTGTAGGAGTTGCTATATCAGGAGCCAACGTAGGCTCAGGAGGGAGCTTCCCTGTTCCCCCCAGAGCATACTGTGGATACCTCTTCATGGTTGAGAGAAACCTCTGGGTGAACAGAGGGCAGAGGATGCCTCAAAAGAGGATTACTAAGAGCACCTATTGGGCTTCCCAGATGGTACTAGTGGGAAAGAACCTGCCTGCCAATGCAGGTAGACGTAAGAGAGGTAGGTTTGATCCCTGGGTTGGGAAGATCCCCTGGAGGAGGGCATGGTAATCCACTATAGTATTCTTGCCTGGAGAACTCCATGGACAGAGGAGTCTGGTGGGCTACAGTCCACAGGGTCACAAAGAGTCATATACGGCTGAAGCGACTTAGCACAGGACGCAAATGCACCTGTCAGAGGTAATGGGGAGCAGACCATTGGAGAGTCACACTGTCCTGGGAAATGTGGCGATTACTACATCAGTGAAGGGAGGAGACACTGACCTCACGAGACTGGGAGGAAGCTCATACCCTCACCAGGGGGACTTCCAGGCAAAGACCCTTCCTGAAGGCACTGTAACTGAAATCAGGGAATCAGTTCCATTTCTAGATCACCAGGATCTTGGAACTACTGGGTCTGCTCAGTTCCCCAGTCATGTCCAATTCTTTGGGGACTCCATGGACTGTAATCCATCAAGCTCCTCTGTCCATGGGATTCTCCAGGCAGGAATACTGGAGTGGGTTGCCATGTGCTCCTCCATGGGATCTTCCTGATTGGGGAATGAATCCACATCTCTTGGCTCTCCTGCATTGGCAAATGGATTCTATACCATTGAGCTACGTGGGGAGCCCTTGGGGTTTGTACGCTATTTACTTATTTGTGGAGGTGGATTTTCTTTTCCTTTAATGAAATCTTTTGTTTGCAAAGCTTGGACAAACAGGATTGTGTGGTGAGAAAACTTTCCCGAGTCTCTGTCCATGATTTTGAGTGAGGCCAAACTGCTCAGGAAACACTTTGGTGGCCCCACACTTTGTTGTTAAAATGGATTCGGTTTTCTCCAGTTGAAATTTTTGTCTTGTATCCCACCTGATAGGCTCACAGACAGGCAGGATTAGTGTGTGGATCACCTGAAAAATCATGTGAACCACTTGCTCTGCAAGTCTCTGGGTTTGAGGCAACTTAGTAAAAGGGAGGAGCTTCCTGCGAACTTCTCAGGTTCAGCATTAATCATCTGTCAATGATTTACTTCCCTTTGCACTGTTGAATTGAAGATTAGGTGGTCATTTATCAGAAAGAAAACTTGTGATCATTGCTAAGACCACAGGGATTGGCCAGCTGCAATTTTCTGGCTAGAAGGTACGCTCTGACTTACTGGATTTGTATTTTCTGAAGAGTTACGTGTAAAGCCAGAAAATGACTACTGATGAATGAGATTTCCCCTTTGGAGTCTGGTGGGCTACAGTCCACAGGGTCACAAAGAGTCATATACGGCTGAAGCGACTTAGCACAGGACGCAAATGCACCTGTCAGAGGTAATGGGGAGCAGACCATTGGAGAGTCACACTGTCCTGGGAAATGTGGCGATTACTACATCAGTGAAGGGAGGAGACACTGACCTCACGAGACTGGGAGGAAGCTCATACCCTCACCAGGGGGACTTCCAGGCAAAGACCCTTCCTGAAGGCACTGTAACTGAAATCAGGGAATCAGTTCCATTTCTAGATCACCAGGATCTTGGAACTACTGGGTCTGCTCAGTTCCCCAGTCATGTCCAATTCTTTGGGGACTCCATGGACTGTAATCCATCAAGCTCCTCTGTCCATGGGATTCTCCAGGCAGGAATACTGGAGTGGGTTGCCATGTGCTCCTCCATGGGATCTTCCTGATTGGGGGAATGAATCCACATCTCTTGGCTCTCCTGCATTGGCAAATGGATTCTATACCATTGAGCTACGTGGGGAGCCCTTGGGGTTTGTACGCTATTTACTTATTTGTGGAGGTGGATTTTCTTTTCCTTTAATGAAATCTTTTGTTTGCAAAGCTTGGACAAACAGGATTGTGTGGTGAGAAAACTTTCCCGAGTCTCTGTCCATGATTTTGAGTGAGGCCAAACTGCTCAGGAAACACTTTGGTGGCCCCACACTTTGTTGTTAAAATGGATTCGGTTTTCTCCAGTTGAAATTTTTGTCTTGTATCCCACCTGATAGGCTCACAGACAGGCAGGATTAGTGTGTGGATCACCTGAAAAATCATGTGAACCACTTGCTCTGCAAGTCTCTGGGTTTGAGGCAACTTAGTAAAAGGGAGGAGCTTCCTGCGAACTTCTCAGGTTCAGCATTAATCATCTGTCAATGATTTACTTCCCTTTGCACTGTTGAATTGAAGATTAGGTGGTCATTTATCAGAAAGAAAACTTGTGATCATTGCTAAGACCACAGGGATTGGCCAGCTGCAATTTTCTGGCTAGAAGGTACGCTCTGACTTACTGGATTTGTATTTTCTGAAGAGTTACGTGTAAAGCCAGAAAATGACTACTGATGAATGAGATCTCTGCTCTTTTGGAGTTGGCTGGAGTTAGAACTTATGTTGATGGAGAGGGAGGTGCTGCAGGTTTCTGCTCAGAGCCTGGGTTTGGGCAACAGGTAGACCCAAGTGGAAGTCATGGCTCTGCTGTGTAACCTTGGCATGTGATTTAACCTTCAGTTTGCATCTTCTTAATTCTATTAGTTTTCGGTAAGTTGTCTTGGACTTTCTATCTAGGCAACCATATTTTCTACAACTAGTGATATTTTTGTCTCTTTCTAGTATTCATAGTAGAGCTTTCTTTGCCTTGTTTCATTGCACCGGTTAGACTTAGAATGAAGGGAAAGTAATGGTGATAATGGACATCCATACCACATTCCTGGTCTTAATGGGGAAGTTTCATATGCTTCATAAGAAGCGTGATCATTGCTATATGTTCTAGTAGACATTGTCAGCTTAGCAAAGTTTCCTTGTGCTTTTAAAAAATTCCGAATGGATGTCAAATCTTATCCTGTTGTCAGCATCTATTGAGCTAAAATGATCATGTGGCTTTTCTTCTCTAACCTGTCAGAATAATGCATTTCATTGATAGTTTCCCTACTAATTAATTATTTTCCCATTGCAGATCATCCTTACATCCCTCAGATTAAACCTAATCAATGCACCTTTCTTTTGAACATAGCTGCATTTGATTTGATCACATTTTACTTAGAATTTTAAAAATCAAAGCTTATAATTATTAAAGAAAGGCAAATAAAGGTCACAATGTTATATCATTTCACACCTGTCAGAATGGCTAGCACCAAAATGTCTGCAAATAACAAATGTTGGCGAGGAGGTAGACCATGGAGAACTCTCATACACAGTCATTTGGAATGTAAATTGGTGCAGGCTCTATGGAAAACAGGGTGCAGATTCCTTACAAAGCTGAAAATATCATTACCATATAATCTAGTAATTGCACTCCTTGGTATATATTCAAAGAAAACAAAAACACTAATTTTAAAATATATATGTGCTCCAATGTACATAGCAGCACTATTTACAACAGGCAAGATACAGAAGCAACCCAAGCATCCCTCAATATATGAATGGATAAAGATGTTAAAGGTGAGTTATTACTCATCCATAAAAATAATGAAATTCTGCCATTTGCAGCAATGTGGATGGACCTAGAGAATATTAAGTTTAGTGAAATAAATCAGACAGAGAAAGACAAATACTGTATGATGTCACTTCCATGAAGAATGTAAAAAGTGATACAAATGAATGCACATGCAACACTAAAACAGACCCAAAAAGAAATAAAAAGCTAGTGGTGACCAAGGGTAGAGGGAAGGGGCCGAGGGGCGAACAGGGGGAGGGGATTAAGAAATATGAAGTACACTAGATACAAAATTGATAAGCAACAAGGATATACTGTTTGGCAAGGGAATTTTGTCATAACTTTTAATGGAATATAATCTATAAAAATACTGAATCCCTATGCTGTACACCTGAAAGCAATCTAATATTATACATCCACTATACTTCAATAAAAAAAAATCTAAGCTTGAAAGTGATATTCAGGTATTATCTCTTTGTGTGCTGTATCTTATCAGGTTTTGTGAATATAATTTTTAATGAATAGTGCTGATTTTAGGGAGCCAGCCAGGAGAGAGAGGTGGACATGCTGACGAAGTTCCAGCTCTCCCTGTCAGTCACACTGCTGTTTGCCTGTGGCTTCCTCTACCAGTTCACCCTGAAGCCCAGCTGCCTCATCTGCTACCTGCCTCCCTACAAGTCCCAGCAGGGGCTGGAAGCCCTCCTGGGCCGTGGGCGCAGCATCGTGTTCCTAGAGACCTCGAAGAGAGTGGAGCCACCCCCGCTGGTCTGCTGCGCTGTGGAGTCGGCTGCAAAGGTTTACCCCGAGCAGCCTGTGCTGTTACTTATGAGAGGGCTCAACAATTCTGTGCGGCTGCCCTCCAGCTCCACTTCCCCAGCCCTTTCCCTCCTCTCAGCAATTGACAATGTTTTCCTCTTCCCTTTGGATATGAAAAGCCTGTTTGAAGACACACCGTTGCTTTCGTGGTACACTCGAGTAAGTGTTCGGAGAATCTCAGAATCTCAGTATTGGGAGGAACCACAGAAAATGGGTCTGATCTAGTCATTTTATAGATGGGTACACTGAGGATAAGGACTCAGAGACAGACAGAGATGGGGTATCAGAGTAAGGCTAAAACCCAGATCTTTTGACTCTTGCCTGGTCTTCTTTCTACCCTGTTGAGTCCTGATTTAAGGAACCAGGAGAGACTTGGTTTAAGCTTACCTCTACCCTGCTGCCTTTTGCTTTCAGTTTATTTCTGAAGATTTCTTGAGACTATTCGTTTGTTTTTTAAGATTCATTTATTTATTGATTTACCTGAACTGGGTCTTAGCTGCGGCATGTAGGATCTACCTCCTTGACCAGGGATCGAACCCAGGCCCCCTGCATTGGGAACGTGGAGTCTTAGCCACTGGACCACCAGGGAAGTCCTGAGACTATTCTTAATTGAATGAGCTTGTGTATCTTTTCTAGGTGTATAGGCCATTCATTTTTCACTGACAGTTTTAAACCCATCTATGTTCAACTTCTTTGCACTTGAGTGGGAAATTAGGCAATATTGAACCTGAAAATGATGTAAATAGAAAATTCATGAACGCTCAGGTGGGTGCAGCTATAAGAGATTGAGAGATAATCAAGAAACCCTGGGGGCTCTTAGGAATTTTGTAATTTTGTGCAAAATCTCCCTCTACCTTTTCCTTTAAAGGACACTTGTGGAGGGCCCATGAAGATCCAGGCCAATCTCCTCGCTCAAGGTCCTTAATTTAATCACATAGACAAAGACCCTTTTCCTATAGGAGGTAATATCTGCAGGTTCTAGGAATTGGACCATTCAGTGGCTGTTATTCAGCCTACTCCAGTATCCTGTACTTACATAAAAAAAAGGAGAAAACTCCTGTCCCAGACCCTCTGCCTGGGGACCCTCTGCCTGGGGTTGTCCTAGGTGGGGGACATGCTTGCACCTTGAGGCGCTGGGATGTGACATTTTCTGCCCCAGTTAGGCCCCCACAGGGTAGCTGGTGGCCAGCTGTGAGGATGACCGGTGTGCCGTCACCTTCTGATGATGCGCTGAACTCGCTGACCCTTGGATTCACTGCACTGATTTGGATAACTGTAGCCCTTGAAGATATCCAGGGATGAGTACTGTGGGAGTGGAGGGAAAGAGCAACCAGAACTGAATTCCCTTTCTGGTGCTCACCTCCAGGCAAGGGGGAGAGGCTCCTTTGTTTTACTTTAGTGCCAGTCCAATGCCCCCCTCAAGGCAGTTTTCCACCTCCTGGTTCTGTGTGGCTTTTGCTATCTGTGTCTGTTCACTAATTATCACCAATTTTACTAAACAATCAACTTGAGTTATTTTTACCCAAAATAAGTGAGTCTCCAGAGGTAGATTGCCTGAATTAAGATCTAACCTCTGCCTCTCTTACCTTGGACAAAGGATTGAACATCTGGGTCCTTCCTTTTTTCAATTTTTCACTTGAAAAATAGGAATGATCATAGTACATAGGCACTATGATTGTGAGAAGATTTATTTATTATTATTGTTTTTAATATTTGACTGTGCTGGGTCTTTGTTGCTGCGCTCAGGCTTTCTCTGGTTGCAGCAAGCAGGGGGCTACTCTCCAGTTGTGGGATGCTGGCATATCATGGTGGTGGCTTTTCTTGTTGCAGAGCACAGGCTCCGGGGCACATGGGCTCCGTAGCTGCGATGCATAGGCAAAGGCTTAGCCACTCCTCGGCAAGTGAGATCTTCCCAGACCACGGATCAAGCCCGTGTCCCCTGCATTGGCAGGCAGATTCCTAACCACTGGATCACGAGGGAAGGCCAGGTCCTACGATTTTTCGGGATTTGCGTAGATTGTAAATTAGAACAGTTACTGATAAATTTTAGCTATTATTATTCATGAGATTTATGGCAATTGTATACAATATAATGCTGTTGATACTTCAGGTGAAGATTTTTGCAGCCTTAGTTGACTTGTTTTCACTTGGTTTTAAAGCAGAATTAAAAAAAAATGTTTATTTTGTCAAAAGCCAAGGGTCACAGTTCAGTCTTTTAATCAACATGTTTAAATTCAGATAAATCTATTTTGTTTTCTGCATTTGAAATTTTAGCATTCCACTTGGGAATGTGGGCATGTATAATGGTTTATTTTTTATTTGTTTCAAAGTTGTTTTCTGTTCTGCTCACATTTCAGCGTTTTCAGTCGTCCTTGACTCCTCAGTCTCCTGCTTCATATCCAATCATCAGCAAATCCTGACTGGCTTTATCTTTCCCGTGTGCTCAGAACCTGGCCACTTCTCTCATGTCCAGTATTACTGTCACCCTGGTCTAAACCACCATCATCTCCTGCCTGGATTATTTCCGCAGTTTCCTAATTTGCCTCCTTGCTTCTGCTCACATCTATGGGCCAGGGTGACCATTTTTAGACCAATTCAGGTCACATCATTCTCTTCTTCCAAACCTTCCAAATCATTCCAGTTTCTCTCCCAGCCTACAGCATCCACCCTCACACCTGTCCCTGTTCTGACCTTGTTTCCTCCCTCCCTCCTTCCCCTTCACTGGTCTGCGCTGCTGCTTTCCTAAACACAGCGTGCTCCTGCCCCCAGGCCCTGCACTTGCTGCTTCCTCTACCTAGAACCCTCTTCTCAGAGAAACCTGCAGAGTTCCTCCACGTGCTTTGGCCAAGGTTCTTCTCGAACTCAAGAGAAGATGACGTAATATGCTGCGGTTTTCCCAGGCTTTCTCTGGTTGCAGCAAGCAGGGGCTACTCCAGTTGTGGGATGCTGGCATATCATGGTGGTGGCTTTTCTTGTTGCAGAGCACAGGCTCCGGGGCACATGGGCTCCGTAGCTGCGATGCATAGGCAAAGGCTTAGCCACTCCTCGGCAAGTGAGATCTTCCCAGACCACGGATCAAGCCCGTGTCCCCTGCATTGGCAGGCAGATTCCTAACCACTGGATCACGAGGGAAGGCCAGGTCCTACGATTTTTCGGGATTTGCGTAGATTGTAAATTAGAACAGTTACTGATAAATTTTAGCTATTATTATTCATGAGATTTATGGCAATTGTATACAATATAATGCTGTTGATACTTCAGGTGAAGATTTTTGCAGCCTTAGTTGACTTGTTTTCACTTGGTTTTAAAGCAGAATTAAAAAAAAATGTTTATTTTGTCAAAAGCCAAGGGTCACAGTTCAGTCTTTTAATCAACATGTTTAAATTCAGATAAATCTATTTTGTTTTCTGCATTTGAAATTTTAGCATTCCACTTGGGAATGTGGGCATGTATAATGGTTTATTTTTTATTTGTTTCAAAGTTGTTTTCTGTTCTGCTCACATTTCAGCGTTTTCAGTCGTCCTTGACTCCTCAGTCTCCTGCTCCATATCCAATCATCAGCAAATCCTGACTGGCTTTATCTTTCCCGTGTGCTCAGAACCTGGCCACTTCTCTCATGTCCAGTATTACTGTCACCCTGGTCTAAACCACCATCATCTCCTGCCTGGATTATTTCCGCAGTTTCCTAATTTGCCTCCTTGCTTCTGCTCGCATCTATGGGCCAGGGTGACCATTTTTAGACCAATTCAGGTCACATCATTCTCTTCTTCCAAACCTTCCAAATCATTCCAGTTTCTCTCCCAGCCTACAGCATCCACCCTCACACCTGTCCCTGTTCTGACCTTGTTTCCTCCCTCTCTCCTTCCCCTTCACTGGTCTGCGCTGCTGCTTTCCTAAACACAGCGTGCTCCTGCCCCCAGGCCCTGCACTTGCTGCTTCCTCTACCTAGAACCCTCTTCTCAGAGAAACCTGCAGAGTTCCTCCACGTGCTTTGGCCAAGGTTCTTCTCGAACTCAAGAGAAGATGACGTTCCATCCTGTCCCCTTCATAACCTCCTCACCTGACTTTTTTTCTTTTCTCGTTCTTATGAAAACCCAACATATATTTATTTGTTTATTGTCTTCTGCCTGTAAAAAGATTTTTGTCTGTTTGTTCATTGCTGTATCCTTAGCAGCTTAGAACTTGGCAAGTATTAACTAGGCCTTCGATGAATATTCTTAAAGGTATTAATCAGTGGATGAAGGCACGTATGCCTTCTAAGATTCTTTTACCAACTTCTCAAAGAACACAGATACTAATCTATCTTATAGTTTCAGAGTTTTTTTTTTTTCCTTTATCAGTGCTCAGCATTTTTAGGACTTACAACCTTTTAGGACTTCTTAGGATATTTTTAGGATTTCTTTCTTTCACAATTTCATATTTGTGGTTAATTTCCATCCTGCTGAAAGTGACTCATTACAGTTTATTGTGAAATCCATTCTGAGTTTCATCTTTGTACTGCCTTTAGGAGAAAACAGTTTCATGAAATCTTTCCCACTGATACTGATTGCTATTAACTATTCACTTAAAGCTAACTTTTTGGGGGTGGAGGTAATTTTGGTAAAGTTGTACTATTGAGCTTTGGGAAGTTGGCTTGCTTCCTCCTCAGCTCCCTGTACCTGACCTCCTCCTTCTGCTGCCTGGGGGCTGATTTGCACTTACTCCTGCAGATCAACAGTCGTACTGAGAGATACTGGATTCACACCAGCTCAGATGCATCCCGCTTGGCCTTCATCTGGAAGTACGGTGGTATCTACATGGACACAGATGTCATCTCCATCAGACCCATCCCTGAGGACAATTTTCTGGCTGCACAGAAATCTCAGTTCTCCAGTAATGGGGTGTTTGGATTCATCCCTCACCACCCTTTCCTGTGGGAGTGCATGGAAAACTTTGTGGAAAAATACAATCCAAATATTTGGGGCCACCAGGGTCCTGAATTGATGACGAGGCTTTTGAGAGTATGGTGCAAACTCAGAGACTTCCAGGAAGTGAGTGACCTTAAGTGTTTAAATTTCTCCTTCCTACATCCTGAAAGATTTTACCCCATCTCTTTTCGGGCATGGCGGCGCTACTATGAAGTCTGGGATACGGAACCGAACTTCAACAATTCCTATGCCCTGCATCTGTGGAACCACATGAACCGTGAAGGGAAGGCTGTGGTCAGAGGAAGCAACACGCTGGTGGAAAATCTCTATCGTAAATACTGTCCCAAGACTTACAGGGAGCTGCTTCAAGGTCCAGAGGGATTGGTGACTGGGAAGCAGGGTCCAAGTAACAACTAAGCCAATGCTGGGTCGTTGGTGCCACATTGTGGAACTGGCCACTTCCTGAAGCGCCGGGCTTTCACCTGATCTCCACTTCCCTGGAGTGCAGAGGCTCACCCACATATCTGCTACAATTTTCCATATCATTCCACCAAAAAAATGATTAGAACTAATAAATAAACTCAGTCAAGTGGCAAAACCAATACACAAAAATGAGCTCCATTTCTAAGCACTAATAATAAACCATCAGAAAGAAAAAGAAAACAATGAGCATTTGCATCAAAAAACCCCCAAAACACCTAGGAATAAATTTAACCAAGGAAATGAAAGGCCTGCATATTAAAAACTTTACGACATTGCTGAAGAAACTGAAAATACAAGGAAACAGATATCTTATGCTCATGAAGGATGAATATTGCTAAAATGTCCATTCTACTCAAAGCAATGTACTCATCGAAAGCAATTCCCACTAAAATTCCAATGGCATTTTTCTCAGAAATAGAGCAAAGAATCCTAATATTTGTGTAGAACAGCAAAGAACCAGGAATGGCCAAAGCAATCCTAAGAAAGGAGAACAGGTTGGAGGCATCTCGCTCCCTGACTGGAAACTGTACTTTGAAGCAACTGTGACCAGGACAATTGTGTGGTCCTGGCACAAAAACAGACACACTGGCCAGAGGAACAGAAGAGAGTCCAGAAATAAACCCACATGGATGTGGCCAGTTTCTTTATAGCAAAGGATAAAGAACATACAGCCGGGAAAGTGCAATCTCATCAATAAACAATACAAGGAAAGCAACACCACACACCAAGGAATGACACTGGATACAGGGTATGGCTGCACACACCATGGACTAAAAACCTAGAGTTTTCCACATCAAGACCTTTCTCTCCTAGGTCTTCTGAAAACGAACAACCCTCTCAACCGCTACCAATCCCCAACTCCTGGCAGTCAGCTACAGTTTCTCCCCACTTTCCCTCACTTCTCTTCCCTTACTTTTTTCTCCCTGTGGGACCTCCTGGGGCGTGTCCTGAGAATATACTCCTATCTGCATGGACACAGCTTCGTGTTGTCCTCAAGCTGAAACCCCAGTAGGTCCATAAGGAGACCGAGCACTCACAGTACTGATGCTGACCTGCGCTTGGGGAAGCTGACCCCTACTGGTGCCAAAGGAGGCGGAGCTCCTGGCAGCGAGCTAGATCAGACAGACGCTCACGCGCCCCAGCTCAGCGCCCCCTGTGGACAGTGGCAGAACTGCAGATACCGCATGTCGGGATGGATGTGCTATGTCAATAATAAGAATTCCAAAGACCATTGTGTATAAAATACAGAAGTTTATTTCTCTTTCATGTAAAAGTAGTCTGAAGGTAAGTAGGTCAGGCTGGCTATGGTCACTGCAGCTATCAGGGACCCCAGCTTCTTGCATATTTCTTCCATCCTTAGTGTCCACAGCACATGCTTCATATGGTAGCTTGGTCTCCAGTCCATCATTTCTGCATTTCAGGGAGCAGGATGAAGGACAGAGAAAAGATGCACTTTCCTTATTTTATGAAGACTTCCTGCACCTGCCAAATAGCACTTAACCTTATATCTCAGTGACCAGAATGTAGTTGCAAGAAAGGCTGGGATACTTAGGGGGAAGAAAAGGCAGGTGTTAGGATAGGCAATTGACTACATGCTAAATTTACTTCTGTAAGATTAATTATAGAATCCATTAGAGCAGGGGGTCCCCAACCTCTGGGCTGCAGACTTGTGACTCCTGTCAAATCATAGGCAGCTTTAGATTAGAAATAAAGTGCATGATAAATGTAATGTACTTGAATCATCCTGAAACCACCCCCTGAGCCCCTGGTTCATGGAAGAATTGTCCGCCACAAAATCCATCCCTGGTGCCAAAAAGGTTGGGGACAGCTGTGTTAGAGAATTGGTTGGGGAAAAAAGAGGCTTGATTTCTAGTCCTGACTTTGATGCTCATTAAAACATTCAGTCAATAACATTAACGGAGTTCCTCTGTGTGCCAAGCACTGATTTAGATGCTGAAGATTCAGCTGGACAAGCAGACAAGGTCCTGTCTAAGTCAGCTTGGACTGCAATAGCCAAGTGGCTAAACAACAAAAATGTATTTGTCACAGTTCTGGAGGCTGGGAAGTCCAAGATCAGGGTGCCAGCATGGTTGAGTTCTAGTCAGGATCCCCTTCCAAGTGGCAGACAGCATACTTCTTGTTGAATCCTTTCGTGGTGGAAAGGGGCACAGGGGCTCTCTGGGGCCCCTTTTATAAAGGGAACTTATCCCATCCATGAGTCTTCTGCCTTCATGACCTAATTACCTCCAAAAGGCCCCACTTACTAATACGATCACTTTGGAGGGTAGGATTTCAACATATGAATTTGAGGGGATGCATTCAGTCCATTGCAGGTCCCCAGTACTTATACCCTAATGACTGGTCACATCCCTCCTGGGAAGGTCTCTTCTACTCCTTAGGGTGTCCACTACTCCCTAAAACTGCAGCTATCAGGGACCCCAGCTTCTTGCATATTTCTTCCATCCTTAGTGTCCACAGCACATGCTTCATATGGTAGCTTGGTCTCCAGTCCATCATTTCTGCATTTCAGGGAGCAGGATGAAGGACAGAGAAAAGATGCACTTTCCTTATTTTATGAAGACTTCCTGCACCTGCCAAATAGCACTTAACCTTACATCTCAGTGACCAGAATGTATCTGCAAGAAAGGCTGGGATACTTAGGGGGAAGAAAAGGCAGGTGTTAGGATAGGCAATTGACTACATGCTAAATTTACTTCTGTAAGATTAATTATAGAATCCATTAGAGCAGGGGGTCCCCAACCTCTGGGCTGCAGACTTGTGACTCCTGTCAAATCATAGGCAGCTTTAGATTAGAAATAAAGTGAATGATAAATGTAATGTACTTGAATCATCCTGAAACCACCCCCTGAGCCCCTGGTTCATGGAAGAATTGTCCGCCACAAAATCCATCCCTGGTGCCAAAAAGGTTGGGGACAGCTGTGTTAGAGAATTGGTTGGGGAAAAAAGAGGCTTGATTTCTAGTCCTGACTTTGATGCTCATTAAAACATTCAGTCAATAACATTAACGGAGTTCCTCTGTGTGCCAAGCACTGATTTAGATGCTGAAGATTCAGCTGGACAAGCAGACAAGGTCCTGTCTAAGTCAGCTTGGACTGCAATAGCCAAGTGGCTAAACAACAAAAATGTATTTGTCACAGTTCTGGAGGCTGGGAAGTCCAAGATCAGGGTGCCAGCATGGTTGAGTTCTAGTCAGGATCCCCTTCCAAGTGGCAGACAGCATACTTCTTGTTGAATCCTTTCGTGGTGGAAAGGGGCACAGGGGCTCTCTGGGGCCCCTTTTATAAAGGGAACTTATCCCATCCATGAGTCTTCTGCCTTCATGACCTAATTACCTCCAAAAGGCCCCACTTACTAATACGATCACTTTGGAGGGTAGGATTTCAACATATGAATTTGAGGGGATGCATTCAGTCCATTGCAGGTCCCCAGTACTTATACCCTAATGACTGGTCACATCCCTCCTGGGAAGGTCTCTTCTACTCCTTAGGGTGTCCACTACTCCCTATTCTACCCTAGTTGGCTTATAAAAGCAAATGACACATTCAAATATTAAAAACTGCTACCTCATCTTCAGTCACATAAAAATTTACCTTCTCTTTCTAGGAGAGGTAAGAATTAACATTTTTTCCACAAATAGTCATCAGTCAAGATTTTCTAGAACTTTCTTTTTGGTAGTTTGCTGTAAGAGAAGCGTAAGTTTATGTTTTTCTCCAAATATAAAATTATGATGCTTTTCAAACTACATCCACCCATCCCCTTTCATTCTGATGTTTTCCCCTTGTAGAATCACTGCTCTGACTGTCTTACTGAAAAATACCTGCAAGTCATGTCTCCTGCCCCAGCTATGTTTATTTCCAGCAGCTTGCTCTGGATTCTTAGGTCCAGTCTGACACCAGAGTGAGACTTTGAGACCTGCTGCTACTCCCCATGAGGGCCCTCTGCCCAGAGCCCCTGCTGGGTTTTGCTCACCTGTAGGTCTCCACAGGAGAGGCTTCTTGAGTACTAGCCCTCTGAGGAAAGAGCTGGGTCACACACACTGGGTCTAATTTCCACATCTGGAGAATGCATGACAACTGGTACTCCAACTAATGTGCTCAGTCACTACGGTTTTGAAAAGTTTGATTAGAAATTTTTCAGTATTTCCAAAAATATGAAACTGCATTATGGTGGGCTGTGATTGTCTGAACACTATGGCAATATTGATAATTTGATGCTTATAGGAATATTGATAATTGGATGGTTACTGGTGGTGGTTTAGTCACTAAGCTGTGTCCGAAGCTGTGTCCGACTCTTGCGACCCCACAGACTGTAGCCTGGCAGGCAAGGGATCCTCCAGGTAAGAATACTGGAGTGGGTTGCCATTTCTTTCTCCAGGGGATCTTCCTGACCTAGAAATTGAAGCCGAATCTCCTGCATTACAGGCAGATTGTTTACTGACTGAGCTCCGAGGGAAGCCCAGGGAGTTTTATCTGGCAGCAAAAGTTTTTGATTGATAAAATGTGGGGAAAAATTAATAATGTATTACTTAATCAATGCAGATTATTTAGTAGAGAAGAATATTTCAAAACTTGGTGGTGATTGGAGAATGCATAAACTAAAAGGTGTATTTTAACAAAATAAGTACTGAAGATGTAATGGGTGGCATGATGGCAATAGCTAACGCTTCTCTGTGATAGACAGGAAGGTTGTTAGAGAAAATCCTAGGAGTCTGCATCGCAAGGAGAAATACGTTTTCCTTTTTTCTTTTTACTGTATCTGTACGAGAAGATGGATGTTAGCTGAATCTGTTGTGGCTGTCATTTCACAATCTACATCAGTCACACTGTATACCTAAAACATATACAGTGATGTATGACAATTATTTCTCAGTAAAGCTGGAAAGTAAACACGGTTGTAGGGAAGAGTGGGGCAGAGTGTAGGGCAAAGTGAAAAGAGTCATGGGTGGTCAGAAATGTGGATTCCAGACGACCTGGATTCCTTCTGGCCTTGGGTGAGAAATGTCCCACATTTACATCATGATACATTGTGAAAGTAGACCATGCTACTGCCCATGGCAATATATATATATATTTTTTCAAGTCTGACACTCTTTCTTAGAACTTCAAACAGTAAGATTGTACGGAGCAAAAGACGAAAGTCTCTCTTGCACCAGTGCAAGTTTGGTGTGTCTCTCACTTTTCTCTCTCTACTTGCATGTTATTTGTAAAAATCTTAGCCATAGTCTTCCAAGTATCCCTCACTATCAGCTCATCTGCCCTAACTCTTCTTCCCAGGAGCCCCATGATGTAGCCAAATTGTGAAGACCTGCTCCAGAGGGTGAATGACTATGTGAGCCTAGTGGTTAAATATTTTGAATATCAAGCCTGAATTTCTGAGAAATAGAAATGAATTCATATAATACATATTATTATGTCAGTTGTTTTTAAATTTTGCAATACATATGTTTTGGACACCTTTTTTCATTAACATACCAACATACATTCTTTATAAGGGCTGCAGAGTGTTTTAGTGTAGGAGGTGTCATAATCTGTTTACTTAAAACCCAATTGGTGAACATGTAACATTATTCTAATTTTAATTGTATACAAGTAATACTGTAGTCCTAATTACCACACTTGGGGGACTTTAAATGTTGATATGTGCTGTTAAATTGTTTTCAAAAAGGTTGTTTGAAATTGCTCATTTTCCAATCCTTCACCAGTGCCAAAATTTTACTTAATTTTAGCCAATATGATTGTTTAAAATATATCAAATAATGTTACTTTTGGTAAAGTTGAGTGTTTCACATGTTAATTGGAATATTTTCTTTCATATTATATTCTATGACTTGCCTAATCTTTTGTTCACTTTTCTATGGGATTGCTTTTCTGTTTTTTATTGATTTTAACTGGTTTTTGTATATCAAAGACACAAACATTTTATTATTTTGCTGCAATTTTTTTCTTTCTCAACCTGCCCTACCTCATGTTTGTTTGTTAACTCAGAGAGTGGGTCTTGGTTAAATTTACCTTGCATCTCATTTAGCAAAAGATGAAAGAGTTTTACTGAGAAAAGAGGTCTTTTTATAAGTGCACAGATGTCCTTCAAAGTGATCTTTTTCAGGGAATGGATTAGCATGTAGGCTCTATTTAGGGAAGAGGTTTCCCCTCAGTTCCAGCCAGTTCCTGGTATGTGCAGGCTTTCTGGTGCAAGATCCTCAGGTTTTTCAAGAAGAAACCAGAAAACCATGTTTTTATGCAAAATGTCCTTCTAATTATAAGCCTGTCTATCTATACATTAATACTGTGAAAGCCTAACAGTACACCTTTGGCCTCGAATCATCCCTGGGACCATTAGCAGTCAGCATCCTAGCCCTGGGAGACCTGGCCAATACACCTGAGAAGTCCTCTGACAAAGTGGAAACTGTGGCTTCCAAGGTGTGATACCAGCAGTTGACAGCAGAGGTCTCTCCAACTGTGGACTCCCTAGAGTCTAAAGTGGCCTTCCCTTGTGGCTCAGTGGTAAAGAATCTGCCTGCCAATGCAGGAGATGCAGGTTCGATCCCTGGGTGGGAAGATCCCTTGGGGAAAGAAATGATGACCCACACCAGTATTCTTGCCGGAGGTTTTTTCATAATCTGTTTACTTAAAACCCAATTGGTGAACATGTAACATTATTCTAATTTTAATTGTATACAAGTAATACTGTAGTCCTAATTACCACACTTGGGGGACTTTAAATGTTGATATGTGCTGTTAAATTGTTTTCAAAAAGGTTGTTTGAAATTGCTCATTTTCCAATCCTTCACCAGTGCCAAAATTTTACTTAATTTTAGCCAATATGATTGTTTAAAATATATCAAATAATGTTACTTTTGGTAAAGTTGAGTGTTTCACATGTTAATTGGAATATTTTCTTTCATATTATATTCTATGACTTGCCTAATCTTTTGTTCACTTTTCTATGGGATTGCTTTTCTGTTTTTTATTGATTTTAACTGGTTTTTGTATATCAAAGACACAAACATTTTATTATTTTGCTGCAATTTTTTTCTTTCTCAACCTGCCCTACCTCATGTTTGTTTGTTAACTCAGAGAGTGGGTCTTGGTTAAATTTACCTTGCATCTCATTTAGCAAAAGATGAAAGAGTTTTACTGAGAAAAGAGGTCTTTTTATAAGTGCACAGATGTCCTTCAAAGTGATCTTTTTCAGGGAATGGATTAGCATGTAGGCTCTATTTAGGGAAGAGGTTTCCCCTCAGTTCCAGCCAGTTCCTGGTATGTGCAGGCTTTCTGGTGCAAGATCCTCAGGTTTTTCAAGAAGAAACCAGAAAACCATGTTTTTATGCAAAATGTCCTTCTAATTATAAGCCTGTCTATCTATACATTAATACTGTGAAAGCCTAACAGTACACCTTTGGCCTCGAATCATCCCTGGGACCATTAGCAGTCAGCATCCTAGCCCTGGGAGACCTGGCCAATACACCTGAGAAGTCCTCTGACAAAGTGGAAACTGTGGCTTCCAAGGTGTGATACCAGCAGTTGACAGCAGAGGTCTCTCCAACTGTGGACTCCCTAGAGTCTAAAGTGGCCTTCCCTTGTGGCTCAGTGGTAAAGAATCTGCCTGCCAATGCAGGAGATGCAGGTTCGATCCCTGGGTGGGGAAGATCCCTTGGGGAAAGAAATGATGACCCACACCAGTATTCTTGCCTGGGAAATCCCATGAAGCCTGGTGGGCTACAGTCCGTGGGGTTTCCAAAGAGTTGAATATGACTTCATGACTAGATAGCAACAGCAGAGTCTAAAATAGACCTTCAATCAGCAGACACATCTCCCTGTTTCCTGACACATCCCTAAGTGGACAGAGACCAGCTGTGATGGCGTCCATGCCTGTCAGGGAGTGGGTAGCTGGTACTGGCCTAAGGGGTGAGAGGCTACAGGGCAAATGGAAACCACAGATATTGAGAACCTACGTTTCTGTGTCCTCCTGTCCATCTCCTGGAGGAGCCATCTAGGGCCAGCCTCCCTTGGCCTGTTCCTGGATCTTGCACTACACACCTGTTGCCACTTGTGCCACTATATCTTGTGTGTGCTGTGGCACAACAGAAGGTCACAGCTTCCTAGTGCTCAGTGATCTAGTGGGTCTTAGAGCAGAGCCTGGCATGCAGTAGGCACTCAGTAACTCCTGGCTGTACTGAGTGTCAAACTGTGGCCCAATTCAAAGAGGTTATGTTATTCCACACGTGGTGGGTCTTGGTCAGTTTAAGTTGGGGTTCTTAGCTTTTGATACTACTGAGAAGGTGGATCTGGGTGCAAGTCAAGTTCATTTTCCCACAACAGCCCTGCAGAAGATGGCATCCATTTCCAGATGGGAAAATTGAGGCTGGTGGGAATCACACACACACACACACACACACAGCTACTTTTGCATACCTCAGGGAAGTGAACTGAGAAGCCTCCCAGCCCTCACACTTGACTGAACTTGGGAGGACACACCAGTGACTGCCAGATCCTTGGCTGAGATATTTTTTTTTTTTTTAAGATTTATTTATTTATTTTACATTTTGGGCGAGGGTCGGGTAGGGGAGGGAGGGGAGCGGGCGGGCCACTTCTATTGGTCTTTCATTTCTCTATTTCCATCCGTCTTTGTTCTTGGCTCCTGTGGGCCTCCCATCGCGGTGGCATCTGTTGTTGCAGAGCGCCGGATCTGGGCGCATGCGCTCCAGGGCTCTGGCTCGGTAATTGGACACATGGGTCCAGCTGCTCCGCGGCACGTGGGATCTTCCCAGTCCAGGGATTGAACCAGCGCCCCTTGCACTGCAAGGCGGTGTCCCCACCCACTGGACCACCAGGGGAAGCCCGGCTGAGATGTTTTAACTAAGTTGGTTCTCATAATGATCTGCTAGGTAGAGTTATTTTCCCCATTTTACAGAAAGGATAAGTGACTCCCCAGGGTTACACATCTTGCAAAGGTGAAATGTAAATGCATCTTTGACTTAACAGCCTGGATTCTTCCATGCCTTCCTGCCAGAAGTACTGGAGGGAAAATGGTGCAGGACCAGGAAAGGAATAGAGGAATAAGACTCCCCATCAGAGCTGGTGGCTCACAGACATCCCTACTTAGGCCTGATCCCTGACTGCCTTTTTTTTTTTTTTACATTTAAAAAATTGTGATCTAGGGCCTCCCTGGTGGTCCAGTGGGTAAAGAGTCTGCCTTGCAGTGCAAGGGGTACTGGTTCCATCCATGACCCGGGAAGATCCCACATGCCCTGGAGCAGATGGACCTGTGTGTCTAATTAGGAGTCAGTGCTCTGGCGTGCATGCTCCCAGAGCCGGTGCTCTGCAGTCAGAGAGGCCACTGCAATGGGAGCCCCCACAGGCCAAAGAATAAAGATGGATGAAAAATAAATAAACAAAAGATCAATAAAAAGAGGTCAAAATTAAAAAAAAAATTGTGCTAAAATATGAATACCATAAATTTAACAATTTTCAAGTATACCGTCAATGGCATTAAGTACATTCTGGTTGTTGTGCAACTGGCAGCACCATCCAGCTCTAGAACCTTTTCATCATCCTCATCCCAGACAGAAACTCTCCTCATTAGACAGTAACTTCCATTCCCTCCTTCCCTAGCCCTGGCTACCGCCATTCTATTTCATGCCTCTATAAACTTGAATATTCTAGGGGCGTTATATAAGTGGAATCATATAATCTATGTCCTTTTGTGTTTGACTTAGTTCATTTAGCAAAATATTTTCATGATTCATTCATGTTGTAGCTATATCAGAGCTTCATTCCTTTTTAAGGACTTATATATGCGCTTGTGCGTGTGTATATGTATATTCATAACATTTTGTTTATCCATTTATTTGTCAATGGACACTCTGGTTGTTTCCACATTTTGGTTATTGTGAATGTTATGGACATGGTGTACAAAAATCTTTTTGAGTCTCTGTTTTTAATTCTTTGTGCATATACCCAGAAGTGGACTTGCTGGTTCATTTGGTAATTCCATGTCTTATTTTTTGAGGACTCACCATTCTCTTTTCCACAATGGCTGTACCCTTTTACATTCTCACAGCAGCAGCGCAGGGGTTCCAATTTCTCCACAACCTTGCCAACACTTTTCCCCATGCAATTTTGTTTTGAATATCCCATCACACAGCTTGGCAGATTGAGGCTGGCATAGGAGAAAGGCTTAAAAGAAAAAAGAAGAAAAAGAATTCCCAGACATCAGAGTTACAGTAGAGCAACAAATGGCTATAGGAAGGGGTCAGAGATTGTTATCCAGAAAGAGAGTTCTGTGGTTCCGGGTTTCTCAACTGGATGCACAGGGCTGGCCAGAAGGTTGGAGATTGCGGGAAATGTGGTTGCCATCTGAACAGATCTGGATTTACTCAAAGGACGAGCATGGGATCGGATCAGAAACCAAGAAGATCCCTTTAGTTTAGGTCGAGTGGCCCCCAGTATTCAGGAGCTCGGCGACTGTTCCGGGTAAGGGTTAGTGTGTGTGTTTAGCCGGGAGGGCGTCCTAGTCTCTCTGCAAGGCCTTGGAGCCACTTACTAGGATCCTGGATTTTCCTAAAGGATTAAACGTGGCATTCCCTCCTTCCCCCTTCCGTAAGCGACCTAAAAATAGCTCGTCCCGGAGGGGCTGGGAAGAGGCTCCGCCCCTCCTTGGGGTCCGGTGGGGCGGCTCTCGCGGGAGCTGGAGGCAGCGGAGACCCCGGCCTGCAGCGGCTGGCGCCCGGAGGTTTTCTGTGACCCCCCAGCCTCGCAGGTTGGCAGCAGGTGGCCGGGCGGCTCTGTCCCTCGCCGTCCTGAGCCCAAGCTGCCCGGGCGAAGGAAGCATCCCAGGCCCGCGCGGCGGCGAGGATTCCGGAAACAGCCTCGGTCCAGGGCGGTGGGGCGAGTCGGGAGGCGGGGCCCGGGCGGAGGCGCTGAGCCGCCTGCTCTCGACTTCTGCCCGCTGCCCGGGCTCCGCGGACCCCCAGGTGAGCCAGGCCGCGTGGAAAACTATGCCAGGAATTTGGCCCGGGAGGGAAGCGGCGTGCAGTCCGAGTGACCAGAGCCTCGGCTGCAGGAGGTTTCATCAGCAGCGCCTCCGAAGCCCGGCGGAGTCCGGCGGGGAGCTCCGCCTCGGGTCGCGCCGCCCCCTGCGCCCGGTGGCGGCGCATCTCGGGTGCCTGGCCGGTTCCGGACCGAGCTACTCCAGTGGGAACCGAAGTGACCGAACCCGCAGAACTGGGCTTCCTTGGGAGGACGGCCTCGGAGTTGCACTTTTTGAGAAAAGTAACATGCTTGGGTGTGGGGGTGGGGATGCTGCCTTGTTTTCTGTAGGTAAAGCGGGATCTTCTAGTAATGAGATGGTGTGAAAACAAAAAGATGAGCATCTCTGTCCTCCGCCTCGCACCGCCTTGCACTTGAGTCTGGAGTCAGGAGGCAGCAACCGTATTTTTCTTTGGGGGTGGCTGTAGATAAAAGTCCAGGGGAACTTAGTATGGGTCAAGGGCCTAGAAGGCCGGTCAAAGGAGCGGGAGTTAACCCAGGAGGTTACCCAGGCCTGTTCCTTAAGGCCTTGCCCCTGCAGGGTCTCTTGACATGTGCTTTCTAACAGGGCTTTGAAGAGAGGCCTGATGACTGGGAGGTGCCCAGACCGGCCTCCCACACTCCCATCCGCAGACGGGGTGGGTGGTCTCTTCTTTGTCGCAGCCCCTCACACCTCCTCCTGGAGCTGAGGACTGGCCCTGAGAACAACCCCACCTTCTGGTCTGTTCTCCAGTTAAGTGGCTGATAAGTGGTCTTCTGCCTGTCTGCCAGCACTAACCCTCTGGAGATGTCTCCCTGAGGCGGAAATCTTGTTGGATGTCATCCAAATTGATAAAATAGTCACCTGAAGTTGTAGGCTTCAGGTTGAAACAGAAACCTGAATTCACTTGTGCAGCGTAACTGGGTTCTGCCAGGGAGCTGAAATTTGGTCCAACAGCTTGTTCCTCATCTGAAACTGACAGAAAGAGGGAAGGGGACCACTTGATGGGCTGTTCTGAACCTCCTCGCAGGTCCCTTGCAGGGAGGGCCAGTCCTGGTAGGCAGGGCTAACCACTTGCAGTGCCGTCTATCACTAGGCCTTGTATCCCTAGGGAGGACTCTAGGGGAAGGTCTGATATCCCAGGATCTGAAGTTGGAGAAACTCTACGGAGAAGCAGTGACTTCTCCACAGGGAAAGAAAACACCACTATGTTCTAAAGAAAAAGAAAGTTGCTCAGTCATGTCTGAGTCTCTGTGACCCTGTGGACTACTGCCAGGCTCCTCTGTCCATGGAATTCTAGAGGCAAGAATACACTTGCATCCCTTTCTCCGGGGAATCTTCCCAATGTAGGGATTGAACCTGGGTTTCCTGTGCCGCAGACAGATTCTTTACCGTCTGAGCCACCAGGGAAGCCCAGTATGTTCTAAACTGCTTTTCTTTTAGATGTGAACAGTTGTGTTGGGTTTTGACAGTTTGGCATGTGGGAGACAGAGCGTATGAGTAGGCAGTCATCTCTGTCCTCCGCCTCGCACCGCCTTGCACTTGAGTCTGGAGTCAGGAGGCAGCAACCGTATTTTTCTTTGGGGGTGGCTGTAGATAAAAGTCCAGGGGAACTTAGTATGGGTCAAGGGCCTAGAAGGCCGGTCAAAGGAGCGGGAGTTAACCCAGGAGGTTACCCAGGCCTGTTCCTTAAGGCCTTGCCCCTGCAGGGTCTCTTGACATGTGCTTTCTAACAGGGCTTTGAAGAGAGGCCTGATGACTGGGAGGTGCCCAGACCGGCCTCCCACACTCCCATCCGCAGACGGGGTGGGTGGTCTCTTCTTTGTCGCAGCCCCTCACACCTCCTCCTGGAGCTGAGGACTGGCCCTGAGAACAACCCCACCTTCTGGTCTGTTCTCCAGTTAAGTGGCTGATAAGTGGTCTTCTGCCTGTCTGCCAGCACTAACCCTCTGGAGATGTCTCCCTGAGGCGGAAATCTTGTTGGATGTCATCCAAATTGATAAAATAGTCACCTGAAGTTGTAGGCTTCAGGTTGAAACAGAAACCTGAATTCACTTGTGCAGCGTAACTGGGTTCTGCCAGGGAGCTGAAATTTGGTCCAACAGCTTGTTCCTCATCTGAAACTGACAGAAAGAGGGAAGGGGACCACTTGATGGGCTGTTCTGAACCTCCTCGCAGGTCCCTTGCAGGGAGGGCCAGTCCTGGTAGGCAGGGCTAACCACTTGCAGTGCCGTCTATCACTAGGCCTTGTATCCCTAGGGAGGACTCTAGGGGAAGGTCTGATATCCCAGGATCTGAAGTTGGAGAAACTCTACGGAGAAGCAGTGACTTCTCCACAGGGAAAGAAAACACCACTATGTTCTAAAGAAAAAGAAAGTTGCTCAGTCATGTCTGAGTCTCTGTGACCCTGTGGACTACTGCCAGGCTCCTCTGTCCATGGAATTCTAGAGGCAAGAATACACTTGCATCCCTTTCTCCGGGGAATCTTCCCAATGTAGGGATTGAACCTGGGTTTCCTGTGCCGCAGACAGATTCTTTACCGTCTGAGCCACCAGGGAAGCCCAGTATGTTCTAAACTGCTTTTCTTTTAGATGTGAACAGTTGTGTTGGGTTTTGACAGTTTGGCATGTGGGAGACAGAGCTTATGAGTATGTAGTCATCTCTAAAATACTTCAAAAGAGATGTCAATTAAATCTCTATCTCCCTTTTTAATGCATTTTTATTATTTTATTATTTTTATTTATTTGTTTTTACTGTATTTTCTTTCTTTCTTTTTTTTTTGACCCAGCTGCACAGCATGTGGGATCTTAGTTCCCTGAGCAGGGCTCAAACACATGCCCCCTGCAGTGGAAGTGCAGCATCTTAACCACTGGACCACCAGGGAAGTTCCATCCCATTTTTATTTTAAAGCAAATTCTTTTCTGGGCAAAACCTTAAAATAGGCTTTAACCAAACCAAGGACTCATCTCTTAAAAATGGAGATGTGCTGTAAAGGGAGAGCTGTGGGCCTGGTGGAGTGGATCTCTCTCTTCCTATGTTAAGGTCAAGGAAGAGTGGAAGAAGAAAACTGCAGAACAGAGAGCAAGACAGAACAAGGTCTTCAGAACAAGACAGAACAAGACAGAACAGTGTGCTTCAGGAGAGCTTCTGAGTCACTCTTGTCTCTGTTGGGGTCTCTAGGGCTCCCTTGCCTACTGTGTGTGCATAGCCTGTTTGCAAACTCTGCCTAGGGTTTCCTTGGCAGCCAGAACAATTAATGCTAATGGCACGCCTGAGCTCCCTGGGGTCTGTACCGCCAAGGTAGCTGGTAATCAGGGCCGGCTTGTAAATAATTGCCTGGCAGCTGCCTTGGAAGCTTGACTCCTCCAAGGGCTCCTCTTAGCTTGGCAGCATTCTCTTGTTTTAAAAAAATATTTGTGGAGAGGTTGTTTCTTCTTTATTGTTATTTTTGGCTGCACTGGGTCTTCATCCATGCTCATTGCAGAACTGGGGCTCTAGCATATGGGCTTCAGTAGTTGGCATGTGCGGTCTTATTTGGCCTGGGGCTTAGGGGATCTTAGTTCCCAGTCCAGGAATGAAAACCCGAGTCCTTTGCATTGGCAGGAAGATTCTTAATCACTGGACCTCTAGAAAGTCCTGGCAGCATTCTTTTTTTTTTTTTTTTTTAATTTTTGGCCTCTTTTATTGGTTTCTTTCTTTCTTTCTTTTTTTTTAAAGATTTATTTATTTATTTATTTTGGGCGGGGGTTGGGTTGGTGAGGGAAGGGGGCGGGCGGGCTACTTCTATCGGTCTTTCATTTCTCTATTTTCATCCGTCTTTGTTCTTTGGCTCCTTTGGGCCTCCCATCGCGGTGGCGTCTGTTGTCGCAGAGGACAGGCTCTGGGCGCATGCGCTCCAGAGCTCCGGCTTGGTAATTGGACACATCGGTCCAGCCGTTGCGCGGCACGTGGGATCTTCCCAGGCCAGGGATCGAACCAGCGCCCCTTGCACTGCAAGGCGGTGTCCTTACCCACTGGACCACCAGGGGAAGCCCTTATTGGTTTCTTATTCATTTATTTTTCATTCATCTTTATTCTTTGGCCTGTGTGGGCCTCCCATTGCAGTGGCCTCTCACTGCAGAGCACTGGCTCTGGGTGCATGTGCTCCAGAGAGCTGGCTCATAATTGGATATACCAGTTTAACTTCTTGGTGGCACGCGGGATCTCCCCGGGCCAGGGATCGAACTGGTGCCCCTTGCACTGCAAGGCAGACTCTTTGCCCACTGGGCCACCAGGGAAGCCCCTGGCAGCTTTCTTGAGGAATCAGGACAGACAGCAAGGTGGAAGTGGTGGTGGTGTAGTCTAGCTATTAATGCGTTAAAAAAAAAAAAAAAAAGAAGAAGAAAAAAAAAACAAAGAAAAAAACTGAGGTGTTCCACTGTGGGTGGGCTGCCTTTCGAGGCAGTGAGCATCCCACCCTTCAGTTCAGTTCAGTTGCTCAGTCGTGTCCGACTCTTTGCCACTCCATGGATTGCAGCACGCCAAGTTCCCTGTCCTTCAGCATCTCCCAGAGCTTGCTCAAGCTCATGTCCATTGCTATCCAACCGTGTCATCCTTTGTTGTCCCCTTCTCCTTCTTCATATTTTTCCCGCATCAGGGTCTTTTCCAGTGAGTTGTCTCTTCACAGTTAGGTGGCCAAAGGCTTCCATAGATGAATACTGGAAAAACCATAGCTTTGACGATATGGACCTTTGTCTGCAAAATGATGTCTCTGCTTTTGAATATACTGTCTAGGTTTGTCATAGCTTTCCTTCCAAGGAGCAAGAGTCTTTTAATTTCATGACTGCAATCACTGTCCATAGTGAGTTTGGAGCCCAGGGAAATAAAGTCTGTCAATGTTTCCATTGTTTGCCTATCTATTTGCTATAAAGCGATAGGACCAGATGCCATGATCTTAGTGTTTTGAATGTTGAGTTTTAAGCCAGTCTTTTCACTCTCCTCGCGTTCGCCTTCATCAAGAGGCTCTTTAGTTCCTTTTTGCTTTCTGCCATAAGGGTGGTATCATCTGCATATCTGAGGTTATTAATATTTCTTTCACCAGTCTTGACGCTAGCTTGTGATTTATACAGCCCGGCATTTCACATGATGTACTCTGAATATAAGTTAAATAAGCAGGGTGGCAATATATAGCCTTGATGTACTCCTTTCCCTATTTGGAACCAGTCTGTTGTTCCATGTTCAGTTCTAACTGTTGCTTCTTGACCTGCATACAGGTTTTGCAGGAGGCAGGTAAGGTGGTCTGATATTCCCATTTCCCATTCCCACAGTTTGTTGTGATCCACACAATCAAAGGCTTTAGCATAGTCTATGAAGCAGAAGTAGATGTTTTTCTGGAATTTCCTTGCTTTTTCTACAGTCCAAGTAAATGTTGACAATATGATCTCTGGTTCCTCTGCCTTTTCTAAATCCAGCCTGTATATCTGGAAGTTCTTGGTTCATGTACTGTTGAAGCCTAGTTTGGAGGATTTTAAGCATGACCTTGCTAAAGCGTGTGAAATGAGTACTATGGTGCGGGAGTTTGAACATTCTCTGACATTGCCCTTCTTTGGGATTGGAATGAAAACTGACCTTTTCCCTTCCTGAGGGCACTGCTGAGTTTTCCAAATTTTCCAAGTATTTGAGTACAATACTTTAACAGCATCGTCTTTTAGACTTTTAAGTAGCTCAGCTGGAATTCCATCACCTCCACTAGCTTTGTTCGTAATGATGTTTCCTAAGGCCTACTTGTCTTCACACTCCAGCATGTCTGGTTCTAGGTGAGTGATCACAACATCATGGTTATCTGGGTCATTAAGATCTTTTTTGTATAGTTCTTCTGTGTACTCTTGCCACCTCTTCTTAATATCTTCTACTTCAGTTAGGTCCATACTGTTTCTGTCCTTTATTGTGCCCATCTCTGCATGAAATGTTCCTTTGGTATCTCTAATTTTTCTAATTTCTCTAGTCTTTTTCATTCTATTATTTTCCTCTTTTTTTCTTTGCATTGTTCGTTTAGGAAAGCTTTCTTGTCTCTTCTTACTATTCTCTGGAACTCTGCATTTAGATGGGTATATCTTTCCTTTTCTCCTTTGCCTTTCACTTCTCAGCTATGTGTAAGGCCCACCCTCGGGAGTGTGCAAAGCCAGGCTTGCTTTCTTGGCTGTGGGATTGCCCCAGGTAGAAACTGTGTCTTCAGTAACAAATGAGTTTGGAATGCTAGGATAAATAGCATTCTTTTGGATCCCAGTAGTTCATGACAAGGGTCTAGGATTGGTAGTTCCTGGGACCCCACTGAAACATCTAGAGATGGTTAATAGTTCCAGATTTCCTAATGATGGGGAGTCATTTTTGCTTTGTGTTTCTATTCCCAGATGTGGGAAAAGCAGTCTGCTGACAATTCAGTCTGGAGAAAGCATGGGTTCCTACCCCCCCTGGGGTGTATGTTCTCTGGGTAACCAGCAGCATTCTCGCTTGGCTTGTCTTCTGCCCATCTGCATCAGAACCCAAGCTATGAGGCTGAGTTACATTTGGCTAAATTCTGCAAACCTGACTTTAAGGTCTCCAGCACTGACCTGTCATGATATGCAGAAAACTCTTCCAGTCCTTGTAGTTTGATCAAGAGATCTCAGGTATCGTAGGTTACAAAATGGGAAAGGATTTCTGTATTATGATCATCACCATTAGGAAGTAGTTTGACAAAATTCAGAAGCTTTGGAGTCAGCACTTGATTTGGCTCTTTGCTTCCTTACTTGGTAACTGAAAGACTTGGGGGGTGGGGCAGTTCCCTTAGCTTCTCTGAACCTCAGTTTCTACATCTATCAGATGAGGCAAGTCATAGCTAGATACAAGACTGTAGGATGGCTAGAAATAAACTACTGAATGCTGGCACAGTGCCTGGCACATGGGTACTTAATAAATACTAGTTGCTGTTGTCTTCTGATGACATTTTCACAGTTCTGTTCACCTTTTAAATAAATACATTTTTGGCTGCATTAGGTTGTCATTGCTCTATGTGGGTTTTTCTAGTTGCAGCAAGCAGGGGCTGTTCTCTAGTTGCAGTGCCCGGGTTTCTTTTTTTTTTTGAACATTTATTTATTTATTTATTTTGGCGGGGGTCAGGAGGGAGGGGTGGGCGGGCCACTTCCACTGGTCTTTCATTTGTCTAGTGTCTTTGTTTTTCTGTGTATGGTTTTATTTATTTTACTTTTAAAATTTTTATTCTTTATTTTAAAAGTTTTACAGAGTTTTGTTGTTCACAGACATGTATGTTCCCAGATCAGTCATATGCATATCCCTGGTCCCCAACCCCCCAGTTCCCCCCATCCCACCCCTCCGGATCATCACCCCAAGCCATTGTGAGCACTCCTATTCCCTTAGCACAATGACACTAGCTATCTTTTCCACACATGACAGTATAGGTTTCCATGGTACTCCCTCCATGCCTCCCCCTCCCTATTTCTTCCCCACAATGTCTCTATGTCTGTGCTCTGTCTGTTTTTCCATGAGTTCACTGCATGTGTTATCAAGACTGTCCTACTAGATTCCATATATGTGTGTTAGTATACTGTATTTGTCTTTCTCTTTTTGACTTACTTCACTTTTTATGATAGGTTCTAGAGCCAGCCACTTCATTAGAACTGAGTTTTCTGCATTTCTTTTAACAGCTAAGTAGTATTCCATTGTATATATGTACCAGGGCTTCTGAATCCATTCATTCATCAATGGACATCTAGGTTGCTTCCGTGTTTTGGCTATTGTATAGAGAGCTGCAATGAACATTGGGGTACAGGTGCTTCTTTCAGTTTTGATTTCATCAGGATATAGGCCTAGTAGTGGGATTGCTGGGTCATAGGGTGCTTCTATTTTTAGTTTTTTAAGGAGTCACACTTGAAAAAAACTTGGGGTGGGGCAGTTCCCTTAGCTTCTCTGAACCTCAGTTTCTACATCTATCAGATGAGGCAAGTCATAGCTAGATACAAGACTGTAGGATGGCTAGAAATAAACTACTGAATGCTGGCACAGTGCCTGGCACATGGGTACTTAATAAATACTAGTTGCTGTTGTCTTCTGATGACATTTTCACAGTTCTGTTCACCTTTTAAATAAATACATTTTTGGCTGCATTAGGTTGTCATTGCTCTATGTGGGTTTTTCTAGTTGCAGCAAGCAGGGGCTGTTCTCTAGTTGCAGTGCCCGGGTTTCTTTTTTTTTTTGAACATTTATTTATTTATTTATTTTGGCGGGGGTCAGGAGGGAGGGGGGTGGGCGGGCCACTTCCACTGGTCTTTCATTTGTCTAGTGTCTTTTTTTTTCTGTGTATGGTTTTATTTATTTTACTTTTAAAATTTTTATTCTTTATTTTAAAAGTTTTACAGAGTTTTGTTGTTCACAGACATGTATGTTCCCAGATCAGTCATATGCATATCCCTGGTCCCCAACCCCCCAGTTCCCCCCATCCCACCCCTCCGGATCATCACCCCAAGCCATTGTGAGCACTCCTATTCCCTTAGCACAATGACACTAGCTATCTTTTCCACACACGACACTATAGGTTTCCATGTTACTCCCTCCATGCCTCCCCCTCCCTATTTCTTCCCCACAATGTCTCTATGTCTGTGCTCTGTCTGTTTTTCCATGAGTTCACTGCATGTGTTATCAAGACTGTCCTACTAGATTCCATATATGTGTGTTAGTATACTGTATTTGTCTTTCTCTTTTTGACTTACTTCACTTTTTATGATAGGTTCTAGAGCCAGCCACTTCATTAGAACTGAGTTTTCTGCATTTCTTTTAACAGCTAAGTAGTATTCCATTGTATATATGTACCAGAGCTCCTGTATCCATTCATTCATCAATGGACATCTAGGTTGCTTCCGTGTTTTGGCTATTGTATAGAGAGCTGCAATGAACATTGGGGTACAGGTGCTTCTTTCAGTTTTGATTTCATCAGGATATAGGCCTAGTAGTGGGATTGCTGGGTCATAGGGTGCTTCTATTTTTAGTTTTTTAAGGAATCTCCATACTGTCTTCCATAGAGGCTGTATCAATTTACATTCCCACCAGCAATGCAAAAGGGTTCCCTTTTCTCCGCACCCTCTCCAGCATTTATTGTCTGCAGATTTTTTGATGATGGCCATTCTGACGGGTGTGAGGTGATATCTCATTGTAGTTTTGATTTGCATTTCTCTAATAATAAGCGAGGTTGAGCATCGTTTCATGTGCTTTTGGGCCATCTGTATGTCCTCTTTGGAGAGGCGTCTCTTTAGATCTTTTTCCCATTTTTTGATTGGGTTGTTCGTTTTTCCTGTGCTATCTGAGTAGCTTGTAGAGTTTGGAGATTAATTCTTTGTCTGTTGTTTCATTTGCTATGATTTTCTCCCACTCTGTGGGCTGTCTCTTCAGCTTTTTTGTAATTTCTTTTGCTGTACAAAAGCTTTTAAGTTTCATGAGGTCCCACATGTTCATTTTTCTTTTCAGTTCCCCTATTTTAATAGGTGGGTCAGAGAAGATCTTGCTTTGATTGATGTCCTTGAGGGTTTTGCCTATATTCTCCTCTAAGAGTGTGATGGTTTCTGGCCTTACATTTAGGTCTTTCATCCATTTTGAGTTGATCTTTGTGTATGGTATCAGGGAATGTTCCAACTTCATTTTTTTGCATGTAGCTGTCCAGTTTTCCCAGCACCACTTGTTGAAGAGGCTGTCTTTGTCCCATTTTATAGTTTTGCCTCCTTTGTAAAAAATAAGGTACCCATAGGTGCGTGGGTTTATCTCTGGGTTCTCAATCTTGTTCCATTGGTCTATAGTTCTGTGTTTGTACCAGTACCATACTGTCTTGATGACTGTTGCTTTGTAGTAGAGTCTGAAGTTAGGGAGGCTGATTCCTCCAGATCCGTTTTTCTTTCTCAGGATTGCTTTGGCTATTTGAGGTCTTTTGTGTTTCCATATGAACTGTGTTATTCTTTGGTCTAGTTCTGTGAAAAATGTCAATGGAAGCTGTATAGGTATTGCATTGAATCTGTAGATGATATTTGGTAGTATGGTCATTTTCACAATATTGATTCTTCCGACCCAGGAACATGGAATATCTCTCCATCTGTTTAAGTCTTCTTTAATTTCCTTCATGAGTGTCTTGTAATTTTCTGTGTACAGTCCTTTTGTTTCTTTGGGTAGGTTTATTCCTAGATATTTGATTCTTTTGGTTGCAATGGTGAAGGGGATTGCCTCTTTGATTTCATTTTCTGATTTTTCATTGTTTGTGTGTAGGAATGCCAGTGACTTCTGTGTGTTGACTTTGTATCCTGCGACTTTGCTGAATACATTGATTAGCTCTAATAGCTTTGTAATAGTGTCTTTGGGATTTTCTATGTATAATATTATGTCATCTGCACAAAGAGAGAGCTTGACTTCTTCCTTTCCAATCTGGATTCCTTTGATTTCTTTCTCTTCTCTTATTGCTGTTGCTAGAAATTCCAGGACTGTGTTGAATAGTAGTGGTGAAAGTGGACACCCCTGTCTTGTTCCCTGATCTTAGAGGGAATGCTTTCAGTTTTTTATCGTTGAGGATAATGTTCGCTGTGGGCTTCTCATATATGGCTTTTATTGTGTTGAGATAGGTTCCTTCTATGCCCATTTTCTGAAGAGTTTTTATCATAAATGGATGTTGTACTTTGTTGAAGGGTTTTTCTGTATCTATTGAGATGATCATGTGATTTTTGTCTCTCAATTTGTTGATATGGTGTATCACATTGATTGATTTGTGGATATTGAAGAATCCTTGCATGCGTGGGATGAACCCGACTTGATTGTGATGTATGAGTTTTTTGATGTGTCGTTGAATTCTGTTTGCTCTTGGCATCTAAGTTCATCAGAGAAATTGGTCTGTAATTTTCCTTTTTTGTGTTGTCTTTGCCTGGTTTGGGTATCAGGGTGATGGTGGCCTCGGGGTTTGGGATTTTTTCAATTGTTTGGAAGAGTTTTAGAAGGACAGGCATTAGCTCTTGATGACTGTTGCTTTGTAGTAGAGTCTGAAGTTAGGGAGGCTGATTCCTCCAGCTCCGTTTTTTCTGAGGACTGCTTTGGCTATTTGAGGTCCTTTGTGTTTCCATATGAACTGTGTTATTCTTTGGTCTAGTTCTGTGAAAAATGTCAATGGAAGCTGTATAGGTATTGCATTGAATCTGTAGATGATATTTGGTAGTATGGTCATTTTCACAATATTGATTCTTCCGACCCAGGAACATGGAATATCTCTCCATCTGTTTAAGTCTTCTTTAATTTCCTTCATGAGTGTCTTGTAATTTTCTGTGTACAGTCCTTTTGTTTCTTTGGGTAGGTTTATTCCTAGATATTTGATTCTTTTGGTTGCAATGGTGAAGGGGATTGCCTCTTTGATTTCATTTTCTGATTTTTCATTGTTTGTGTGTAGGAATGCCAGTGACTTCTGTGTGTTGACTTTGTATCCTGCGACTTTGCTGAATACATTGATTAGCTCTAATAGCTTTGTAATAGTGTCTTTGGGATTTTCTATGTATAATATTATGTCATCTGCACAAAGAGAGAGCTTGACTTCTTCCTTTCCAATCTGGATTCCTTTGATTTCTTTCTCTTCTCTTATTGCTGTTGCTAGAAATTCCAGGACTGTGTTGAATAGTAGTGGTGAAAGTGGACACCCCTGTCTTGTTCCCTGATCTTAGAGGGAATGCTTTCAGTTTTTTATCGTTGAGGATAATGTTCGCTGTGGGCTTCTCATATATGGCTTTTATTGTGTTGAGATAGGTTCCTTCTATGCCCATTTTCTGAAGAGTTTTTATCATAAATGGATGTTGTACTTTGTTGAAGGGTTTTTCTGTATCTATTGAGATGATCATGTGATTTTTGTCTCTAAATTTGTTGATATGGTGTATCACATTGATTGATTTGTGGATATTGAAGAATCCTTGCATGCGTGGGATGAACCCGACTTGATTGTGATGTATGAGTTTTTTGATGTGTCGTTGAATTCTGTTTGCTCTTGGCATCTAAGTTCATCAGAGAAATTGGTCTGTAATTTTCCTTTTTTGTGTTGTCTTTGCCTGGTTTGGGTATCAGGGTGATGGTGGCCTCGTAGAATGTGTTTGGAAGTGTTCCTTCCTGTGCAATTGTTTGGAAGAGTTTTAGAAGGACAGGCATTAGCTCTTCTTTAAATGTTTGGTAGAATTCGGCTGTGAAGCCATCTGGCCCTGGGCTTTTATTTGTGGGTAGATTTTTAATCACAAATTCGATTTCTGAGCTTGTGATTGGGTTGTTCTAAGTTTCTGTTTCTTCCTGGCTCAGTCTTGGGAGATTAATCTTCCCCAAGAAACTGTCCATTTCTTCCAGGTTGTCCAGTTTGTTGCCATAGAGTTGTTCATAATAGTCTGTTAGAATCCTTTGAATTACTGCATTATCTGTTGTAATCTTTCCTTTTTCGTTTTTGATTTTGTTGATCTGGCTCTTCTCTCTCTTTCTCTTGATGAGTCTGGCCAGTGGTTTGTCAATTTTGTTTACCTTTTCAAAGAAGCAGCTTTTTGTTTTATTTATCCGTACTGTAGTTTCTTTCATTTCTTTCTCATTTATTTCTGCTCTAGTCTTTATAATTTCTCTTCTTCTGCTGGCTTTGGGATGTTTTTTTTCTTCTTTCTCCAGTTGTTTTAAGTGGAGGGTTAGGTCATCTACTTCATATTTTCCTAGTTTCTTGAGGTGGGATTGTATTGCTATAAATTTCCCTCTTTGAACTGCTTTTGCAGTGTCCCATAGGTTTTGCATGGTCGTATGTTCATTATCATTTTCTTCTAGGAATTTTTAAATTTCTCCTTTAATTTCCTCAGTAATCAGCTGGTTTTTTAGGTATGTGTTGTTTAATCTCCATGTGTTTGTGTTTTTAGCATTTTTTTTTTTTCCTGTAGTTGATCTCTAGTCTCATTGCATTGTGGTCCGAGAAGATGGTTGATATAATTTCAGTTTTCTTGAATTTACTGAGGTTATGTTTGTGGCCCAAGATGTGGTCTATCCTGGAGAATGTTCCGTGAGCACTTGAGAAGAAAGTGTATTCTTCTGCTTTTGGATGGAACGTCCTAAAGATATCGATGAGGTCCATCTTTTCTAGTGTGGTGTTTAAGGCTTGTGTTTCTTTATTAATTTTCTGTTTGGATGATCTATCCATTGGTGTGAGAGGAGTGTTAAAGTCTCCTACTATTATTGTGTAATTAATGATTTCTTCTTTTAAGTCTGATGGTATCTGTCTTATGTATTGAGGTGCCCCAGTGTTGGGTGCATAGATATTCATGACTGTTACGTCTTCCTCTTGGATAGATCCCTTAATCATGATGTAGTGACCTGCCTTGTCTCTTAGAATCTTCTTTACTTTAAAGTCTATTTTGTCTGATATGAGGATTGCTTCTCCAGCTTTCTTTTGATTTCCATTTGCATGGAATATCTTTTTCCAGCCCTTCACTTTCAGTTTATGAGTGTCTCTAGGTCTGAAGTGGGTCTCTTGTAAACAGAATACATATGGGTCATGTTTCTGGATCCATTCAGCCAGCCTGTGTCGTTTGGTTGGAGCATTTAGTCCATTTACGTTCAAAGTAATTATTGATACGAATGTTCCTATTGTCATCTTCTTAGAAGTTTGGGGTTTGATTTGTAGGACTTCTCCCACTCTTGTATTTATTGGCTATATCAGGCCCTTTACCACTTGTTGTAGGGCTGGTTTTGTGGTAAAGAATTCTTTTAGTTTTTGTCTGTCTGTGAAGCTTTTGACTTTGCCATCAATTCTGAATGAGATTCTTGCTGGGTAGAGAATTCTTGGTTGAGGTTATTGTCTTTTAGCCGTTTAAATGTGTCTTGCCATTCTCTTCTGGCCTGCAGGGTTTCTGTTGAAAGATCCGCAGTTAGACGTATAGGGTTTCCTTTATATGTTATTTGTTGTTTGCTCCTAGCTGCTTTAAGTATTCTGTCTTCATATTTAGTCTGTTTTGGTTTGATTAGAATATACCTTGGTATGTTTCTTCTGGGGTTTATCCTGTATGGAACTCTTTGTGCTTCGTGGACTTGGTTGACTATTTCCTTTCCCATGCTGGGGAAGTTTTCAACTATAACCTCTTCAAGAATTTTTTTCATAACCTTTCTTCCTCTCTTCTTCCTCTGGAACTCCTATAATTCTAATATTGGTGCGTTTGATACTGTCCCATAGGTCTCTGAGGCTTTCCTCAGTTCTTTTAATTCTTTGGGCTTTGTTCTGTTCTTCAGCACTTGTCTTCCAGCTCACTTATCCGTTCTTCTGCCTCAGATACTCTACTGTTGAGACCTTCTATAGTATTTTTGAGTTCAGCAATTGAGTTGGTGGTCTCTATTTGCTTATTTTTCATTTTCTGCATATCTTTTCTCAATGCACTAATTTCCTCTACTATTCTGTTTTCGGTGTTTTGCATCCTCATTAATATAGTTTTTCTGAATTCTCTTTCAGATAATTTGTCTATCTCCTCCTCTGTCATTTGAAGCTGTGTTTCTCTAGCTTGGTCCTTCATTTGTGCAGTGTTTCTCTGTCTTTTCCTTATTAGGTTAATTTTCGTTTCTTTGTGTGTGTCTGTGTGTGTGGAGTTCTTTTTACCACCAGGCTTCTTGGTTGAATTCTCCCTTCCTTTAGGTGTCTGTCCTTCTAGAAGGGTTCAGTGGTTTGTGTCTTGGGTGGTGTTAGGTCTTGTTTACAGGTGAATAATCTCTAGTGTTGTATGTTCTTTGATAGTGTGGGGTCTTGGAATCAGGGCTTCCACTCCGAGGATCCTTGGTTTGATGATTGGTCAGCAGGTGTAGGCTGTATGTCTGGTTTGCTATGGTTCGTGTGCTTCCGGATAGCTTTGCCATCAATTCTGAATGAGATTCTTGCTGGGTAGAGAATTCTTGGTTGAGGTTATTGTCTTTTAGCCGTTTAAATGTGTCTTGCCATTCTCTTCTGGCCTGCAGGGTTTCTGTTGAAAGATCCGCAGTTAGACGTATAGGGTTTCCTTTATATGTTATTTGTTGTTTGCTCCTAGCTGCTTTAAGTATTCTGTCTTCATATTTAGTCTGTTTTGGTTTGATTAGAATATACCTTGGTATGTTTCTTCTGGGGTTTATCCTGTATGGAACTCTTTGTGCTTCGTGGACTTGGTTGACTATTTCCTTTCCCATGCTGGGGAAGTTTTCAACTATAACCTCTTCAAGAATTTTTTTCATAACCTTTCTTCCTCTCTTCTTCCTCTGGAACTCCTATAATTCTAATATTGGTGCGTTTGATACTGTCCCATAGGTCTCTGAGGCTTTCCTCAGTTCTTTTAATTCTTTGGGCTTTGTTCTGTTCTTCAGCACTTGTCTTCCAGCTCACTTATCCGTTCTTCTGCCTCAGATACTCTACTGTTGAGACCTTCTATAGTATTTTTGAGTTCAGCAATTGAGTTGGTGGTCTCTATTTGCTTATTTTTCATTTTCTGCATATCTTTTCTCAATGCACTAATTTCCTCTACTATTCTGTTTTCGGTGTTTTGCATCCTCATTAATATAGTTTTTCTGAATTCTCTTTCAGATAATTTGTCTATCTCCTCCTCTGTCATTTGAAGCTGTGTTTCTCTAGCTTGGTCCTTCATTTGTGCAGTGTTTCTCTGTCTTTTCCTTATTAGGTTAATTTTCGTTTCTTTGTGTGTGTCTGTGTGTGTGGAGTTCTTTTTACCACCAGGCTTCTTGGTTGAATTCTCCCTTCCTTTAGGTGTCTGTCCTTCTAGAAGGGTTCAGTGGTTTGTGTCTTGGGTGGTGTTAGGTCTTGTTTACAGGTGAATAATCTCTAGTGTTGTATGTTCTTTGATAGTGTGGGGTCTTGGAATCAGGGCTTCCACTCCGAGGATCCTTGGTTTGATGATTGGTCAGCAGGTGTAGGCTGTATGTCTGGTTTGCTATGGTGTTCCGTGATATCAGTTCAAATACTAGCATCTGAGGAACAAGAGGTGTATCCCTGATGGGTGACAGTCATAAAAGCATGCAGATGTTTTCTAACATTGTCATAAGATATACATATATACACAGCAATAACCACATCTAACCAGTCTTACAGTGATAAAGCATAGGAAATTTTCTGGCAAACGACGCAATCAAAGATGATAGTTGCCTGTTAAGCTCTGAATTAATTAAAATAGTGCCTGGAAAAATAGATCCGGGGCACGGTCCTGACTTGGACTATTTCATTGAAAGCAATTTTTAGCTAAGACATGTGTTGGGGGTGAGGAGGTGGAGGATGTATGGGTATTGAGAAGGAATAGATTCGTCTTGGAAGGATTTTATAGGGTTACATAGCCAAGATTAGTGTGTCGTATTGTTTAGTGCAGCTGGAAGAGAATAGTGGAGACAGGAAGGTAGGAAATATTTATCTAGAGGATAGTGGTAGATAGGAGAAAGTTTTAGATTTAGAACACAGAGGGAGGAAGTAGTGGCAAAGAGGAAAGAAAATCAGAAGTTTCCAAGAATTAAAATGAAAAAAAAATTAAAAATTAAAAATAAAAAAAAGGAAATTAAAAATTAAAAAGGGAAGAAAAACTTAATAAGAAGAGACAAAAATAAAAAAAAAAAAACCCCAAACCTGACCTATCAAACAAATAAACAGAACCGCCCACAACAAATAAACAAACCAAAAAAGCTAAATACTGTCCCTGGTTTTTATCCTCTCATCTGTCTGGTGGAAGCCAATCTGCTCTTGATGGTGTTGTCTTGATGATGTAGCCTTTCCCTTACAGCACCGGTTGCTATGGTTTGTTTTCAGCCAAATAGTGGTTTTGCTGCAAGCTCAGGTGCTGGCCGGGGCAGCGGGCTGATCCCAGTCCGTCGGGCGGGGGGCCGCGGCGCGCGCAGTCCCGTGTTGGAGGGAGGCGCCCCGGCTCTGCCGCGCAGCCGCTGGTAGCCTCCAATACCTGCCCTTCTCCCGGCTTCCTCCGCTGCGGGTGTAGCTACGGGGGTGCACAGGCTCTTCCGCCATTGGCGCATGCTCACTGCCAGTTACGCGTCCAAGTCCCACAGGCAGGCACAAGCTTCCGTCCCACGAGCCTGGTCCGTCCAGCTAGCCCCCCACTAGGAGTGTTTGAACTCACCCGGTGCCAGGCGGAAAGTCGCGATTTTCGCCTGGCCAAGCAGCACGATTTTCGCACTGGGCACTCCCTCCCGGCTCCAGGTCTCTAGACAGCCCTCCGTGGGGAACTTCCCAATTGTGTTCCACCCTGCCCTGCTCCAGTATCCTATCTTCGCAGTGTCTTAATTTCTGCCGGGGATCCGGCCGGATTCTTGGAATTTTTGCGCTGAGCTGCCTCTCCGATCGCTAGGCCCCTTTAGGGCACTTGCTGGCGCAGGAGGTGGAGGATGTATGGGTATTGAGAAGGAATAGATTCGTCTTGGAAGGATTTTATAGGGTTACATAGCCAAGATTAGTGTGTCGTATTGTTTAGTGCAGCTGGAAGAGAATAGTGGAGACAGGAAGGTAGGAAATATTTATCTAGAGGATAGTGGTAGATAGGAGAAAGTTTTAGATTTAGAACACAGAGGGAGGAAGTAGTGGCAAAGAGGAAAGAAAATCAGAAGTTTCCAAGAATTAAAATGAAAAAAAAATTAAAAATTAAAAATAAAAAAAAGGAAATTAAAAATTAAAAAGGGAAGAAAAACTTAATAAGAAGAGACAAAAATAAAAAAAAAAAAACCCCAAACCTGACCTATCAAACAAATAAACAGAACCGCCCACAACAAATAAACAAACCAAAAAAGCTAAATACTGTCCCTGGTTTTTATCCTCTCATCTGTCTGGTGGAAGCCAATCTGCTCTTGATGGTGTTGTCTTGATGATGTAGCCTTTCCCTTACAGCACCGGTTGCTATGGTTTGTTTTCAGCCAAATAGTGGTTTTGCTGCAAGCTCAGGTGCTGGCCGGGGCAGCGGGCTGATCCCAGTCCGTCGGGCGGGGGGCCGCGGCGCGCGCAGTCCCGTGTTGGAGGGAGGCGCCCCGGCTCTGCCGCGCAGCCGCTGGTAGCCTCCAATACCTGCCCTTCTCCCGGCTTCCTCCGCTGCGGGTGTAGCTACGGGGGTGCACAGGCTCTTCCGCCATTGGCGCATGCTCACTGCCAGTTACGCGTCCAAGTCCCACAGGCAGGCACAAGCTTCCGTCCCACGAGCCTGGTCCGTCCAGCTAGCCCCCCACTAGGAGTGTTTGAACTCACCCGGTGCCAGGCGGAAAGTCGCGATTTTCGCCTGGCCAAGCAGCACAATTTTCGCACTGGGCACTCCCTCCCGGCTCCAGGTCTCTAGACAGCCCTCCGTGGGGAACTTCCCAATTGTGTTCCACCCTGCCCTGCTCCAGTATCCTATCTTCGCAGTGTCTTAATTTCTGCCGGGGATCCGGCCGGATTCTTGGAATTTTTGCGCTGAGCGCTGCCCTCTCTCCCCCGAGGCTCTGCTTAGGCCCCCTTTTAGGGCACTTGCTGGCGCGCTCTCTGTCGGTGCGGTCTGGCCTGGGGGTTAGGATAGGGGATTCTCAGAAGAGTAGCTCCGGGAAAGTTCTGGCTGTTCACTCTTCTACCCTCGCGGACCTAGGGAGTTCTTCTGTCGTCTAGCGGCTGGTTTGTTGGTGGTGTTTCATTTCTTGATTAGTTCCGGTGATTCTGTTGGGGAGCTGGTGGAATCTTCCCCTCACTCCTCCGCCATCTTGGCTCCGCCTCATTTGTCTAGTTTCATCCGTCTTTGTTCTTTGGCTTGTGTGGGCCTCCCATCGCAGTGGCATCTGTTGTCGCAGAGCACCGGCTCTGGGTGCATGCGCTCCAGAGCTCCGGCTCGGTAGTTGGCCACATCGGTCCAGCCGCTTCGCGGCATGTGGGATCTTTGCAGGCCAGGGATCAAACCGGCGCCCCTTGCACTGCAAGGCGGTGTCCTTACCCACTGGGCCACCAGGGAAGCCCAGTGCCTGGTTTCTTATTGTGGTGGCTTCTCTAGTTGCAGAGCATGGGCTCTAGAGTGCACGGGCTTCAGTGGTCGCAGCTTTCGAGCTCTGGAGCTCAGGCTTAGTTGTTGTGACTCATAGGCGTAGTTGCTCTAGTTCATGTGGAATCTTCCTGGATCAGGGATTGAACCCGTGTCCCCTGCATTGACAGGCAGATTCTTAACCACTGGGCCATCTGGGAATTCTTCTGCTCACCTTTTTATGTCAGATCCCTGGGACTTCTGAGAAATGGACTCGTAGGGTTCCAGTGACAAACTTGGGTTTGGGATTCAGTAAACGCTTAAGAGGGGCTTCCTAGGTGAGTGAGTGTATGAAGGTTGCTTGGTTGTGTCTGACTCTTTGTGACCCCATGAACTGTAGCCCGCCAGGCACCTCTGTCCTTGGAATTCTCTAGACAAGAATACTGGAGTGGGTAGCCTGTCCATCCTCCAGACGATCTTCCCAAGCCAGGGATTGAACCCAGGTTTTCCACATTGTGGGAAGATTCTTTACCAGCTGAACTGCCAGGGAAAACCATCTTAGGTGGTACAGTGGTAAGGAATCTGCTTGCCAGTCCAAAGACGTTCAATACCTGGGCTGGGAAGATGCCTTGGAGAAGGAAATGGCAACCCAGTCTAGTATTTTTTCCTGGAAAATTGCATGGATGAAGGAGCCTGGTGGCTATAGTCCATGGGGTCACGAAGAATCGGATGTGATGGAGCATGCACGCAATGTAAAAACTCATGAACTAAGACCCCTGTTTGAGAATTTTCTCTAACTGGGAGTGGGGCTACCACCTTGGGTATTTACAAAGTGTGCGCTCAGAGTATAAACATGAGGGTTAAAGAGCTACTCAGGAAGCCACGTAGAACATAGCTGCCACCTCTGGACATTCAGTGTGTGCTCTGAGGTGTCTCACTGATACATCTGTGCCCACCCATAAGGGCTCCTGCATGCTGAGCTTTCACTAGCAGCCTATGGGATTAGGCTAGGAACACAGATCATCAACACATCAAGCATTGTACTGTCTGAATGACATTTTTCTCCAAGGAGTCCAAATTAGGTTCCCCAACTCCATTCTTATTCTTTATCCTATTTTTCCTTTTTTGACAGGAAAGTAGGATTTATTGGAGGGCATGAGTAACAGGGAACAGAGCCAAGGCTGTCATGAGTTGTGGGGTCTGCCGTTTGTCCAGAGGGCCGGGCCATGATTAGGGATGTATTTGACCTCAAAGCCATCCTCAATGAGCCGCTTTTCTGTCACCATGTTTTCAAAATCATTAACGGTAAACTTGAACTTGACCCTGCAGCGAGCCTCAGTCACATGCCCCTTGTTCTGTAGCTTGATGCAGGTGGGTGCTATGACTTGGCCAATGCAGACCCTGGCCACTGCACCCTGGGGCTTTCAAAGGCATTGCACATCTCTGTCTGGAGACTAGATAGGGACAGCATGCCAGTCATGAATGTCCACTGGAAAGGGTGGTCTCCAGCGCCCCATAGGGCAACCTGTACAGGCAGCAGGCTGCCTGCACTACCAAGGAGGCTGCTTGTTGCAGCCACTGGGCACCAGGTTCCCATGGAGAAGAGTACAGTCGGCTTAATTGGCTGTCGATTTATCCTAATTCTTGCTGGCCCAGAGCCTCAGTTCTCTAAGACCCCGAAAATACAAATTTGGACGTGGATATCTAGGATTTTGACAGTTCCATTCAGTCTGTGTTGCAGGTAATATGCTAAGGGCTGGCCTCCCAACAGGTGTGAGCCAGCCCTGCCGTCAGCCCTAGTGGAGCTCCTTGGCAGGGACATGGGGGCGCAGGGAAAGGAGGTAGAAATGTCCCACGTGGCCCCTCCTTGGAACTCCCTGTCCTGGCTCCTACCCTGGCACTTAACACTCTGGGGGTAATTCTGTGTACTTTTTTTAAAAAAAATAATTATTATTTTTTTGCTTTTACAGAGTTCTGTTGTTTACAATTATGTATAATCCCAGATTAGTCATATGTATATCCCTGGCCCCCTCCTCCAATTCTGTGTACTTTTTGACTTTCTGGAGAGCATACTCTGGAGCCAGACTCTGACAACTGCTATTCACATGACTGTAGGAAAGAAATCTGTTCTCTGTTCACCTCCAAGTGTCTTCATCCGTGCACTGTGAGGTTGTGGGAATCAAATGGGAAAATTCATGTAAAGCCTTATAACTGTGTGTGGAGCACAGGGTTCCCGTAAGTGTTCACTGTTGTGATTAACAATGGCAAGGACGATTGCCTGGGTCACCACCCGTCCCAAGGGGCAGTCACAGTGCCTGCAGGGAACTTAGTAGGGACTCAGGGGCCGTTTGTTGGTGGGATGGGTGGTGCATGTTGCTGTCACCTGGCACGGATCGGAGTGTGGTGAGGGTGACCGAAGGAGGGTGTGTTCTGCTCTGGGAGCCCAGGAGAGAGGCTGGGCTTCCTGACCAAGGGCCTGGGAGGGATCTGGTGGCAGTCCTGTATGAGCAAGGCCACGGTCGTGTGTTGACCTGCAGGAGGAGCCGAAGGAAGTGGCGGAGGCCCATCGATCCCACGAGGCAGGGTGGCAGAGGGCCTCAGAGCTCGGGTGCTGCGTACTAGCTGTGGGCGCTGGATCCTGCTTCTGCACTCGAGGCAGCCGTTTTCACTTTTGCTAGTTTTGGGACTTCCTGACGAGGCGCTTGGGTTGAAAAGGGCCACCTGGGCACCAGGTTCCCATGGAGAAGAGTACAGTCGGCTTAATTGGCTGTCGATTTATCCTAATTCTTGCTGGCCCAGAGCCTCAGTTCTCTAAGACCCCGAAAATACAAATTTGGACGTGGATATCTAGGATTTTGACAGTTCCATTCAGTCTGTGTTGCAGGTAATATGCTAAGGGCTGGCCTCCCAACAGGTGTGAGCCAGCCCTGCCGTCAGCCCTAGTGGAGCTCCTTGGCAGGGACATGGGGGCGCAGGGAAAGGAGGTAGAAATGTCCCACGTGGCCCCTCCTTGGAACTCCCTGTCCTGGCTCCTACCCTGGCACTTAACACTCTGGGGGTAATTCTGTGTACTTTTTTTAAAAAAAATAATTATTATTTTTTTGCTTTTACAGAGTTCTGTTGTTTACAATTATGTATAATCCCAGATTAGTCATATGTATATCCCTGGCCCCCTCCCTCCAATTCTGTGTACTTTTTGACTTTCTGGAGAGCATACTCTGGAGCCAGACTCTGACAACTGCTATTCACATGACTGTAGGAAAGAAATCTGTTCTCTGTTCACCTCCAAGTGTCTTCATCCGTGCACTGTGAGGTTGTGGGAATCAAATGGGAAAATTCATGTAAAGCCTTATAACTGTGTGTGGAGCACAGGGTTCCCGTAAGTGTTCACTGTTGTGATTAACAATGGCAAGGACGATTGCCTGGGTCACCACCCGTCCCAAGGGGCAGTCACAGTGCCTGCAGGGAACTTAGTAGGGACTCAGGGGCCGTTTGTTGGTGGGATGGGTGGTGCATGTTGCTGTCACCTGGCACGGATCGGAGTGTGGTGAGGGTGACCGAAGGAGGGTGTGTTCTGCTCTGGGAGCCCAGGAGAGAGGCTGGGCTTCCTGACCAAGGGCCTGGGAGGGATCTGGTGGCAGTCCTGTATGAGCAAGGCCACGGTCGTGTGTTGACCTGCAGGAGGAGCCGAAGGAAGTGGCGGAGGCCCATCGATCCCACGAGGCAGGGTGGCAGAGGGCCTCAGAGCTCGGGTGCTGCGTACTAGCTGTGGGCGCTGGATCCTGCTTCTTGCACTCGAGGCAGCCGTTTTCACTTCTGTGTGGCTTAGATAATAATGGTACTTCCGTGAAGGGTTGTTGTGAGGATCGCATGCGTTATTCTTTATAAAGCACTTAAGAACAGTTACCCATGAATAAATAACCCAGAGATACGAAAGTGTGGCCAGCAAGTAAATGGCAGTGGGAAATGCAAATAGAAAGGTAGTTTGAAAACAGTTTGTAGAGGCCTTTGAATATCTTATTTTTTATTGAAGTGTATTTGACTTACAATATTGTATTGGCTTTAGGGTATAACAGTGATTCAGTAGTTTTATACGTTATAGGATGATTACCACAATAAGTCTAGTTACCATCTGTCACTATACAAAGTTATTACAATTTTATTGACTATATTCTCCATGCTGTACATGACATCCCAGTGACTTATTTATTTTGTAACTGAAAGTGTGTACCGCTTAATTTCCCTTTCCTGCTGCACTCATTTCTCTGCCAACCTCCCCTCTAGCAGTCACCAGTTTTTTCTCTGTATCTTTGACTCTGTTTCTGTTTTATTGTTTGTTCATGTGTTTTGTTTTTTAGATTCCACACCAAGTGAAATCATACAGCACTTGTCTCTTTCTGTCTGACTTATTTCACCTAGCATAATACCCTTATCAATATTGTAACAAATGACAAAATTTTATTCTTTTTTATGACTGAGTAATACATACATATATCTATATCTATATACGTTTATCTTCTGTATTCATTCATCTGTTGACTATCTTCCATATCTTGACTATTGTAAATAATGCTCTAGGGAATACAGTAGTGTATGTGTCTTTTTGAATTAGTGGTTTTGTTTTCTTTACAAAAATACCCATCAGTAGTATTTCTGGATCGTATGGAAGTTCTAGTTTTAGTTTTTTTGAGGACCGTCCATATTGTTTTCCATGAAGCTGTACTATCTTACAGTCCCGCCAACACTGCACAGGGCTCATTTCTTTCTACATCCTCTCTTTTAACACTTGTTATTTCTTGTCTTTTTGATGGTAGCCATTCTGACAGGCATGAGGTGCTATCTCACTGGTTTTGCTTTGCATTTCCCTGATGAGGAGTGATAATTGAGCATCTTTTCAGGTCATGCTGCTCCCTTCTAGCCTGCAGTTTTATTGAAAAGTCAGCTCATATTCTTAGGGCAAGTCCTCTGTAACTAGTTGCCTTTCTTTTGCTGTTTTTAAGATTCTCTCATTGTCTTGAATTTTTTCTGTTTCTAATTATAATGTGTCCTGGTATGGAACTCTTTGAGTTCACCTTGTTTAGGATTCTTCAAGCCTCTTGGACTCGGATCTCTGCTTTCTTTCCAGGCTCTGAAAGTTTTCAGCTATTATTTCTTCAAATAAGTTACCTTCTCCTTTCTTTCTCTTCTCTTTCTGGGATCTCTATCATGTGAATGTTAGTATATTTGATCTTGTCCCAGAGATCTCTTAAACTGCCTTTGATTGAAAAAAAAAAAATATGTATTTATTTTTTGGTAGTGCTGGGTCTTTGTTGCTACACGGGCTTTTCTCTAGTTGCCATGAGCAGGGGGCTACTCTCTAGTTGCGATGCTTAGGCTTCTCAGTACAGTGGCTTCACTTGCTGCTGAGCACGGGCTCTAGGGCGGGGGGGCGGGCTTCAGTGGTTGTGGTTCCCAGGCTCTAGAGCACAGGCTTAATAGTTGTGGCGCACAAGTTTAGCCGCTTCTTGGTATGTGGGGTCTTCCCAGACCCACATCTCCTATATTGGCAGGTGGATTCTTTGCCACTGAGCCATCAGGGAAGCCCTGCCCTTACTTTAAAAGATTCTGCTTTCTTTTCACCTTGGGTGATTTCCATCAGTCTGTCTTCCAGTTCACGGAGCCATTCCTCTGTATGATCTAACCTATTGTTGATTCCTTCTAGTGCAGCAGCCCCTAGCCTTTTTGGCAGCAGGGATGGGTTTCATGGATTGGGTAAGGGGAATGGTTCAGGCAGTAATGTGAGCGACGGGAGCACCCCTGCTGTGCAGCCTGGTTCCTGACAGGCTGCGGACCGGGGACCCTTGTTCTAGTACATATTTTATTTCAGTTATTGTGTTCTTCAGATATGTTTAGTTCTCCTTTATATTTTCTAACTCTCCGTTAAGCTTCTCACTGTGCTCACCCATTCTTCTGAGTTTGTGGAGCAGCTTTATGATCTTGACCTTGAACTCTTCACTGGGTAGATTGTGTACCTCTGCTCTTTTTTAGGGGCGGGGTTTGTCCTGATCCTTCATTTGAACCATTTCTCTGTCTCCTCTCTTTGTCTAGTTCTCTGTTTAGTTCTGTGTATTAGGTAGGGCAGTTTTGTTTCCAGATCTTGGAGAAGTGGCCTTAGGTAGGACACGCCCTATGGAGCCTAGCGCTGAGCTCCCTCTGGTGACCGGAGCTGTATCCTCTAGGGGTACCAGCCATGCTGTGAGTGGCCCTTCTGTGTGGTTGGGCTGGCTGCTGTGAGTGTGCTGCTAGGCGTGGCTGGCCCTGCCTCACGTGGTGGCTGCCAGCTCCCTGGTGATCCGGGCTGAGTCCTGGGACAGCTGGCTGTGGGGCCCTGGGGCGGGGGGCAGCTAGTGCCAGCTCTCCCATATGCAAGTTTTGCTGGCCTTCAAAGCCGGATGTTCCGGGAACCCATCTTCTGGTCCATGACCCCTGGGCTGGGGAGCCCTGAGGAGCGGCTCAGGCCCCTTCTTCCCCAGGGAGAACCTCTGCAGGTATAATTGGCCTCTTGTGGCTCACTCACCCAGCCCCCCCATTCCCTTTAGCTACTTGTGGTTCCTTCTTTATTTGTCCAGTTGTGGAAAATCTTTTCTGCTAGTCTTCAGATCATTCTTAGAGATAGTTTGTACATAGTTGTAATTTTGGTGTGTCTGTGGGAGGAGGTGAGCTGGGGTCTTTCTCCTTCACCGTGTTGCCCATGCCTACTTGAATATCTTTTTTTTTTTTTTTTAAAGATTTATTTATTTATTTGTTATGGTCGGGAGTCGGGTTGGGGATGGAGGGGAGCGGGCGGGCCACTTCTATTGGTCTTTCATTTCTCCATTTTCATCCGTCTTTGTTCTTTGGCTCCTGTGGGCCTCCCATCGCGGTGGCGTCTGTCACTGCAGAGCTCCGGCTCTGGGTGCATGCGCTCCAGAGCTCCGGCTCGGCAATTGGACACATCGGTCCAGCCACCCCCCGGCACGTGGGATCTTCCCAGGCCAGGGATCGAACCGGCGTCCCTTGCACTGCAAGGCGGTGTCCTTACCCACTGGACCACCAGAGAAGCCCTTGAATATCTTCTTAATGGATCTGGAATTAGCCCACGAGGAACACAGCCCGTCCCTTCCCGTGTGGCTGAAACCCAGTGGTCTCTGCCCTCTGTAAACAGGGCATGCTCTTCCCATTTTGCCACAGTCCCCAGTGCTCTCTGTGCCGACACTCCCCGTAGTGGTTCTCAGTCTGTTCGCCTGAAGAGCTGCATTTCTAATGAGTTTCCAGTTGATGCTGATGCTGCTGGCCAGCAGCCACTCCTTGAGAACCACTGCCCGGTTGTATCTTTTAAAATATTTATTTATTTGTCTGTACTGGTCTTAGCTGCAGTGCACAGGATCTTCAGTCTATGCTGCGGCACGCAGGATGGGGAGGTGGGGAGGCTTGTGCTGCGGCATGCAGGATCTTTAGTTGTGGTATGTGGGATCTGCTTCTGTAACCAGGGATCGAACCTAGGCCCCCTGCATTGGGAGCATGGAGTCTTAGCCACTGGACTACCAGGGAAGTCTGCCCAGTGTCTTTCGGATGCTAAGATAGTCAGTCAGTTGCCACTTACCATCAAACATGTATTGTGGTTTTTACACCTGGCGTGTTTCCTACATTTAATACTATTAGTACCTTCCTGGTCCTGGTGGAATTTAGATTTGTCGTTTCTAGTATAATCAGTATTGGAAGGCAAATGTAAAGATCCCAAGAGACAGGCCGGTGAAAAAAGAAATTTGGGAATGACTGAGGCCTCTTGTAGGGGAACCTCAGGGTATGTGTGTCACCCCCAGGGAGCGTGCCGGAAAGATGGGTGGGGGTGAACAGCAGACTATCAGGGGGCGCTTCACACCCTGCCTTATCACAGCAAGGGATGTTTGAAGAGGTGGAGGAGAGCCGAGAGAGGCCTGATGGAACTCCCATCGCGGTGGCGTCTGTCACTGCAGAGCTCCGGCTCTGGGTGCATGCGCTCCAGAGCTCCGGCTCGGCAATTGGACACATCGGTCCAGCCACCCCCCGGCACGTGGGATCTTCCCAGGCCAGGGATCGAACCGGCGTCCCTTGCACTGCAAGGCGGTGTCCTTACCCACTGGACCACCAGAGAAGCCCTTGAATATCTTCTTAATGGATCTGGAATTAGCCCACGAGGAACACAGCCCGTCCCTTCCCGTGTGGCTGAAACCCAGTGGTCTCTGCCCTCTGTAAACAGGGCATGCTCTTCCCATTTTGCCACAGTCCCCAGTGCTCTCTGTGCCGACACTCCCCGTAGTGGTTCTCAGTCTGTTCGCCTGAAGAGCTGCATTTCTAATGAGTTTCCAGTTGATGCTGATGCTGCTGGCCAGCAGCCACTCCTTGAGAACCACTGCCCGGTTGTATCTTTTAAAATATTTATTTATTTGTCTGTACTGGTCTTAGCTGCAGTGCACAGGATCTTCAGTCTTTGCTGCGGCACGCAGGATGGGGAGGTGGGGAGGCTTGTGCTGCGGCATGCAGGATCTTTAGTTGTGGTATGTGGGATCTGCTTCTGTAACCAGGGATCGAACCTAGGCCCCCTGCATTGGGAGCATGGAGTCTTAGCCACTGGACTACCAGGGAAGTCTGCCCAGTGTCTTTCGGATGCTAAGATAGTCAGTCAGTTGCCACTTACCATCAAACATGTATTGTGGTTTTTACACCTGGCGTGTTTCCTACATTTAATACTATTAGTACCTTCCTGGTCCTGGTGGAATTTAGATTTGTCGTTTCTAGTATAATCAGTATTGGAAGGCAAATGTAAAGATCCCAAGAGACAGGCCGGTGAAAAAAGAAATTTGGGAATGACTGAGGCCTCTTGTAGGGGAACCTCAGGGTATGTGTGTCACCCCCAGGGAGCGTGCCGGAAAGATGGGTGGGGGTGAACAGCAGACTATCAGGGGGCGCTTCACACCCTGCCTTATAGGAGGAGCAGATGGGTAGTAACTGTTCAAGGGAGAGGCTGGAAGGGATGTTTGAAGAGGTGGAGGAGAGCCGAGAGAGGGCCTGATGGAACATTCTTGGCCTTATTATTAGAGAGCGGACTGTGGGCAGACATCTGAGACCAAAGTGTAAATAGTTAAGTAGTGAGTTCTCAGGTGAGCTCCTGTTTGAGGGAGGACAGGAAGCAGGAGTCCTGTTACCCTCGCCTGCAGCAGCCTGGTAACCTGCTGTTGCCCCGAGGCACGGCTTGTTGTGGCAATTGCCCCTGAGGCTCCGGAGCCACGGCTGCAGCCAGCAGCTGAGCATGGTGAGTGTCATGTAACCTGACTCTTTTTTTAAAAAAATAATGTGACCTGTTAAGAGAAACGTGCTGCGCTCCTCATGGCCGTGGTGGGGAGGCTTGTGCTGGATGGTTTTGTGTCTGGAGTATGTGCTGGGGAGGAGGAGCTGAGAAAGGGAAGCCTGGGAGCTGAAATGGAAAAGGTGGGTCAGTGGCATCCGGTGGCGGCTTCAAGACCCGGCTAAGGGGTTTGCCCTGGGTACTGTGGCAGCCAGGAGCTGTGCTAAGATGCTGGGGTAGGGGGTGGGGGCAGATGTGTGGTTAATGCATCTTGGTGGCCCCCAGTGCTTGGCACTCAGCCTGGCCAAGGTACACATGCTCTAAGGGGTGGGGTGAATAAATAAATGAAAGAGTTTGATGGATAAGGGGTGATGATCTGATCAAAGTAGTTTTAGGACAGATAGCCTCAAGAACCAATGTAGGGCAGTTTTAAGTCCACAAGCGTTGGAGCCCCTGTGTGTGTGTGTGTGTGTGTGTGTGCTCAGTTGTGTCTCTTTGCGATCCTATGAACTGTAGCCCGCCAGGCTCCTCTGTCCATAGGATTCTCCAGGCAAGAATACTGGAGTGGGCTGCCATTTCCTACTCCAGGGGATGCGCCTGCAATTGTACTTCAACTTTGGCCTCCTTACCTGGCAAAGACAACCAGCATTTCCTACCATTAGTTTCCTTGTTTGTAAGTTGAGGATAGTTACACATGTTTATCGTTGTGCACTTAGAGTATGTGTCTGTGTTGGAGGCTGGCACTCCCTGCACTGTGGCTGGGTTTCTTATGGAGCGGCCCCCCCGCCGCCGTTGCCTCTCCACCAGTCCTCACGGCGTCCCAGCATAGGCAGAGCAGACCTGCCACCTCCTACTGCTGCCGTTGGTAGATGAAGGCAGCCCCAGGGCACTCCAGGGCCTTTCCTGGAGGCCTTCTCCTCTTTGCAAACCCAGCCCCACTGTCTCTTCAAGGCCTTTCAGCTTTGTGTGGGCCTGACCTTTCTCTTCCCTGACTTTCTACTGTACTGAACAGTGTAACTCACATGATCTAGAAAGAAGTTGATCAAATAGGATCATGAGTAATACATGTTCAGACAGATTCTGAGTTCCTTAAGGACAGAAACTGTATTATTTTCCTTTAAAAAACTGTAAAAGTAATAGATGATGATGTCAAGAACTGAATAGTATAGAGAGGTGCTGAGTGGAAAATAAATATTCTCTCTCTTCTGTTCCATTGCTATCAGTGTGTTTATTTTTTTAGAAATAGACTATGGTTACTAAATAGTATAATGAACCATATTTAGGAATTGTCAGTATAGTTAATTTAGTTATGATTATATATGAATAACAAATATGAATCATTCATATAGATATACATCATTATCATCGATGGTATGTGTAAGACCTGTCTGTCTGTCCATCTCCTACCCATGCATCATCTGTCTATGTTATTTATTTTATTCATTTATTTATTCCCAATTCACATTCTTATTTCCTTCTTCCCTCACAGACAACATTCTAACGTGAGATATGGATGTATGTGTATATGTGTGTGTGTGTGTGTGTGTATTGTTGTTTAGTCTCGAAGTCATGTTTGACTCTGTTGTGAGCCCATGGACTGTAGCCCGCTAGGCTCCTTTGTCCATGGGTTTTCCAGGCAAGAATACTGGAGTGGGTTGCCATTTGCTTCTCTAGGGCATCTTCCAGACCCAGGAATTGAACTCAAGTCTCCTGCATTGGCAGGTGGATTCTTCACCACTGAGCCATCTGGGAAGCGCCAATATATATGTGTGTGTACGTGTGTGTGTGTGTGTGTGTGTACCCATACATATGTAAGATATACATATCTACTTTATGTTTGCAAATTAATTAAATGTCATGTTAATATATTATTTAAACAGATATATATGTGTATATATATATGTAAAATCATTCTATATCTATCAGTACATAAAAAGTTGCCTTATTCTTACCAATAGCTGTATAGTATGTCATTGTATAGAGATACCTTACTTTGTACTTTGCTTTCTTGTAATTTTCTTGTACTTCACTATTAAAAATAATACTACAGTGGCTTTTTGCACAAGCACTTTTGTACACCTGTGTGAGTTTATAGGATAAATTGTGATTCTTAGTAGTGGAATGTTCATTTTACATTCTGGTTGCTCTTGTCAAATTACGAAGAGAACAATTTCTTTGTCTAACAGGAGAGTGGCAAGTAAAATCTGAGTCTTTTAACAACACAATGAAACTGTTTTCTAAAACATGAGATCTGGGAAAAAGAGCGTCATGGACTGAGCACCGTCTCTGTGCAGACACAGCTGCGCTCTTGAGCGCCACCGGGTGGCAGGGATGGACATCACATCCTGTTAAAGAGAAGGCGATCGCAGGGATCACACCTTATGCCTGGGAAACTGGGAACTGTAGTCCATTCTGTCTGTTCAATCTTGCAGTTACCAAAGGAGGGCCACTTAGTGTCTACCATTCAGTGGCTCTGCCTCCCGTGGCAAAACTGTTGGATTTTATCCTGAGATTAGTGTGTGGCTGCAGAAACGCTCTCTTATGCTCCCTTATGACCAAGTCTTCTGGCAGGCAGTCTTATTTATTTATTTATTTTTGGCTATTCTGGGTTTTCACTGCTGCCATGGGCTCTTCTCTAGTTGCAGGGAGTAGGGGCTACTCTCTAGTTGAGGTGAGCAGGCGTCTTGTTGCAGTGACTTCTCTTGTTGTGGAACTCGGGCTCTAGGGCACACAGGTTTCAGTAGTTGCAGCTCATGGGCTCAATAGGTGAGGCTCTGAGGCTCTAGAGCACAGGCTCAATAGTCGTGGCTCACGGGCTTAGTTGCTCTGCAGCATGTGGGATCTTCCCGGATCAGGGATCGAACCTGTGTCTCCTGCATTGGCAGGCGAACTCTTTACCACTGAGCCACCAGGAAGCCCTGGCAGGCAGCCTTGCAGTGCACATGGGCATGGCAGGGGGCTCACTGAGGACTGACTTACGTCAACCACTGAGCTGGGTGTTTCTCCTGCCTCATTCCTAACCCCAGGCCGGTAGAGAAGGCCCCGTGCTCCCCAGTGCCTAAGGAGGCTTAAAGATGCAAAGGATTTTGCTCAAGGCTGAGGATCTGAGCCCACATTTGTGTGTTGTAACTCACTCCCTTGCTCTGGCCTTGTCAGTCGCACACCATGCAGGCACAGGCTCCTGCTGGCCGGTATGGTACACACAGCCACACCCGCTGTGCCTGACTTCGATTCTCTTCTCATTTTCCAGGCCCTCTCTCAGCTCCTGTGCCTGCTGCCGTGGCCTTGGTGGCACCCTTCTCCGGGGGCCAGCCCAGGGCCTCCCCTGCCCATGCAGTCCCCCCCCACCACCGCCCAGGGCCTCAGTGTGCCCCTCTTCGGGGCCTACACTCTCCCCGCCTTCAAGTTCCAGCCTCGCCATGAGAACGTGGACTGGAGGCGCATTAGCGCCCTGGACGTGGACCGCGTGGCCCGGGAGCTAGACGTGGCCGCCCTGCAGGAGAACATCGCCGGCGTCACTTTCTGCAACCTGGACCGGGAGGTGTGCGGCCGCTGCGGGCAGCCGGTGGACCCGGCGCTGCTCAAGGTGCTGCGGCTGGCGCAGCTCAGCATCGAGTACCTGCTGCACTGCCAGGACTGCCTGAGCGCCGGTGTGGCACAGCTGGAGGCGCGGCTGCAGGCCAGCCTGGGCCAGCAGGAGCGTGGTCAGCAGGAGCTGGGCCGCCAGGCCGACGAGCTCAAGGGCGTGCGGGAGGAGAGCCGCCGGCGGCGCAAGATGATCGGCGCCCTGCAGCAGCTGCTCCTGCAGACGGGCGCCCACAGCTACCACACCGTGAGCATCTCTGAGGGGCGGGGACCCGGGGAGGGCTGGGTGCCCAGCCGGCGGCCCCCTGGGGGGCACCGCTGCCCCGGCCCCGAGGCAGTGGTGGCCACTCGCACTGGGGCTGGGAGCCGACTGTAGAGACGCTGCTTATGGCTAGAGAGCCCCACGGTGCCTCCTTGGGTCTCCATTGTGGGTGTGGATTGTGGTTGTGAGGCAGGCGTGTGAGTTCAGACCAATTTTTTTCATGTATGCATGTGTGAACCTATGCAGGGTGTGTGCGGTTTACAGATGTACATGTGCCTGAGATGTGTTTCTCCTGCCTCATTCCTAACCCCAGGCCGGCAGAGAAGGCCCCGTGCTCCCCAGTGCCTAAGGAGGCTTAAAGATGCAAAGGATTTTGCTCAAGGCTGAGGATCTGAGCCCACATTTGTGTGTTGTAACTCACTCCCTTGCTCTGGCCTTGTCAGTCGCACACCATGCAGGCACAGGCTCCTGCTGGCCGGTATGGTACACACAGCCACACCCGCTGTGCCTGACTTCGATTCTCTTCTCATTTTCCAGGCCCTCTCTCAGCTCCTGTGCCTGCTGCCGTGGCCTTGGTGGCACCCTTCTCCGGGGGCCAGCCCAGGGCCTCCCCTGCCCATGCAGTCCCCCCCCACCACCGCCCAGGGCCTCAGTGTGCCCCTCTTCGGGGCCTACACTCTCCCCGCCTTCAAGTTCCAGCCTCGCCATGAGAACGTGGACTGGAGGCGCATTAGCGCCCTGGACGTGGACCGCGTGGCCCGGGAGCTAGACGTGGCCGCCCTGCAGGAGAACATCGCCGGCGTCACTTTCTGCAACCTGGACCGGGAGGTGTGCGGCCGCTGCGGGCAGCCGGTGGACCCGGCGCTGCTCAAGGTGCTGCGGCTGGCGCAGCTCAGCATCGAGTACCTGCTGCACTGCCAGGACTGCCTGAGCGCCGGTGTGGCACAGCTGGAGGCGCGGCTGCAGGCCAGCCTGGGCCAGCAGGAGCGCGGTCAGCAGGAGCTGGGCCGCCAGGCCGACGAGCTCAAGGGCGTGCGGGAGGAGAGCCGCCGGCGGCGCAAGATGATCGGCGCCCTGCAGCAGCTGCTCCTGCAGACGGGCGCCCACAGCTACCACACCGTGAGCATCTCTGAGGGGCGGGGACCCGGGGAGGGCTGGGTGCCCAGCCGGCGGCCCCCTGGGGGGCACCGCTGCCCCGGCCCCGAGGCAGTGGTGGCCACTCGCACTGGGGCTGGGAGCCGACTGTAGAGACGCTGCTTATGGCTAGAGAGCCCCACGGTGCCTCCTTGGGTCTCCATTGTGGGTGTGGATTGTGGTTGTGAGGCAGGCGTGTGTGAGTTCAGACCGTAGATGTGTTTATGTGTTACGTCTCATGTATGCATGTGTGAACCTATGCAGGGTGTGTGCGGGTTTACAGATGTACATGTGCCTGAGATGTGTTTGGAAGGTATGCCTGTGAGTGGCATGTACATGTAATGAACCTAGAGTGAGTGGCATGTACCGTGCTTGCATGTGAAATGTGCATGTAAAGATGTATTTTTGTGGTGTGTGTGAATGTATGAAGGGTGTATGTGTGTGTAGGACCCCGAGTGTGTGTGTATGAAGGCTTTGTGTGTGTGTAGAGGGTGTGATGTGTGTAAGTGTGTGTCAGCACTGTGGGAGGCTATGTGTGAAATCAGGGTGCGACAAGGAACTGGTCCAGACGGGCTCACTCTGGAGAAGTGACTCCATTAGTCAGCCAAGTGACCGTGCGTCACCCAAAGTGGCGTTTGAGCATTTGTGTCTCTTTCCGTGAAAAGTGTGAACTGGGGACAGCTGCTCTTTAGTGAAGGGCAGGCCCTGTGCCAGGCTCTGACGATGAACGCGCTGATCATGCTGGTTCAGATGTTTCAGAAATTCATAGTGTGAGGCTGACTGGCCAGAAGGAATCACTGGTATATGATGTTCGTGGATTGAACGGTAATCGATACAGTTAATGTAATGTTAATTATGATAAAAGGGTCAAAACCTTTCGAGTAGTCAGTGACAAAAGAGCAGTCTAACCTGTCATAGGCCAGTAAGGAATTTATGGGTTAGTTTAAGTGAAAAATCCAGGGTTATGGTGGACTCAGATGACAGCACCAGAATCTCATTTCCCTCTCTGCAGCTCTTGGCAGTTCTGTGTCAGTGTGGGTCTATGCTCAGAGGATGGTAGCCAGTTGGGCCACTGCAGTGTCAGCGCACATTTTCCCAGATTCAGGGCTGGCATGGCAGAAGGCTGAGTTTGGCGCCTTGTTGGTGAATATGCTGCTTGGGGTGGGAAAGGGGAAGCAGGGAAGGTGTAGAGGGGGATGAAGGGAAAATTGGGTTTGAAAAGGTTTCAAATTGTTGTACACAACCCACTTTCCCCCCCCTGGATTGTGGTTGTGAGGCAGGCGGTGGGAGTTCAGACCGTAGATGTGTTTATGTGTTACGTCTCATGTATGCATGTGTGAACCTATGCAGGGTGTGTGCGGGTTTACAGATGTACATGTGCCTGAGATGTGTTTGGAAGGTATGCCTGTGAGTGGCATGTACATGTAATGAACCTAGAGTGAGTGGCATGTACCGTGCTTGCATGTGAAATGTGCATGTAAAGATGTATTTTTGTGGTGTGTGTGAATGTATGAAGGGTGTATGTGTGTGTAGGACCCCGAGTGTGTGTGTATGAAGGCTTTGTGTGTGTGTAGAGGGTGTGATGTGTGTAAGTGTGTGTCAGCACTGTGGGAGGCTATGTGTGAAATCAGGGTGCGACAAGGAACTGGTCCAGACGGGCTCACTCTGGAGAAGTGACTCCATTAGTCAGCCAAGTGACCGTGCGTCACCCAAAGTGGCGTTTGAGCATTTGTGTCTCTTTCCGTGAAAAGTGTGAACTGGGGACAGCTGCTCTTTAGTGAAGGGCAGGCCCTGTGCCAGGCTCTGACGATGAACGCGCTGATCATGCTGGTTCAGATGTTTCAGAAATTCATAGTGTGAGGCTGACTGGCCAGAAGGAATCACTGGTATATGATGTTCGTGGATTGAACGGTAATCGATACAGTTAATGTAATGTTAATTATGATAAAAGGGTCAAAACCTTTCGAGTAGTCAGTGACAAAAGAGCAGTCTAACCTGTCATAGGCCAGTAAGGAATTTATGGGTTAGTTTAAGTGAAAAATCCAGGGTTATGGTGGACTCAGATGACAGCACCAGAATCTCATTTCCCTCTCTGCAGCTCTTGGCAGTTCTGTGTCAGTGTGGGTCTATGCTCAGAGGATGGTAGCCAGTTGGGCCACTGCAGTGTCAGCGCACATTTTCCCAGATTCAGGGCTGGCATGGCAGAAGGCTGAGTTTGGCGCCTTGTTGGTGAATATGCTGCTTGGGGTGGGAAAGGGGAAGCAGGGAAGGTGTAGAGGGGGATGAAGGGAAAATTGTGGAAAGGTTCAAATGTGTACACAACTACTCCAGTGAACTTTCATCTGCATACTAACCAGTCTTGTAGCTTTCAGCTCAGGGCCAGTGTTGTTGCATTCCACCCCTACGTTTCCCCACCCCTGGGTTATTTTGAAGTATATCAGTTATATGAGTTTATCTGTAACTATTTCACTATGTGTCTCTGAAAGATAAGGACTGTTAAACACAGCCATAATACCGTAATCATGCCATGAAAAACCAACAAAAATTTCTTGGTATCACCAAGTACCTAGTCGTTGCTCATAGCTCCACACAGCACTGGCAGTGTTTTAAAGTCTAGAAAAAAATGTTTTGCAGGGTTGTATAAAAATATATATGTATATATATGGAGACAAAAATGGTAACCCCCTCCAGTATTCTTGCCTGGAAAATTCCATGGACAGAGGAGCCTGGTGGGCTACAGTTTGTGGGGTCGCAAAAGAGTTGGAGACAACTTAACAAATAAACAACAGCTATATATGTGTGTGTGTGTGTGTGTGTGTGTGTGTGTGTATTTAAAATTCACATCACTTTGTAAATCAAACTCTTCGTTTGTGAGGCAGCCCAGAGTTCCCAGGGAACGGGAGTGTTGATGGGGGAGAACCATCCGAGGCTGACTCAGGTGAGCGGATCCTCACCTCCCACTGCTTCCCTCTGTGCAGTGCCACCTGTGTGACAAGACCTTCATGAATGCCACCTTCCTCCGGGGCCACATCCAGCGCAGGCACGCCGGCGTGGTGGAAGGCGGTGAGTCCAGGTGGCCCTCCCGGGACTGTGAAAGGGTCTGGTCTTCTCCAGAAGGCTGGGAGGTAAGGGCCCTTCGAGGTCACTCCGTCTGCCCCATTCACAGTCAAGGGTGCTGAGACTCAGAGAGGAAACAGTGACGGTAATCACATAATACAAGGGGACAAAGCAAAGGCTGGGTGCTATCTGACTGCCAGCCCAGTTCAGCAGGTGGGAACACGTACACAGCTGCCCTCAGCAGCTCATCATCCAGTTGGGGAGGGTGACCCCACCATCCACCATGGGGGATCTCGCAGCAGGCAGGCTGGGGAAAGGTGTAGAGGGGGATGAAGGGAAAATTGTGGAAAGGTTCAAATGTGTACACAACTACTCCAGTGAACTTTCATCTGCATACTAACCAGTCTTGTAGCTTTCAGCTCAGGGCCAGTGTTGTTGCATTCCACCCCTACGTTTCCCCACCCCTGGGTTATTTTGAAGTATATCAGTTATATGAGTTTATCTGTAACTATTTCACTATGTGTCTCTGAAAGATAAGGACTGTTAAACACAGCCATAATACCGTAATCATGCCATGAAAAACCAACAAAAATTTCTTGGTATCACCAAGTACCTAGTCGTTGCTCATAGCTCCACACAGCACTGGCAGTGTTTTAAAGTCTAGAAAAAAATGTTTTGCAGGGTTGTATAAAAATATATATGTATATATATGGAGACAAAAATGGTAACCCCCTCCAGTATTCTTGCCTGGAAAATTCCATGGACAGAGGAGCCTGGTGGGCTACAGTTTGTGGGGTCGCAAAAGAGTTGGAGACAACTTAACAAATAAACAACAGCTATATATGTGTGTGTGTGTGTGTGTGTGTGTGTGTGTATTTAAAATTCACATCACTTTGTAAATCAAACTCTTCGTTTGTGAGGCAGCCCAGAGTTCCCAGGGAACGGGAGTGTTGATGGGGGAGAACCATCCGAGGCTGACTCAGGTGAGCGGATCCTCACCTCCCACTGCTTCCCTCTGTGCAGTGCCACCTGTGTGACAAGACCTTCATGAATGCCACCTTCCTCCGGGGCCACATCCAGCGCAGGCACGCCGGCGTGGTGGAAGGCGGTGAGTCCAGGTGGCCCTCCCGGGACTGTGAAAGGGTCTGGTCTTCTCCAGAAGGCTGGGAGGTAAGGGCCCTTCGAGGTCACTCCGTCTGCCCCATTCACAGTCAAGGGTGCTGAGACTCAGAGAGGAAACAGTGACGGTAATCACATAATACAAGGGGACAAAGCAAAGGCTGGGTGCTATCTGACTGCCAGCCCAGTTCAGCAGGTGGGAACACGTACACAGCTGCCCTCAGCAGCTCATCATCCAGTTGGGGAGGGTGACCCCACCATCCACCATGGGGGATCTCGCAGCAGGCAGGCAGCATTTTTGACCACATGTTTTAGAGAGAAAGGAATCAGACATGGGGATTCTTGTCTTCACTTTGTCCCTTCTGTTACGTGACCATGGTCAGCGTTTCCCTCTCTGAGTCTTAGTGCCTTGACCGTGAATGGGGCAGTCAGACCCAGTGATTTGGAAGGGCCCTTACTTCCCAGCCTTCTGTAAATCTGCTGGTCTCTGATGCTGACTAGGGATCAGCCTAACTGGGCCTAATGAGCAGTCAGACCAGTTCTTTGACTTTTTAATGTACATGAGCTCATTATGATCTCATTGCTGTAACTGTACTGTTTTGAATTCTAAAACAAGGAGCAAGGCTATATGTTTCCCCATTAAGATACTCTTTTTGAGATTTAATAAGAAACAACTATTAAAATAATAAATACAGATATGCAAATGTGATAAAATGTAATATAAATTAAATATAAAATATCATTGAATAAAACATTTTTCCCTTAATTTCTTTTTATAGAACAGACTTAGACTTTTAAAACGCCCCCATTCACCTGGTTACTATGTGTTTATTATTTATCTAGTTCTCCTTGGTTATGCATTGGAGGCAGCTAAAGGAAAACATGTTCTACTTATTAAATACTTTTTTTCTGAAAAAGATACATGTCTTTGAAGAGACAGTTGTACACTCATATTCACAGCAGCATTATTCACAGCAACTGAGATGCAGAAGCAGCCCAAATGTCCACTGACAGACGAGTGGATAAGCAAAGTGTGGCATATATATATGTGTGTGTGTTTGTGTGTGTGTGTATATAAAAAGAGAGTGAGAGATACAAATAAGTACTTTTCAGCGATAGAAAGGTAATTCTGAAGTATGCTAATTATGCTGAGTAAACTAGTCAGTTACAAAAGGACAGCTACCATAAGATTTCACTTATATGGGGTCCCTAGAATAGTCAAATTCATAGAAATGGGAAGTAGAATGGTGGTTGCTGAGGGCTTGGGGAAGGGGAGATGGGAAGCTGGTGTCCAGTGAGTACAGAGTTTCTGTTTTACAAGATGAAAAACGTGCTGAAGCTGGATGGCGATGGTGGCTGAGCAACGTTATGGACGTATACTGCGTTTAATACCACTGAGCTGTACATTTAAGAGAGGCTAAGATGGTAAATTTGATGTCAGGTATATGTTACCACAGAAAGAAATTGGAAAATATATGCCTTTGATATAGGAAAGTTAAATGCAGAGAGGTAGAAAAGAGAAAATAAAAACCATGGACAATATCACCTGCAGTTAATATGTTGGCGTAATTGTGGTGGTTATTTTTGTGTACGAATATAATCATATAGGATACCATTTTGATTCTACTTATTTTCAATGAAGAATTTGTCATATTTTCCAAACTCATTAAATAGTCTCTGAAAACACAGTTTATAATGGTTAAATAATATTTCATCATGTGGTGTGAAATAGTATTTCACAATTGAATTATTTCTTAATTTATTTGGAATACTAAAAAATTTCCCAATTATAAATCACATGATGGCAACATCCTTGTGCATAAATCACTGTGCCTTTACTCCTTATGATTTCCTTAGTGTAAAGTACCAGAAACATATGGAGAGGAAAAACACGTGCTTAAGGAAATCTCATGGACAGAGGAGACGGGCAGGCTGCAGTCCATGGCGTCTCCAAGCGTCGGACACGACTGAGTGACTAAACAGCAATGACAAAGGCCACTTGGGCTGTGTTAGTGTCCAGTGGTTCTCTGTCGGGCAGCTGGCCTCTCAGATGCTCCAGCTCGGCCATTTCAGACTCACTCAAATCACTGTATTTTTTATTTTGTTTTTTGGCTGTGCTGCGTGGCATGCTGGATCTTAGTTCCCCGACTTAGCTCAGATGTGTGCCCACGGCAGTGGAAGCCCTGAATCTTAGCCACTGGACCGCCAGGGGAGTCCCGCAAATCACTTTATCAACCCAGATTAATTTCCACTGCTTATAAATGTTGCTTGTTTCTAAAAAGTCCCATCTGAGAAAAGCCATATATCTTTTTTTCAAAGAAAAGCTTAACGTTTAAAAAAAAAACACCATCTCAATCCCTAAATGTACTTTGAAATGTAACAAGTGTTCAGTACAATTGGTGTCTTTTTCATTAACCCTTAACTCGTAGTTTATCAGTATGTGGTTTAGTTAGAATATTCTTCTATAATTCAAGGTTTCTTCATGCTGCATGCTATCATTTTTTTCTTCATTTGGAGTTTAAAACTACACGTTTAAACTCTACCACATTACTAAAAAGAGTGAACTTAAAACTAAAATTCTTATTACTTTAAATCCCCTTCTGACTATCAGGACGCATAGATAATGTTCTTCGTGTTAGTAATCAGTGTGTTTATGCTATTTGCTATCCTGCTTCTGTCATTCTACCAGTTTTGCATTCACATTTCCATGTGTAAGTCATGTCAAAATAGTTCTCTTAGGGCCTTCCCTGGCAGTTCCTCAGTTAGGACTCCATGCTCCCAGTGCAAGGGCCATCTTGCCCTTTTATTCTCACCGTGACCCTCTGGGTCAGGGGCTCCTATTACCTCCGTGTTCCCCTTTGGAGAAGCAGAGGGTCAGGAAGGCTCTGTCATTCGCCTGGAGGCAGTGTCCAGTGTCAGTGGCAAAGCTGGTCTCAGACTGCTGTGTGACGGCCCACAAGGAACTGTAGACGCCACTAACTCTGACCTGTGCTGGTCACCCTCTTCGTGTGGATCCCACAGGAAAGCCTAAGAGGCAGGAGCAGCCGGTGGAGGAGGTGTTAGAAGAGCTGCGGGCCAAGCTGAGGTGGACGCAAGGGGAGCTGGAAGCCCAGAGAGAGGCGGAGAGGCAGCGGCAGCTCCAGGTGGGTGTGCAGGGGAAACGGGGATGGGGAACTCGGTCATGGACTAGCCAGGAGACCCGTGATGTGCTCTGACCCCACAGGGGTGAGATTCTGGCTGTTTCCCAGAGTCAGGGCTAGGTGGTATCTTCCTGGATGTGCCAGGTGATGTTAGGTAGTGTGGAAGGAAAAAATCAATTACCTGACTGGCTTCTTGCATTAGCACCTTCTGAGGGCATTTGAACCTGACTTTTAACTTCTTATAGTATACTGTTAGCTTTTTGAGGGCAAAACTGGGTAAGCTCCAGAAGGCAGCCCAGCAGAGCTTACTGAGCTTATTTACTGAAGTAAATATTTGTAGAATGAAAATACATAACCTTGCGTCACTCTTTCTGTTATTTATTCATTTGTCACTCCTTGCCCGGCATCCTGAGGAATGTGGAGAGGGAAAAGACATGACCCCCATCCTCAATGGCCTTTACAGTTCAGATAAGACTGATCCCACTCCCAGTGCAAACACTGGGGACTGGGGAACCAGCATTCTTTGAGTCTTCATAGTGACTGGCACGAACAAGGGACCCTAGCAGTTTTTCAGTAAATATTTATCACAATGTGGAATTAATGATTCTCCTGCTCTTGCTTTTCTTTGTAGGAAGCAGAGATCATTCGCCAAAGGGAAGCAGAAGCTAAGAAAGAATTTGATGAATGGAAAGAAAAAGAGCGGGCCAAGCTATATGGGGAGATAGACAAGCTCAAAAAATTATTTTGGGATGAATTTAAAAGTGTTGCCAACCAGAACTCTACGCTAGAAGAGGTACCCAACCTAGAAGACTTCTCAGAATTCTTTAGTTGAAAATCTGCTTATTGTTCTCAGAATTCCTTTGTACTGGTTTTCTGTCTTCTGCCCTTAGGAAGTAATGTACTGTGAGGCCAGACACTCGAGGCCAGTGCCTGGGATTGAATCCCTGCTCCATCGCACACTGGCTGTGTGATCTTAGGCGAGTTACTTAACCGTCCTGTGCCTTAGTCTCTTTTCTGTAAGATAGCTTTCTGACAGGTGCATAGACAACACTTCACATTATCTGGCATATATTAGAGTAAGAGCTCCAGAGATGTTATTTTTGCAAAGGGCTTCCATTACTGGACAAGAAATGAGGCAAAATGTAAAAGGATGCATTTTTCTTCCAACAGGTGCTTGCTGAGCGCTGGCTACAAGCCAGGCACTCTGTTGGGGCCTATGGAGGTCACATAGTAACTACCATTTACTCTAACTTTCCAGCCCTGTGCAGGATCCTTTATATACACTAGCTTTTAATCCTCATAACAGACAGCTGTTATATTCTAAAGGTTGGCATGTCGTTAGTTTATGAATTTCTGTTTTTTAATTTTAATATTTATTTATCTGGCTGTGTCGGATCTTAGTTGCTGCCCTGAGAGATGGTTTGTTGTGGCGCACAGGCTCTAGAGGCAACACGCAGGCTTGGTTGCTCTGTGGCACTTGGGATCTTAAGTTCTCCGACCAGGGGTTGAACCTGTGTCCCCTGCATTGCAAGGTGGAGTCTTTTTTTTTTTTTTTTTAACTTCACGCCATGAGCTTTTTCTTAATTATTTATTATTTTCATCCATCTTTATTCTTTGGCCTGTGTGGGCCTCCCACTGCAGTGGCCTCTCGTGTTGCAGAGCACTGGCTCTGAGCGCATGTGCTCCAGAGCGCTGGCTCGCAATTGCACACATCGGTCCAGCCGCTCTGCAGCATGTGGGATCCTTCGGGGCCAGGGATCAAACCAGTGCCCCTTGCACCGCAAGGCAGACTCTTTACCCTCTGGACCACCAGGGAAGCCTGCAAGGTGGATTCTTAACCAGTGGACTGCCAGGGAAGTCCCTGATTTCTTAAGTTTTTTATAGAATTTATTTATTTTTTGCTGTGCTGGGTCTTTGCTGCTGCATGTGGGCTTTCTCTAGCTGCCGTGAGTGGGAGCTACCCTTTGTTGCCTTGCTCAGGCTTATCCCTGTGGAGATTTCTCCTGTGGTAGAGCAGTCTCCGAGGCAAGGGGGCTTCAGTAATTTGGGCATACAGGTTCAGTAGTTGCAGCACACTGACTTAGTTGCTGTGAGACATGTGGAATCTTCCCAGACCAGGGATGGAACCTACGTTCCCTGCGTAGGCTGCGTAGGCAGGTAGGTTCCTATCCACTGTATCACCAGGGAAATCCCCCCTAGTATCTTTTTTTTTTTAAGATTTATTTATTTATTTATTTTTGGGGGTGAGGCGGGGGTGGGGTGGGGAGGGAGAGGGCAGGTGGGCCACTTCTATTGGTCTTTCATTTGTCTATTTACATTCATCTTTGTTTTTTGACCCGTGTGGGCCTCCCATCGCGGTGGCCTCTGTTGTCGCAGAGCACCGGCCCTGGGCGCATGCGCGCCAGAGCTCTGGCTGGGTAATTGGACACATCGGTCCAGCCGCTCCGCGGCACGTGGGATCTTCCCAGGCCAGGGATCGAACCGGCGCCGCTTACACTGCAAGGCGGTGTCCTTATGCACTGGACCACCAGGGAAGCCCCCCCGCCAGTATCTTTTTTAAAGGAATTCCCTGGCAGGCTGGTGGTTAGGCCTTCAACCATAGGGTGCATATTTGATCCTTGGTTAGGGAGCTAAGGTCCCACATGCAGCACAATGAGGCCCAAAGGTAAAACATAAAATTCTTTGTTTTAAAGCTATTATCATTCCTCCTTTTGAGACAAAGACACCAAGGCCTCATAATTTGCCTAAGGTCACACAGCTGTTAAGAGCTGGAGCTGGGATTTGAACTCAGCTCTGTAAACTTCAAAGCCTCTGCTCCTCTACTGGATATATTATGAAATATATTCCAGAAAACCTTATTAAAATTATCCCTAGAGTGTATCTTCCCATGTAAACCTGTATAACTAAAACCATACAGGGAAAAGGTTTGAGGAGAAGTTATTTTCAGAATGTATTTAGCTCTTATTGGTCCTCTGAACATCAAGAAGAATCTTTTGTTTTTGAAGATGAATTGTCTAAGAGTGTTTCTCAGGGTCTTTGCTGCTGCATGTGGGCTTTCTCTAGCTGCCGTGAGTGGGAGCTACCCTTTGTTGCCTTGCTCAGGCTTATCCCTGTGGAGATTTCTCCTGTGGTAGAGCAGTCTCCGAGGCAAGGGGGCTTCAGTAATTTGGGCATACAGGTTCAGTAGTTGCAGCACACTGACTTAGTTGCTGTGAGACATGTGGAATCTTCCCAGACCAGGGATGGAACCTACGTTCCCTGCGTAGGCTGCGTAGGCAGGTAGGTTCCTATCCACTGTATCACCAGGGAAATCCCCCCTAGTATCTTTTTTTTTTTAAGATTTATTTATTTATTTATTTTTGGGGGTGAGGCGGGGGTGGGGTGGGGAGGGAGAGGGCAGGTGGGCCACTTCTATTGGTCTTTCATTTGTCTATTTACATTCATCTTTGTTTTTTGACCCGTGTGGGCCTCCCATCGCGGTGGCCTCTGTTGTCGCAGAGCACCGGCCCTGGGCGCATGCGCGCCAGAGCTCTGGCTGGGTAATTGGACACATCGGTCCAGCCGCTCCGCGGCACGTGGGATCTTCCCAGGCCAGGGATTGAACCGGCGCCGCTTACACTGCAAGGCGGTGTCCTTATGCACTGGACCACCAGGGAAGCCCCCCCGCCAGTATCTTTTTTTAAGGAATTCCCTGGCAGGCTGGTGGTTAGGCCTTCAACCATAGGGTGCATATTTGATCCTTGGTTAGGGAGCTAAGGTCCCACATGCAGCACAATGAGGCCCAAAGGTAAAACATAAAATTCTTTGTTTTAAAGCTATTATCATTCCTCCTTTTGAGACAAAGACACCAAGGCCTCATAATTTGCCTAAGGTCACACAGCTGTTAAGAGCTGGAGCTGGGATTTGAACTCAGCTCTGTAAACTTCAAAGCCTCTGCTCCTCTACTGGATATATTATGAAATATATTCCAGAAAACCTTATTAAAATTATCCCTAGAGTGTATCTTCCCATGTAAACCTGTATAACTAAAACCATACAGGGAAAAGGTTTGAGGAGAAGTTATTTTCAGAATGTATTTAGCTCTTATTGGTCCTCTGAACATCAAGAAGAATCTTTTGTTTTTGAAGATGAATTGTCTAATAGTGTTTCTCATGATCATTCTACATGTTGCTTAGAGAAACACCTGGACAGCTTTCCCAGAAGGGGATTGTTGTAGGATATGCATGGAGCCTTGAGTGATCCGTCATCTCAGTCTGAGATGGAAAACCAAGGATGAAGGTGGTGGGGTTGAAGTGAGGGGTGTGTGCGTGTGCGTGCGTCTGCAGTGGTCCTCAGCCCTCCCACCCTGAATGTTCCCCGTGTGGACAGGGATGCTTTGTGTAAGACAGGACGCTGCTCTACCATGTGGCCTTATGGTCCTGGCCCCCAGCTGCACACCCATCCTCCCTGAGCTCATCCAAACCACTCTGACTCCCATGCTTCCTGTGGCGTGTTGCTCGCTGACCACACACGTTAGGTGAATAGGTACTGACTGGAATTTGGAGTTGTCGTTCATAAACCACATCTTCAAAAATCAAAAGGGAGCTTCTATTAGGAAATTCTGAGCTGTGGCAAATGAGGACACAGTTCTTACTACAACACATGGCTTCTTTTTAACTTGGATCACACTGTCCTAAACTGGAACATCCATTTTTTGTCCTTCCCTATAGGATGGCTGCTGTTGGATTTTTGTGTTTGTGTGTCTCCTCTCATCTGACTTTTTTTTTTTTTTTTTAATTTTGGCCTCTTTTATTGTTTTTTTTTTGTTGTTGTTTATTTATTTTCATCCATCTTTATTCTTTGGCCTGTGTGGGCCTCCCATTGCAGTGTCCTCTTTTTGCAGAGCACCAGCTCTGGGCGCACGCACCCCAGAGCGCTGGCTCGCAATTGGACACACCGGTCTAGCTGTTCCTTGGCATGTGACACCTTCCCCAGTCAGGGATCGAACCAGTGCCTCTTGCACTGCAAGGCAGACTACCCACTGCACCACCAGGGAAGCCCTCACCTGACATTTTATTGTTTGACATTTATTAAAGTATAGGAACAAAACTGAACACAAAAGATCTCAGGATAGTTAGATAATTATTTTGTCGATTTATTTTTTAAAAATTGTGGGAGCAGGGGAAACCAGTAGGATTCCATTTAGAGTAATTGTGAAAAACAGTTACTCTAAATGAAAAAAAAGTCCCCTTTCACAGCACAAGAGAAGATGTTTGGAGGACCAGTGAGAGCTAAATCCATTTTGAAACTATTCTCATAGCTTTGTCCCTGATACAGAAGTTGGAGAGCTTACTTTGGCTAAATCATCTCACTGAAGAGAGAACTTTAGATTAGATGGAGCTAAAGGAGCTGCCAAAGGAGGCCCCAGTGGAAAGGAAAACACGGAGGGTTTGTGATGTCAGGGAAGCTGTGCTCTGGTGTGGTAGAGCAGCAGCGTGAAGACGAAGTGGCTCATCAGAAGCCAGATGTTGTGCATAATCTGATAAAGCATTTGACGCCACATAAATATTCAAGAGGTATAGATATGGTTAACATTTGGACCCTATACTGCTTTAGCAGGAAGAGTTAAAGATAACAAGAATGAGAAGTTAAACTCAGGGACTTATCATTTCTCCAAAGCCCTAATTACGGTTTATGAGTTTTCTATAATAATAGAGATGCAAGTAATTGCTTTTGTCACTACAGTAGTTCTATATTTAAAAATATAACCGTAGTGTGGTGGAAAGGCATCTTCATTTGATCCACTTTTCCTCACCTTTCCTTCACATCATGTACTGTTAGCTCAGAAAGGACTAGGCATTGGTGACATGACTCCAAGCTGTGAAAAGCCAGGCCTTCTTGGTGACAGCCAAGAATTTTTTTTTTGTTTATGGGAAGAGGGGCAAGAGTCCTTAGGAATGGTCTGGAGACCTTGCTCTAGGCTCTGAGAGTCTGATTCTCTTCAGCCTATTCAAGACTGAGGAAGAAATGGGAAAGCTGTCAGGCGAGTTTTGGGTTTGAAGTACAGCAGAATTTCAGTGCAATGAAAATGACACTCTTGAATTCTGTTCTTCCATGGGGATCTGCTTCTCCTGTGTAAGAGTGAGCTCTCAGCAGAACCTTGGTGGAAGGCAGTGTGGACTTGGGGGGATATTCGCAGGCATGCAGGTACCTTGTGTGGTAAGTGTGCCCTTCTGACACCGCTCAGGGTATAAAAGGCGTCATGATTAGATCTTCTGAGTGAAACTGCACTCTGGCCTTTTCAGAAACTGCAGGCACTGCAGTCCCAGAATGTGATGAAGTCCAACCTGGGATCTCTGGGATGAGGAGCACGAGGCGGAACAGGCCAGTGAGAGCTAAATCCATTTTGAAACTATTCTCATAGCTTTGTCCCTGATACAGAAGTTGGAGAGCTTACTTTGGCTAAATCATCTCACTGAAGAGAGAACTTTAGATTAGATGGAGCTAAAGGAGCTGCCAAAGGAGGCCCCAGTGGAAAGGAAAACACGGAGGGTTTGTGATGTCAGGGAAGCTGTGCTCTGGTGTGGTAGAGCAGCAGCGTGAAGACGAAGTGGCTCATCAGAAGCCAGATGTTGTGCATAATCTGATAAAGCATTTGACGCCACATAAATATTCAAGAGGTATAGATATGGTTAACATTTGGACCCTATACTGCTTTAGCAGGAAGAGTTAAAGATAACAAGAATGAGAAGTTAAACTCAGGGACTTATCATTTCTCCAAAGCCCTAATTACGGTTTATGAGTTTTCTATAATAATAGAGATGCAAGTAATTGCTTTTGTCACTACAGTAGTTCTATATTTAAAAATATAACCGTAGTGTGGTGGAAAGGCATCTTCATTTGATCCACTTTTCCTCACCTTTCCTTCACATCATGTACTGTTAGCTCAGAAAGGACTAGGCATTGGTGACATGACTCCAAGCTGTGAAAAGCCAGGCCTTCTTGGTGACAGCCAAGAATTTTTTTTTTGTTTATGGGAAGAGGGGCAAGAGTCCTTAGGAATGGTCTGGAGACCTTGCTCTAGGCTCTGAGAGTCTGATTCTCTTCAGCCTATTCAAGACTGAGGAAGAAATGGGAAAGCTGTCAGGCGAGTTTTGGGTTTGAAGTACAGCAGAATTTCAGTGCAATGAAAATGACACTCTTGAATTCTGTTCTTCCATGGGGATCTGCTTCTCCTGTGTAAGAGTGAGCTCTCAGCAGAACCTTGGTGGAAGGCAGTGTGGACTTGGGGGGATATTCGCAGGCATGCAGGTACCTTGTGTGGTAAGTGTGCCCTTCTGACACCGCTCAGGGTATAAAAGGCGTCATGATTAGATCTTCTGAGTGAAACTGCACTCTGGCCTTTTCAGAAACTGCAGGCACTGCAGTCCCAGAATGTGATGAAGTCCAACCTGGGATCTCTGCGGGATGAGGAGCACGAGGAGCGACTCAGGCAGGCTCAGGAGCTCCAGGCCCTGAAGGAGAAGATGGAAGTTCAGGTGAGCCAAGACCCATGCCTTTCTTCCCAGAGCCAGGCAAGAAATGTGCTGTCTTCCAACAGAGCTGCTCGTTTTTGCTGTATGATTTTAAGGAGACTGTTTCGTCATTCATTGTGTCTGATGCTTTTTGACCCTGTGGACTGCAGCAATGCCGGGCTTCCCTGTCCTTCACCATCTCCTAGAGTTGACTCAAACTCATGTCCATTGACTCGGTGATGCCATCCAACCGTCTCATCCTTTGTCGTTCCCTTCTTCTCCTACCCTCAATCTTACCCAGCATCAGGGTCTTCTCCGATGAGTTGGCTTTTCACATCAGGTGGCCAGAATATTGGAGCTTCAGTTTCAGCAGCAGTCCTTCCAATGAGTATTCAGGGTTGATTTCCTTTAGGATTGACCGGTTTGATCTCCTTGCTGTCCAAGGGACTCTCAAGAGCCTTTTCCAGCACCACAGTTTGAAAGCATCAGTTCTTCGGCACTCAGCCTTCTTTAGGCTCTCACATCTTCTTCAGCTCTCGCATCTGTACGTGATGACTACTGGAGAAACCGCAGCTTTGACTGTGTGGCCCTTTGTTGACAAAGTGATGTCAGCAAAAGATTTAGGGAGGTTGAAAGACATCAGAATTCTATCTTTTCAGCCTATTCAAGACTGAGGAAGAAATGGGAAAGCTGTCAGGCGAGTTTTGGGTTTGAAGTACAGCAGAATTTCAGTGCAATGAAAATGACACTCTTGAGTTCTGTTCTTCCATGGGGATCTGCTTCTCCTGTGTAAGAGTGAGCTCTCAGCAGAACCTTGGTGGAAGGCAGTGTGGACTTGGGGGGATATTCGCAGGCATGCAGGTACCTTGTGTGGTAAGTGTGCCCTTCTGACACCGCTCAGGGTATAAAAGGCGTCATGATTAGATCTTCTGAGTGAAACTGCACTCTGGCCTTTTCAGAAACTGCAGGCACTGCAGTCCCAGAATGTGATGAAGTCCAACCTGGGATCTCTGCGGGATGAGGAGCACGAGGAGCGACTCAGGCAGGCTCAGGAGCTCCAGGCCCTGAAGGAGAAGATGGAAGTTCAGGTGAGCCAAGACCCATGCCTTTCTTCCCAGAGCCAGGCAAGAAATGTGCTGTCTTCCAACAGAGCTGCTCGTTTTTGCTGTATGATTTTAAGGAGACTGTTTCGTCATTCATTGTGTCTGATGCTTTTTGACCCTGTGGACTGCAGCAATGCCGGGCTTCCCTGTCCTTCACCATCTCCTAGAGTTGACTCAAACTCATGTCCATTGACTCGGTGATGCCATCCAACCGTCTCATCCTTTGTCGTTCCCTTCTTCTCCTACCCTCAATCTTACCCAGCATCAGGGTCTTCTCCGATGAGTTGGCTTTTCACATCAGGTGGCCAGAATATTGGAGCTTCAGTTTCAGCAGCAGTCCTTCCAATGAGTATTCAGGGTTGATTTCCTTTAGGATTGACCGGTTTGATCTCCTTGCTGTCCAAGGGACTCTCAAGAGCCTTTTCCAGCACCACAGTTTGAAAGCATCAGTTCTTCGGCACTCAGCCTTCTTTAGGCTCTCACATCTTCTTCAGCTCTCGCATCTGTACGTGATGACTACTGGAGAAACCGCAGCTTTGACTGTGTGGCCCTTTGTTGACAAAGTGATGTCAGCAAAAGATTTAGGGAGGTTGAAAGACATCAGAATTCTATCTTTTCAGACCTTCTGCCAATTCACGAAAGCGTAGGGTAGGGTTCTCAGGGCTCTCAGGTGAGGCTGGTGATGTGCATGTGTGCAGGGTCAGATTTGCCCGTGAGTTTTCTGAAAATACACTCAGCTGTATGTCTTACTGGACACCTTTGCCCTCACTTTGAGTGCAACCCAATTGAAGACAATTACTGATTTTCTGTCTGGATAATATATCCATTGCTGAAAGTGGAGTTTTGAAATCCTTTCCTGTAACTGTGTTACTGTCTGTTTCTCCCTTCAGTTCTGTTAGTATTTGCTTTCTATATTTAGATGTTCCTATGCTGGGTGAATACATAGTCATCCCTCAGTATCCATCCATAGAAGATTGGTTTCAGGGTGCTCAGTGGATACCAAATTCTCTGATACTCAAGTCCCTTATATTTTGCATATAAACCACAAACATCCATACTTTATATCATTTATAGATTACTTATAATACCAAATTTCAATGTTAATTTTGTGTAACTCATTGTAAATACAATGTAAACGCTATGTACACATTTGTCAGCATGAAGCAAATTTAAGTTTGTTTTTTGGAACTTTCTGGAATTTTTTTCCAAATATTTTCAATCCATAGTCGGTTGAATTTATGGATGTGAAATACACAGACATAGAATCCATGGATATGGGGGGATGTTTATATATTTATAGTTGTATATCCTCTTGATGAACTGACTTCTTTATCATTATATAATGAATTTCCTACCCTCAATCTTACCCAGCATCAGGGTCTTCTCCGATGAGTTGGCTTTTCACATCAGGTGGCCAGAATATTAAAGCTTCAGTTTCAGCAGCAGTCCTTCCAATGAATATTCAGGGTTGATTTCCTTTAGGATTGACCGGTTTGATCTCCTTGCTGGCTAAGGGACTCTCAAGAGTCTTCTCCAGCACCAGAATTTGAAAGGATCACTTCTTCGGCACTCAGCCTTCTTTAGGCTCTCACATCTTCTTCAGCTCTCGCATCTGTACGTGATGACTACTGGAGAAACCGCAGCTTTGACTGTGTGGCCCTTTGTTGACAAAGTGATGTCAGCAAAAGATTTAGGGAGGTTGAAAGACATCAGAATTCTATCTTTTCAGACCTTCTGCCAATTCACGAAAGCGTAGGGTAGGGTTCTCAGGGCTCTCAGGTGAGGCTGGTGATGTGCATGTGTGCAGGGTCAGATTTGCCCGTGAGTTTTCTGAAAATACACTCAGCTGTATGTCTTACTGGACACCTTTGCCCTCACTTTGAGTGCAACCCAATTGAAGACAATTACTGATTTTCTGTCTGGATAATATATCCATTGCTGAAAGTGGAGTTTTGAAATCCTTTCCTGTAACTGTGTTACTGTCTGTTTCTCCCTTCAGTTCTGTTAGTATTTGCTTTCTATATTTAGATGTTCCTATGCTGGGTGAATACATAGTCATCCCTCAGTATCCATCCATAGAAGATTGGTTTCAGGGTGCTCAGTGGATACCAAATTCTCTGATACTCAAGTCCCTTATATTTTGCATATAAACCACAAACATCCATACTTTATATCATTTATAGATTACTTATAATACCAAATTTCAATGTTAATTTTGTGTAACTCATTGTAAATACAATGTAAACGCTATGTACACATTTGTCAGCATGAAGCAAATTTAAGTTTGTTTTTTGGAACTTTCTGGAATTTTTTTCCAAATATTTTCAATCCATAGTCGGTTGAATTTATGGATGTGAAATACACAGACATAGAATCCATGGATATGGGGGGATGTTTATATATTTATAGTTGTATATCCTCTTGATGAACTGACTTCTTTATCATTATATAATGACCTTCTTTATCTCTAGTAAAAGTTTTTGACTTAAAGTCTATTTTGTCTGATATAGATATAACCACCCCTATTCTCTTTTGTTTATCATTTGCATGAAAAGTCTTCTCCCTTTAGTTTCAACCTGTGTGTGCCCTTAAAGATAAGTCTTTTGTAGGCAGCGTATAATTGATCTTTTTTTTTTAAATCCACTCAGCTACTTTTAATCTTTTGGTTGGAGAATTTAATCCATTTTAATTTAAAGTAATTACTGATAGGTAAGGATTTGCTGTTGGCCATTTTGTTTTCAGATTGTCTTGTAGTTTCTTTTCTTTTTTTTTTTAAAAGATTTATTTATTTATTTATTTTGGTGGGGGAGGGGTGGGGAGGGAGGGGGTGGGCGGGCCACTTCTATTGGTCTTTCATTTCTCCGTTTTCATCCATCTTTGTTCTTTGGCCCGTGTGGGCCTCCCGTCGCAGTGGCCTCTGTCGTTGCAGAGCACCGGCTCTGGGCGCATGCGCTCCAGAGCTCTGGCTTAGTAATTGGATACATCGGTCCAGCCGCTCCGCGGCACGTGGGATCTTCCCAGGCCAGGGATCGAACCGGCGCCCCTTGCAGTGCAAGGCGGTGTCCTTACCCACTGGACCACCAGTGAAGCCCTGTCTTGTAGTTTCTTTGTCCCTTTCTTTCTCTCTCGCTGTCTTTGTGAGCTGATGATTTTTGTTGTTGTTGCTGTATGCTTTGATTCAATTTTCTTTCTCTTTTATCTGTTACAGTTTTTCTTTGTAGTTAGTATTAGATTTACATAAAACATCTTATAATTACAGCACTCTGTTTCAGGCTGAGAACAACTTAACTTTGAGTGCATACAAATAGTCCACACTTTCACTTCTCCTCCTCCACACCTTCTGGTGTCCACAGGCTAACCAGTAGAGTCTGAAGCTGGCATTGAAATCTGTGTGCCAGTGCCAAAAGCCAGTTCAGCCGTGCCGATTCCCTCAGTTCTGGGTAGAGAGAGACAGGAGTGGGCCTCCTGGGCAACATCCTTCAAGCCTGGGGCAGTTGGTTACTCACTTGCTCTCATTTTCCCTGGGGGAGAGATCGTGGGGCGCGGGGGTCTCTCTGGGCACTGAGCTCTGCTGTCTTGGGTGAGGGCTGACACAGGTGAGGTGACACTATTCTTCCTCCCCTCTTCAGTATATTTATTCTTGGGTTTTTTGCTTCACCAAGATGTTGGGACCTCTCAGCTGGACACCTGAGATTTCATAAAGATACTCTCATCTCTGGGTGTTTTGAGAGCTGGAACCTATTAGTCCATCCTCTTGCTGAGATCTCTTAACATTTTTTAAGTTAAAATCTTCTTTTTTTAGGCCGCACTGTGTGGCATGTGGGATCTTAGTTTCTTGATTAGGGATTGAACCCATATATCTGGACAGTGGAGTCTTAACCACTGAACTACTGGGGAAGTCTCTTATGTGGAAATCTTTGACCACCTAGAATTTATTTTTGTTAAAGATGTGAAATAAGAAGCCAAGTTCCTATTTTTTTTTTTAAGCAGTGAACTACTTGTTTGAATGCCATTTGTCAGTAGTCCACCTTCCCCCAGACTAAGATCCCATTTTCCCCCTGATCTTTGTTTGGACTTTCCAGTCTTTTCACTGCTCTGTCTGCCTACTTGTGAGCCAGTATGTTTTAATTCTTGTGGCTTTGTACTGTATTTTAATATCTAGAGGGGCTCATTTGATAAGCATTTAATCTTTTTCAGAAAACAGAATGGAAGAGGAAAATGCAGGTGCTGCAGGAAGATCATGCAGCTCAGAAGAGAGAGGTAGGTTTCACCGGACCGTGTTGGGGGTCCTGGCTTCCCACGATTCCTCTCATCTTTCAGCTCCCCATCCTCTGCCCCTCCTTAAACTGGTTGGCAGATATTTTGTTGTTGATACTGTTCCCACCTGCTGAACCCCATCAATACACAGAGGGGTCAGCTGCCCAGACAGCTGCCCCGCTGGCCAGGCACAGGGGTCTCCAAGCCTTCTCTTCAGAATCTGACACATCCTTTCTCCATGGTTTCCTCTGCAGTGACCCATTAAGCTCTCCAAGGAGGGTTGTGCTGTAAAACTCAGAATTGCCCGGTCGTTCCGTGTTTGGGCTCTCCTTTGAAACCCCACCCAGGAGTGACTCAGGTGGCTGTGGACCTCTGGGATAGTTCAGGGGCAGCTCACAAGGAAGGGTTCAGACACTGAGGCCAGTGGAGAGAGACAGCAGCAGCCCTCAGGCAGAGGAAAAAGCTTCTGTGAAAATGTTCCTGAAGAGAAGGCACGTGGAGGATGAAGCTGGCTAGCGAGAGCCCCAGGTTCTGCTGCAGAAAGCTCAGAGGTGAAGGCGCTTAGGCCCGAGTCGGGTGCTTGATGGATGCCCCCATTGCAGCAGTTCCTATCTGATAGGTTTTCCTTTTTTTTTTTTTTTTTTAAATCTTTATGTATTTATTTTTTGGTTGTTCCATGTAGCTTGTGAGATCTTAGTTCCCTGACCAGGGATCAAACTCTTGGCCCCTGCATTGGGACTGGAGAGTCTCAATAAGCTGACCGTTAGGAAGTCCCTGATAGGTTTACATTATTTAAAACATTTAAAATGGGAAATAAGAAGCCAAGTTCCTATTTTTTTAAGCAGTGAACTACTTGTTTGAATGCCATTTGTCAGTAGTCCACCTTCCCCCAGACAAAGATCCCATTTTCCCCCTGATCTTTGTTTGGACTTTCCAGTCTTTTCACTGCTCTGTCTGCCTACTTGTGAGCCAGTATGTTTTAATTCTTGTGGCTTTGTACTGTATTTTAATATCTAGAGGGGCTCATTTGATAAGCATTTAATCTTTTTCAGAAAACAGAATGGAAGAGGAAAATGCAGGTGCTGCAGGAAGATCATGCAGCTCAGAAGAGAGAGGTAGGTTTCACCGGACCGTGTTGGGGGTCCTGGCTTCCCACGATTCCTCTCATCTTTCAGCTCCCCATCCTCTGCCCCTCCTTAAACTGGTTGGCAGATATTTTGTTGTTGATACTGTTCCCACCTGCTGAACCCCATCAATACACAGAGGGGTCAGCTGCCCAGACAGCTGCCCCGCTGGCCAGGCACAGGGGTCTCCAAGCCTTCTCTTCAGAATCTGACACATCCTTTCTCCATGGTTTCCTCTGCAGTGACCCATTAAGCTCTCCAAGGAGGGTTGTGCTGTAAAACTCAGAATTGCCCGGTCGTTCCGTGTTTGGGCTCTCCTTTGAAACCCCACCCAGGAGTGACTCAGGTGGCTGTGGACCTCTGGGATAGTTCAGGGGCAGCTCACAAGGAAGGGTTCAGACACTGAGGCCAGTGGAGAGAGACAGCAGCAGCCCTCAGGCAGAGGAAAAAGCTTCTGTGAAAATGTTCCTGAAGAGAAGGCACGTGGAGGATGAAGCTGGCTAGCGAGAGCCCCAGGTTCTGCTGCAGAAAGCTCAGAGGTGAAGGCGCTTAGGCCCGAGTCGGGTGCTTGATGGATGCCCCCATTGCAGCAGTTCCTATCTGATAGGTTTTCCTTTTTTTTTTTTTTTTTAAATCTTTATGTATTTATTTTTTGGTTGTTCCATGTAGCTTGTGAGATCTTAGTTCCCTGACCAGGGATCAAACTCTTGGCCCCTGCATTGGGACTGGAGAGTCTCAATAAGCTGACCGTTAGGAAGTCCCTGATAGGTTTACATTATTTAAAACATTTAAAAATGGGAAAGTTTGTTCCAAAAGCAGAAGAGCTATATTAAGGTACATGGACATGGAGTAAAGTCTCAGTTTTGCTCCATTTCCATCCTGACACCATCCCGCAGGTGACCACTTTTATTGCTTTCTTGTATTCTTCTAGAGGTTCTTTATGCAGAAATAAATACTGTCATTTTCTCTCTGGTCTTACATCAGAGGTAGCCTTTAGCCACATTTCCTTCACCTTTTTAAAAGTGCGTGTTTCATGATTCCTGAATGACCTCAACCTCCCTGACGACCCTGCTGTGGGTGGCGCACCTGGCGGAGAGCCTTTGTCTGGCCTCAGGGGCCTACATTCAGCTCTCACTTCTCAGGCTCCGCTTAGAATGACCTCAAATGGGGAGGAAGTCAGTCTTGTTAGAAAGCTACCTGTCCAGGTCTGGAAGCCCTCCACCTGCTTCAGGTGGAACCCTGGCCAGTGATTGCTGGCCCTACCTGAGCTGGGCACTCAGAGGTCCCTGCAGACGTGTGACTGACTGGCCACCCTGTGCCACCAGCTGCAGGAGCAGAACGAGAGGCTCCAGGCCTCCCTGTCTCAGGATCAGAGGAAAGCAGCCGCCCAGGCCCAGCGCCAGATCAGTGCCCTCCGCGCCCGGCTCCAGGAACAAGCCAGGCTCATTGCCTACCAGGAGGAGATGGTAGGTGTGTCCCACTAGGCGCCTTCCCTGCGAGGATCTCCTTTAGATTCTCCTGGACTTACTGGCTCTAGTTCCATTAGTCGGCTCTCTGAGGAGAGGGAAGAGTCCTCCGACCTGACCAGGAAGTGATGCGGACGCGGAAGACGTGACTGCTGTCCTCAGGGGCTGCGCTGGCGGGCTCATGGTTCCAGCAGAGACCGTGTGAACACTGCTGCCTGGTTGATACTTTGCTTATTCCTCCTTCTAAGCCTCACTGCTGCCTTTCAAGGTAGACATTATGTTCTCCCCGTCTTCATTTGACAGATGAGGAGACAGGCTGGAGAAGTTAGGCGCCTCACTCGAGTCCACCAGGGCATGTTATAAATGACAGGGGTAAGATGCAACCCTAGCCAGGCAGGTGGAACGCCAGGTGGAACGCCAGAAGTGAACGCCAGAAGTGTGTCCTCCTTTGACTGTGTCCTCAGACATCATTTCTTAACTAATTCCTTTTTTTATTTTGTAAGTTGACAGCCTCTGAGGAGGTTTATCTGAATACACTGGCGTGATGAGAAGGCATCACTTACTGTCAGTCACTCATATCTGACTCTGTGTGGCCCCGTGGACCGTAGCCCTCCAGACACCTCTGTCCATGGAATTCTCCAGGCGAGAATACTGGAGTGGGTTGCCATGCCCTTCTCCACTGGAGCTTCCTAACCTGGGGTTCAAACCCGGGTCTCCTGCATTGCAGGTGGATTCTTTACCATCAGAGCTACCAGGGAAGCCCTTCTTCTAAAACGGGCCCCTCTGTCTCTTCATCTAATGTGGATCATTCTCTGCCCAGCCCATTCTCTGCAGTCCCTCCTTTCCGAGCCCCAGGTTGGCAGTATCGTCCCCAGCTGGGCCCTCCTCTGGGCTGAGGTCCTGGCTGTGGACCACCCTCCACATGACTTTCCTGGGCGGAGCACCCATGGTCACTGTCTAATCCACTGTTCCAGTACCTCTTGCTCTTTGTCTCCCAACTATACTTCACCTCTCAACATTTCTAACCCACTCACCTGCTGCTTTTCTTTTTTCTAATTCCCTTAACACACTTAGATCTTCACAGCTGTGGACGCCTCAGGTCGAGTCTGGAGGTTTCCTCCTTGTGTTACCAGAACTCTTGCTTATGGATGTTTCAGTTTAGCCCACTGGCTAAACACAGCAGAATAGGTCAACAGGGGTTTGTTTTTACTGTAACACCCAAAGAGGTGACACTTGGTTTAGCTGCAACATTATGCCATTGGAAATCTAGACTCTGTTGTTGTTTTTTAAAATTATACCATCTTTAGCATATTGACTTGACTCGCATAGTTACAAAATGGCTACCATAGCCCCAACCATCACGGCCATATTCAATGGAAGAAGTTGATGAAAGGCTCTTTCACAAGAATTTTACTCATATTTTACTAGTGAAAACTGTGTTATATGGGCAATTATAGTTGTGAGGAAGGTTAGAAAGGGAATAATTAGCTTCATACTTTCAAGGATAGAGGTAAACAAAGGACAGAAATGGACACTGGATGAATCATTCGTCAGTTAGTAATGAGAAACAGCTCAAGCCTAAGCAGAAGAGATTCGACGTAAGGTTAGACAAGCTTTCTGAGAGCTCAAGGCAGGGGAACAGCTAAATCTGGGAATAAACTGAAATCAGAGACATGAGTGTGGTCAAGTCATTGCCCTGTGGTATGTCTCTGTTCCTTTCTCTATAACTGCTTTGGTTTCTCTTTTCCTGTGAAGGTCAGCTTCCACTCCATGTCTGCCCATGTGGCAAAACACACAAACAAAATCAAAACTCAAGCTGGTTGGCTGCCTAGAGCGCTTGAGTTCACATGTCCAGAATTCTCTGCCCAAAGCTGGACAGTCAGCTGTGGCTGTGGTATGGGGTCACACTGTCACAAGGGGCTGTCCTGCCTGTGACTGTGTAGAGGAGGAAGAAGAGGAACTTCTGGAAAAGAGGGGCTGAGCAGAGAGTCAGTGACTGCCCTCATCCAGCCCACTGTCCCCCCGGGGGTACTCGGCTCAGAGGCCCATGTCTTGGGAGGGGAGCCGCCCTTGTCCTGCCCGAGGTTACTACCAGTGTGCTTCTGGCCCTCTGCTTGCCTGGGCTCCTGCCCTTCAGACCACAGTCTCTCTCGGTAGAAGAGCGTTCTTGTCTCCCCACCACAGACAATGGAGCATGGTGCCTCCTCGATCGCCACTGTGCGCTCTTGGTGCCACGCCCTCACACACGCATGGCAGGTGTGTTGTGGGACTGGGGCAGAATATTCATTCTGAGCCTTCTCCAGCTCCAGTGGGTGGTGTGTAAGCATGGCGGTCTGCTCTTCACAGAGCTAGGCAGTCCCTCCGTTCATAGCCGAACCTCTCACAGCAGAGCCCCCTGCTGGCTGTAACCTGCTCCCTCCCACATCTTTGCAGATGCAGACCCTGTCTCTCAGGAAGGTGGAGGGTAAGTCTTGTCTCAGTCTCTCCTGTCCCTCTCTCTGGTCCCCTCTCGTGTCTGTCATCCTGTACCAGTCAGTGTATAGGAGAGGCTGGCGGCAGAGCTCAGGGACTGGGGCCTCAGGCTCTCTGGCTGGACGAGCCGGGTGAGAAGACGTTTGTTTCTGGGACCGACGGGGCTCCAGCGCAGGTGCATGCTGAAGGCGTCCGTGCAGCTGCCGGGGCTTCTTGCCTGGCCTGCTTTGCTCTGTGGGATGGTGGAAGCCTGAGGGAGGTGGGGGAGCAGTGAGGGTCCTGGGGGCGGTGGTGGATGGAGAGGCTCTTTCTAACACTCCACAACTGTGGTTAAGTTCCATCCAACTTGGCCTAGTTTCCAGTGTGCAGCAAGTTGGCTCCACAGTTCTGTGAATCTGTGTGAATGCAGCCTGCCTGGAGAATCCGCCCGCCTCGCCTTGGGCGTCCTGGCATGCTGGTGTGTGCGTGTTTGTGAGTGTGCGAGTGTCTGACGGAAGCAGGTGCTGGTGTCTAAAGGGCGACACTAACCTACAGGAGACCAGCCTCATGAGACCTGGCCCTTCTGACTCCTCCCTGCCTCCCCCACCCTCTGCGTTTTGCCTTTTCTGGCAAACAGACACATCTCCTCCATCCTCTGCCTCGAGGTTAGACGTTTCCTTCTCAGCTCTGCAGTCAGTTCACAGAGGTGCTGTTCCTGTGGCTGTGATCTCCTGTGTGCTGGGCTGTGGGTGTGCACGCGTGCACACTCAGTCACTTAGTTGTGCCCGACTCTTTGCGGCCCCATGGACTGTAACCCACCAGGATCCTCTGTCCATGGAATTTTCCAGGCAAGAATACTGGAGTAGGTAGCCATTTCCTCCTTCAGGGGATTTCCCCGACCTGGGGATCAAACCCACATTTCCTGTGTCTCTTGCATTGGCAGGCGGATTCTTTGCCACTCTGCCAGCAGGAAGGCCAGGGCTGGCGTGTGGACCATTAATGAGAGCTGTGTGCCATGGACTTCAGATCCATTGTCACAGCACATCTCTTTTTTCCCATAGCCGAACCTCTCACAGCAGAGCCCCCTGCTGGCTGTAACCTGCTCCCTCCCACATCTTTGCAGATGCAGACCCTGTCTCTCAGGAAGGTGGAGGGTAAGTCTTGTCTCAGTCTCTCCTGTCCCTCTCTCTGGTCCCCTCTCGTGTCTGTCATCCTGTACCAGTCAGTGTATAGGAGAGGCTGGCGGCAGAGCTCAGGGACTGGGGCCTCAGGCTCTCTGGCTGGACGAGCCGGGTGAGAAGACGTTTGTTTCTGGGACCGACGGGGCTCCAGCGCAGGTGCATGCTGAAGGCGTCCGTGCAGCTGCCGGGGCTTCTTGCCTGGCCTGCTTTGCTCTGTGGGATGGTGGAAGCCTGAGGGAGGTGGGGGAGCAGTGAGGGTCCTGGGGGCGGTGGTGGATGGAGAGGCTCTTTCTAACACTCCACAACTGTGGTTAAGTTCCATCCAACTTGGCCTAGTTTCCAGTGTGCAGCAAGTTGGCTCCACAGTTCTGTGAATCTGTGTGAATGCAGCCTGCCTGGAGAATCCGCCCGCCTCGCCTTGGGCGTCCTGGCATGCTGGTGTGTGCGTGTTTGTGAGTGTGCGAGTGTCTGACGGAAGCAGGTGCTGGTGTCTAAAGGGCGACACTAACCTACAGGAGACCAGCCTCATGAGACCTGGCCCTTCTGACTCCTCCCTGCCTCCCCCACCCTCTGCGTTTTGCCTTTTCTGGCAAACAGACACATCTCCTCCATCCTCTGCCTCGAGGTTAGACGTTTCCTTCTCAGCTCTGCAGTCAGTTCACAGAGGTGCTGTTCCTGTGGCTGTGATCTCCTGTGTGCTGGGCTGTGGGTGTGCACGCGTGCACACTCAGTCACTTAGTTGTGCCCGACTCTTTGCGGCCCCATGGACTGTAACCCACCAGGATCCTCTGTCCATGGAATTTTCCAGGCAAGAATACTGGAGTAGGTAGCCATTTCCTCCTTCAGGGGATTTCCCCGACCTGGGGATCAAACCCACATTTCCTGTGTCTCTTGCATTGGCAGGCGGATTCTTTGCCACTCTGCCAGCAGGAAGGCCAGGGCTGGCGTGTGGACCATTAATGAGAGCTGTGTGCCATGGACTTCAGATCCATTGTCACAGCACACCTTGTTCCCATGCTTTAGTGTGGCGTGGGTTTGATTGTCCTGTCTTTCTAGAAGAGGAGCCTGAGCCTTGGAGAAGTTCAAGGACTTCGCGTGTAGTGCACAACCGATGAGGGGCAGAGCTGGAATGTGGACCCTGATCTTTCTGCCTCCAGGGTGGTGGTTGAGACCACTGCTCCGCCCTGCCTCTCTCGGCTGGTGAACTGACTTGAGGCCTTGCTGTCCTGGGCTTTTCTTAGAGGCGGGGATGAGATCCAAGGCACTGGAGACACTAACTGCTCCTGCTCTCCTCAGGGAGCCACGAGGGCCTGGAGGCTGCAGACACAGAAGAGGACTCTTCTGAGGAAGGTGAGGCCCCATTTTCCCTAGAGGCTGCCCTCTTCATTGTTGAGTTTATCTCTGCGTCACTGGATCTGGCTCCTGAAGCTGGGTGCAGGCAACTATGGGCTTCATGAGGTAAATATTTCTTTAGCTCCCTGTGCTGAGCCAACACATTACACGAAGGCACAGATGTGCAACCTGCTGGTTCTCCCAGGCCCAGAGAGGGTCAGTGACTTGCAGCAGGTGGTGGGGTCAGGATTTGGCATGGGGACGTGCCTGCCCCACCACCTTGTTCCGGGTTCGACCTAGCACAGAGGAAGTGGCCTCCCTGCGCTGGCTTAAAGGACCTTTGCGGTTGTCTTCTGCCTGGCGAGCATGTGTAGGCAGACACACAGACCGAACTGAGGTGCAGGAATTCTTTTCGGTGTCTTCTGCAGAGCCCTGGGAACCTGTGGCCTTCATTCACTCCATTCAGTGACTGACTTTGATTTGTAGAGCTCTGAACCAGATGTTTCCCAGGGATGCACAGGAGAAGTGAAGAAACGCTCTCCTGGGAGAGTTGGGGAGGAGGAGCTCCCAGAAAGATCAGAGAGAGCTCACAGCCGACGTGCTGACCAGGGCGCCTGGCCAGCCGGGCTGTGATAGGACAGCTCCAGACTGACCCAGCAGATGCGCCGCGCAAAGGGTTTTTATTTATGTCACCGAAAAATTCATCATGGGGTATTTTACTTTGTTTTTTTTTTTTAAATATATATATATTTCTTTACTTTTGAGACAGTAGTCTGTGCTTTTGGCATAGATTTTGGCAAAAAGATGTTGGCAAAAAGAAAATGCAAAAGCATGCACAGTGAGAAGTAGGTCTCCCTCCTGCCAGGTAACCCGGACACTGCCCAGAGATTCCTTCGTTAATGGTTTGTCATGTATCTTTCCAGAGATATTAATTGTTGCTATTGTTCAGTCACTCAGTCATGTCTGACTCTTTGTGATGCCATGAACTGCAGCATACCAGGCTTCCCTTTCCTTCACTGTCACCCGGAGTTTGCTCAGACTCAGGTCAGGTCTATGGTGCCATCCAACCTTTTCGTCCTGCCCTCAGTCTTTCCCTGCTTCCGCATCTTTTCCAAGGAGTCGGGTTTTCGCATTGGGTGGTCAAAGTTGTCGAGCTTCATCTCCAGCATCAGTCCTTCCAATGAATATTCAGGGTGGATTTGCTTTAGGACTGACTGGTTAGATTTCCCTGACGCAAACACAGGCCCATTCAGGTATGCATTCTTCGCTTTTATCGTGAATGGGAGCATAGTATACATGTTGTCCTGTGGCTGTTTCTTAACTTATTTGGGAAGTCACTTCCTATCCCTTTGTAAATAGCTGCTGCATTATTTTTGTCAGGACTTTGCAGTATTCCACTGGATGGATGAACCAAAATGTACCTAATCAGCCCTCTGCTACCCGCTTCCCCATCCCTGACCAGTGCATTTAACTTGGAATATGTAGTAAAAGTTACAGGTAACCTTGAGTAACACAAGGGCCACAGTGAGGATGAACCAGGTCCTTCAGTGGAAGCACAGAGTTCTCGGAGGAGGAGGGTGAGTCAGGGAGGACCACTCCTTCCAAAGCCCATCCTGCTGCAGGGAGGACCCAGACCTTGGTCAGACGGTGCTGTGCCTCTTCACACTTTCGCCCACTTCTAGGCCCAGACCAGCAGGAACAGCATCCCTTGGGAACTTGTTAGAAATGCAGATTTTCAAATTCTTGGCCCCAGGCCACACAGACTGAATCAGAACTTCTAGGGCAGGGCCCACCATCTCTGTCTATACCCGCCCTCCAGGGCATTCTGGTGCTCGCTCCAGTTTGAGGACTTCTGTGGGTGCTACAGCTCTCTGTAGCTGGTCAGACACTAAGAATCTTCCGGTCTGCTTGCAGCTCTCTGGAGGATCACACCGGCCCCCAACTGCCTTAACCACCACACGCAGGGGAGGGGTTCAGGCATCAGTGTGGGTGTTAGTCACTCAGTCGTGTCTGACTCCTTGTGACCCCATAGACTGTAGCCCGCCAGGCTTCTCTGTCCATGGGATTCTCCAGGCAAGAATACTGAAGCGGTTTGCCATTTCCTTCTCCAAGGGATCTTCCTGACCCAGGAATTGAGCCTGGGTCTCCTGCATTGCAGGCAGATTTTTCACTGGGAAGTTTCACAAACTGATCTTTAGGCCTGGGGCGGTCCTCTGCGATTCTGATGTACTCAGCTTGGAATGGAGCCCAGGTGGTTCCAGTATGAAGGCAGGGTGGATTTGCTTTAGGACTGACTGGTTAGATTTCCCTGACGCAAACACAGGCCCATTCAGGTATGCATTCTTCGCTTTTATCGTGAATGGGAGCATAGTATACATGTTGTCCTGTGGCTGTTTCTTAACTTATTTGGGAAGTCACTTCCTATCCCTTTGTAAATAGCTGCTGCATTATTTTTGTCAGGACTTTGCAGTATTCCACTGGATGGATGAACCAAAATGTACCTAATCAGCCCTCTGCTACCCGCTTCCCCATCCCTGACCAGTGCATTTAACTTGGAATATGTAGTAAAAGTTACAGGTAACCTTGAGTAACACAAGGGCCACAGTGAGGATGAACCAGGTCCTTCAGTGGAAGCACAGAGTTCTCGGAGGAGGAGGGTGAGTCAGGGAGGACCACTCCTTCCAAAGCCCATCCTGCTGCAGGGAGGACCCAGACCTTGGTCAGACGGTGCTGTGCCTCTTCACACTTTCGCCCACTTCTAGGCCCAGACCAGCAGGAACAGCATCCCTTGGGAACTTGTTAGAAATGCAGATTTTCAAATTCTTGGCCCCAGGCCACACAGACTGAATCAGAACTTCTAGGGCAGGGCCCACCATCTCTGTCTATACCCGCCCTCCAGGGCATTCTGGTGCTCGCTCCAGTTTGAGGACTTCTGTGGGTGCTACAGCTCTCTGTAGCTGGTCAGACACTAAGAATCTTCCGGTCTGCTTGCAGCTCTCTGGAGGATCACACCGGCCCCCAACTGCCTTAACCACCACACGCAGGGGAGGGGTTCAGGCATCAGTGTGGGTGTTAGTCACTCAGTCGTGTCTGACTCCTTGTGACCCCATAGACTGTAGCCCGCCAGGCTTCTCTGTCCACAGGATTCTACAGGCAAGAATACTGGAGTGGGTTGCCATATCCTTCTCCAGGGGATCTTCCTGACCCAGGAATTGAACCTGGGTCTCCTGCATTGCAGGCAGATTCTTCACTGGGATGTTTCACAAACTGATCTTAAGGCCTGGGGCCGGTCCTCTGCGATTCTGATGTACTCAGCTTGGAATGGAGCCCAGGTGGTTCCAGTATGAAGGCAGGGTTGAGATTGCTCTCTCTTGTGTCCCCAGAGCCGGCCTGTTCACACTCATGTTACTTGTCAGCAGGCTGGTCTGCCTCTAACCACAGTGGCCCTGGGCGTTGGACCTGAGGAGCCCTTCTGAGAGGCCTTCCCTGCCTCACCCTGGACAGCCCCTCTGGAGCGGTCATCACATTTTATTGTAATGCCCTATATTGATTCCCTCGGGGTCAGTATTTCTTAAGATGTGGTCTGTGGCTCACTTCCATCAGAATCATCTGGGTGAGTTAAAATGCAGTTTCCAGGGCCCTTTCCCATATCTGTGGAATCAGATTCTCTGAAAGGTGGGGCCTGAGAATCTGTACTTTAAACCCATGCGGTTCTTATGTATACAATTGGAGGGAGAAGCCCTGATTTAGACAGTAGATTCGAGGGGAGCCAGGAGCTATCCGTCCATGGTATGTATGTGTATACAGGTACCATGAATGTGGATCAAATCATGATGCTGTACATCTTAAATGTACACGATGCTATATGTTGATAATACTCAATAAATTTGGGTGGAGGTAGAGGGGAGGAATAATGGAAAAAGGGAAAAAGCTGTGGTCAGGGGCTTCCCTGGTGGTCCAGTGGGTAAGGACACCGCCTTGCAGTGCAAGGGGTGCCGGTTTGATCCCTGGCCTGGGAAGATCCCATGTACCGCAGAGCAACTGGACTGATGTGTCCAACTACCGAGCCAGAGCTCTGGAGCGCATGCGCCCAGAGCCGGTGCTCTGCATTGAGAGAGGCCACTGTGATGGGAGGCCCACACAGGCCAAAGAACAAAGATGGATTAAAATAGATAAATGAAAGACCAATAGAAGTGGCCAAAAAAAAAAAAAGAAAAAAGCTGTGGTCAGGACTGAAGTGTGAGTTGGAAGCCTGAAAGTTCTGAGTCAACCTGGGACAGGACTGAGCAGGGAGGAGGATCCTCCAGGTGGGGGAAGAGTGCGCTGCAGTGATTCCCAGGGGAGCAGCCCAAGATGGACACTCAGGAGGGCTCAGTGGCCCTGGATCACAGGCCGGAGACCAGGATCCCTGGCTGGGTACCCTGGGGCTTTGGAGTAGAGATTCTGGGCTCCCGGGCTGACTTTGGTGATTGTCTTGTGCTGCAGAGCTGGAGGACTCCCGCTGTGGTCAGCAGAAGGTGCTGGAAGCTCTGAGGCGAGACCCCACCTTGCTGAAGCAGTTCAGGCCAGTCCTGGAGGACACCCTGGAGGAGAAGCTGGAAAGCATGGGGATAAAGAGAGTGAGTCCGGTGCCACCGTGGCAGGGCCGTACCTACCGTTTAGACACGGCGTAAAACCAACAAAGGGTCGATTGTTCTTCACAGTGTAAGTTTATTCAGCTTATTTGTTCCTGTAGGGCAGCCTTGGTGTCCGGGAGCGTAAACCCATACAGCTGGCACTGGAGTCTCTCCGGTGTCCTCTGGTGGCTTCCTGAGATGTCACCCCATGTCCTGACGTCTCTGTGCTCTCCACTCATTGGCTGCTTTCTCTGTGTCTTTATTTCTTTTGTTGTTGTTGTTCACATATTCAGCAAATATCTCTTGAGCTCTTTTGTGCTCAGTATTGTGGTAGGTGCTGAGAATACAGTGATGAATTAGAATTGAAAATATGTTTCATGTAGTTTACAGATGGTAGGGTACCATCTAGAAATTCAGTAATTTACCATTGTGAGAAATGAATGTGAAGTGATGGATGCCGTAGAAAGAATAATAAGGGAGGTGCTCTAGTGTGAAGGTCCAGGTGTGATGGTGGACATTTGGTGGACAAGGGCTTCCCTGGTGGTTCAAATGGTAAAGCATCGGCCTGCGGTGCAGGAGACCCAGGTTTGATCCCAGGGTCTGGAAGAGATCCCCCGAAGAAGGGAATGGCCACCCACTCCAGTATTCGTGCACAGAGAATTCCATGGACAGAGGAGCCTGACGGGCTACCGTCCACGGGGTCACAGAGTCAGATACAACTGAGTGACTAACACTTTCACTTTTCATACGGGTATTACTTTGACAGATTACTCCTCTCCAATTGGATACAGTCTTGGTGGAAATTTTAAACAGGATATTCCATCTTCTCATGGATAAAGGGACCGTATGTACCCCAAAGTACTATGTCTCTATTTTCTGACAAAAGGAATTCGGTTGGCTCAGTCCAGCCTTTGGAGAAGGTCCCTTGCTGAAGTGTCCATTGTTGTTCTCACCCATTGCCACGCCCACTCACAGGTGGCTGGGGCAGGAGCAGGCTCTGAAAGCCGTGTCTGGCACAAACTAGTGTTTGAACACCATCGTTTCCTCGTACTCTGTTCAGCCAGAGTGTGCATATTATCATGAAAGGCATTGATGAAATCCATTATTAAAAACACCCACCTGATTACTAAGGCAGCCGAGCACCACATCACTGAGAATGCTATGTGTATAGAGTAAAATAAGAAAAAATGAATCCAAAGACCTAGGTTTAATTTAGCAAGAATGCTCCCTTATCATTGACTCTTTTCAACTACTGCTCAGTCTAACTTTGCCCTTATGTTCAGACTTGATTAAACCATTTTCTCCTAATGTTAAGTGATTCTTCATGGACTCTGGGTGGATGTGTCATTGGCTGCTTTCTCTGTGTCTTTATTTCTTTTGTTGTTGTTGTTCACATATTCAGCAAATATCTCTTGAGCTCTTTTGTGCTCAGTATTGTGGTAGGTGCTGAGAATACAGTGATGAATTAGAATTGAAAATATGTTTCATGTAGTTTACAGATGGTAGGGTACCATCTAGAAATTCAGTAATTTACCATTGTGAGAAATGAATGTGAAGTGATGGATGCCGTAGAAAGAATAATAAGGGAGGTGCTCTAGTGTGAAGGTCCAGGTGTGATGGTGGACATTTGGTGGACAAGGGCTTCCCTGGTGGTTCAAATGGTAAAGCATCGGCCTGCGGTGCAGGAGACCCAGGTTTGATCCCAGGGTCTGGAAGAGATCCCCCGAAGAAGGGAATGGCCACCCACTCCAGTATTCGTGCACAGAGAATTCCATGGACAGAGGAGCCTGACGGGCTACCGTCCACGGGGTCACAGAGTCAGATACAACTGAGTGACTAACACTTTCACTTTTCATACGGGTATTACTTTGACAGATTACTCCTCTCCAATTGGATACAGTCTTGGTGGAAATTTTAAACAGGATATTCCATCTTCTCATGGATAAAGGGACCGTATGTACCCCAAAGTACTATGTCTCTATTTTCTGACAAAAGGAATTCGGTTGGCTCAGTCCAGCCTTTGGAGAAGGTCCCTTGCTGAAGTGTCCATTGTTGTTCTCACCCATTGCCACGCCCACTCACAGGTGGCTGGGGCAGGAGCAGGCTCTGAAAGCCGTGTCTGGCACAAACTAGTGTTTGAACACCATCGTTTCCTCGTACTCTGTTCAGCCAGAGTGTGCATATTATCATGAAAGGCATTGATGAAATCCATTATTAAAAACACCCACCTGATTACTAAGGCAGCCGAGCACCACATCACTGAGAATGCTATGTGTATAGAGTAAAATAAGAAAAAATAAATCCAAAGACCTAGGTTTAATTTAGCAAGAATGCTCCCTTATCATTGACTCTTTTCAACTACTGCTCAGTCTAACTTTGCCCTTATGTTCAGACTTGATTAAACCATTTTCTCCTAATGTTAAGTGATTCTTCATGGACTCTGGGTGGATGTGAAAAGTCCAAGAAACTTCCAGTGAGTGTTGGAAGGGTGCCTGGCTTCGGTATTCTGCAGTTTATGTTTTCAACCATTGTCAGCCACAGAGGACAATGTGTCTGGCCTAATGATAATGCAAGTACAGAAAGGAGCAAGCTCTGGTCCCCCACCAGGAGAGTGAGAGGCGCGTCCCATCTAAGCCCACGCGTGGTGGTGATGGAAGCGTGTGGAGCCCCGTTGCGTCATCCTGCTCCGTGTGCTTGGCTGCGGCTCCCAAGCCCTAGCCCAGCTCGCTTTCAGCAGCCTGCTCGCCCTGCCCTGATGCTCAGCGCATCCCGTTCCAGAAACACCAGCACAGATTCCAGCAGCCCCCAGGCCAGCAGCAGGTGTGGGAGGCCGAGGGAGGGGGAAGGGGAGCCCGTCTCCCAAGGGAACCTCTGTGTCTTCCAGGATGCGAAGGGAATCCCTGCTCAGACCCTCAGTCGCTTAGAGTCCCTCCTGCGAGCTCAGCGGGAGCAGAAGGCCAGGAGGTTTTCTGAGTTTCTGAGCCTGAGGGAGAAGCTCATCAAGGAAGCCACCAGCAGAGTGAAGGACAGACAGAAGGACAGGGCCCTCGTGTCCCAGCCAGACAGGAAGGCTCCAGGTGAGCGGGCAAGAGGGCTTGCTTGGGGCTGGGACCTGGGAGGGTACAGGCTGGTCTGCTTTGGAGAAGGAGGGGCATAATCCCTGTCTTTATCAGGGTGTGTTCTCAAGGGCCAGCTGATTACCTGCACAGCTGGCTGAGTCCAGAAGTCCTCTGTTGGGAAGGCAGAGTCTGGGGGTGGGGTGGGCACCGGGGTGCCTCAGGGAAGTGGAGAGCCAGGGCACTGTCCCTGCTCACACACAAGGTCTCCTCAGCAGCTCAGTTCTGCACTGTTTTGCTGGCTTGGACCGGGCTGAGCTTTGCTGCAACTTTGCTCCGTCTCTGTTCAGACTGTGCCTGTCTTATCTGGGGCAAAGCTGGGGGACGTAGCCCAGGCAGTGGCGAGAGCCTGAGATTTGGGGTGACTGACCACCTGGGTTTGCATCTGCCATGGACTCCCAAGGAATCGTGGGTCCTGAGCGAGTTCCTGAGGCTCCGGAAGCCTGTCTAGGGCTAAATGGGTGTTGGAGGTGAGGCGCTTAGCTAGGTCTGTGCGCAGTGACTGTAGCTGTTGTTACCTCCCTTGGCGAGTTCGCCCTCCGTTCAGGCGCTGTTTCCTAGAAGGCCCACTTCGGTGTACATACATCCTCCCAGAGCTGTGCGTTTCACACGTCTCTGACTTTGAACTGCAGTAAGAAATGCATTGTATCTTGTCGCTCAGTCCACACGCCTGAGTGTCATGAAACAGTACTCACTCGGCCTCCCTGGAATGCACTTTTTCTCTACTTCTCTTTCCGTAAAAGACCACTGGTCCTGCGGAACAGCCCTCACCCCCTGGGCTCCCCACCACCTGCCCCTACACCCCACCTGTGTGGTGATTTGGAGGAGGGTGGAGCCGTGTATGATTGCCTGCCTTAAACACTGGCCACAGGCCAGTTCTTGGAGGAGGGTGTGTGGGTCTTGGTGGCTCAGGCGGTCCTACAGTGCCCTCTGGTGGCAGCAGGGCCTTCCTGCAATGCCGCCTGCACTCCTGTGGCAGCTGCTGGAGTTGGGCAGACAGAGTAGGTGGCCTCGGCGAGGCCAGCTGCTTCCAGGGAGAGCTGTAGACACGCTGGGCCCCTCTTCAGTCCTGCTTCCTCCCTCAGGCCTCCTGGAATGATGACATGACCCTGGAGCATCAGCTGCTCCCCTGGCCTCTGATGAAAGCAAGACTTCCAGCCCCTGCAGGACACTTGGGGATGGGGGAAACGATTAAATATGCTGATGATTAAATAATGATTAAATAATGGCACACTGCACAGAGTGACTTGTCCATTTCCAGTGTGTCGGAGCCTCTTTCTGCCTCCTCTTGGGCTTGAGGGCCCAGATGGGTATGCCCTGAGACTGATTCTTATTTGTGTTTCTAGTCAAAAGCCAGCAGAGCCCACTGGTCACCAAAGAGGTCCAGCGCAAGGCCAGGACCCCACACGTGGCACCGCCATCCAAGCCGGCAGAGCCCGCCGTGACAGGTCTTCAGAGCCGCAGCAGCCCCGGCCCCGGCCTTGCCCCTGGGCCCACGCCCGCTCCCCGCTCCAGAGCGCCTGGACCCCGCGGCCGCCCTGCTTCCCCGGGGCCCGGGCTGAGGTGAGCTGGGCTCAGCGTTTCCAGCGGGTCTGTGGTGGGGTTCCTGCCTGCCCCAGCCCCAGGCTTCTACCCCGTGAGCGGGAGAGACAGAAGTGAACAGGAGGGACCTCAGCTGGGGTCCAGCCTGAGCTCCTGGCTAGAACAAACCTCCCTCCTTTTACTTGTCTCCAAGCCCCAGTTCCACCCTGGAGGGGCTGAGTCTTCGTATTCTAAGGGAGGGGGGCTGCCACTCTCCAGATGACTTCTGGCCGACATCGGGCCCTGGGACGGGGCAGGGGTGGCTCTGGGACGGGGCAGGGGTGGCTCTGGGCCAGCAAGCTTGCAGGTGGTGAAGTGTGGCTTTGACCATCTTCCTTCCACTTATGCCTCTTTTCTTCTCTTTCTGAACAGTACGCCCCCGTTCAGTTCTGAAGAGGACTCGGAGGGAGATGCTGGGCCGCCTCCGTCCCTCCAGCCCCCGAGAGTGCCTTCGAGGGTGGGGCCCCGGCCCCAGGATGACTGGGCCTGGTCTGACACCGAGACCTCGGAGGGGAGTGCCCAGCCCCCCGGCAAGGGCTCCACTGGGCTGGCTTCCTCAGGTGAGGAAGGTTTTCTTTTTTTTTTTTTTTTAAAGATTTATTTATTTATTTATTTTGGGCGGGGGTTGGGAGGGAGGGGGGCGGGCGGGCCACTTCTATTGGTCTTTCATTTCTCTATTTTCATCCGTCTTTGTTCTTTGGCCCATGTGGGCCTCCCATCGCGGTGGCCTCTGTTGTTGCAGAGCGCCGGCTCTGGGTGCATGCGCTCTAGAGCTCTGGCTCGGTGATTGGACACATCAGTCCAGCCGCTCCGCGGCACGTGGGATCTTCCCAGGCCAGGGATCGAACCGGCGCCCCTTGCACTGCAAGGCGGTGTCCTTACCCACTGGACCACCAGGGGAAGCCCGGAAGGTTTTCTTATAAAACTATTAGTGAGGCTCGTAGCTTCTGGCTTCAGTTGTGTTTACTAGCCAAAGTTTGAAGAATATGGAACTTAGAGTTTTGTCTTTCCGAAGGCAGTGAGTGGAAGAGCTGGGGGGCAGGGAGGAGGCTGAGCTCAGGTCTGTGCCATCTGCTAAGCCTACCGTGTCCCTGGGCTTTGCAGAGCTTTGTCTTGTGCGCCGCGTGGTCCAAGCCTGCCAGTCCATTGGACCCGCCAGAACCAGATCTCTGGAGAACTGACGACCTGCCAGGCGGGTGACAGGGTGTACATGTCTAGGAACCGAGAGTCTGGAGTCCTTGGGCACCCTTCAGGCTCTGTCACTTGCTCGCAGTGTGCGCTCCCGGGCAGCGTTTCGGTTCTTTTGTTGTAAAGTGAGGTATCTGGACAAGATGCGTGAGGAGCGGCAAGGAACATCGTATGACCTTAGTGAGCCCTTAACTGACAGGTTTAAATGAATCAGTGAGCCAGGGGCCATCACAGCTCCGGGCCTCTGCTCAGGCCCCCAGACATTTGAATCCTGCAAGGCTGTGGCTGGCTCTCTGCTTCCCAGGCAGTCTTGAGGTCTGGATATCCACCTAGCTTTCCCACGTTGAAACTATAGTCACTGCTGAGCCCCCTTTCTGCGTGGAGTTAACAGAAAGTGGGTCTGGTCCGCAGCTCTCCTGTGTGAATTGATACCACTTTGGTTCTCTGTGAAGATGTTGCAGGAGAAACTGCATATTCATCTTGTAGTTCATGTGCCAGCAGAGCAGGGGTTCCTCTCGACCAGAGGGAAGGGTGGCTTCCTGAGTCTCTGTGCCCAGCCACGCCCCTTAGTACAACATTTCAGGCTGTTCCAAGCCTCTTGTCCCAGCACACGCTGGCCTGGGCCTCTATCTCCTTACCCCTATTACTGTTTTTGTCCTTTTTTCCTTCGGACCCTTCTCCATGCTCCCTTTTTTTCCACACTGAAGCTGGGAATGTGGCCCATGAGGATGATGCATTCACACTCTGGGCGTTTCCCCTGGTTGTCTTCCAGAAACGCTGGTACAGTCGATGGTCAGAAACCTGGAGAAGCAGCTGGAGGCTCCGGCCAAGAAGCCTGCTGGAGGGGTCAGTCTCTTCTCAGTGCCCAACGCCGGGCCACGGAGGGCTGCCGTGGCGGGAGGGAAGCCCCAGGTAGGCTGTAGGACCTGGGAAACGCTGCAGTCCCCTACAGAGCCAGCTCAGAGCTTGGGGCCCTGGGCTGGAGGCTGAGGGAGGGTCCAGCGGGTGTCTCCTGGGCCCTAGTGCACCACTGCAGGTACCCTCGCCGTCTCTTCTGCCCCCGCAGGAGTGGCGGGACGGCTGCTCTCCAGTGCTTGTCGTTTGTTAACACTGAAAAGCCTTGTGGTTCATTCGAGCAGCAACCCCTCAGGGGGCTGTTTCTCCCAGCTCCCACGTCCGGGCTCTGATGGGGCCCGGGCCTGGCTCTGTGCCTGGCTTCTGGCATCCGCTGCTCTTCGGGCTCTGGCTCATGGCTTACCCCACAGCCAACCTTCCCTCTGTTCACTCCCCGAGGACCCCAGCACAGGGTTGTGTGCAGAGCAGACTGCTCTACAACTCACAGAGGGATGTTAGAGACCTTTGTTCCAAATCTCCAAGGCCGTTCCTCATGACTAAGGATGTCTTGATGGCCTGTCTCTCTCTGGCTCCGGCTTCCGTAGACTCAGAGCACAGATGCTCAGCCTCCAGACCACACCTGTTAGCACGTCCTTCTTCCCCTGCCTCTCCCCTAAGGGAACAACTTCTGTATTCCTATTGCTTTTTCCTAGGCAAAAGCATTTCAAGCTCTTGTTACTTTATACTCCTTTCTCGATCAGAAAGGTGCATCGTGGGATGGCCTATGCGACTGCCCTAACATTCAGAGAGGGCGGGCAGTCGCTGTTTGGTTCTCCCTAGCACACGCCCCCCTGCAGCCCCAGCACTCACCTATATAATGTGTCTGGTTTATTACCCAGCTCATGTTCATTTGTGAGTAATGAGGCTAAATGATTCAAAAAGGATGTATCGCTTTCCCCACATTGGGAAGGAAGGAGCACTGACTGCCCTAGGTAGGTTGAGGTGCTGCCCAGAGCCTGCTTGCTGCCCAGGCCCTGGTCGTTTTTGATTGGTTGGCCTTATGTTCCAGATGAATGGCCTGGCACTGAGGGCTCTGGGGTTTGGGGGTAACCATGGTTCTGGTTCAGGGGCAGCCTGGAACTTGGGCCCACTTGGGGCTCCCCCGTTAGCCCTAGCTTAGACCCTCTCCAGGCTGAAGGATTCCCGGCACTTGGAGTTCCCCTCAGCTGGCTGTGGTCAGGATGTTTCCAGCCCTAGACCAGCAGCTTGTGGCAGTGGGGTGGGTGTGTTAGCCCCTGGGGTGTCAGCTCAGAGGTCTGGAGAAGTTACAATGCTGGGCTTTGTCACTGTGGGCAGTTCAGAAATCTGGGCAAAGTTTAAATTTTGACAAGAGCAACCTGATCTGCAACAGGCCTTCCCAAGGAGCCGGTCTTGGTGTGGCCAGCGGAGTTGCAGGGGTGTCTGCACAAGGCCTGTGGCCCCAGGTCCCTGAAGCGGGTTTGCAGGGACAGGGAAACGAGAAGGCGGGAGGGGAAGCACCCCCTCCTGCTTCCTTCCAGATCTGCACTGTGTCCTCATGCCCGTCCTCCCTGGTCAGAAGTGTTTTCTTCTCCCCGGTCCTCCCTGCAGCTTTCTGAAGATGAGAGTGACTTGGAGATCTCGTCCTTGGAGGATCTCCCCCAGGACCTGAGCCAGAGAGAGAAACCGAAGCCCTTGTCTCGCTCGAAGCTTCCGGAGAAGTTCGGCACCAGCGCCTGGAGACCCGGCCAACCCACAGTTCCCGGCTGGTGATCCTTCCTCGGGTTCTGGCAGCCAGAGGACCAGGCTTGTCGCCCACCTTGGGGGACTGCTGGGTCAGGGCCCCCAGACAGTGGGGCTGCGGGGCCTCTTGTCTTTCCCAGGAACCGAGAGGTCTTCTTCCTGGAGAGAGGCAGGGGAGAAGACAGGTATGATTTCTCCTGTCCCCGTGAGGGGCTCTGGTAGTGTCCCCCGGGTCCCAGGGCTGAGAAGGGGCTGTCACAGGACCTCGAAGCGTCCTTCTTCCGCCTCCAGGTTCTCTCCAGACTGAAAGGAAGCACTTGGTCTCTACTCTGGAGCGCTTTATAAACCTACGGGAGCATGGTAGAGCTAGGTCTTTTATGGGGTCCTTTTGGGGGACTTAGACCAGAGTCACTCATTCAGTAATGGACCCGAAGTCATTTACTGACATCCTCTGGCCTCACTGCTGAGTTGGGGTGCAAATATAGATGAGGTGGGGTGGTGAAAAGTAGGAGGGTCGTACTAGAGATTAGGACGTTTCGGGAGCACAGACAGAGCCTCCCAGGGCAGCCTGGGGGAGCTTGGGGAGCTTCCCAGAGCTGGCGTCCAGCCGGGCCTGCTTGTGGGCAGGAGGGAAGGAGGGCCACGTGGCTGGGGCCTCATATCCCCAGGGGACCACAAATTAAGTTTTTTGATATTATTTCTATAAGTAGGTGATATATGTATCTATTGTATATTTTTTAATATGAAGAGCATGAATTTATTGTACATAAACCTTTAAATACAACACCATGTTCACCACTCTGGTATCTGTTCCTTATTTTTGGAGCTTCAGCAGGGGCTGGGTTGGGGGCCAGGACCATCTATACCCCAACTATGTCCGTTTAGGGCCTTTGGGGTGCAGTTGTCAAGATGGCGGGAGGGGCACAGTTGGTGTTGGGGCCCCGGGAAGTGTTTTCTTCTCCCGGTCCTCCCTGCGGGCTTCCCTTGAAGATGAGAGTGACTTGGAGATCTCGTCCTTGGAGGATCTACCCCAGGACCTGAGCCAGAGAGAGAAACCGAAGCCCTTGTCTCGCTCGAAGCTTCCGGAGAAGTTCGGCACCAGCGCCTGGAGACCCGGCCAACCCACAGTTCCCGGCTGGTGATCCTTCCTCGGGTTCTGGCAGCCAGAGGACCAGGCTTGTCGCCCACCTTGGGGGACTGCTGGGTCAGGGCCCCCAGACAGTGGGGCTGCGGGGCCTCTTGTCTTTCCCAGGAACCGAGAGGTCTTCTTCCTGGAGAGAGGCAGGGGAGAAGACAGGTATGATTTCTCCTGTCCCCGTGAGGGGCTCTGGTAGTGTCCCCCGGGTCCCAGGGCTGAGAAGGGGCTGTCACAGGACCTCGAAGCGTCCTTCTTCCGCCTCCAGGTTCTCTCCAGACTGAAAGGAAGCACTTGGTCTCTACTCTGGAGCGCTTTATAAACCTACGGGAGCATGGTAGAGCTAGGTCTTTTATGGGGTCCTTTTGGGGGACTTAGACCAGAGTCACTCATTCAGTAATGGACCCGAAGTCATTTACTGACATCCTCTGGCCTCACTGCTGAGTTGGGGTGCAAATATAGATGAGGTGGGGTGGTGAAAAGTAGGAGGGTCGTACTAGAGATTAGGACGTTTCGGGAGCACAGACAGAGCCTCCCAGGGCAGCCTGGGGAGTTTGGGGGAGCTTCCCAGAGCTGGCGTCCAGCCGGGCCTGCTTGTGGGCAGGAGGGAAGGAGGGCCACGTGGCTGGGGCCTCATATCCCCAGGGGACCACAAATTAAGTTTTTTGATATTATTTCTATAAGTAGGTGATATATGTATCTATTGTATATTTTTTAATATGAAGAGCATGAATTTATTGTACATAAACCTTTAAATACAACACCATGTTCACCACTCTGGTATCTGTTCCTTATTTTTGGAGCTTCAGCAGGGGCTGGGTTGGGGGCCAGGACCATCTATACCCCAACTATGTCCGTTTAGGGCCTTTGGGGTGCAGTTGTCAAGATGGCGGGAGGGGCACAGTTGGTGTGTTGGGGAGTCCCACCTGTGAAAGGTGAAGCTGGAGGAAGCTGGAGCAGGGGAAGTGCGCACATGCACAGTGGGTCTGACTCCCGTGAGGAGAGTGGGCGGCAGGAGCGGGCCAGGGGAGCCCGAACCGCTGTGCAGCTGGCACCCCGGCCAGCCTGGTGGTAGCTCCAGCGCAGGCAGGGCCCACCAGGGAGCCCCCACTGGACAGGATGGCCGGAGCCTGGTGCCCTCGCCCTGCTTGGCCATGGCTGGGGTGCCCAGGAGAGTGAGGCTGGTAGGATAGCCGTTGATTTCCCTGAAGGGAAACCCAGCCATGCCCCTGCAGGCCTCGCCAGTGGAGGGAAGAGTGATGAGCCCATGTCCCCGACCCCCAGCTGCAGCCCTTATCAGCTCAGCTCATGGCCAGTCTTTTCTCATCTGTCTCTCTCATGGCCTGCCTCGAGTCCTTCCAGCCCTCCATCCAGGCTTTTTTCGACCTCTGGGTGGTCCTGATACCTGGGCTAAGTTCTAGGAACTTCAGGGGAGGAACCAAGGGGGCAGGTGAGGAGGGAAGGCATTGCCGAGGGTGAAGGGAATCTGGGGGCGGGGAGGCTTAAGGGTGTCATGGTACCAGGCTGTTCAGGGAGGCCAGGGCACAGCTTATGAAAGGTCTGGGTGGGACTTGAGACCAGCTCACCCCAGCTTCTGGGGGATAATTCCCTTTGTGGATCTCATACCCTTGGACAGCAGAGAATGTGTATGGATGATCCCAGCAGCTGGGTGAGGAGGGGACGGGGCAGGGAGTGGGGAGTGGTAGTGGGGTTCATCCCTCTCTCGGGGTTCTGCCAACAAAGTCATGCTTTCCTATTCACAGGCTTTGGGCAAGAGAGGTAAAATGATGCTTGTGAGTCCCTTGCCCCCAACCCCCATTTCCGGCTGCTCTGAGTGCACCAGTGATGCCAGCCCTGCATGTCCCAGTGCACTCTGGGATCTCTGCTTCTTGTCTTCAGGGTTGTTTCTGATGTGGGAAGTTGCACGGAGATGTGCAAGTATGACCTGGAAGTGCTGGAGACATGACTCTACCAGGCAGCCTGTACCCCAGGGGAATGGGGGTTGATGAATAATTTCTGCAGCTTCCAGGGCTTTGGTGGGACAATTCTGAGGTTTATTCCACAGTTTCTCAAAGTCCCCAGGGTGGGTGAATCCCAGTTGCCTTGGACATTACAACTTGTTAATGTATCCCTTATTGACCTTTCTCCCTCTAGCTTCTCTTGTCTCACGTTTGCTTCTTGGGAGTATCTCTGAAATAAATTCACTTTTACTCAAATCCTTGCCCCACGCTCTGCTTTCAGGGGACCCAAGTGAAAGAGGTGTGACAGGCCATGTGTTTTCACACACACTGGTGATAATCACCTGTGAAGAATGACTCTAGTCCTGAATGTTCATTATTAATTTCTATGTTTCTGAATCTGTTTCTCTGTCTACTTTTGGGGCTAATATTTTACTTCTTCATTTGCTAAACATTGAAGAATTGATGCTTCGAATTGTGGTGCTGAAGAAGACTCTTGAGAGTCCCTTGCACAGCAAGGAGATCAAACCAGTCAATCTTAAAGGAAATCAACCCTGAATATGCACTGGAAGGACTGATTCTGAAGCCGAAGCTCCAATACTTTGGCCACCTGATGTGAAGAGCCAAATCACTGGAAAAGACCCTGATGCTGGGAAAGACTGAAGGCAGGATGAGAAGGGGGTGACAGAGGATGAGACAGTTGGATGGCATCACAGACCCAACAGACATGAGTTTGAGCAACCTCTGGGATATGGTGAAGGACAGGGAAGCCTGGCGTGCTGCAGTTCATGGGGTCACAAGAGTTGGATATGACTTAGCAACTGAACAAATGCTCCTTTCCACATTCAAATGCATTGAAAAATTTGGGGGCCAGATTTATAGGATCTTTGGGAATAATGCTTTTCCAGATATCTGAGCATTCCTTTGTGCAGTCAGGTCGACACATAAATTAAGCATCACAATATGTAATGTATTGAATCATTTTAAAATTATCCAAACAGTAAGATTGATGTAGTAAAGTCAGAAAACACAGATAATCAAAAGGTGAAATATGTTTGGATAGTTCTCAATTCTGGAGTCAACTACTAGGTATGATTAAAAAAATACATATGTCTCTTTCCTAGAGTTCAACTATATTTATTATTCTGTAACTTAATTTTCCTTCTTGGAAATAGATTATAAATGTCTTTACATCAATACATATGTATCAACATAATTATATTTAATGGCTGCATACTATCACAAGGTAAAGATTACAGACATTTATTTAACTAAGCATTTCTACGTTAAGTTTTTGATAAATCATGGCATGGTAAACAAATGGGCATATGCATCTTTGTGCACTTAATTAAGATTTCCTTAGGATACGTATTTAGAAATGAAGTTGCTGGGCCAACATCATAATGGAAACCAGCACTATGGGCCAGCATAGTCCATGCTTCTCAGGAGTCGTCACTGACTGGGCCTCACAGCCCCTCTCAGGGGTGGTGCTGCTCTTTCAGTCATTTGGGATCAGTGGCTGAGACTGAGAGTGGTTAAGAAAGTCGCTTTGAGTCCTATAACCTGATCTGGAGGGCTAGCCCTGGAGCCCTGGTTCCTCGCCATGTGTTTTGGGGAATTTTTCTTAAAGGAAATCAACCCTGAATATGCACTGGAAGGACTGATTCTGAAGCAAGCTCAATACTTTGGCCACCTGATGTGAAGAGCCAAATCACTGGAAAAGACCCTGATGCTGGGAAAGACTGAAGGCAGGATGAGAAGGGGGTGACAGAGGATGAGACAGTTGGATGGCATCACAGACCCAACAGACATGAGTTTGAGCAACCTCTGGGATATGGTGAAGGACAGGGAAGCCTGGCGTGCTGCAGTTCATGGGGTCACAAGAGTTGGATATGACTTAGCAACTGAACAAATGCTCCTTTCCACATTCAAATGCATTGAAAAATTTGGGGGCCAGATTTATAGGATCTTTGGGAATAATGCTTTTCCAGATATCTGAGCATTCCTTTGTGCAGTCAGGTCGACACATAAATTAAGCATCACAATATGTAATGTATTGAATCATTTTAAAATTATCCAAACAGTAAGATTGATGTAGTAAAGTCAGAAAACACAGATAATCAAAAGGTGAAATATGTTTGGATAGTTCTCAATTCTGGAGTCAACTACTAGGTATGATTAAAAAAATACATATGTCTCTTTCCTAGAGTTCAACTATATTTATTATTCTGTAACTTAATTTTCCTTCTTGGAAATAGATTATAAATGTCTTTACATCAATACATATGTATCAACATAATTATATTTAATGGCTGCATACTATCACAAGGTAAAGATTACAGACATTTATTTAACTAAGCATTTCTACGTTAAGTTTTTGATAAATCATGGCATGGTAAACAAATGGGCATATGCATCTTTGTGCACTTAATTAAGATTTCCTTAGGATACGTATTTAGAAATGAAGTTGCTGGGCCAACATCATAATGGAAACCAGCACTATGGGCCAGCATAGTCCATGCTTCTCAGGAGTCGTCACTGACTGGGCCTCACAGCCCCTCTCAGGGGTGGTGCTGCTCTTTCAGTCATTTGGGATCAGTGGCTGAGACTGAGAGTGGTTAAGAAAGTCGCTTTGAGTCCTATAACCTGATCTGGAGGGCTAGCCCTGGAGCCCTGGTTCCTCGCCATGTGTTTTGGGGAATTTTTGTTATATAAACACTCTTCAGAAAACCTGAGCTGCTTGAGTCTAATGTTTGAGGTACTCCGTTTAGCATTCCCTTGCCACCAGGGGGTATCATTCATCTTTAAATGTTTGGACAACATGATAGGTAAAAAATGAAACCTCACCTTTTAAAAAATTTACATTTTTTAGTTTTCTCCTAAGGCAGGATTTTTTTATTTTCCTATTGATTCTTCTACTTCTTTTATAAATTGCTTGAGTATATTTTTTGTGGTTTTTCTTTTTTTTTTTAAGTCAGTTGATGCAATTTTCCTAGTTGCCTTTGCCTTTACCTTTTTCCTATGGAAAATTTCTACCATGTACAAAAATACAGAGAATGTATAATGACCTTGGTCTTCCCATCATTCAGCTTTAATAATTATCAGCGTGTGATATTCCTTTTTCTTTAAACCTCTTGCCAACCTCCTCCCAAACAGTCATAATATCTACAAATATTTCCATATGTATTTGTAAAAGATGCTTCCTTTTCAAAATAACCACTGTACCACTACCACTACAATAAAACTCAGTAAATCTTCTAAATGTCATCCAGTATCTATTCAGTGCTCATATATCCTCGTTACCTATATATTTAAGTCTCTTTTAATCCAGATTCTTTTCTACTTTCTCCTTCCTTCCTTCCATCCCACCTTTCCTCCTTCACAGTTTTTATTATTAGTACCCGTTTGGTTATTCCTTGAAGAATTCCTCCAGTCCGATTTTGCTAAGCATTTCTACGTTAAGTTTTTGATAAATCATGGCATGGTAAACAAATGGGCATATGCATCTTTGTGCACTTAATTAAGATTTCCTTAGGATACGTATTTAGAAATGAAGTTGCTGGGCCAACATCATAATGGAAACCAGCACTATGGGCCAGCATAGTCCATGCTTCTCAGGAGTCGTCACTGACTGGGCCTCACAGCCCCTCTCAGGGGTGGTGCTGCTCTTTCAGTCATTTGGGATCAGTGGCTGAGACTGAGAGTGGTTAAGAAAGTCGCTTTGAGTCCTATAACCTGATCTGGAGGGCTAGCCCTGGAGCCCTGGTTCCTCGCCATGTGTTTTGGGGAATTTTTGTTATATAAACACTCTTCAGAAAACCTGAGCTGCTTGAGTCTAATGTTTGAGGTACTCCGTTTAGCATTCCCTTGCCACCAGGGGGTATCATTCATCTTTAAATGTTTGGACAACATGATAGGTAAAAAATGAAACCTCACCTTTTAAAAAATTTACATTTTTTAGTTTTCTCCTAAGGCAGGATTTTTTTATTTTCCTATTGATTCTTCTACTTCTTTTATAAATTGCTTGAGTATATTTTTTGTGGTTTTTCTTTTTTTTTTTAAGTCAGTTGATGCAATTTTCCTAGTTGCCTTTGCCTTTACCTTTTTCCTATGGAAAATTTCTACCATGTACAAAAATACAGAGAATGTATAATGACCTTGGTCTTCCCATCATTCAGCTTTAATAATTATCAGCGTGTGATATTCCTTTTTCTTTAAACCTCTTGCCAACCTCCTCCCAAACAGTCATAATATCTACAAATATTTCCATATGTATTTGTAAAAGATGCTTCCTTTTCAAAATAACCACTGTACCACTACCACTACAATAAAACTCAGTAAATCTTCTAAATGTCATCCAGTATCTATTCAGTGCTCATATATCCTCGTTACCTATATATTTAAGTCTCTTTTAATCCAGATTCTTTTCTACTTTCTCCTTCCTTCCTTCCATCCCACCTTTCCTCCTTCACAGTTTTTATTATTAGTACTGTTTGGTTGTTCCTGAAGAAATTTGGTTACTTACCTTGAAGAATTCCTCCAGTCTCGATTTTGCTGACTATATTACTGTAGTGGTGTTTAATGCATTCTGCTTCCCTAGTGGCTCAGACAGTAAAGCATCTGCCTGCATTTCAGGAGACCTGGGTTCGACCCATGGATTGGGAAGATTCCCTGGAGAATGGAATGGCTACTCACTCCAGTATTCTTTTTTCTTTTTGGTTTGCCTTTATTATTATTATTATTTAATTTTATTTTTAAAAATTTTTACAGAGTTTTGTGGTTCACAGGCATGTATGTCCCCAGATTAGTCATATGTATATCTCTGGCACCCTCCCCTCTCCCAGTCCCCCCCATCCCACCCCTCCAGGCCATTGCACCCTTCCCCTGCAGGATCTCCTATTCCCACAGGGCAATGACAGTAGCTGTCTTTTTCACATACGATAGTATAGGTTTCCATGTTACTCCCTCTATGCCTCCCACCCACTGTTCATCCCCACAATGTCTGTATGTCTGTTCTCTATGTCTGTTTTTCCATCACTTCACTGCGTGTGTTACCATTACCATTCTACTAGATTCTATACATATATGTTAGTATACTTTCTTGCCTGGAGAATTCCGTGGACAGAGGAGCCTGGTGGGCTACAGTCCATAGGTCACAGAGTCAGATACAACTGAGGCGCTAACAATTTCACTTTTCTTTCCCTGAACTGTCTGTAAACTTGTAGTTAGATCCAAATATTTGGTCAGGTTCAACGTTTTTTTTTTTTTTTTCCATTCCTTTGTGACATAGGGTGGCCCTGTGACCCTTCCAGTAGGAGACACATGTCTGGTTTCCTCTTCTTATGGTGCTGATGGTGGCACTGATAATATATTGATCATCTCCTGAATCTATCCATTGATTTGGGGTTCCCCAAATTCCTTTGAGATTTACTAGCTGAAAAACTTCTGTAAGGGGAAATTCCCCAGATAGAACTGTCTAGTTAAGATAAAGTTTATATAGGTAAGGAACCTAAGGAATTGATTCTTTCTGCTTTCAAAATAATGGTTTCTCAGCATCCTCCATGGGTACTATACGAACATTGAAATACACTTGATTTGTTGAAATTGATTGTAGTTGTTATCCTTACTGTTGCTGAACTTGTCCTATCTTTGGCCAATAGGTGCCTCTTCAAGTTGGCTCCGGGCTCCTTCGGAATGACCAAAGGTGGTCCAGGCTCAAAGCATACATTTCCTGTCTCAGACTTGAAATTAGTGGTTTCTCTGGAGGAATCCTGATTTCTCTTAGAGGAAAGTGATATTTACAGACACAATCTGGGTTCAGGGGGTACTGAGGACTTTTGGTTTTGTCTTCACTTCTAAGCCCTTTCAGTGGACAGAGACAGGAAATAAGAAAATATATAAATACATACTGGCATTTCCCATTCAGATTTATGACTGCAGGATTTTTACTTTATTCCATTCATCTATTTGTATCTTTTTTCATCCACTCTAAAAAATCTTGGCTCCCAATAAGCACAATCTCAGTCTCGTAATATCAACACCAACTTTATTGCCTGCAGTGTGGAATATTGCCCACAGTGTGGAGACAGTTTAACATTTGTTAGTTACATTTTGGAGTTTTTGGTCCTTAGGGTATATCCCACTGGGGAAGTGCAGTGAAATTACTATGTTTTTATTTATTTATTTATTTATTTTTGGGCAGGGGTCGGGTTGGGGAGGGAGGGGAGTGGGCGGGTCACTTCTACTGGTCTTTCGCTTCTCTGTTTTCATCTGTCTTTGTTCTTTGGCTCCTGTGGGCCTCCCATCGCGGTGGCGTCTGTTGCAGAGTGCCGGCTCTGGGCGCATGCACTCCAGAGCTCCGGCTCGGTGATTGGACACATCAGTCCAGCCGCTCCGCGGCACTGGGATCTTCCCAGGCCAGGGATCGAACCGGGGCCCCCTGTGCTGCAAGGCGGTGTCCTTATCCACTGGACCACCAGGGGAAGCCCGAAATTACTATGTTTTAAAGTCACATCCAGTAGTTTTCTCTCTGTGGTTATGCTACTGAACGGCTATATAATTTGGTTGGCTTCTTCAGTTTACTTTTGAATTGTAGAGATTGCATTTTAATTAATTTGCTTCATAATTGCTTATATATGTGTATCACTAACATATAAAATAAAATATTAAAACTATATATATTATGTAAAAGTCTTTATATATATTGAAAATATTAATCTATTGTCATATTGTTACTTTTTGTTTATAGGTTCCTTCTCATAGAGAGATTTTGTAAGTTCTTGTATGTCAACTGATATTTTTTTTTATAACTTCTGCTTTGGTGCCAGAATTAGAAAGACTTTTTAAATTCCAATATTCATACATTTTCAAATACATTTTTATTTTGCTTGTAATACAAAATTTTAAATTCTACTGTTAATATATCTGGACTTTGTGAGTAGAGGGGTGTTAGCTGTGAGTTAGGGATATTACTTATTTTTTCCCAAACAAGTAGCTGAGGGTCTTACCAACATTATTTGACAATTTACCTTTTATTCTATTTAAAAAATATCTCCCTTATCAAATGTAAATTATTATACACACTTAGGTCTGTTTCTGGGCTTTTTATTTATTCCATTAATCGTGATGGAATTTTGCACTAGAATTGCACCGTTCTTAATCATTAAAATGTGTCATCTTGCAGGACATAACCACCCTAATAAGTATTTTTACCTTTCAGAATTTCATTATTGGTGACTTTTCAAAGTTTAAATTATATCATATTCTTAGGAAGGCATCCAGGGTCCCATCTATAAGTGAACAGATAAACATGGATGGTTCCGACATACAGCTTCGAGAATCCTAATTCCAACTTCTATTTGAAGCCTTGGAAAAGCTCTGTCTTGGACCTTAATTGGGTATCTCTTGAATACACCTAAGTAGAGTGTCCTGTTTCTCACAGTTCTTCCTGGATCTCATAGTCTTTCTAGATTTCCATCAGGCTGGTTCTTTGTAGCGTGGGAGTGTAATCCCTGCTAGTGTGGGATAGCAGTGTGCTCTAGGCTCAGTTAACAGAATTGAGCCTGATGATCTGAGGTCAACAGCTTTTATTTTTACCAATAATGTAACAGACAGAAAGTATGCAGCTGTTAGCACACTAGCACCATTACAGAAGATTTTTAATACAAGACGAATAGGATGGGGTTGATCTGGGAATCAAAGACTGAACTTCCCCGAAATGGGCTTCTTACAATGACTTATGTCCCTCATTTTCCTCATTCACTTAGAAATGAAGTCAACGAATGAAGACCCAGTTATGGACCAGCTCTGGTCCCCAGCCTGGCGCCTGGGAACCACAGTTTGTATCTGTGGACCGTACATTCCATGATTGCACAGTTCAGTGTGGAAAAAAAAAAATGTAACGAGTTGTATCTTCTGAGATAACTTCAATAATGAGCTTACCTTACACAGGTGGGGGGTGTCCCTGGTGACTCAGATGATAAAGAATCTGCCTGCAATGCAGGAGGAAACCTGGGTTCAATCCCTGGGTTGGAAAGACCTCCTGGAGAAGGCAATGGCTACCACTCCAGTAGTCCTGCCTGGAGAATTCCATGGACAGAGGAGCCTGGCAGGTTATAGTCCATGGGGTTGCAAAGATTCACACATTATTTGACAATTTACCTTTTATTCTATTTAAAAAATATCTCCCTTATCAAATGTAAATTATTATACACACTTAGGTCTGTTTCTGGGCTTTTTATTTATTCCATTAATCGTGATGGAATTTTGCACTAGAATTGCACCGTTCTTAATCATTAAAATGTGTCATCTTGCAGGACATAACCACCCTAATAAGTATTTTTACCTTTCAGAATTTCATTATTGGTGACTTTTCAAAGTTTAAATTATATCATATTCTTAGGAAGGCATCCAGGGTCCCATCTATAAGTGAACAGATAAACATGGATGGTTCCGACATACAGCTTCGAGAATCCTAATTCCAACTTCTATTTGAAGCCTTGGAAAAGCTCTGTCTTGGACCTTAATTGGGTATCTCTTGAATACACCTAAGTAGAGTGTCCTGTTTCTCACAGTTCTTCCTGGATCTCATAGTCTTTCTAGATTTCCATCAGGCTGGTTCTTTGTAGCGTGGGAGTGTAATCCCTGCTAGTGTGGGATAGCAGTGTGCTCTAGGCTCAGTTAACAGAATTGAGCCTGATGATCTGAGGTCAACAGCTTTTATTTTTACCAATAATGTAACAGACAGAAAGTATGCAGCTGTTAGCACACTAGCACCATTACAGAAGATTTTTAATACAAGACGAATAGGATGGGGTTGATCTGGGAATCAAAGACTGAACTTCCCCGAAATGGGCTTCTTACAATGACTTATGTCCCTCATTTTCCTCATTCACTTAGAAATGAAGTCAACGAATGAAGACCCAGTTATGGACCAGCTCTGGTCCCCAGCCTGGCGCCTGGGAACCACAGTTTGTATCTGTGGACCGTACATTCCATGATTGCACAGTTCAGTGTGGAAAAAAAAAAATGTAACGAGTTGTATCTTCTGAGATAACTTCAATAATGAGCTTACCTTACACAGGTGGGGGGTGTCCCTGGTGACTCAGATGATAAAGAATCTGCCTGCAATGCAGGAGGAAACCTGGGTTCAATCCCTGGGTTGGAAAGACCTCCTGGAGAAGGCAATGGCTACCACTCCAGTAGTCCTGCCTGGAGAATTCCATGGACAGAGGAGCCTGGCAGGTTATAGTCCATGGGGTTGCAAAGAGTTGGACAATATTAAGCAACTACATATGGATGTGGGGATAACAATGTTTGGCAGTTTGTAATAGGTTGATGGCTGCAACCTGAAGAACGTTTTTATCACCTAAAAATCTGAACCCACAGTTTAGGAAACAGAAGATGCTTTGATCTCATGGCTGGAATATGATAGTAATGGGAAACGGAGGTACACATCAGGACCATTTTCAGTTTTGGAAAATGTAAAGTGAAATGACAGGCTATAACAAGTTGATTTGTACATTATTATCAATTCTCGGTTTATAGAGAATTGAAGCAAAGCAAACTCTAATGTCAACAATACTTCAGGTGTGATCCCACACTTTTTTCTCTTTCCTGTATGTGTCCCCTGCCAGCTTGTGAGGGGAGCTGCTGAGATCCTCCAGATCCTCTGTAAGAGGAAGGAGTGTGGAAGGAATCATTCTGACCTGCACAGCTTGCTCCACGTTCTCGTGCCTGTGGCTGTTACAGACATTTATGCACCTGTTTCCCCGCTGGAGGTAATGGTGCAGGTTTCACATTAGAATAATAGACAGAAGACGGTGCTGCCAGGCACTCGTATTTGCTATATTCTTCAGGGAGGAAGACGACTTGCTGACCCCTGTATCTCCTGTTTCTGCAGACAGCAGACACTTTCCGTCTGATAAGCTGAACTGGGCCAATTTCAAGTCAGTTACTGTGCCAGGAGTGTCTTCCTATGTTTGTCACGAGGACACACCTAATGACAAGACAAGAGAGAAGAACCAACCTAAGCAAGGAAAGAAATATTCCCACGGGATAGAGAGGACTCAGAATAAAGTAAGGTCAGAGGCGAGTGAATGGGAGGACCTGGACCAGGATGAGGTAATGAGCTGAACCGTTGCTGCCACCGCAGTAACTGGTCAGTGTCAGGTCCCTGTAGAAATGAACACGTCTTCCATACTCTACAGAGCCCCTCAGGGGCATGAAGCAAATGGAAGGTCTGAAGTAGCAGAGAACTGCCCTCTGCTCATTAATTTCATGATTCTTTTATTTATTTATTTATTTTCCAGAGGGTGGGTTGGGGAGGGAGGGGGATGGGCGGGCCACTTCTGTTGGTCTTTCATTTCTCTATTTTCATTCATCTTTGTTCTTTGGCCCGTGTGGGCCTCCCATTGCAGTGGCCTCCATTGTCACAGAGCACCGGCTCTGGGCGCATGCGCTCCAGAGCTCTGGCTGGGTAATTGGACACATGGGTCCAGCCGCTCCGTGGCACGTGGGATCTTCCCAGGCCAGGGATCGAACCGACGCCCCTTGCACTGCCAGGTGGTGTCCTTACCCCCTGGACCACCAGGGAAGCCCTCTTTTTTTTTTAAACGTTTAGCAGCAATCTAATCTGGCAGGGAGTGGAGGGAGATTTACTTATTTATTTTTTAAAGTAAAGCTTTTTACAAAATTGTTTGGCCATGCTGCGAGGCATGTGGGATCTTTGATCACCAATCGGGGATCAGATTCATGCCCCCCTGCAGTGGAAGTGCGGAGTCTTAATGACTGGATGGCCAAGGCAATCCTGTTTCCATGATTCTGATCACAGAGATTTTACAGAGGAATTCATGAGAACTTGGGTCAGATAGCTGATCATGAAAGGTCCTGTAGTTCCATGATTCAGACATTTATGCACCTGTTTCCCGCTGGAGGTAATGGTGCAGGTTTCACATTAGAATAATAGACAGAAGACGGTGCTGCCAGGCACTCGTATTTGCTATATTCTTCAGGGAGGAAGACGACTTGCTGACCCCTGTATCTCCTGTTTCTGCAGACAGCAGACACTTTCCGTCTGATAAGCTGAACTGGGCCAATTTCAAGTCAGTTACTGTGCCAGGAGTGTCTTCCTATGTTTGTCACGAGGACACACCTAATGACAAGACAAGAGAGAAGAACCAACCTAAGCAAGGAAAGAAATATTCCCACGGGATAGAGAGGACTCAGAATAAAGTAAGGTCAGAGGCGAGTGAATGGGAGGACCTGGACCAGGATGAGGTAATGAGCTGAACCGTTGCTGCCACCGCAGTAACTGGTCAGTGTCAGGTCCCTGTAGAAATGAACACGTCTTCCATACTCTACAGAGCCCCTCAGGGGCATGAAGCAAATGGAAGGTCTGAAGTAGCAGAGAACTGCCCTCTGCTCATTAATTTCATGATTCTTTTATTTATTTATTTATTTTCCAGAGGGTGGGTTGGGGAGGGAGGGGGATGGGCGGGCCACTTCTGTTGGTCTTTCATTTCTCTATTTTCATTCATCTTTGTTCTTTGGCCCGTGTGGGCCTCCCATTGCAGTGGCCTCCATTGTCACAGAGCACCGGCTCTGGGCGCATGCGCTCCAGAGCTCTGGCTGGGTAATTGGACACATGGGTCCAGCCGCTCCGTGGCACGTGGGATCTTCCCAGGCCAGGGATCGAACCGACGCCCCTTGCACTGCCAGGTGGTGTCCTTACCCCCTGGACCACCAGGGAAGCCCTCTTTTTTTTTTTTTTAAACGTTTAGCAGCAATCTAATCTGGCAGGGAGTGGAGGGAGATTTACTTATTTATTTTTTAAAGTAAAGCTTTTTACAAAATTGTTTGGCCATGCTGCGAGGCATGTGGGATCTTTGATCACCAATCGGGGATCAGATTCATGCCCCCCTGCAGTGGAAGTGCGGAGTCTTAATGACTGGATGGCCAAGGCAATCCTGTTTCCATGATTCTGATCACAGAGATTTTACAGAGGGAATTCATGAGAACTTGGGTCAGATAGCTGATCATGAAAGGTCCATTAAGTCCTAGGATTCAAGGGCATTTCCTTTGCCTTGGTTCAGTACAATAGTCATACACAGAAAGTGCTTTGAGTTTAAGTGTGAACCTCCACTTTTTTCTCTTTCATGTATCTCCCCTGTCAGCTTGTGAGGGAGTTACTGAGGTCCTCCAAATACTCTGTAGGAGGAAGGGACATGGCTACTGTTTGTTGTGTGTCTCTGTGTGTGTGTGTGTGTGTGTGTGCAGGATCAGGCCACAAGTGTCTCCTGTGCCGTGGCGCTTTGAGCCACAGATGGGATGGCTCATGAGGATTTTTCAAGAGCACATGGCCCCTTCTGCAAGGGATAACCAGGACTCTAGAAGCCAGCACCACCACTCAGGAGAGGTGGGCAGACCTTGGCAAAAATTGTCTTATTCAGTCAGACAACTGCCCTATCATTAAAAAAGTAAAGCTCAAAAACCTTTGAAGGTAAGTGTAGAGCAGGGACTTTTGCTTTCCTGCCAAGGCCCAGCAGAGAGCCTTGCATGGAAAAAGCAATCAACAGGTACTGATGGGCTTCCCACAACCTGTGTTTTCAAGGAGACTCAATGTCGGGAGGCCTTCTCATCCTGGAAGTATCCAACACCAGGGGCAATCTTGCACAGAAAAGTCGTCCTCATGACCCCGAAGCTTCCTCAGTTGCTTTACGGTTTCTAGTTTTGTTTATAGACAGACCGAATTGTTTTGCCTATCCCTGCCACATCCCAGGCCTCATTTCATCAGTCTTTTAGATATGCCCAATGAAAACAATCTCAGCCTTGGCTGACATGCCTTTGAGCTGCTCTTGAACTGCGTCCTACTTTTCAATTTCTCAGCACGCATGCAACCACCATCTCCTCCCTCAACACCACCACCCCCTCCACCACTACCACCACCCCTCCTCCACCACCACCAGCCCCCACCCCTCCACCACCACCCCTCCACCACCACCACCCCTCCACCACCACCACCCCTCCACCAGCCCCTCTCCCACCACCACCCCTCCACCACCACCCCTCCACCACCACCTCCTCCACCGCCACCACCCCTCCACCACCACCCCTCCACCACCACCCCTCCACCACCACCCCTCCACCACCACCCCTCTACCACCACCCCTCCACCACCACCCCTCACCACCACCACCCCTCCACCACCACCCCTCCACCACCACCACCCTTCCACCACCACCCCTCCACCACCACTCCACCACCACCCCCTCCTCCACCACCACCCCCTCCACCACCACCCCCTCCACCACCACCCCCTCCCTCAACAGCACCGCCTCCTCTCCCTCTGCCTCCTTCACCATCGCCATCATCTTTTCAACCATCACATCCTCCACCATCACCATCACCTCTACAGCCATGACCACTGTATCAACAATTCTGGGGACTATCACTCGTTTGTAAACATAGGTTCCATTGAAGACTGAGTGGAAAGAGCCTGAATAAGGGAGGCAGGGAGGCTTGATTCAAATCCGAGAGTCACAGACCTGTTCTGTGACTTGGAAAAGTCATGCAACATCTGTTTTCTCACCTGTGAAGTGAGAAGCTTGGCAGAGCCCATCTTCTAGACTTACAGCATTTTATAATCCTGTGTATGCCTTAGGCTTTAGAAATTCAGTTTTACCTTTAAAAAGGTTAGTCAATTTACTAATTATAACCTGAAAGTCCTTTTGATATTTAAAAGATCCTCTTGCTTTCTCTTTGTTCTTTGAAAATTTAGAGCTGCCTCATTTCATAATGCCTAAAGCTTATATTTATAATCAGTATCTATTTCATGGTTCTGAGCCGTTTTTCACGTAATTGTCTTCCTCTTTTTTTTTTGCTTTAGAATTAGTTCTTTTGTGGCTAATGTATAGCAGAAACAAAATGACTTTTAAAAAAGCCCTGTGGGAACTCTGGGGTTCACACAGCTGTATCACTAGGGGACCACACAGCATGGGGAGAGCTTGGTCTCAGGAGGGAGAGCAACCCCTTCTGGGGAGAGGGAGAAAGGAGCAGTCGAGGCCAGAGACAGGTGGTGTGGCGAAGATCTGTTGTGGACAGTGGTTTAAGGGTGGCCTGGAAGAAGCCAGGCGATGATAGTCCGGACTCCAGAGGGAAAGAGGTGAATATGTCCAGTGAGACCAGCAGGGGGCAGCAGATCACAAAGCTCGGAGAGGGAGAGAGCTGAGGGTCGGGGAGAGTTTGTGTATAGGGGCAGGGGCTGGGGTGGTGGGTAACCCGAGCACTCCAGGAAGGAGCAGGGCCTTACCTGGGACCCACAGATGGGTAGATTTAGGTTTGACATACAAATTCTGAGAGATCTGAAACCTCTAGGGAGGGTATTGCAGCAAGGAGTGGGACTTCCTATTAGTCAAGGGCGGAGGGTTTTAGAGCATCAGCATCTAGAACCTGGGTGTGTATGAATGATCACATGATTCCTGCTCATCAGTTGCTGCAGGCTGGGTGACAAATGCACTGGGTTTAGTGCTCCCTGAAAGTGTCTATGTTTCTCATTCTAGATGTGGATTCAGACATTCTCAATACATTATTGAGTCATGTAAGTGGTTGCCAGTTTCTTTGTAGAAAGGGTTTAGGGGTGATGATCTGATTAGCTGGTATTAGAGTCAATGAAAAGAGAAAATAAGAAGATTACACTCTCATTCTTTTTTTTTAATATATATATAAACTTTTATTTTACTTTTAACTTTTACAGAATTTTGTTGTTTACAGATATGTATGTTCTCAGATTAGTCATATGTATATCCCTGGCCCCTCCCTCCTCCACCCCACTCCCAGTTCCCCTCATCCCACCCCTCCAGGCCGTTTCACTGTGCCCCTGCAGGATCCCCTATTCCCACAACACAATGACAGTTGCTGTCTTTTTCATGTATGATAGTATAGGTTTCCATGTTACTCTCTCTATGTCTCCCACCCACTGTTTTTTAAAATTTTTTTTTTCTGCATATGGTTATTTAGTTCCTTCCACAAACAAATAACAGCAGCTGACAGTGATGGAGAATTTATCATATAATGAATACCTTGATAAGAAGTCCTATCATTCCCCCATTTTACAGAACGGAGTACTGAGGCTCAGTTGAATGCAAGGTCACATGACTACATGCAGTAGAGGAAGGGTTGCCATGTGGGGCCGTTTACTTTAGCAGCTACCATTCTTGCTATACTTCCTCTTGATATTAGCCTCAAGTTTGTAAACTTTTAGCATGCTTATTTTTCTTTTTTAATATGTGTTTTTATTATATTTGAGGAGGCTCTTCATGTGATAATAAAAATTACTCCACTCACAACTGGGTTGTCCTATCCTCACATATGAATGCACTTTCCCAAGCATGTCTGCCCAGCATCTTCCTCGTCTACCTTAGAAAGATGCACTCCTTCCCAGAGAACCTCTAGAGTGGGTAGGATCCTCAGCAAATATTTTTCATAAAGCTATGAAAACTGTTTGGGGTTGCTGCAGGGGCTTAGTCAAGGGCGGAGGGTTTTAGAGCATCAGCATCTAGAACCTGGGTGTGTATGAATGATCACATGATTCCTGCTCATCAGTTGCTGCAGGCTGGGTGACAAATGCACTGGGTTTAGTGCTCCCTGAAAGTGTCTATGTTTCTCATTCTAGATGTGGATTCAGACATTCTCAATACATTATTGAGTCATGTAAGTGGTTGCCAGTTTCTTTGTAGAAAGGGTTTAGGGGTGATGATCTGATTAGCTGGTATTAGAGTCAATGAAAAGAGAAAATAAGAAGATTACACTCTCATTCTTTTTTTTTAATATATATATAAACTTTTATTTTACTTTTAACTTTTACAGAATTTTGTTGTTTACAGATATGTATGTTCTCAGATTAGTCATATGTATATCCCTGGCCCCTCCCTCCTCCACCCCACTCCCAGTTCCCCTCATCCCACCCCTCCAGGCCGTTTCACTGTGCCCCTGCAGGATCCCCTATTCCCACAACACAATGACAGTTGCTGTCTTTTTCATGTATGATAGTATAGGTTTCCATGTTACTCTCTCTATGTCTCCCACCCACTGTTTTTTAAAATTTTTTTTTTCTGCATATGGTTATTTAGTTCCTTCCACAAACAAATAACAGCAGCTGACAGTGATGGAGAATTTATCATATAATGAATACCTTGATAAGAAGTCCTATCATTCCCCCATTTTACAGAACGGAGTACTGAGGCTCAGTTGAATGCAAGGTCACATGACTACATGCAGTAGAGGAAGGGTTGCCATGTGGGGCCGTTTACTTTAGCAGCTACCATTCTTGCTATACTTCCTCTTGATATTAGCCTCAAGTTTGTAAACTTTTAGCATGCTTATTTTTCTTTTTTAATATGTGTTTTTATTATATTTGAGGAGGCTCTTCATGTGATAATAAAAATTACTCCACTCACAACTGGGTTGTCCTATCCTCACATATGAATGCACTTTCCCAAGCATGTCTGCCCAGCATCTTCCTCGTCTACCTTAGAAAGATGCACTCCTTCCCAGAGAACCTCTAGAGTGGGTAGGATCCTCAGCAAATATTTTTCATAAAGCTATGAAAACTGTTTGATTATGACAAAGAATTGCAATTACTTTAAAATTTAAATTAATTAGTTTTAAAGAATTTAAAATCCACGGGCATGGGCTTGTGTGATTTTTTGTTGGCCATACAGAAAAATGGGTGAAGAGATATGGATGTGTTTATTGTCCAATTGGTTTGCATGTGAAGATTCTCCCTAGAGTCCTGCCACTCTCCCAGCCTGTGCATATCCAGGAACCATTCTTCATGCTCTTTAGTGTCAAGTGCATCATTCTTGGCTATTTCATTATGAGGAAAGATAGCAAAGCTGTTACTGCTCCCATTACTGTGGCTGTTGGTATTGAAGCAACATAGATCTGCTGGTCCCTGAAGTTCTCTGATACCTCTGTTTGATGCTGGTAACATCAGCTGCACTGCTTACAATGCCACATCTGCATCAGGCTGCCTGTGAATCCTGGCTTTCAGTGACTCTCAAGTACTGCCAGGCTTTGTGGTTGAGGAGCACAAAAATCTTACTCAGAGTATGCTGGAAAAGGAGAGTGATGGCTTTCTGGTCTTGTTTACCTTTCCTGTTTGGAATTGTTTAACCTAAAGGTAGATCACATCTTCTTTCTCTTTGAGGGTGGTTGCGGAGGTACAGTGGGTTAGGGAGGGAGTGGGGCAGGCGGGCCACTTCTATTGGTCTTTCATTTATCCATTTTTCATCCGTCTTTGTTCTTTGGCCGGTGTGGGCCTCCCATCCCAGTGGCCTCTGTTGTTGCAGAGCACTGGCTCTGGGTGCATGCGCTCCAGAGCTCCAGCTTGGTAATTGGACACATCGGTCCAGCCACTTCGTGGCACATGGAATCTTCCCAGACCAGGGATGGAACCGGAGCCCCTTGCACTGCAAGGCAGTGTCTTTACCCACCAGACCACTAGGGAAGCCCCGCATCTTCTCTGATGCTACCTCCCTTCCCAGGAGGTGAACTGTTTCAAAGTTGATACACAATGTTGCCTGCAGGGAGGATGGGTGAGGGGGGAGTGAGTCAGAAGAGAAACATGTGTGCATTACCAGAGGCATGTCCATCTGTTTTCAACAGCTGAAGATTGGGTAAGAGACATCAGTGAAAGAACCAGTTGATGTTGTAGAGCGGATCTCAAGTGGTGTCAGGGGCCGCAGGTGAGACCACCCCAGAGGACCGCTGGAGAGTGCCATGGAGCCTGTGAGGTCTTAGGAGACCTCCCTGGGCACCAGCAGTGGGGACACATCAGACAAGTGACCCCTGCTTCTGTCTGACGTTGTAGATCTGAGGTGGCACCAAGCAGAGAACATGGGGATAGGGGAAGGCGAGGCCCCGAACTTACTCTGTGGAAAATGTGAGTGTCGCCCCACATCAGCCTGTTAGCCATTCTAAGGGCCCGGTCATGCATGTCATCACAGAGAAATACTGTCTTAAGCAGGAAGGGTGAGCTGTGGGCTTGGCTGCTGGCCTGGGCACATGTAGGCACATGTCCAGAGCTCCTCTGGGCATCCCATCAACCCCACATCCGAAGTGAGAGTCAGCACTGAGAAGGGGAGAAGCAGGGATGGAATTCTCTGTGTTCTGGGCCTGGGCCAGAGACGCCTGATCAGACGACACTGCGGGGTCCCAGCTGGTTCCAGCCCTGGAGGGGGTCTTAGGCACTGCCAGGAAGCCATTTGAAGGCACAGGGTCCCTTGCGTGCCCAGGGCTAAGCCACGTACTGCTCTTGCTGGTCTCATGATGGTGACCACACTTGTGGTTGTAGAGTCAGCCTTCGGCCTCTGCACACCGGACACAGGAAGGAAGTCAGGCGTGCTGAGTTACAGTTTGTGGGTGAGGATGGACCCGGATCCTCTAATTCAAGCCTTCCCTTTGGTATCATGACTTCTGTCACTGATGTATCTACTGCTCCGAGGAGGTGAAGGGAGAAGCTAAGATATATAGAAGTTTTTGTGACAAAGGGCAGATGGTTGGGAACATCACAAGGTTACTGTTAATTAAAGAAAACCAGATATCCCAAGTTAAGGAAATTGGCACTTTTCTGTGTATGAGAAGATGCCAGGGTCTGAGCTCACTGAAACTGCTCCTTTGGCTTGTACTTTAGCCCTCTGGGGCCAGTAGCCTGTGTTTTCACTTCCTGAGCTTCCTCAGGGCTCAGGAGTGGCCATGGTCCAAGGCTGCTAGAAGGCAGGCATTCTTTCCTCCCGAATCCCCCAGGGCTCACCAGCTCACCACCTGTGGAGGCTGCAATCTCTGAGGACGACGCCATCTTTGTTTACTGATACGGCAGGAAATATTCCATTTCTCAAACTTGTATAAATGTTGCCCCCTTTCAAGTGTACAGCTCAGTAATTTTTAGTATGTCCACAATGTTGTGCAAACATCTCTACTATTAGCCTCTTCAGGTAGGGTTCTTTCAAGAAAAAAGTTTGGGATGCTGACTCCCAGGCACTCTGCCTCCAGAGTAGAAATCACAGTGTCAGTGACAGGAGGTAGGTCAAAATTCTTATTTGTGGGGTGGCTTTTGTGTATGGGGATGCATTTTCAGCTTTCACAGAGAAATACTGTCTTAAGCAGGAAGGGTGAGCTGTGGGCTTGGCTGCTGGCCTGGGCACATGTAGGCACATGTCCAGAGCTCCTCTGGGCATCCCATCAACCCCACATCCGAAGTGAGAGTCAGCACTGAGAAGGGGAGAAGCAGGGATGGAATTCTCTGTGTTCTGGGCCTGGGCCAGAGCGCCTGATCAGGCGACACTGCGGGGTCCCAGCTGGTTCCAGCCCTGGAGGGGGTCTTAGGCACTGCCAGGAAGCCATTTGAAGGCACAGGGTCCCTTGCGTGCCCAGGGCTAAGCCACGTACTGCTCTTGCTGGTCTCATGATGGTGACCACACTTGTGGTTGTAGAGTCAGCCTTCGGCCTCTGCACACCGGACACAGGAAGGAAGTCAGGCGTGCTGAGTTACAGTTTGTGGGTGAGGATGGACCCGGATCCTCTAATTCAAGCCTTCCCTTTGGTATCATGACTTCTGTCACTGATGTATCTACTGCTCCGAGGAGGTGAAGGGAGAAGCTAAGATATATAGAAGTTTTTGTGACAAAGGGCAGATGGTTGGGAACATCACAAGGTTACTGTTAATTAAAGAAAACCAGATATCCCAAGTTAAGGAAATTGGCACTTTTCTGTGTATGAGAAGATGCCAGGGTCTGAGCTCACTGAAACTGCTCCTTTGGCTTGTACTTTAGCCCTCTGGGGCCAGTAGCCTGTGTTTTCACTTCCTGAGCTTCCTCAGGGCTCAGGAGTGGCCATGGTCCAAGGCTGCTAGAAGGCAGGCATTCTTTCCTCCCGAATCCCCCAGGGCTCACCAGCTCACCACCTGTGGAGGCTGCAATCTCTGAGGACGACGCCATCTTTGTTTACTGATACGGCAGGAAATATTCCATTTCTCAAACTTGTATAAATGTTGCCCCCTTTCAAGTGTACAGCTCAGTAATTTTTAGTATGTCCACAATGTTGTGCAAACATCTCTACTATTAGCCTCTTCAGGTAGGGTTCTTTCAAGAAAAAAGTTTGGGATGCTGACTCCCAGGCACTCTGCCTCCAGAGTAGAAATCACAGTGTCAGTGACAGGAGGTAGGTCAAAATTCTTATTTGTGGGGGTGGCTTTTGGTGTCATGGGGATGCATTTTCAGCTTCTATCAAGTCCTTCCACTCAGACAATCATCTCTGTTTGGGAGGCAGCCCGTTCCTTGAGTATTCGCGGCGTGCTGTGCATTATCACGAGAAGAAACAAGGATGAAGCCTTCCTGCCATAGCAATGACTGAAGCACAAAGGACTAAACAGCTTAGGAACTGTGAAGACTCCTGAGAATAGTAGGGGTTGCACTTGCTTTTAATCAAGTTTCAATGCAGAGACAGGTGTCCTGTCAATTCCCTCACTCAGGGACGCATTTGTTGTGACATGAACAAACCAAATCAGCATTCTCTGGAGACCCACGAAAGCCTGCTCCAATGTGTGTCTGTTTTTCTGTAAAGATTTGCGGTAGGATTCCAGGCAGTGTGAGGCTTCCCAGGTGGCTCAGTGACTAAGAATCCGCCAGCCAGTGCAGGAGATGAAAGAGACGTGGATTCAGTGCCCAGGTCGGGAAGATCCCCTGGAGCAGCAACCCGCTCCAGTATTCTTGCCTGGAAAATCCCATGGACAGAGGCAGCTGGAGAGCTACAGTCCATGGGGTTACAAAGAGTCGGATACAACTGGGCACACACACACTCCAGGTGGTTTAAATAATAGCTTTCCTTTCATGGTTCATGGCTTTTTTAGGGGGCCAGACCTGTGGTTATGTTGTTTGTCACTTTTCACTCAATTCACAAGCAGGCCCTAACAACGGTGGGTCTTTTTGGCATTCCTGCTCAATATCTACCCTGAATTTGAACTTGGGAGTGGGAAAATGAGTCTATGAATTTGCCTCTTATTTGGGATTTTCTCTTCTTAGAGACTTTCTGGAGATTCTTGAGACAAACACATGACTTCTCAAAGCCACATAGTAAAATCCTATTATCTTCAGTCAGTTTAGTCACTCAGTTGCATCCGACTGTTTGCGACCCCATGGACTGCAAGCACACCAGGCTTCCTTGTCCTTTACCATCTCCTGGAGCTTGCTCAAACTCATTTCCATTGACTCAGTGATCCATCCAACCGTCTCATCCTCTGTCATCCCCTTCTCCTTTTGCCTTCTATTTTCCCCAGCATTAGGGCCTTTTCCAATGAGTCATCTCTTGGCATCGGGTGGTCAAATATTGGAGTTTCAGTTTCAGCATCATTCCTTCCAGTGAGTATTCAGGGTTGATTTCCTTTAGGACTGACTGGTCTGATGTCCTTACAGTCCAAAGGACTCTCAAGAGTCTTCTCCAGCACCATAGTTAAAAGGCACCCATTATTTGGCATTCAGTATTCTTTATGGCCCAGCTCTCACACCCATACATGAATATTGGGAAAACCATAGATTTGACTATACAGACTTTTGTTGGCAAAGTGCTGTCTCTGCTTTTGAATATGCTGTCTAGGCTTGTCATAGCTTTTCTTTCAAGGAGCAAGTGTCTTTTAATTTCATGGCTTCAGTCACCATCGCAGTGGTTTTGGAGCCTGAGAAAATAAAGTCTCTCACTGTTTCCATTGATTGCCCATCTATTTGCCGTGAAGTGATGGGATCTTATGAAGTGATGGGATCCTTTTGTCTTAGATCCTAGAATTCATACCCATGAACTTGGTGTGTAGGAAATGGCTCCCGTCTCTTTGAGAAATGGTAATCTGCCTAGCTATGAACAACAGCAATTATCCTTTATAGTACAGTACCATGTGTTAGATGTTCTAAAATGTATTATTTTTAATCCTCCCAACAAACTTGCAAGGTAGATGTTAGCCCAAGTTGACTGGGCTGCTGAGGCTTAGAGAGGTTAGTAAGGCCAAATTTTGTACAGCTCGTTAGCAAATGCTCTGGCTCCACATTTCCCAGGACTCCTCCTCAACCTTGTCTTTGAGCCCTATTTCTCGTTTGATCCATTGTCTTATTGCATTAAAACACTGTGGGCTCTGAGTCTATTGACTGAAAAAAGTCCACAACCTAAAATTTGAGAACTATGTTTTATTTGATAGACTTGCTGAAGACTTATGCCCTGGACACAGCTCTAAGGGACTGATCTAAAGCCAGTGCTTTTCCCCTTGTCCTTTTACCATCTCCTGGAGCTTGCTCAAACTCATTTCCATTGACTCAGTGATCCATCCAACCGTCTCATCCTCTGTCATCCCCTTCTCCTTTTGCCTTCTATTTTCCCCAGCATTAGGGCCTTTTCCAATGAGTCATCTCTTGGCATCGGGTGGTCAAATATTGGAGTTTCAGTTTCAGCATCATTCCTTCCAGTGAGTATTCAGGGTTGATTTCCTTTAGGACTGACTGGTCTGATGTCCTTACAGTCCAAAGGACTCTCAAGAGTCTTCTCCAGCACCATAGTTAAAAGGCACCCATTATTTGGCATTCAGTATTCTTTATGGCCCAGCTCTCACACCCATACATGAATATTGGGAAAACCATAGATTTGACTATACAGACTTTTGTTGGCAAAGTGCTGTCTCTGCTTTTGAATATGCTGTCTAGGCTTGTCATAGCTTTTCTTTCAAGGAGCAAGTGTCTTTTAATTTCATGGCTTCAGTCACCATCGCAGTGGTTTTGGAGCCTGAGAAAATAAAGTCTCTCACTGTTTCCATTGATTGCCCATCTATTTGCCGTGAAGTGATGGGATCTTATGAAGTGATGGGATCCTTTTGTCTTAGATCCTAGAATTCATACCCATGAACTTGGTGTGTAGGAAATGGCTCCCGTCTCTTTGAGAAATGGTAATCTGCCTAGCTATGAACAACAGCAATTATCCTTTATAGTACAGTACCATGTGTTAGATGTTCTAAAATGTATTATTTTTAATCCTCCCAACAAACTTGCAAGGTAGATGTTAGCCCAAGTTGACTGGGCTGCTGAGGCTTAGAGAGGTTAGTAAGGCCAAATTTTGTACAGCTCGTTAGCAAATGCTCTGGCTCCACATTTCCCAGGACTCCTCCTCAACCTTGTCTTTGAGCCCTATTTCTCGTTTGATCCATTGTCTTATTGCATTAAAACACTGTGGGCTCTGAGTCTATTGACTGAAAAAAGTCCACAACCTAAAATTTGAGAACTATGTTTTATTTGATAGACTTGCTGAAGACTTATGCCCTGGACACAGCTCTAAGGGACTGATCTAAAGAGGTAAGGGAGGAAGCAGGATATACAGAAGTTCAAACAAAAAACAACAACCACCCCCCCACCCCCAGACAAAAGGCACCTTGAAAGATTACTGCTAATTAAAGAAAACCTGACCTCTCACACTAGTGAATTTAGTGCCTTTCTCTGTATGGGAAGATGCAAGAGTCTGGGCTCATTTAAATGATTCCTTTGATATGCACCTCAGTTAGCTAGGCCCAGTACTTTTGTTCTTCTCCAGCCTGGATCCCCTGAGGGTGCACTATCAGGGACTGCAGCGCCTGAGGTTTGCTGGTTTGATGGCTCCAGCATCCTTGGTTTAATAACATGGCAGGAAATAGTTTTGGTTCACAGGTGAAACAGAGATGATTCGAACGCCAGCTGCACTGATCCCTAGAAGAATGACTGGACATGTCCTGTGACCTCTCTGAGTCTCAGCTTCCTCTGCTCTAACTGTAAGAATGAGCTTTGGGGCGTTGCCATGGAGATGGTGAGAGCTGAAGCCCTTCCAGTTCCCAGCATGGTATTGGGACATTACATATCACAGCAGAATCTCAACGAGTAATACTTTCTTTTCCTTCTTTATTCGTCTCTGTATCTGCCATGGCACCTGGCACAAAGTAGGTACTCGAGAAGTATTCGAGGAAGGTAAATTCAAAGGATTCTCCATGACCTTATTTCATAGGGACACTGTGAAGCTGGACCCTCTCCAAAAGCTCCCTGAAAGAACAAAATCAATTTTTGAAGCATGTTAAAACAACTCATGGTTAAAATCTTTAGGATGAAGCAGGAAGACAAGCAAAATCCTAAAATAACAATAATACTAAAATTCTGAAGTGAAATTCACTAGGTAGAGAGCTGTTGATTTTCAAGAAATAGCAAGTTGAGGAGTGTCAAGTTGAGGACTGGCAAGGCATAATAAATGTGAGGAGAGTGGTTCTTGGGCTTGAAGGACTGTTCAACAATGCCTGAGTTGGTTGGAGACAGTGCACTTTTGTGAGTGTATCCTTGTTTCAGAGCATAACGAAATATAAGATTTTTGAATACGTGATGTGTTAGAGGGCGCACCCTCCCAGTGATGCAGGGAGCGGTTGGCTGAGGTCAGAGGTCTCAGAGGAGGGAGGGCGGGTGTGGGGCATGGGTGCTGCCTGTCCCCAGCCACTTCCATTGACAGACGCTGCTCACTGACCATGGCAGTCTCTCATGCCTGAGTCCTCAGCAGCTGTGTGCTGCACTAAGCAGCTTGAGTCATGTCCGACTCTTTGTATCCCTACAGAGCATAGCCCGCCAGGCTCCTCTGTCCATGGAATTCTCTAGGTAAAAATTACTAAAGTGGGTTGCCATGCTCTCCTCCAAGGAGTCATCCCAACCCAGGGATTGAACCCTCATCTCTTACCTCTCCTGCATTCAGTTCAGTTCAGCTGCTCAGTGGTGTTCAACTCTTTATGACTCCATGGACTGCAGCATTGCAGGCTTCCCTGTCCTTCACCATCTCCTGGAGTTTGCTCAAACTCATGTCCATTGAGTCAGTGATGCCATCCAACCATCTTGTCCTCTGTTATCCCCTTCTCCTTCTGCCTTCTATTTTTCCCAGCATTAGGGCCTTTTCTAATGAGTCATCTCTTGCATCAGGGGCAGTATTGAAAAGCAAAAAGAGAAAAGTCTCTGTATCTGCCATGGCACCTGGCACAAAGTAGGTACTCGAGAAGTATTCGAGGAAGGTAAATTCAAAGGATTCTCCATGACCTTATTTCATAGGGACACTGTGAAGCTGGACCCTCTCCAAAAGCTCCCTGAAAGAACAAAATCAATTTTTGAAGCATGTTAAAACAACTCATGGTTAAAATCTTTAGGATGAAGCAGGAAGACAAGCAAAATCCTAAAATAACAATAATACTAAAATTCTGAAGTGAAATTCACTAGGTAGAGAGCTGTTGATTTTCAAGAAATAGCAAGTTGAGGAGTGTCAAGTTGAGGACTGGCAAGGCATAATAAATGTGAGGAGAGTGGTTCTTGGGCTTGAAGGACTGTTCAACAATGCCTGAGTTGGTTGGAGACAGTGCACTTTTGTGAGTGTATCCTTGTTTCAGAGCATAACGAAATATAAGATTTTTGAATACGTGATGTGTTAGAGGGAGCGCACCCTCCCAGTGATGCAGGGAGCGGTTGGCTGAGGTCAGAGGTCTCAGAGGAGGGAGGGCGGGTGTGGGGCATGGGTGCTGCCTGTCCCCAGCCACTTCCATTGACAGACGCTGCTCACTGACCATGGCAGTCTCTCATGCCTGAGTCCTCAGCAGCTGTGTGCTGCACTAAGCAGCTTGAGTCATGTCCGACTCTTTGTATCCCTACAGAGCATAGCCCGCCAGGCTCCTCTGTCCATGGAATTCTCTAGGTAAAAATTACTAAAGTGGGTTGCCATGCTCTCCTCCAAGGAGTCATCCCAACCCAGGGATTGAACCCTCATCTCTTACCTCTCCTGCATTCAGTTCAGTTCAGCTGCTCAGTGGTGTTCAACTCTTTATGACTCCATGGACTGCAGCATTGCAGGCTTCCCTGTCCTTCACCATCTCCTGGAGTTTGCTCAAACTCATGTCCATTGAGTCAGTGATGCCATCCAACCATCTTGTCCTCTGTTATCCCCTTCTCCTTCTGCCTTCTATTTTTCCCAGCATTAGGGCCTTTTCTAATGAGTCATCTCTTGACATCAGGTGGTCAAATATTGGAGTTTCAGTTTCAACATCAGTCCTTCCAATGAATATTCAGGATGGATTTCCTTTAGAATTGATTTGGTTTGATCTCCTTGATGCAAGCACAGGTATGTACATGTATACATTCTTTTCTAGGGCACAGCCCATACCAATTAAATCAGAATTTCCAAGGTCAGGACCCAGGCGTCAGTATTTCCAAGACTTCCCCACATGAATCTACTGGTTGAGAACCTCTGCTCTTGACCTTGTTGCTGCACAGCTTTCTCCAACAGTTTGCATCATGTTCTTATCAACTCTCAGCTGCATTGGTTCAGCATCTGACAGTGTTAGAGCCAGCCTATCTGTGGATCTCTTGACCTTTCCAGCTTGGTTACCAGATGCATGATGCAGCCTCAGTCACTACATTCTAGACAAGAAGGAGGAGGGGGCTTCCCTGGTGGTCCAGTGGGTAGGGACACCACCTTGCAGTGCAAGGGGCGCCGGTTCGATCCCTGGCCTGGGAATATCCCACGTGCTGCGGAGCGGCTGGACTGCTGTGTCCAATTACCGAACCGGAGCTCTGGAGTGCATGCGGCCAGAGCTGGTGCTCTGTGACGACAGAGGCCACCGCGATGGGAGGCCCACACGAGCCAAAGAGCAAAGACGGATGAAAAATGGATAAATGAAAGACCAATAGAAGTGGCCCACCTGCCCCCCTCCCTTCCCAACCCCATCCCCTCAACAACAACAAAAAGAATGAGGAGGAAGGGAAAGGCTGGGCTCAGATTTCCACTCACATCTCATTGGCTAGAATGGTCACGTGTCTTTTGCTACGTCAGAGGTGACTATTTGAGCTTTTCCAGCCTCTTTAGTAGAAGCAGATAAGAGTAATGAGGGTTAGGGAGGGCTATGAGGTAAGAGACAGCTACTGAGTTTTTTTAAAGAGTTAATTGTTACTGCAAACATAAAAATTACCTGCTTCTTACAGAAATTTTAGAAGAACAGAGCAGAAGAAAATAAACTAACCTTATCTCAGCACTTCAAAACAAGAACTGTCAGTAGTTTGATGCATTTCCTTCTAGATTTTTGTTGATATCTCTGTGATTCAGATCATATTGTATTTTTAATGATGAATTCTACCTTATAACATGAAAGAATGAAAATTTCTCCATTATGATGATTTCTTAAACATGATTTTATTGTCTGCATTATACTTCATTATGCTACTGTATCATAGTGTAACCTCTTCCTTGCTGTTAAGATTAAGGTTCTCAGTCGAGTCCCCCGTGAGCCAGTCCACTGTGAGGCCTGCTATTCTCACAGTGTCTCCCACTTTCTCCCTTAAACCAGCCCACTGTACTGGCAGCAACTCTCCCTTTCCCCACTCTAATAAACTTCCCTTTCAAAAAAAAGATTAAGGTTCTCCCTACCCCCTTTTCCAGTTTTACAGAATTAAAAGCAATCCTGCCTTGAACTTATTTGTGCCCAAACCCTTTCCTTGCTTTTGTTCTTGTCTATCTATCTATCATCTATTTTGGTGGGAGTGGAGGAGGTTAAAAAGAAAAGTTTGGTTTCTGTTTCCAAGAACTTTCTCAAAAGAGTAATGGTTCATTTATGTTATACATCCTTGTGGATGAACACTATTTTCATGGCTTTCATGACAATTCGAATTCAAGGTAATGTGTGTGATGCATTTCTTAACTCCAATGTATTCATTTGGACCTCTGTGGGGTGTTCCTTGTGTTCATGATCTCATGTGAAAGGTATTGACATTTTGGCTTCAAGAACAAATTAAAAAATCATGAATATAACTTGTGTTTGAATTGTGTCTAGGTAGATTACAGAGCAACTATTTAGCAACAATGATCTCAAATATTTAAATACTCTGTGAAACTGTAATTAATTAAACAACTATTGATTGGAAGAACTGTGCAACCAAGGCAATGAGGGGAGAATTTAAAGTCTGAACGGGATGTTCAGAGCAAAATATTGATAATCTCCTGCTTACATCTGAAATATCTGTAAATAAAATAGAGAGGATAATAAGAATTATATGAATAATGTTAAATAAAAAGTACCTCTAAACCAGGAAATTTTTTTTTCATTAAATTTGCCACTTTTTCCAGTTGAGCAAAATGCTTATAAGGAAAAGAAAAATTTAAGACATTGCTACATTGTTGCTATTCAGAACTTCTTCAGAGTGAAAGAATGAATACCTATCAACTCTCCTGTTTTAAATTTAAATATTTGTCTTAAAATATACTGTTTTGCTTGTTCAGAAGGTGAGTGAAGACTGAATTTTGCTTGTTTAGGTGAATGAAGTCGCTCAGTCATGTCTGACTCTTTGAGTCTCATGGACGAGCCATGGAATTCTCCAGGCAAGAACAGTGGGGTGAGTAGCCTATCCCTTCTCCAGGGGATTTTCCCAACCTGGGTATTGAACCCAGGTCTCCCACACTGCAGGCAGATTCTTTACCAACTGAGGCACCAGGGAAGCCCGAGAATACTGTAGTGGGTAGCCTAAAGAGTTACTTTTGTTCAGCTTTCTCCACCACTTTCATGGCATCTCTTACACGTGGAAAAACATATATCATGTGATAATAGTATCAGAAGTACTACCAAGTACCTACAGTGGATAGTTTCCTTAGCTGCAGAAAACTCGTTTTAAGAGTCAGGATGATTTTCTTTGGGCAGTTGCCCAGGAAGGGACCCCTGAGTCACAGAATGAACCAAGTAGAAACTTGGAGTACATTGCCAACGTGGCAGTGAGGGTCCTTCTGATGCCACGTCTCCAGTGCACCCTTCCCTGGCCTTTCTCTACCCCACTGGCTGTGCGCCTTGGCAGCTGAGTGGAGCTGGTCTGATTGCGTGAGGGTTACCAGTGGGAGGGAAAGGTATTGACATTTTGGCTTCAAGAACAAATTAAAAATCATGAATATAACTTGTGTTTGAATTGTGTCTAGGTAGATTACAGAGCAACTATTTAGCAACAATGATCTCAAATATTTAAATACTCTGTGAAACTGTAATTAATTAAACAACTATTGATTGGAAGAACTGTGCAACCAAGGCAATGAGGGGAGAATTTAAAGTCTGAACGGGATGTTCAGAGCAAAATATTGATAATCTCCTGCTTACATCTGAAATATCTGTAAATAAAATAGAGAGGATAATAAGAATTATATGAATAATGTTAAATAAAAAGTACCTCTAAACCAGGAAATTTTTTTTTCATTAAATTTGCCACTTTTTCCAGTTGAGCAAAATGCTTATAAGGAAAAGAAAAATTTAAGACATTGCTACATTGTTGCTATTCAGAACTTCTTCAGAGTGAAAGAATGAATACCTATCAACTCTCCTGTTTTAAATTTAAATATTTGTCTTAAAATATACTGTTTTGCTTGTTCAGAAGGTGAGTGAAGACTGAATTTTGCTTGTTTAGGTGAATGAAGTCGCTCAGTCATGTCTGACTCTTTGAGTCTCATGGACGAGCCATGGAATTCTCCAGGCAAGAACAGTGGGGTGAGTAGCCTATCCCTTCTCCAGGGGATTTTCCCAACCTGGGTATTGAACCCAGGTCTCCCACACTGCAGGCAGATTCTTTACCAACTGAGGCACCAGGGAAGCCCGAGAATACTGTAGTGGGTAGCCTAAAGAGTTACTTTTGTTCAGCTTTCTCCACCACTTTCATGGCATCTCTTACACGTGGAAAAACATATATCATGTGATAATAGTATCAGAAGTACTACCAAGTACCTACAGTGGATAGTTTCCTTAGCTGCAGAAAACTCGTTTTAAGAGTCAGGATGATTTTCTTTGGGCAGTTGCCCAGGAAGGGACCCCTGAGTCACAGAATGAACCAAGTAGAAACTTGGAGTACATTGCCAACGTGGCAGTGAGGGTCCTTCTGATGCCACGTCTCCAGTGCACCCTTCCCTGGCCTTTCTCTACCCCACTGGCTGTGCGCCTTGGCAGATGAGTGGAGCTGGTCTGATTGCGTGAGGGTTACCAGTGGGAGGGTTCTACTAACCCTCAGGAGAATACACAGTCACACACACCCACCATCGACTTTCAAAATATCTCTACCTGCATTCTGACCCCCAGGCCCCACCCCTCAACATGTTTGCTGGCATTTTTCTTTCTCCTCGTCTCTCTTAGTTATGACTTAACTCCAGAGGCTTGGGAAAGCACTCCCAGGATCATATGGGGTTGGCTGGCTGGGCGGCCTGTGCTCCGTTACAACATTTATTCACCCTTCAGCTAGAGTTCATCCTCCTTACCAGAGTCATTGTCATGGCAACTGTCCTCCTTTGGGCAATAAGTATGGGTGGCAAAGTCCTACAAGATTAATCTATTTGATGTTTTACCTTTCAAAAAATTCTTTGGGGAAATTCAAGTTGGCTTGTTGAACAAAATAAATACACTTTTTACTGTCAACAAAGCTTAAGGGCGGCAGCTTTGATAACAGGGAAAGTCTGGACTGGTCACAAACCTGAGACCAGAGTGAGCAGGTCACATCCAACTCCACTTGAGACTAGAAAGGAATGGAAGGACTCTCGACTGGTGGAGGCTCACTCGGATCCCTGAGTGCTGGGGAGCACTGCCCTAGAATTAGTGCTGAGATGAAAAGCTCAGCCCAAACCCAATCACGGTGAACTTTGGGTGGTTTCTGATTGTCACCACCTGAGGGATCAGGCATTTTCCACTGGAAAAGCCATATATCATGGGGGAGTAATACTTTTGTTCAGCTTTCTCCACCACTTTCATGGCATCTCTTACACGTGGAAAACATATATCATGTGATAATAGTATCAGAAGTACTACCTACAGTGGATAGTTTCCTTAGCTGCAGAAAACTCGTTTTAAGAGTCAGGATGATTTTCTTTGGGCAGTTGCCCAGGAAGGACCCTGAGTCACAGAATGAACCAAGTAGAAACTTGGAGTACATTGCCAACGTGGCAGTGAGGGTCCTTCTGATGCCACGTCTCCAGTGCACCCTTCCCTGGCCTTTCTCTACCCCACTGGCTGTGCGCCTTGGCAGATGAGTGGAGCTGGTCTGATTGCGTGAGGGTTACCAGTGGGAGGGTTCTACTAACCCTCAGGAGAATACACAGTCACACACACCCACCATCGACTTTCAAAATATCTCTACCTGCATTCTGACCCCCAGGCCCCACCCCTCAACATGTTTGCTGGCATTTTTCTTTCTCCTCGTCTCTCTTAGTTATGACTTAACTCCAGAGGCTTGGGAAAGCACTCCCAGGATCATATGGGGTTGGCTGGCTGGGCGGCCTGTGCTCCGTTACAACATTTATTCACCCTTCAGCTAGAGTTCATCCTCCTTACCAGAGTCATTGTCATGGCAACTGTCCTCCTTTGGGCAATAAGTATGGGTGGCAAAGTCCTACAAGATTAATCTATTTGATGTTTTACCTTTCAAAAAATTCTTTGGGGAAATTCGAGTTGGCTTGTTGAACAAAATAAATACACTTTTTACTGTCAACAAAGCTTAAGGGCGGCAGCTTTGATAACAGGGAAAGTCTGGACTGGTCACAAACCTGAGACCAGAGTGAGCAGGTCACATCCAACTCCACTTGAGACTAGAAAGGAATGGAAGGACTCTCGACTGGTGGAGGCTCACTCGGATCCCTGAGTGCTGGGGAGCACTGCCCTAGAATTAGTGCTGAGATGAAAAGCTCAGCCCAAACCCAATCACGGTGAACTTTGGGTGGTTTCTGATTGTCACCACCTGAGGGATCAGGCATTTCACCTGCAGAAGGGGGGCCCTCGGCCTTCCTTGACTCTGTGGGTGACATCATATCCCAGACTCCCTTAGCCTGAACACTCTTGAAAGCACACCCATGTCACATAGAGGCTGAATGCGTCAGCTCAGAGGAATCAGCTAGAATGAGCTAGAATGAGATCCTCCTCCATTCCTACCACCTGCCTGTCTACCATTTGCAATAGATTTGCTTCTTTTTGGCACTTTTTTAAGCGTGAGAATTAAAGACTGAAATTTTATAATATGTTGTTTTAAGTCTTATGCTTCTTGGCTTCACAGGCAAGTACTTTTTTCTTTAAAGTAGATTTGTTCCTCCCTCCCTCTCTTCCTTCTCTCTTTCCTTTTCTTCCTTCTTCCTTCCCTCCATATCCTCTCCCTTTCTTTCCTCATTTTTTTGTGTATATATGTATATGTATATCTATCTATCTATATATTTTTCCCTCTTAATGGGATTGACTCTCACATAGTGGGAAGAGGGTGAGGTGTGGTGTTCATTCTTTCTTGTTGACTATGCGCTTTGGCATAGGGTGACCAAATGTCCTGGCTTGCTGAGGGCTAAGGATTTTCCTAGAAGGCAGGACTTTCAGTGCTAAACCTAGGACTGTATTGAACAAATCAGGACAGTTTATCCCCTTATTTATATAAGACACTTAACCTCTCTAAGCCTTGGTTTCTTCATTTGCCAAATGAGGGTAATAATATTTGTCTCATGAATTATTTGAAGGGTTGAAGCTAGTGTACCAAAAAAGGACCTGAAGTTGTATCTAAAATCTATGGGTCTCAATAGATAATGATAGCAATATTAATATTAGTAATTTTCTGTATTATTTTAAGGCTCAAAGTGTTCTTTCACCATTATTCATTTCTGCCATCAGTGCTTTTATCTTAATTTCTAACTTTTGTTCAGGAAGGGGGATTTTTTTTTCATTAATATATATATATATATATATATATATATATATATATATTAGAGACATTTATATTTATTTACTTGGCTATTCTAGGTCTTAAGTGCAGCCTGTGGGATCTTTGCAATGTACTGGGGTTTAGTTCCCTGACCAGGGATTGAACTCAGGGTCTGTGCATTGGAAACCGAGAGTCTTAACCATTGGACCAGCAGGGAAATTCCTATTTTCTTCATTTTTATGTAAGCCCAATGTTCCTAAAACTTTACTTTCTTCACTTAAAAAAATAAACTACTAAATTTTGCCTGATTCCTAACATCTCTGAGTGGAGTCTAAGGGTAAAACACCCTTAGATGATCATTTAGAAACCCTGAGAAACACACTGAGGCCCCTAAAGTCTTCCTCTTCACATACAAGACACATGTTTATTCTAATCTCTTTTTAAAATTGACTTATTTCTTTACAGAGTTTTGTTGTTTACTGCCACGCATTGACTGGAATCTGCCATAGGTATACATATGACCCCCTGAACCTTCCTGGCATCTCCCTCCCTATTCCACCCCTCCAGATCACCACAGAACCCCTGTTTGAGGTCCCCTAGTTCCACAGCATATTCCCCTCCCTCACCCCAATGTCCACAAGACTGTTCTCCATGTCTACCTCTCCATTGCTGCTCTGCATATGCATTTATCAGTACCATCTTTCTAATCTCTTTTTTCTCTCAGATGCAGTCTGATTGTTCCAGCTGTTGAAGGCTTGGGTGCTGAGTATCTGCCCTGGATGTTTCCACACACAGGGAGTGGAGGTCCAGGCCACCTGCTAACATTGGGTCATCTGCCCTTGCTCTTTTGGATTGTACCTTCTGTCCAGAAAAAGGAGCTGGGAACCGGGAAGGCTGAAGGAGTGGGAATGTGTGGTCTTGAGGAGAAGGTAAGAGGTTAAATACGGGTATGGACCCTTATTCCTGGCACCCTGACTCTCTTCTGGTCCTCGCCCTCTCTGGGGGTGTGGGCCTCTGCATCCCATCTTCAGGGATGAGTAAAGGTGATGAAGTGGAGAAATGAATGCCACAGGGTCTCCGAAGGGGAAGAAAAACTCAAACAACTCATTAGAGGTCCAGTTTCTGGGCTCGTGAGCATTTTATTTTATTAGTTCAGAATAAACAGAGAGCTCTCTTCAGCCAGAATTTATCAGCTTCCTCCTGCTGAGCTGCCTGAGATGGTCAGGTCTCCAGGTAACAGGTTGCACCTGCCCTTGTGGACTTACTGCTTGAATATTATTACTTGTAAACTGTGGTTTATAATGCACATAATGTAAAATGAACCATATTAACTGTTTTTAAGTGCATATTTAAGTATAGTCATATTGTTATGCCATGTCTGGATTTTATTTTCAAGTTTTTAATTCTCCATAAATTTTTAGTTTTGATTTTTCCTCTGAACATGAAATGAAGATATTCTTATTGAAGAAAATTTGAAAAATTTTGAGAAGAATAAAGAAAAAGTATCATTACATCACTATAAGAGCAATCACTTTAAAATATTTTGGCATATATTTCTTTCCATAGCATTTAAAATTCACTACTTAAAATAATATTTAAAATGCCTTAATTATTTAATGGTTGTATATTAATTTTCATGAATAAACTGTTACTTATTTAAGTGTTCTTCTAGCTGGATTTTAAGTTGATCCAGTTTCACTACTCCAAACAATTGATATGTATCTTTGGGTACAAATATTTATGATTATTTCCTTAGGGGATATGAAAAAAGAAAATTGCTAGATTAAAGAACAAATATGTTAAGACTTTTTCATATTAGGTATTATTATCTTTACATTTTCCCCCAAATCTAAGTTAAAAGATAAGACAAAATATGCTGTTTTCCATAGATGTGGCTTCCATGTTTCTCATCTCCAAGCAGGTTCCAACCCTTCCTTCTCCAGGAATAAGTCTCTGATTTCTTTTAGCAACCCTATAGTAGAGATGGCTAAGAGTTTTCATGCTATTTGATCATTAGGTAGTAGCTGCCTTTAGCACTGAGTACTGCGGTGGTCTGCATACTGAAAACCATCACTGTTACATCCTTTTTCTGTATCTAAATGAAATATGTTTGCTTCAGAATAGGATTTGAATACCTTTGAAAAATTTTAGTGACATTTTGTCTCCATGATATAGTATCTTGCATTTAATACTAAACCAAAAGGAAGCTCTATTTATCCTCAACTTTCAATACCTCTTTTACTCATTTCTTATTATTTTGTTTTTTTTTTTTAAAGATTTATTTATTTATTTATTTTGGGCGGGAGTCGGGTTGGGGAGGGAGGGGAGCGGACAGGCCACAGCTATTGGTCTTTCATTTCTCTATTTCCATCCATCTTTGTTCTTTGGCTCCTGTGGGCCTCCCATCACGGTGGCGTCTGTCGTTGCAGAGTGTTAGCTCTGGGCACAGGTGCTCCAGAGCTCTGGCTCGGTAATTGGACACATCGGTCCAGCCGCTCAGCGGCACGTGGGATCTTCCCAGGCCAGGGATCGAACCGGCGCCCCTTGCACTGCAAGGTGGTGTCCTTACCCACTGGACCACCAGGGGAAGCCCTACTCATTTCTTATTAATCTGGGGTACTCTGGAGAAAATTATCCTTTTCCTTCTTCAACATGGATTGGGAGGGATGATAAATCAGTCTGTCTTCCACTGGATGAGTGGAATAGTTTAAAAGAGGTTCTGAGGTGTCTATAGATGCCTGAGAACTGAAAAATCAAAGGAAATGTGGACACTGTTCAGGACCCAGAGATACAGCTGAATATCTGAGTCTGTGTGAGTATCTGTGAGTGTGTGCTTGAGTGTGTGTTCCCTGAGGAGTATCTGGGAGCTTTGGGGCACTCCAACTGGTCATGGAATGAAGGTTGGTGGGGAGGGCTCAGAGTTGTTGGAAGATTAAAGATAAAGTATGGAAAACACTGAATGCAATACTGATGTTAAGATTTTCCTTACTTCCAAAGAAAAAAAATATGCTGTTTTCCATAGATGTGGCTTCCATGTTTCTCATCTCCAAGCAGGTTCCAACCCTTCCTTCTCCAGGAATAAGTCTCTGATTTCTTTTAGCAACCCTATAGTAGAGATGGCTAAGAGTTTTCATGCTATTTGATCATTAGGTAGTAGCTGCCTTTAGCACTGAGTACTGCGGTGGTCTGCATACTGAAAACCATCACTGTTACATCCTTTTTCTGTATCTAAATGAAATATGTTTGCTTCAGAATAGGATTTGAATACCTTTGAAAAATTTTAGTGACATTTTGTCTCCATGATATAGTATCTTGCATTTAATACTAAACCAAAAGGAAGCTCTATTTATCCTCAACTTTCAATACCTCTTTTACTCATTTCTTATTATTTTGTTTTTTTTTTTTAAAGATTTATTTATTTATTTATTTTGGGCGGGAGTCGGGTTGGGGAGGGAGGGGAGCGGACAGGCCACAGCTATTGGTCTTTCATTTCTCTATTTCCATCCATCTTTGTTCTTTGGCTCCTGTGGGCCTCCCATCACGGTGGCGTCTGTCGTTGCAGAGTGTTAGCTCTGGGCACAGGTGCTCCAGAGCTCTGGCTCGGTAATTGGACACATCGGTCCAGCCGCTCAGCGGCACGTGGGATCTTCCCAGGCCAGGGATCGAACCGGCGCCCCTTGCACTGCAAGGTGGTGTCCTTACCCACTGGACCACCAGGGGAAGCCCTACTCATTTCTTATTAATCTGGGGTACTCTGGAGAAAATTATCCTTTTCCTTCTTCAACATGGATTGGGAGGGATGATAAATCAGTCTGTCTTCCACTGGATGAGTGGAATATTTTAAAAAGAGGTTCTGAGGTGTCTATAGATGCCTGAGAACTGAAAAATCAAAGGAAATGTGGACACTGTTCAGGACCCAGAGATACAGCTGAATATCTGAGTCTGTGTGAGTATCTGTGAGTGTGTGCTTGAGTGTGTGTTCCCTGAGGAGTATCTGGGAGCTTTGGGGCACTCCAACTGGTCATGGAATGAAGGTTGGTGGGGAGGGCTCAGAGTTGTTGGAAGATTAAAGATAAAGTATGGAAAACACTGAATGCAATACTGATGATCCTAACGACTCAACAGAGAGAAAGAGAAAAAAGAAAACAAGTTGTTGCATCACTGTGACTGATTCTTCAAGGTCACATAACTGGTTGGCCGTGGAGTTGGGACCAGAAGTCCAGGTTTCCCCAGAGACTGGATTCCACAGCCAGTGTTGTCTCCAGTGAAAGGCTGTGGCTCAGATGCCAGGCACTTCGGCAAAAATTGTGGCCAGTGTGGTGGTTGGCCCTGCATAATGGGGCTGAATATTACATAAGAAAAAGGTAGAAGAGTTGGACACCCTATGGAAACATTGATTAACCCCATTTCTTTTTGACCTCAGTGTGAATGACAATGAAACCCTAGCCACTCCTCAGGATTCCCCAGGGGTTTTTATGGGTAACAGTGATAAGGCATATTCTGAGCATATACATTGTGACTTGCACATTCTGTCTTTGCACAGAGTCTTAAAAATGTCCCTAATCTTAGTTTTTCCCTATCCAGTTTGGTAATCCCACTTGTTTATAAATTGAATGTGAAGGGTCTTTTTTTTTTGGTAAATTTTAGATAGCTCCCCTCTCTGTATGATAACTGCTGTGCTATTTGGTAAATGGACAGAGAGGTTCAGAGGTTGTGTCTCTGAAGCTTTTCTTGGAATTCTGGGTCAACCAAAGGGCTAAAAAAATGAGGCAAAGCAAAGAGTGCTTGACTGCTAAGGACTCTGGGTCCTTGGAATACAGTCTTTGTGCATGCATGCTCAGTTATTTCAGTCGTGTCTGACTCTTTGCAACCCCATGGGCTGTAGCCCACTCCTCTGTCTATGGGATTCTCCAGGCAAGAATACTGGAGTAGGTTGCTGCTTCCTCCTCCAGGGGATCTTCCTAATCCAGGGATGGAACCCACAGCTCCTGAATTGCAGGCAGATTCTATGACATAGGACAAATCTTCATGTTTGACTGTGGGATTCAGGCTTAGTCAAGCTAAATACCATTGCTCTGGCTATAGGAAGAAGTTTAGGTTGGATACAGAACTCAAATAGTCCAAAAGGATTTATCAGGACTTTTTTCCCCTATAGGTATCATAGACGTTCGGCCAGTTTCCCTAGCTGATGGATGGCCTATACCTGGAAACATGAGCCACTACTGCTATCCTGGGGGACAGTCTGTCTGAGAAGCACACCAGCCGAGAGGAAAGCAGATCTGAGATGTGGGCAGAAAAAGGTAGAGTCATGATCCTATCCCTCATATCCCAGCTACACAAGCCAACACCCTAAAGTTATGCAGGTCAGATGTTTTCACTTACACAGATCCTTTACTCAGAGCATTCTATTAGCCTTGTTATTTCTAAGCTATAGATAAGGAAACTGAGATTCTGAAAGGTTGTGCTTTGCTCAAGCTAACACAGCTAGGAAGGGCTGTGGCCTGGGTTGGGGGCTGGAATGTTCTGATTCTATACCTCATGTTGTTCCCAAAGCCTGCTGCAGCCTCCGTGAGTAAGGCTTAGCAAGTTCGTCAAGCTACATCAAGCACATCAAAGGCATAGGCGCTGGCTGGCTTGTTTTATGAGCTCCTGGGCTGACCAATGACATTAGACATTCAGGCTGGTACACTGGGGGTCAGAGAGGCTAACCTTTTTTTTGGCACATTTTAGATAGATCCACTCTCTGTATGATAACTGCTGTGTTATTTGGTACATGGACAGAGAGGTTCAGAGGTTGTGTCTCTGAAGCTTTTCTTGGAATTCTGGGTCAACCAAAGGGCTAAAAAAATGAGGCAAAGCAAAGAGTGCTTGACTGCTAAGGACTCTGGGTCCTTGGAATACAGTCTTTGTGCATGCATGCTCAGTTATTTCAGTCGTGTCTGACTCTTTGCAACCCCATGGGCTGTAGCCCACTCCTCTGTCTATGGGATTCTCCAGGCAAGAATACTGGAGTAGGTTGCTGCTTCCTCCTCCAGGGGATCTTCCTAATCCAGGGATGGAACCCACAGCTCCTGAATTGCAGGCAGATTCTATGACATAGGACAAATCTTCATGTTTGACTGTGGGATTCAGGCTTAGTCAAGCTAAATACCATTGCTCTGGCTATAGGAAGAAGTTTAGGTTGGATACAGAACTCAAATAGTCCAAAAGGATTTATCAGGACTTTTTTTCCCCTATAGGTATCATAGACGTTCGGCCAGTTTCCCTAGCTGATGGATGGCCTATACCTGGAAACATGAGCCACTACTGCTATCCTGGGGGACAGTCTGTCTGAGAAGCACACCAGCCGAGAGGAAAGCAGATCTGAGATGTGGGCAGAAAAAGGTAGAGTCATGATCCTATCCCTCATATCCCAGCTACACAAGCCAACACCCTAAAGTTATGCAGGTCAGATGTTTTCACTTACACAGATCCTTTACTCAGAGCATTCTATTAGCCTTGTTATTTCTAAGCTATAGATAAGGAAACTGAGATTCTGAAAGGTTGTGCTTTGCTCAAGCTAACACAGCTAGGAAGGGCTGTGGCCTGGGTTGGGGGCTGGAATGTTCTGATTCTATACCTCATGTTGTTCCCAAAGCCTGCTGCAGCCTCCGTGAGTAAGGCTTAGCAAGTTCGTCAAGCTACATCAAGCACATCAAAGGCATAGGCGCTGGCTGGCTTGTTTTATGAGCTCCTGGGCTGACCAATGACATTAGACATTCAGGCTGGTACACTGGGGGTCAGAGAGGCTAACCTTGGTTTTTGGAACCCATACTGCATGCCTGGCAGCTCTGGGAATCCCTTTGTATCCGTGCTTCCCAACCTGGAAGAACTACTAACTGAACTGGGTCAGATCTGGCTGACCTCCCGGCAGCCAGGCTACTGCTGAGAACACATGGGTTCTGCAAACAGAAACACCTCAGGGAAATGCACTCAGCTCTGAGGTGCTGAGACTCCTACTCCACATACTGGAGCTTAGAAAAAAGAGCAGAAGCTGTTTAGAAGTGAAATAATGGCATCTTTAATATTTAAGTAACAAAATAGGTCAGTACTAAATGCACATACAATGAGACAGAGCAACAAAATAAAAATTACAAGCCACATGATAACTACATGGAGGTTTTCAAACAATTAGAGAATGTGCTCATTAAAAACCCGATTGAGCCACACCCCGGGGAAGGCCTCAGATCTGACCAGGATTTTGTGCTGCTGGGAGGGAGAGTTTATGGCGTTCAACTCTAACCCTGAGAACTTTGAATACTCTCCATGTCCTACATTGCTCAGCTTTTTCTTTCCCAACCACCACTATTTTGTGCACATGCGCTTGCTGACTTTATTATTATTGTTTATAATTGGTTGTCTATTTTAAATATAGTCAGATGTCAACCCCAAACTCCTAATCTATTCCTCCTTCAACCTTGCCCCTCTGGTAACCAAAAGTTCATTCTCTAAGTCTGTAAGTCTGTTTTTGTTTTGTAAGTAAGTTTATTTGTATCATTTTTTAAAGATTCCACATATAAGTGATATCATAGGATATTTGTCTTTCTCTGTAAGTGATATCATAAGGTATTTGTCTTTCTCTGACTTGCTTCACTTAGTATGATCCTCTCTAGGTCCATCCTGAGTTTATTTGTTCATTCTTTACCACATCTTAGGGTTTCATGAGTGCTCTTATCTGATATGGCCTTTAAACGCTGCTGTCTCAGTGAGAGGGCCTCTACCAGTGCAAAAAGGCCCCCGCATTGGGAAGTTCCCTGAGGAAGCAACCCACTCCAGCCTGATCATAGACCAAAAATGGGGCGGGGCCCAGGCTTCAGGCTGGTACACTGGGGTCAGAGGCTAACCTTGGTTTTAGGAACCCATACTGCATGCCTGGCAGCTCTGGGAATCCCTTTGTATCCGTGCTTCCCAACCTGGAAGAACTACTAACTGAACTGGGTCAGATCTGGCTGACCTCCCGGCAGCCAGGCTACTGCTGAGAACACATGGGTTCTGCAAACAGAAACACCTCAGGGAAATGCACTCAGCTCTGAGGTGCTGAGACTCCTACTCCACATACTGGAGCTTAGAAAAAAGAGCAGAAGCTGTTTAGAAGTGAAATAATGGCATCTTTAATATTTAAGTAACAAAATAGGTCAGTACTAAATGCACATACAATGAGACAGAGCAACAAAATAAAAATTACAAGCCACATGATAACTACATGGAGGTTTTCAAACAATTAGAGAATGTGCTCATTAAAAACCCGATTGAGCCACACCCCGGGGAAGGCCTCAGATCTGACCAGGATTTTGTGCTGCTGGGAGGGAGAGTTTATGGCGTTCAACTCTAACCCTGAGAACTTTGAATACTCTCCATGTCCTACATTGCTCAGCTTTTTCTTTCCCAACCACCACTATTTTGTGCACATGCGCTTGCTGACTTTATTATTATTGTTTATAATTGGTTGTCTATTTTAAATATAGTCAGATGTCAACCCCAAACTCCTAATCTATTCCTCCTTCAACCTTGCCCCTCTGGTAACCAAAAGTTCATTCTCTAAGTCTGTAAGTCTGTTTTTGTTTTGTAAGTAAGTTTATTTGTATCATTTTTTAAAGATTCCACATATAAGTGATATCATAGGATATTTGTCTTTCTCTGTAAGTGATATCATAAGGTATTTGTCTTTCTCTGACTTGCTTCACTTAGTATGATCCTCTCTAGGTCCATCCTGAGTTTATTTGTTCATTCTTTACCACATCTTAGGGTTTCATGAGTGCTCTTATCTGATATGGCCTTTAAACGCTGCTGTCTCAGTGAGAGGGCCTCTCCCATGGCTCGGCGGTAAAGAATCCACCTGCAGTGCAGGAAACTAGGGCTCCATCCCTGCATTGGGAAGTTCCCCTGGAGGAGGGCATGGCAACCCACTCCAGTATTCTTGCCTGGAGAACTCCATGGATAGAGGAGTCTGGTGGGCTACAGTCCATGGGGTTACAAAGAGTCAGACACGACTGAAGTGACTGAACATGTACACATACACATCTCAGTGGGAGGAGTCTCTGGGTTGACTGTTTGGGTTCTTGGTGAACATGATTCCTCTCTGTTTAATGGGCTATGACGTGGTGTTCCCTGGACATAGTCTTTTGATCCTTTAGATCCCTATGAATATTCACTTGTCTCCTTGGAGGTCACTTTCTTATGCACTATTGGCATGAGAGCTCTCTCCCTCCCCAAATAATAGCCTCCTAGTCAGATTGCTCAGTAGTGGTGCTGCTCCCTGACTAGGTAGTTCTGAGAGACTGCCCTTACCTCAGTTTCCCCAGGGGGTTTATTCTGGCTCTGGTCTCACGACAGGATGCTGGTGGTCTGGAAGAAGGAGGTTAGGCTTTTGGCAGCAGTGGCACAAACACAGGGAAGGTGGGTGGCTGCAGAGAGTTCTTGAACAACCCATGGAGGGGAATTTAGTGATGAGAACAGCAAGTGTCCAACTCTCAGTGGCCTGTAGCCTTGTCAGTTTGAACACATGTCACTGGGAAGCATTACATTCAAGCTCTTCACTTTTCAAAAAAGAACTAGTTTCCACTCGCTTCCTAGGACCTGACGTGTCCGATTATTTGGTTTCTACATGGATTACACTGATTCTATCATCCATAGTCAGAGTCCCAGGAGACCTCAAAGGGAAAGAAATAGGATCAATGAGCATTTCATGAGATTCAGACTTAAACATGATTTTACCAAGTACAATATAGACAACATCAAAGCAATTATTTTTTTTCAGTTTCTTCTATTCATATGCAGGGGTGAAGCTAATTCACAGAGACAGTGCCTCATTTCACTAATACAGCATTTATTCTAACTATATTTAGAATACCAAATATATTTAGATTACCAAAAAAATTTAAAAAAAAAAAGAAAAAAATCCTTTTCTTCTTCTTCCTCCTTTCTGGCCTGTGACAGAAAGAGGACCTGCAGTGGGGAGTCCAGCCAGAATTCACAGATGTTAGCAGAGGCGGGAAAGGGTGGTTTCCTCAAAGTGAAGTTACTTTGGTCCAAGTAATGGTCAAGACCCAGTGAGAGAAAACTCATGTAATAAACTGCAGATATGATAAATATTTCCCTTCCCATCTCTTCTTCAAATAGTGTTTATTAATAGCCAGGTTAGGGCTTAGAGGTGGAGAGGAGGCAAAAATCAGACAGAAGAAAATAATGTCTTTTGATTAACTCTCTTTTCCGTTTCAGATGGACTTTCCTCCCAAATATTTTTTTAGATCCCTATGAATATTCACTTGTCTCCTTGGAGGTCACTTTCTTATGCACTATTGGCATGAGAGCTCTCCTCCCAAATAATAGCCTCCTAGTCAGATTGCTCAGTAGTGGTGCTGCTCCCTGACTAGGTAGTTCTGAGAGACTGCCCTTACCTCAGTTTCCCCAGGGGGTTTATTCTGGCTCTGGTCTCACGACAGGATGCTGGTGGTCTGGAAGAAGGAGGTTAGGCTTTTGGCAGCAGTGGCACAAACACAGGGAAGGTGGGTGGCTGCAGAGAGTTCTTGAACAACCCATGGAGGGGAATTTAGTGATGAGAACAGCAAGTGTCCAACTCTCAGTGGCCTGTAGCCTTGTCAGTTTGAACACATGTCACTGGGAAGCATTACATTCAAGCTCTTCACTTTTCAAAAAAGAACTAGTTTCCACTCGCTTCCTAGGACCTGACGTGTCCGATTATTTGGTTTCTACATGGATTACACTGATTCTATCATCCATAGTCAGAGTCCCAGGAGACCTCAAAGGGAAAGAAATAGGATCAATGAGCATTTCATGAGATTCAGACTTAAACATGATTTTACCAAGTACAATATAGACAACATCAAAGCAATTATTTTTTTTCAGTTTCTTCTATTCATATGCAGGGGTGAAGCTAATTCACAGAGACAGTGCCTCATTTCACTAATACAGCATTTATTCTAACTATATTTAGAATACCAAATATATTTAGATTACCAAAAAAATTTAAAAAAAAAAAGAAAAAAATCCTTTTCTTCTTCTTCCTCCTTTCTGGCCTGTGACAGAAAGAGGACCTGCAGTGGGGAGTCCAGCCAGAATTCACAGATGTTAGCAGAGGCGGGAAAGGGTGGTTTCCTCAAAGTGAAGTTACTTTGGTCCAAGTAATGGTCAAGACCCAGTGAGAGAAAACTCATGTAATAAACTGCAGATATGATAAATATTTCCCTTCCCATCTCTTCTTCAAATAGTGTTTATTAATAGCCAGGTTAGGGCTTAGAGGTGGGAGAGGAGGCAAAAATCAGACAGAAGAAAATAATGTCTTTTGATTAACTCTCTTTTTCCGTTTCAGAATTGTTCTGGGGGATGAGTTGGAACACAGAGCATCAATGAGCTCTTGGCTAGAAGGAGGAGGGAGAGTCTGCCTAAATGATCTAAGTGATTTATAGGAATTCAAACCACCTTCTATCATCAGATTAAAAAGGAAAAAAAGAAAGAGGAAGAAAGAGGAAGAAAGAAGAGGATGGGAAAATGTGGGCTGCAGCCTGTAATGCACATCTGGTGACTCGGCTGTTTTGTGATGCGAAGTGTAGGGATGGAGATATGTGGCCTCACCACAGGGGAAACCCAGGCTTTCTAACCTCCAACAGAGACTCAAAAGCAAGGGAAAATCAAGGTGGAGTTTCCTTGTTTTGGGGTGAGATCTCATTGGGTGCTTCTTCTGCCCCTGCCCAGGTGTCTGGGCAGGAGGGCTACACGTAGTCGTACTTGGATGGATGAGACTGTCCCTCGTCCTCTGTGCGGGCTCCCCCATCGTATATCTTCTTGTTTTTGGTGCTGGAGTCAAAGCCAGTGCTGGCTTTGAAGCCTCCGGGCCTGTAGGCGACGTTGTGGCCTGAGGCGTGATAAGAGACGGCTTTGTAGCTGAAAGAAAAAGAAACACTCTATGACCAACCACAGATGTATTTGGTAGCAGGACAAATGATCCATTGCCCCTACGGTGTCTGTCTTAGCACTGAAAGTCCAGTGTCCTTAGTCCTGGGCAAAGACAGCTGCTCTTCTGGGCTTTGGGACACTGGCTTTTCAGCCTCTGCAGAATTTTTCTAACTATATTTAGAATACCAAATATATTTAGATTACCAAAAATTAAAAAAAAAAGAAAAAATCCTTTTCTTCTTCTTCCTCCTTTCTGGCCTGTGACAGAAAGAGGACCTGCAGTGGGGAGTCCAGCCAGAATTCACAGATGTTAGCAGAGGCGGGAAAGGGTGGTTTCCTCAAAGTGAAGTTACTTTGGTCCAAGTAATGGTCAAGACCCAGTGAGAGAAAACTCATGTAATAAACTGCAGATATGATAAATATTTCCCTTCCCATCTCTTCTTCAAATAGTGTTTATTAATAGCCAGGTTAGGGCTTAGAGGTGGGAGAGGAGGCAAAAATCAGACAGAAGAAAATAATGTCTTTTGATTAACTCTCTTTTTCCGTTTCAGAATTGTTCTGGGGGATGAGTTGGAACACAGAGCATCAATGAGCTCTTGGCTAGAAGGAGGAGGGAGAGTCTGCCTAAATGATCTAAGTGATTTATAGGAATTCAAACCACCTTCTATCATCAGATTAAAAAGGAAAAAAAGAAAGAGGAAGAAAGAGGAAGAAAGAAGAGGATGGGAAAATGTGGGCTGCAGCCTGTAATGCACATCTGGTGACTCGGCTGTTTTGTGATGCGAAGTGTAGGGATGGAGATATGTGGCCTCACCACAGGGGAAACCCAGGCTTTCTAACCTCCAACAGAGACTCAAAAGCAAGGGAAAATCAAGGTGGAGTTTCCTTGTTTTGGGGTGAGATCTCTTTGGGGTGCTTCTTCTGCCCCTGCCCAGGTGTCTGGGCAGGAGGGCTACACGTAGTCGTACTTGGATGGATGAGACTGTCCCTCGTCCTCTGTGCGGGCTCCCCCATCGTATATCTTCTTGTTTTTGGTGCTGGAGTCAAAGCCAGTGCTGGCTTTGAAGCCTCCGGGCCTGTAGGCGACGTTGTGGCCTGAGGCGTGATAAGAGACGGCTTTGTAGCTGAAAGAAAAAGAAACACTCTATGACCAACCACAGATGTATTTGGTAGCAGGACAAATGATCCATTGCCCCTACGGTGTCTGTCTTTTAGCACTGAAAGTCCAGTGTCCTTAGTCCTGGGCAAACAGACAGCTGCTCTTCTGGGCTTTGGGACACTGGCTTTTCAGCCTCTGCAGAATTTCTTGCTTTGTATTAGAGCTGGGGATTAGTGACCAGTAAGTTCCCTCAATTCATTAAGAGGAAGCTGAACCAGAAATAATGCCCAGAGGAACATGGTTATGACAAAGAATCAAAGAATACTTGTGCTCAACCCATCTGCCCCAGTCTGCTCCAAATGTGGTCGATGTAACAGAGGCAAATGACTGAGTAGAGGTCATGGGGCTGGTGAGCAGGAGAACCAGACTGGGAGTCAGGTTTCCCAACCCCAGGCCCAGTTACAGTGATACAGCAGGCCTTCCCAGCAGAAATGCTACTAGTGTTTTGGAACAATTCTTGTAGGAGCCTGTCTTGTGCTTTATAGGATGTTTAGCAGCAGCCTTGGCCTCCACCCACCAGATTCCAGCATCACCCAGCCCTTCCACCTCAGAGTAGTAACAATCAAGAGTCTCCAGATGTTGTAAAGTATCTCCTGGGGACCAGGGTAGGGGTGGAGACGGGTGAGGAGCTGGGTAAAATTGCTCCCCACTGAGTATCTTTGAGGTACAGATTGCTAGAGGCAAGGGAAGCCTGGAGGGCTGTTCTATTTTTCCTTCAATAGCATCACTTCTAAATCTGCTCAAGCTGACATACTCCTGCTCTTAGGTGGTGGTGGTTTAGTCACTAAGTTGTTTCTGACTCTTTGTGATCCCATGGACTGTAGCCCACAAGGCTCCTTTGTCCATGGAATTCTCCAGGCAAGAATACTGAAGTGGGTTGCCATTTCCTACAACAGGGGATCTTCCCCACCCAGGGGTCTCCTGCATGGCAGGCATTTACCAACTGAGCTACCAGGGAAGCCCTCTGTTCTTTAGGGTTCTACATAAAAGGTAAGGCTCATGATCCTTTTGTCAAAGTTTTTCTTTTTTTAAAATTTTGGCCCCCCCCCTTTTTTTATTGGTCCTTCATTTATTTATTTTTGTCCATCTTAATTCCTTAGCCTGTGTAGGCCTCCCATCTCAGCGGCCTCCTTCGCTTCAGAGCACTGGCTCTGGGCGCATGCGCTCCAGAGTGCCGGCTGGTAACTGGACACATCGGTCCAGTAGCTACACAGCACATGGGATCTTCCTGTGCCAGGGATTGAACTGGTGCCCCTTGCACTGCAAGACAGATGCTTTATCCACTGGACCACCAGGGAAGCCCTTGTCAAAGTTTTGTTGTAGAGTTCTTCCATGTCATGATCATTCTGGCTGCAAGTGATACATTAAAATGGACTGGGATCAAACATCTGATTGCAATGGAATGGGGAGACTCACTTGGTTTCCTCGGGAGCCAGCCCCCTGCAAGCGATGCAATTCAGTACGCCCCCAATTAGTGTGAGGCCTCCAGCAACCCAGCCCACGAACAGTGCTGCACCAAAGGTGTACCTGGGTGATGAGAGGGTGGCTGTGAATGTGACTGACGTGACCTCCCAGGATCTACCCTGTGAAACCCATGTCCATCCTCTCTGTTCCCACTTTTGGATTCCACACCTACCCCAGCCTGCCCCTGAACACACAGTCCTTTGGGGCACCATCAACTGAATCAGGCACCCTGAGAACAGAACTGGAACTGAAGCTATTCCACAAAACAGCTTGAGGAGCTGGGTAAAATTGCTCCCCACTGAGTATCTGTGAGGTACAGATTGCTAGAGGCAAGGGAAGCCTGGAGGGCTGTTCTATTTTTCCTTCAATAGCATCACTTCTAAATCTGCTCAAGCTGACATACTCCTGCTCTTAGGTGGTGGTGGTTTAGTCACTAAGTTGTTTCTGACTCTTTGTGATCCCATGGACTGTAGCCCACAAGGCTCCTTTGTCCATGGAATTCTCCAGGCAAGAATACTGAAGTGGGTTGCCATTTCCTACAACAGGGGATCTTCCCCACCCAGGGGTCTCCTGCATGGCAGGCATTTACCAACTGAGCTACCAGGGAAGCCCTCTGTTCTTTAGGGTTCTACATAAAAGGTAAGGCTCATGATCCTTTTGTCAAAGTTTTTCTTTTTTTAAAATTTTGGCCCCCCCCCTTTTTTATTGGTCCTTCATTTATTTATTTTTGTCCATCTTAATTCCTTAGCCTGTGTAGGCCTCCCATCTCAGCGGCCTCCTTCGCTTCAGAGCACTGGCTCTGGGCGCATGCGCTCCAGAGTGCCGGCTGGTAACTGGACACATCGGTCCAGTAGCTACACAGCACATGGGATCTTCCTGTGCCAGGGATTGAACTGGTGCCCCTTGCACTGCAAGACAGATGCTTTATCCACTGGACCACCAGGGAAGCCCTTGTCAAAGTTTTGTTGTAGAGTTCTTCCATGTCATGATCATTCTGGCTGCAAGTGATACATTAAAATGGACTGGGATCAAACATCTGATTGCAATGGAATGGGGAGACTCACTTGGTTTCCTCGGGAGCCAGCCCTCTGCAAGCGATGCACATCAGTACGCCCCCAATTAGTGTGAGGCCTCCAGCAACCCAGCCCACGAACAGTGCTGCACCAAAGGTGTACCTGGGTGATGAGAGGGTGGCTGTGAATGTGACTGACGTGACCTCCCAGGATCTACCCTGTGAAACCCATGTCCATCCTCTCTGTTCCCACTTTTGGATTCCACACCTACCCCAGCCTGCCCCTGAACACACAGTCCTTTGGGGCACCATCAACTGAATCAGGCACCCTGAGAACAGAACTGGAACTGAAGCTATTCCACAAAACAGCTGTGAGATTCTTATGTCCCTAGCATCAATCACTCAGGCACAGAATTCATTGCAAGTTTTTAATTTCAGAGAAACATCTCAGGAAAATCCCACCTCTCTATTGGCAAAGGAATGTGTCTTGAACGTATGGTAAGAGAAGTTTGAGAGATACGGGATCAGTCTCAAGTTATCACTTCAGAAGGAATTTTGGTCTCTTTAATTCCTACTGTGGTCCAAGAAGCTTTCATCTTCTCTAACTCAAGTAACCCTGGTAACCATCCATGCCAGTAGGAGCATGGATGCTATTTTTTGAAAGAACTAATGTGAAGAGACCATGCATACCATCTTTCATTTCTTTATTCATTTGGCCAATGAGTGTTTATTGAGCTCCTACTATATGCCTGGCACTGGGACAGAAGGATGAAAAAGACAGACACAGAGGCCACCCTTATGGTGCTTCTGTTTTAGCCCACACAATTCTAACCGTGGAGGTCTGACTCCAAAGCTGGTGCCTGTTCCCTTGTCAATTATATCCAAACAGTATTGTCTGAGAATAAAATCTCAGAGGTTGCCTGCCCAAGGGACATGGGCAGATTCTAAGACAATGTAAGAGAGAAAAAGTGGGCATTCACACTGGGTGCCTGGTGGATAGGCGACTCCTTCAGCAGGGGCAGTGAAACCAGGTGCCCGGACACCACAGAAAAGTGGGCTCTTCTAAGGAGGGTGATCAACCATCCTGGTCTGCCTGTGACAGAGAATTTTCCCAGGATCTGGGACCATTGGTGCTAAAACTGGGAAAGTCCCAGGAAAACAAGGGTAGATTATATTTTCTTGGGCTCTAAAGTCACTGTGGACAGTAACTGCAGTCATGAAGTTAAAAGACACTTCTTCCTTCAAAGAAAAGCAAATCTAAGGAGTGTATAAATCTGGGAACATGCATATCTGTAAACAACAAAACTCTGTAAAATTTAAAATGTACCTGGGTGATGAGAGGGTGGCTGTGAATGTGACTGACGTGACCTCCCAGGATCTACCCTGTGAAACCCATGTCCATCCTCTCTGTTCCCACTTTTGGATTCCACACCTACCCCAGCCTGCCCCTGAACACACAGTCCTTTGGGGCACCATCAACTGAATCAGGCACCCTGAGAACAGAACTGGAACTGAAGCTATTCCACAAAACAGCTGTGAGATTCTTATGTCCCTAGCATCAATCACTCAGGCACAGAATTCATTGCAAGTTTTTAATTTCAGAGAAACATCTCAGGAAAATCCCACCTCTCTATTGGCAAAGGAATGTGTCTTGAACGTATGGTAAGAGAAGTTTGAGAGATACGGGATCAGTCTCAAGTTATCACTTCAGAAGGAATTTTGGTCTCTTTAATTCCTACTGTGGTCCAAGAAGCTTTCATCTTCTCTAACTCAAGTAACCCTGGTAACCATCCATGCCAGTAGGAGCATGGATGCTATTTTTTGAAAGAACTAATGTGAAGAGACCATGCATACCATCTTTCATTTCTTTATTCATTTGGCCAATGAGTGTTTATAGAGCTCCTACTATATGCCTGGCACTGGGACAGAAGGATGAAAAGACAGACACAGAGGCCATCCTTATGGTGCTTCTGTTTTAGCCCAGACACTTCTAACCGTGGAGGTCTGACTCCAAAGCTGGTGCCTGTTACCTTGTCAATTATATCCAAACAGTATTGTCTGAGAATAAAATCTCAGAGGTTGCCTGCCCAAGGGACATGGGCAGATTCTAAGACAATGTAAGAGAGAAAAAGTGGGCATTCACACTGGGTGCCTGGTGGATAGGCGACTCCTTCAGCAGGGGCAGTGAAACCAGGTGCCCGGACACCACAGAAAAGTGGGCTCTTCTAAGGAGGGTGATCAACCATCCTGGTCTGCCTGTGACAGAGAATTTTCCCAGGATCTGGGACCATTGGTGCTAAAACTGGGAAAGTCCCAGGAAAACAAGGGTAGATTATATTTTCTTGGGCTCTAAAGTCACTGTGGACAGTAACTGCAGTCATGAAGTTAAAAGACACTTCTTCCTTCAAAGAAAAGCAAATCTAAGGAGTGTATAAATCTGGGAACATGCATATCTGTAAACAACAAAACTCTGTAAAATTTAAAAGTAAAATAAAGGTTTTTTTAAAAAAAAATGGCAAAGAATCATACAAAACAAAAACAAAAAAACCCCAGAGATATCACTGTGCCAACAAAGGTCCATCCATATAGTCAAAGCTATGGTTTTCCCAGTAGTCATGTATGGATGTGAGAGTTGGACCATAAAGAAGGCTGAGAGCTGAAGAATTTGATGCTTTTGAATTGTGATGCTGGAGAAGACTCTTGAGAGTCCCTTGGACAGCAAAGAGGTCAAACCTGTCAATCCTAAAGGAAATCAACCCTGAATATTCATTATTGATGCTGACACTGGAGCTCCAATACTTTGGCCACATGATGCCAAGAGCCGATTTACTGGAAAAGACCCTGATGTTGGATCAGGAGAAGTGGGCAACAGAGGATGAGATGGTTGAATGGCATCACCAACTCAATGGACCTGAGTTTGAGCAAACTCTGGGAGATGGTGAAGGACAGGGAAGCCTGGTGTGCTGCAGCCCATGGGGCGTCAGAGAGTCAGACACAACTTAGTGCCTGAATAACAACAACCACCCAGGGAAACCAGGATGAGTTGATCAGTAGTTTCTAAATTGCCTTTGTAGTCATGAGACCATGGGAAGACTGTAAAGGACGATGGGGGCAGCTTATGGGAATCACATTTCCCATCCTTAAAACAAAGTGGGAACATGGATGGTGAGTGGAGCTCAGGGAGCTGGAGAGTCATGGATTTATCATGTGCTCACACTCATCTAACTCCCATGATGGTGCTGCTGGGGAAATACCAAATGTATCCACTCCAGAGATGGGGGGTCATTTAGGTATAATATTTACATTGCTCTCCTGGAAAAGTGATCAACCATCCTGGTCTGCCTGTGACAGAGAATTTTCCCAGGATCTGGGACCATTGGTGCTAAAACTGGGAAAGTCCCAGGAAAACAAGGGTAGATTATATTTTCTTGGGCTCTAAAGTCACTGTGGACAGTAACTGCAGTCATGAAGTTAAAAGACACTTCTTCCTTCAAAGAAAAGCAAATCTAAGGAGTGTATAAATCTGGGAACATGCATATCTGTAAACAACAAAACTCTGTAAAATTTAAAAGTAAAATAAAGGTTTTTTTAAAAAAAAATTGGCAAAGAATCATACAAAACAAAAACAAAAAAACCCCAGAGATATCACTGTGCCAACAAAGGTCCATCCATATAGTCAAAGCTATGGTTTTCCCAGTAGTCATGTATGGATGTGAGAGTTGGACCATAAAGAAGGCTGAGAGCTGAAGAATTTGATGCTTTTGAATTGTGATGCTGGAGAAGACTCTTGAGAGTCCCTTGGACAGCAAAGAGGTCAAACCTGTCAATCCTAAAGGAAATCAACCCTGAATATTCATTATTGATGCTGACACTGGAGCTCCAATACTTTGGCCACATGATGCCAAGAGCCGATTTACTGGAAAAGACCCTGATGTTGGATCAGGAGAAGTGGGCAACAGAGGATGAGATGGTTGAATGGCATCACCAACTCAATGGACCTGAGTTTGAGCAAACTCTGGGAGATGGTGAAGGACAGGGAAGCCTGGTGTGCTGCAGCCCATGGGGCGTCAGAGAGTCAGACACAACTTAGTGCCTGAATAACAACAACCACCCAGGGAAACCAGGATGAGTTGATCAGTAGTTTCTAAATTGCCTTTGTAGTCATGAGACCATGGGAAGACTGTAAAGGACGATGAGGGCAGCTTATGGGAATCACATTTCCCATCCTTAAAACAAAGTGGGAACATGGATGGTGAGTGGAGCTCCAGGGAGCTGGAGAGTCATGGATTTATCATGTGCTCACACTCATCTAACTCCCATGATGGTGCTGCTGGGGAAATACCAAATGTATCCACTCCAGAGATGGGGGGTCATTTAGGTATAATATTTACATTGCTCTCCTGGAAAAAGATTTTTCTCCTTCAAGAATTTGCTGCTGCTTCTTGCTTGAAATACAATAGTTTGAAGTGGTTAAATGAATACAGGTGTCAGAATTCCTCTCGCAGTTTTGAAAAATTCTACTCTGCTTGTGACACCAAATTACAGTGAGGGTTCCTATCCGTCTGCTAGACTGTGCCCCTCATAAGAACGAGGACCTTGTTGTAATCCCTAGAACTCAGAATAGTTCCTGGCCCACAGCAGGTGTTCAATACATTTGGACAATGAATGAGTTAATGAATGAGAGAAAGAGCAGCCATACAAGGAAGAAACATCACTTTTCTCACCTACACCACAACTCACTCATTTCCCTTCCAGCCTTTCCCTGTCCCTAGCTGGGTTCCTATCATGGACTGGAGATATGGAGTGATGCTCATTTACATGCTTGGGCTAACAGTGCCGGTTTCATTGCCACCACAATGGGGCCTGTGTAAGTGTTAGATAAATACTGTGAACTGTCGCTGTATTTCAATGAAAATGTCAGATCAGCCTCAAGTCATATCACCAAGGATATTTCACTGAAATGAAGTTTATGAATTTACAGATCATTGTTGATTTATGATATGGCATGGTTGCCTCTGATAAATTTTTGCTATTTCAGGCGCTGACAGTCACATTAGGCATATGTGTTTAATCGGATTTTTACAACAATGTTCACTGTGAAATATGGAGACTAGATTAGGAGGTTACCTGGTCTGAACGGTCTGCACCATGCCGCCCAGTCAGAGAGTCAGACACACTTAGTGCCTGAATAACAACAACCACCCAGGAAACCAGGATGAGTTGATCAGTAGTTTCTAAATTGCCTTTGTAGTCATGAGACCATGGGAAGACTGTAAAGGACGATGAGGGCAGCTTATGGGAATCACATTTCCCATCCTTAAAACAAAGTGGGAACATGGATGGTGAGTGGAGCTCAGGGAGCTGGAGAGTCATGGATTTATCATGTGCTCACACTCATCTAACTCCCATGATGGTGCTGCTGGGGAAATACCAAATGTATCCACTCCAGAGATGGGGGGTCATTTAGGTATAATATTTACATTGCTCTCCTGGAAAAAGATTTTTCTCCTTCAAGAATTTGCTGCTGCTTCTTGCTTGAAATACAATAGTTTGAAGTGGTTAAATGAATACAGGTGTCAGAATTCCTCTCGCAGTTTTGAAAAATTCTACTCTGCTTGTGACACCAAATTACAGTGAGGGTTCCTATCCGTCTGCTAGACTGTGCCCCTCGTAAGAACGAGGACCTTGTTGTAATCCCTAGAACTCAGAATAGTTCCTGGCCCACAGCAGGTGTTCAATACATTTGGACAATGAATGAGTTAATGAATGAGAGAAAGAGCAGCCATACAAGGAAGAAACATCACTTTTCTCACCTACACCACAACTCACTCATTTCCCTTCCAGCCTTTCCCTGTCCCTAGCTGGGTTCCTATCATGGACTGGAGATATGGAGTGATGCTCATTTACATGCTTGGGCTAACAGTGCCGGTTTCATTGCCACCACAATGGGGCCTGTGTAAGTGTTAGATAAATACTGTGAACTGTCGCTGTATTTCAATGAAAATGTCAGATCAGCCTCAAGTCATATCACCAAGGATATTTCACTGAAATGAAGTTTATGAATTTACAGATCATTGTTGATTTATGATATGGCATGGTTGCCTCTGATAAATTTTTGCTATTTCAGGCGCTGACAGTCACATTAGGCATATGTGTTTAATCGGATTTTTACAACAATGTTCACTGTGAAATATGGAGACTAGATTAGGAGGTTACCTGGTCTGAACGGTCTGCACCATGCCGCCCATGCTGGTGTACATGCTAGCTGTGGACATCCAGAAGTTAGTAACCAGCATGTTGGCAAACACAGACACTCCAGAGATTGCACAGAGACCTGCAAGCAAAGAACAAAAGGCTCCAGAGTCAACTTTAAAGGGTTCACATTGTTTGCGAGTAGTGTGTGCTTACATGAGTTTAGATGAGCAGGCTGCAGAATACTCCATTCCTGTAACAGGTTGGTCAGTCCAAGCATCGATTATTGAATCTCTCTGTGAGTTAGACGTTGTGTTAGGTGCTTCCTCTCTCATCTCTCTAGTTGCGGATGAATGTGTATGTAAGCAGAAAGAGATTTTTCCATCTCAGGACCAAGGGTCAACAGTACAAATATTTGGGCCCTGGTCCTTTGAGGATATCAAGGGCTCTTCCCTTAAAATTATATTCTAAAGTCTCACCAAAATAATGTCTTTAAGGATAGTCTCATGATCACCCTAGAGTTAAGAGTCTATTATAATGGAGCAACGGTGACAGCTAAGAGGGGCCTTAGCACTCATAGTAATTCTGTAGAGTGTAGCCTTAATCTCAGATCTTGAAACCCAGTGTGTAAAGCTCTGACCCATGTTAAGACTATGCTCAGGAGGGAGAAGCTGTGTTTTCTCTGCCAGAATGATTTTGCTTTGACGTTCGAGAATGTGCATTTGAGAAAGAGAGCCCCAGGGCTCCTTGCTTACCTGAGATGATGAACATGATCCCCGAGGTGAGTGTCATTTTCGCTTTGGAGGAGTCATCCATGCTGCCCATGCGAATGCACTTCAGGGCGAAGATGGCCACCAGGAGGCCAATGACACTCAGGACAATGCCCACGATCATCAGCGCTCGCACGGCCTGCAGCATGGCTGTGGAGTGAGGAGAAGGACACAGGGAGACAGTGTGATCGATGGTTTAATGCAACGAAGCAACCGCAACCAACCAGTACCAAACTTCTGAGAAGCAGCAAGTCCGGAAACTGTGAACCTTATTGTTAGGGAACATGAAATTGTGCAAAATGCAAAACTGTCACTTACTCTCCCCTTGATTGACAAAAGACATGCACACAGACTTCTATAGAATGAGAAAATGATGGACAATCGGAGCTAGAAAGGCCAAGGGAATTTAGCTATTATTAAATTTTCATTTCCTAATTTTAAAGCTTGATAATCTTGAGTCTAAGAAGGTGAAATGGCTGGACTAAGGTGACATTAAAAATTATTGGTAGAAAAATTATTGATAGAGCATACGGTAAAGCTGGATTACTTTATCTTCCAACCCAAACATCTTTCTTCTCTAGTCTTTCCATAGGGGCTCAATGCTTCATAGAGTTGTGCCCACTTCCAGAAAGCTCAGTATTCATTTACAGCATATAATGAAGCAAAGTCATTAGATGGCATACCAACGGCCCTGTATTGTTGCCTCTTTCCAAAGGGACGACTAAGGTCACAGTGAGCTGTAAGTTTGGGGTCTTATAAGAAGATGACAGGCCTTTCAGCACAACCAGAGTTTCTTAGCAGTTCCCTTTCCAGGAGGCAATATATGTCCTATGGGGACTCTTCTGCAGTGACCTTCCCTCCAGATACTTCCCAAATGGTCTCTAGTGCATCCTTAAAGTGCAGTGACTCATTGCAACAGGTTTTTTTTTTTTTTTTTTTTTTTTACTGTGTGCCTCTCTGCCATATCTAGACACAGGGCAACAGTAATTAACAGGACTTTGCCCTCATGGAGCTTATTCTAAAGTGGGAAATGACAGTCATTGCTACAAGCATAATGAACTTTAAAAAAGAAGACCAACGAATTCTTGGATCTTCCAGAGGGAGAGGGCCCTAGCATGGGTAGTTCTGGTGGAAGAGAACTGAAGCAAAGCAGAGAGCTTTGTCCTAGCCAAGTTGTCAAGGCAAATTGCTACTTTTAATTGAAATTATTTGGGACTTTTCAGACATTAAAAATTGATTCTATATTTAAAAAACCCTGAAATGTAGGTAACATTATCACCTCTATTTTATAATTGAATAAATTGAGACTCAGAGGTTAAATAACCTTCCCAGAGACATGTTTCAAAAGAAAAGTAGAACTGGGGGGAAAACCTGGAACTGTCTCAAAATGGTAATTTTCCCATCACAGAACATTGCTCTGAGGTACTTTATCCCAGAAAAATAGGCAGAGTTCTGGCTGCCAGCAAGGTACAGGGTTCTGTAAGCTCCTAATAGAATGTATTCTTCAAGTTTGGAAACTCAGCCATAAAATGTCATCCTGTGAAATGGATGCTAAGAGTGGATAAAGGAATATTCTCCAAAAGTCATCCCAGGGAATTACCTGCCCCTGGAGAGTATTTATAAATGTGACTCTCAAGACAAGGGAGCCCTGGGAGAAATTCTCTCCAATCTCTTTGCGAAGATTTCCATCTCAAATATGGCCAATATCCATGGCGCTGCCTGCTTGTTCACTCTAAGATGTGTATCATACAGCAATTTGTCATAATGGGAGAATTGGCAATCAATGAAAGATACTGCAAAGAGGAGAGGTAGATCATGCAGAATTCATTAAAGAGCCTTCTGCTGTGTCTGAGGAATGGAGTCCTGGGGGCGTTCTCACCAGGTAGCGGGACAACGGGAACCAGCTGCTCCCAGTTCGGTTTTTTCATGAACTTCACTTCATATGTCCTATAGGGCCTCTTCTGCAGTGACCTTCCCTCCAGATACTTCCCAAATGGTCTCTAGTGCATCCTTAAAGTGCAGTGACTCATTGCAACAGGTTTTTTTTTTTTTTTTTTTTTTTTTACTGTGTGCCTCTCTGCCATATCTAGACACAGGGCAACAGTAATTAACAGGACTTTGCCCTCATGGAGCTTATTCTAAAGTGGGAAATGACAGTCATTGCTACAAGCATAATGAACTTTAAAAAAGAAGACCAACGAATTCTTGGATCTTCCAGAGGGAGAGGGCCCTAGCATGGGTAGTTCTGGTGGAAGAGAACTGAAGCAAAGCAGAGAGCTTTGTCCTAGCCAAGTTGTCAAGGCAAATTGCTACTTTTAATTGAAATTATTTGGGACTTTTCAGACATTAAAAATTGATTCTATATTTAAAAAACCCTGAAATGTAGGTAACATTATCACCTCTATTTTATAATTGAATAAATTGAGACTCAGAGGTTAAATAACCTTCCCAGAGACATGTTTCAAAAGAAAAGTAGAACTGGGGGGAAAACCTGGAACTGTCTCAAAATGGTAATTTTCCCATCACAGAACATTGCTCTGAGGTACTTTATCCCAGAAAAATAGGCAGAGTTCTGGCTGCCAGCAAGGTACAGGGTTCTGTAAGCTCCTAATAGAATGTATTCTTCAAGTTTGGAAACTCAGCCATAAAATGTCATCCTGTGAAATGGATGCTAAGAGTGGATAAAGGAATATTCTCCAAAAGTCATCCCAGGGAATTACCTGCCCCTGGAGAGTATTTATAAATGTGACTCTCAAGACAAGGGAGCCCTGGGAGAAATTCTCTCCAATCTCTTTGCGAAGATTTCCATCTCAAATATGGCCAATATCCATGGCGCTGCCTGCTTGTTCACTCTAAGATGTGTATCATACAGCAATTTGTCATAATGGGAGAATTGGCAATCAATGAAAGATACTGCAAAGAGGAGAGGTAGATCATGCAGAATTCATTAAAGAGCCTTCTGCTGTGTCTGAGGAATGGAGTCCTGGGAGCTTTCTCACCAGGTAGCGGGACAACGGGAACCAGCTGCTCTAGTTCGGTGCCACTGACCTCCTTCCCCTTGATTCTGGTTCTCTTCTCCCTAAGAAAACTTCTGACTTGAACTTCACTTCCTTGCTGGGAAGAGATTTCAATAGGCATCCACCATATGTCTTGGTTCTATTAACAACCATATTTCCAGGGTCAATGTGTTGGTTTACAGTGTGGATCGATCCTCCTGGATCTGACTTCACTCCTGGGAGAACTGACGAACACTGGCATCTTGGGCTTGCAGTTTTCTGATGCCAGTGTCATGGTGACTCCAGGAAGGTGAAAAGAATTCATGAGGGTGTAAGAGTGGACTTTGGATCCACTCCTTAAGATAAGGGGGCTCTAGCATGTTATTTCTGTTTTCCAATGGCTTGCCCACTGGCTTTGTTGACCTCACTGGGAACAAGCACCCCATCCACTCCCTCATTAACAAATGCAAGCATGTGTCGTCTACTCGTGTACTTCTTTACACCTTTGTGTATTCACCCAGCATGTTGGTATACTCATAATCATATGTTAACAGATTCATGTACTCATCCATGAATTCATTTGATCAAGTACTTTTTAAGCTCACATTCTCTGTCAAACTCTTTGCCAGATGCTGTAGGAGGAATGAAGTTTCATGAGAAATAATCACTGTCTTCAAGCAGCTTACAACCTGGGAAGATTCTATCTCTACTGGAAATCCTGAACCTCAAATTACTTTCCACCTTTGGAGTACCTTGGCTAAGAAATTATAATAGAACCACTTGCTGACAGTCACTCGTGGTGTGGCTCTAGTTCTCTTTCACACACACACACACACACACACACATGCACACACACACACACACACACACAACTAAGCTTTGAGACTGTGGTTCAGGACAGGAGAGTGGTTCAGGAGAGGACATTTGTGGGGCAGCACCAGATTTCTGGAAATATCCTTAGGGCTCTTCTTTTTTTGTATATTGCTATCAGAAAATTGGACATATGAGAGGAAGAAGGGACTTTGAATTTCCTTCCATCTTGTCCCCATGGACCTTTTATGAACTTAAATATACTCAGAAGCCTATTAGATGTTCTAACTGCCTCTCTAATTCTGACATTTTAAGCCTTAAGAGAACAAAATCTCTTTTTGGGAAGCACCTGGCAAGGCATCTGGTTATAACAGCCAAAACTCAACCAACCAATGAACCAAACAATATTAACCAAGTAGAATAAAGAATGTCCCTTCCTCTTTCTGTGAACATTATACTTACCCTAAGCAGGGATAGGGTCACTGAATCTCTTTCAATTGTGTGTTTCTAGTATTTGTTCCTAAAAATGGATCACATATGTGCTGTGGCTGAGGTATGTGGTCTACTCTGGCACTGTTGGATTAGAAGGGATAGTGATGCCATGTGGTGAGAGATATTAGCAAAAGGTCTGGTCTTGCCTGATGTGGATGGCAGCTGCTGCTGTGTGTGCCACTGGAGCTCTGGGGTACTGGAGCTGTAGTCCGTCTGTTTTGGTCAGCTCTGACTTGGGCTCCAGCATGTTATTTCTGTTTTCCAATGGCTTGCCCACTGGCTTTGTTGACCTCACTGGGAACAAGCACCCCATCCACTCCCTCATTAACAAATGCAAGCATGTGTCGTCTACTCGTGTACTTCTTTACACCTTTGTGTATTCACCCAGCATGTTGGTATACTCATAATCATATGTTAACAGATTCATGTACTCATCCATGAATTCATTTGATCAAGTACTTTTTAAGCTCACATTCTCTGTCAAACTCTTTGCCAGATGCTGTAGGAGGAATGAAGTTTCATGAGAAATAATCACTGTCTTCAAGCAGCTTACAACCTGGGAAGATTCTATCTCTACTGGAAATCCTGAACCTCAAATTACTTTCCACCTTTGGAGTACCTTGGCTAAGAAATTATAATAGAACCACTTGCTGACAGTCACTCGTGGTGTGGCTCTAGTTCTCTTTCACACACACACACACACACACACACACACACACACACATGCATACACACACACACACAACTAAGCTTTGAGACTGTGGTTCAGGACAGGAGAGTGGTTCAGGAGAGGACATTTGTGGGGCAGCACCAGATTTCTGGAAATATCCTTAGGGCTCTTCTTTTTTTGTATATTGCTATCAGAAAATTGGACATATGAGAGGAAGAAGGGACTTTGAATTTCCTTCCATCTTGTCCCCATGGACCTTTTATGAACTTAAATATACTCAGAAGCCTATTAGATGTTCTAACTGCCTCTCTAATTCTGACATTTTAAGCCTTAAGAGAACAAAATCTCTTTTTGGGAAGCACCTGGCAAGGCATCTGGTTATAACAGCCAAAACTCAACCAACCAATGAACCAAACAATATTAACCAAGTAGAATAAAGAATGTCCCTTCCTCTTTCTGTGAACATTATACTTACCCTAAGCAGGGATAGGGTCACTGAATCTCTTTCAATTGTGTGTTTCTAGTATTTGTTCCTAAAAATGGATCACATATGTGCTGTGGCTGAGGTATGTGGTCTACTCTGGCACTGTTGGATTAGAAGGGATAGTGATGCCATGTGGTGAGAGATATTAGCAAAAGCTCTGGTCTTGCCTGATGTGGATGGCAGCTGCTGCTGTGTGTGCCACTGGAGCTCTGGGGTACTGGAGCTGTAGTCCGTCTGTTTTGGTCAGCTCTGACTTGGGCTCTCAGATGTCCTCTTGTCTCTGCTGGGTCAGGTTAAGGTCAGAAATAAGACCTTTTCACTTTCCCGTTCGCTGTTGATCACTGGATTGCTGATCGACACTGGTACCTGTTTTGAACCAGGTCCATAGTGACTCTGAACTCCTTTTTATTTTTAGAATCTCCTATAGGATTAGCTTACTCCTACCACTTTCTTTTGGCCTGTGGTTGGACAAAGACGACACTGTTTTAAATTTTGTGGGGCCACTGTCAGAGCCAATGCTGTGGACCTGGATGGATGAATCAAGCTCTTCTTGCTTTGGAGACCCCTTGGCAGGGGTTCTTCTGAGAGTGGGAGCTGTGATGGAGGCAGCTGCCAGGAAGCGAAGGGCAATGGTCTTTACTACTCATGGCTAGACATCCCCTATGTTTAGTAATAACCATGGGTGGGGTGCATGGTGCTGACCTGAACTTCCTTTCCACCTGGAAGCCTCTACCACCCAGGGTTCTAATCCTTCTCCATAGACAGGTGACCAGAGGAACTGCTTCTAGAGAGGTAGATTTCTCTTTTAGCTACTCTGTGTCTTATTTGATATTCTGAGCAAGAGGCATAGGCTTATCAGTTGTTAACAGGTGAGTCAACTGGCTCTATAGACCGATTCCCTGCACCAAAGGTGTGACTACAGCATTCTTTCCAATGAACAAAGATGCATTATTAGAGCTGAACGGTGGACAGGACTCAGGGCTGACAGAAGCAAACAGAAAAGTGGGAACTCAATGTCCCCTCCCTGTTTCTAGATATCTTATTCTCCCAAAGTAGTTATGAACTGACTGGCAAGGTGTCTTTGGATATGGTTCCCCATTCTGGCTGTATCTTAGCATCTCCTGGGGAAACCTTTAAAGAAATATTAATGCTTTGCCATGATCCCTAGGAATTTTCATTTAATTGTTCAATGACATAAAAGTGCAAGGGATAGGATGCCATGTGGTGAGAGATATTAGAAAAGCTGCTGCTGTGTGTGCCCCACTGGAGCTCTGGGGTACTGGAGCTGTAGTCCGTCTGTTTTGGTCAGCTCTGACTTGGGCTCTCAGATGTCCTCTTGTCTCTGCTGGGTCAGGTTAAGGTCAGAAATAAGACCTTTTCACTTTCCCGTTCGCTGTTGATCACTGGATTGCTGATCGACACTGGTACCTGTTTTGAACCAGGTCCATAGTGACTCTGAACTCCTTTTTATTTTTAGAATCTCCTATAGGATTAGCTTACTCCTACCACTTTCTTTTGGCCTGTGGTTGGACAAAGACGACACTGTTTTAAATTTTGTGGGGCCACTGTCAGAGCCAATGCTGTGGACCTGGATGGATGAATCAAGCTCTTCTTGCTTTGGAGACCCCTTGGCAGGGGTTCTTCTGAGAGTGGGAGCTGTGATGGAGGCAGCTGCCAGGAAGCGAAGGGCAATGGTCTTTACTACTCATGGCTAGACATCCCCTATGTTTAGTAATAACCATGGGTGGGGTGCATGGTGCTGACCTGAACTTCCTTTCCACCTGGAAGCCTCTACCACCCAGGGTTCTAATCCTTCTCCATAGACAGGTGACCAGAGGAACTGCTTCTAGAGAGGTAGATTTCTCTTTTAGCTACTCTGTGTCTTATTTGATATTCTGAGCAAGAGGCATAGGCTTATCAGTTGTTAACAGGTGAGTCAACTGGCTCTATAGACCGATTCCCTGCACCAAAGGTGTGACTACAGCATTCTTTCCAATGAACAAAGATGCATTATTAGAGCTGAACGGTGGACAGGACTCAGGGCTGACAGAAGCAAACAGAAAAGTGGGAACTCAATGTCCCCTCCCTGTTTCTAGATATCTTATTCTCCCAAAGTAGTTATGAACTGACTGGCAAGGTGTCTTTGGATATGGTTCCCCATTCTGGCTGTATCTTAGCATCTCCTGGGGAAACCTTTAAAGAAATATTAATGCTTTGCCATGATCCCTAGGAATTTTCATTTAATTGTTCAATGACATAAAAGTGCAAGGGATAATCTGGGAAAACAGCCCTCAAGAGGGCTTAGGAGGAGATGCTCAGAATAGGGAGTTGAGAGGAAAGAGTTCCCAGTGGTAGAATCACTGAGCTGGCTGGAGCATAGGGGCAGGGCTGATGAGACAGCAAGTCACCAAGTGCCAAAGCATAGGCATGTGGTCTTTGTTGGGACGGGGAAAGGGAGAGGACCCACATCTTCAGACACAGTCTGACTTCAGACTGGAGGCAGGAAGGGCTGGTGGAGGAATCCAAAGGAAGGGATCTCAGAGGAGGGAAGTCTGAGGTCAGCTCTTAGAGGAAAGGCATTCAGCACAAAGTGGGAGGGCCTTGATTCTCCAGAGATCTTGGAAAACCCATATGGAGGACCTATGCATTTCATGAAATTCCGTGGATTTCATGATACCAAATGAGCGTCATTAGGTAAGCCTTTTAACCTCACAGAAGACAAGTCTCCTCAACTCTGGAGTGGATAGAGATTTTTTGCAAAGAAATAATATGAAGATCAGATGCTGCTTGGTCCCCGCAATAGAACTAAGTCAGGATCTGTAAGATTCAATTTCTTTCCCTTCCCTAAAAAAGTTTTTTTTTCCCATAGAGAACAAAGTAGTAGTTACTAGTGGGGATGGATGAAGGGCAATATAGGGGTGGAGAAGTGGAGAGAACAAACTGTCGGGTGTAAGACAGGCTACAAGGATGTATGGTACAATACGAGGAATATAGCCAACACTTACAGTAATAACTGTAAATGTAAATTTAACTTTAAAATTATATAAAAATTAATTAAAAATAAAACAATTTAAAAAAGATGGTATCTCTTTCCAGCTCTACATGGCTTTGGCTTGTACTAATTGTGTACAAACCTGATTCCTTTCATATGATACAATGTGGTTGAGAATTTGAAAAAGCCATGTGTGAGTGTGTGAAGGGCAGGAGTGGAAGAAGATCTGAGAAAAGGAGAATAAGAAAGGCCTGGGCAAATGTAGGGAGAAGATCAGGAAAAATGGGCTTAGGATCTGGTAGGCAGTGACTTTGCCATGATCCCTAGGAATTTTCATTTAATTGTTCAATGACATAAAAGTGCAAGGGATAATCTGGGAAAACAGCCCTCAAGAGGGCTTAGGAGGAGATGCTCAGAATAGGGAGTTGAGAGGAAAGAGTTCCCAGTGGTAGAATCACTGAGCTGGCTGGAGCATAGGGGCAGGGCTGATGAGACAGCAAGTCACCAAGTGCCAAAGCATAGGCATGTGGTCTTTGTTGGGACGGGGAAAGGGAGAGGACCCACATCTTCAGACACAGTCTGACTTCAGACTGGAGGCAGGAAGGGCTGGTGGAGGAATCCAAAGGAAGGGATCTCAGAGGAGGGAAGTCTGAGGTCAGCTCTTACAGGAAAGGCATTCAGCACAAAGTGGGAGGGCCTTGATTCTCCAGAGATCTTGGAAAACCCATATGGAGGACCTATGCATTTCATGAAATTCCGTGGATTTCATGATACCAAATGAGCGTCATTAGGTAAGCCTTTTAACCTCACAGAAGACAAGTCTCCTCAACTCTGGAGTGGATAGAGATTTTTTGCAAAGAAATAATATGAAGATCAGATGCTGCTTGGTCCCCGCAATAGAACTAAGTCAGGATCTGTAAGATTCAATTTCTTTCCCTTCCCTAAAAAAGTTTTTTTTCCCATAGAGAACAAAGTAGTAGTTACTAGTGGGGATGGATGAAGGGCAATATAGGGGTGGAGAAGTGGAGAGAACAAACTGTCGGGTGTAAGACAGGCTACAAGGATGTATGGTACAATACGAGGAATATAGCCAACACTTACAGTAATAACTGTAAATGTAAATTTAACTTTAAAATTATATAAAAATTAATTAAAAATAAAACAATTTAAAAAAGATGGTATCTTTTTCCAGCTCTACATGGCTTTGGCTTGTACTAATTGTGTACAAACCTGATTCCTTTCATATGATACAATGTGGTTGAGAATTTGAAAAAGCCATGTGTGAGTGTGTGAAGGGCAGGAGTGGAAGAAGATCTGAGAAAAGGAGAATAAGAAAGGCCTGGGCAAATGTAGGGAGAAGATCAGGAAAAATGGGCTTAGGATCTGGTAGGCAGTGAGTGGACTGATGCCGTGTACGTAGGTGGGCTCCAAGTACATAGCTCTGACCATGCGTGTCCCCACCAAGAAATGATGCCCCACACTGACTGGTCCATGTTAGGGCATGATGCTTTGTAGGTGGCTGCCCCTGCTATCAAACTGACAACCTTGGGACTTCCCTGGTGGTTCACTGGCTAAGACTCCACGTTCCCAATGTAAGGGGCCCATGTTCAATCCTAGGTCAGGAAATTAGCTACCATATGCTGCACTAACAGTTTGCATGCTGTGACTAAAGATCCTTCATGTTGAAATGAAGACTGAAGATCCTGAGTGCTGAAGACCTGGTGCAGTCAAATAAATAAATAAACATTAAAAAACCTATAGTAACAAACCCTACAACCACAAGCTGAGGAGGCATCCTGATTTCTGAGTCTACATAGCTTTGAGCATCAAGAAGTCAGAGCAATAGTCTCCTTTTATACCCAAGGTACAGGTTCTCTTGGGCTTTATAGATGCATCCTCCACTCTCTGTGGGATCTCATTCAGAGGTACCACAGCGTGTACACATAAGATGTTTGTCTACATATTTAAAAAGTCATGTTTGAGCAAAAACATGCCTCTTTTTGGAAGAAAAGGACAGCAGCTTGACCAAAACCCAAGGGGTTCCCCTAGATTTCAATTTTACAACTAGCTTATAGAGCTCAGCCTTTCAGGGTCAGTTTCTCCCCCTGGACACTGGGGGAAGACAAGCTGGTTTCACAGCATCAGGAGCACTAGAAGTTATGTGAAACATTCAGCCAATAGGAAGAAAAAATAAACAAGGCAACTTCTTTAGAATGGATACATAAGAGCAGTTTCATATTTCTTTCCCTTATGGGTTTCAGATTTTGTGGAATTGTTCTCTGGATGAAATATGGTTTCCTTAAAAGTTCCCACTGCTGTGTGTGTCAATATGACTGACAGGTTGATGGGTAACTCCTTAGCTCTTCAGTGGCTGTTGTTTTTCCACGTTGAGGTGGTAAAGGGGAAATGCAGTCACTTGTGTGAAAAAAAGAAAATATCAAGACCCTCAGTGCCTTCCACGGTGCTGAGAACAAGTGAAATGTTCAGAGCACAGGTGGATGTGGGAATGGGAAGGAGAAAAAAGGACCCTAAGCAATTTTTACTTTGTATATTTAGATTCAGAAAAAGTGGTTGATTTTGGAGAAGAAAAAAACCTGGAGGAGCAAATGTCCTAATTGTTTGAGAGTTCTGGGTGGTGTAGACATGACAGCAATGATTTAATGATGCCAAGAGCCAGATCTTGTAGAGACTTCCCAGGAGGCCCAGTGGTTAAGACTCTGCACTTCCTGTGCAAGGGGGGAAAGTTTGGTCCCTGGTTGGGGAACTAAGATCTCTGTATATCATGATGTAGGGCAAAAAAAAAAAAAGCCATACCTTGTAAATGGATCACAGAGGACATTTATACAAATACCTTCCTGTGAGGCATTGCACACCTGGAGAAAGTCAGGTAAAGAGATGCAGGTGACCAAGCTATGCCCTGGATCCCAACTCACCTGCTTCTAACCATAAGGGTCCTGCTACTGCACCAAATTCAGTCCAAATAGTTGCAAACATGTTATAAAAAAAAAAAAAACATTGCTTGACTCTGATACCATCAGGGAGGCCAGAGACCTGAGTCTGCCAGGCTTTTGCCTCCGCTCCATCTTGTGCATTGACTGCCCTTTGCTTTTTCCTATCACAGTCTCCAGAAGAGGAAATGGGAATGTCACACAAGTCATCCAGTCTTTAAACTTAGTATTCTTGATTGTGCATTGCAATGATATCACTATCAGTGGGTCAGTGTGCCTAGGCAACCTCTGCTCTTATTGTGGTCAAGCCTAGACCAATCCTTTCAGCCAAAAGGAAGTCCTTTTTAGCTGGAATGAATGTGGGTAGGGGAAAGACATGACTTGGAAGTCTTTCCGCCTGTGTACATTCTCTGCTTCTGCTATCCTTTATCCACAGGGGCTTGGGCATGTTATCTTGCTGGCCTCTCTGAGCCTCAGCTTCCTCTTTTGTAAAAATAAAGCTAATACATATTTCCTTGTATTATTGTGAAGATTAAACTGGAGAGTTTATGTGCAGTCCAATAAACTATAGCTGTTTTTCTTTCTGGGCACTGTCTTTGGAGAATTAGATGCTACATTTGCTGTTTAGAATCCAGTACAGAGAATCCCAGGCTACAAATTATATGGTGTTGGTAATATACAGACAAACAGTCCTGCCACCGCCACCATTCACCGCATTCATCTCTCTGTAGGTTACAGAGGACAGTGAGATTGAATGGCATTAAGTTATCCTATGGCTGTCAGTTCCAACTAAAGGTGATACATTTTTATCAGATGAATGTAAAGTTGAGAGTTTTGCAAGAAAAGAGCTTATACTTAGGAAGAATTGAATAATTGGTAGTGGTGATTATGATGATTAAAGCATTATAATGGCATCTGCCTCATGCACTCGAAGGCTTACTTGTCTGCTGGAGGACAATACTGCTCCCTGAGTTCCACGTCAAAATTAACTTCTCTACAACCTTCCATTTCTATGTCCAGGCATTCCCCCCAACTCCACTGCTTCAGGTGTCTCTTCTCAAGGCCCCTTGTCATGCTCAAGAATATGTTTTCAGCAGCTGTTTCTGATGGCCGCGTCCCCTGTAGGCGCTAGGTTCTGGCTGGTTCATGTTAATCCTTTTCAACCCCCTTGGGAGTCCCATAAGGGTCCACAAGCCACTCTCTGGTCTCATTTCTGGCTCCTTCATTGTCTTGTGTTCCTGCCTGCACCTTTTGAATTTTTTCCTAGTCTTTTCCTCCTCATAATCCTCCTGCCTTTCCCATACCTCAGTAAGTCAGTCACATCCTAAATCATCAAACAAATATTTGCATTTCAGGATGCCAATTTGCACTGTAGTCCCTCCTGCTGCATTGAGGACTGGCCATTCTTGAATCCACACTTTTCTCCACAGCCACACATGATCAGTGATTTACAGTATCTCTTTTTCCACAGACTCAGTCCCAAGAAATGTCTTTCCTGGCTTTTGGTGGGATACTATTCCCCTGATTCAGACAGGCAGGCCTGGACTTCCCTTTTCTGAAAGCTACCTGGAGTTTTTCAGTGTTTCAGATTTGTGATCAGGGTCAGGAGGGTGAGGAGGCTTCAGGGAGGAGGTGGTATTTGAACTGGACCTAACATATGGGAAGATCTGTGCAGATGGCAGCTGGGATGTGGAAGGGGGCATTTGGGCTGCAGGATAGTGGGTGAGGATCAAGTGTCCAGGATCAAGCTCAGAACAGGGAGATGCATAGGCTGGGGGGCAGCTGGCCTAAGAGATGGGTCAGGGAAGAAAGGCGAGTGATGCTGAGGGGTGCAGGGGTCAGGCTGTCACGTCTGCACCTAATTAAGCTGAGAGTGGGGGCCACGGAAGGTGTTTGGGTATTGAAATATCCAGGGAAAAGAGAGCCTAAAACTAGAAGTTAGTGATTGAAAGATTCTTCCTGACCTTCTGCCACAGTCCAAAGAGCAAACATTCTAAGGAATAAAGGATATAAACCAGATTACAAGAGGCTAGGAGTGAGGAGGGAAGGATGGGAGAAAAACTTTGTCTTTTAGTTTGATTGTCAGAGAGCTAGGGAGAGGAAGAACTTGACAATGTTCTGGATCAACAGAAGGTTTTCCAGGAAAATATGATAAACATAAGTGAGGAGGAGAGATGAAAGAGGTAAGAAGGGGAGGAGCTGATCAGCAGGGATGGCCAGACAAGAGCCCTCAGAGCTGTGGGGCCCTCAGAGCCCTGGTGGAAAGGCTGGTCTGGGACAGGTGAGAGGGAAGGGATCTTGTTCTGCAGAGAGCAGACCACTGATGGGCCATGAGGAGAGATTCTGAGAGAGCTTAGGGATGATGGGATCCCTCGGTAGAACAGGGAAGAGTGGTAGCAGTGAGGTCTGGCCATTTTGGAGAGTGGGGCTCTTTGGGAGCCTCATATGTGGGAAGGTACAGAATGAGCCAGAGACTGATAACATGGGACAGGGTCCTGGGAAGAGGTTATTGAGCTGAAGTCATGGAATGTCATGCCTTAATTTTGAATACAAGGTCATCCTTATTTTTTTATTTAATAGTTAAAATTGGGTCTAGCTAGTAACTCAACAATCCAGGGTCCTGCATCTCCTCCCTTCTGACATTTGCCCTGTAGCATCATCCCTCCTCAGGGCTTCCTTCTCTCCAGCCAGCCTCCCTGATTCCTTTAAGATCTCAGTTAGTGATCAGTCTGTCCCATGGTACAAGTGGCTTCTACAGATGGAATGAACACATCAGTTCTTCTCTGATACTCACTTCCTATTTCTTTCTGCAAATGGAGATAATTAACTGAATTGCTTTTCACAGTTCAATTTCAAGGGCTTCACAGGCTCTTAGCAGTTTCCTGCAAATTTCGTACATATTTTTCCTATCGAGGAGGTATTTGTTTCAAAGAGGCAAAACCTAGTCCTGTTTTCCTTTCTTCACTAAACTCGCATTAGGCCATTCCTTGGGGCCACTGACTAACTGAATCTTTTCTTTCTTTCTTTTTTTAAAATACAAGTAGAGCTCCTATAATATCTAAAATGCAAAGTTCCTATCATTCCAATCTGAAACCATTATTAGAAATAAGGATTTAGCTGATGTCATTTATAATTATATTTATATTCTGAGATTATTCTAATTCTGTAATTATATTTTGACATGGATATTTTCTTTTTTTAGGAGTGCATACTAGAACCTCTCAACACAAATGCAGAGAAAGGATATTTATAATTTAATGACAGCATATACTTTCCAGTATCTACAGGGACTCTTAACTTTTCAAAGGAAACGTTAATCAAATTGATGATGAAATGATATTAGCGATGGCAATGATTTTTCGACAGTAAGAAAACATTCACCATGCTAGCTAACCCCATGCATATGTAGGCAAGAGCAGGTCACGCGCATACAGGCACACAATTACTTTTCTCCTCGAGAAACACTGTCTATTCCAGTATCACAAGCCTGCCCTCACTGTGGCCCCATCGTTCGCACGACTCACTTCCTTCCTGCCGAGTCCTTGGACCTGAGTGTGAAATCTCGGAGGTTCGCCCCCAGGTCTACAGCCCTCTTTGACACGAGGCCAACTTCTCTTCTTACCCGCACCTCTGATCCGAGCCTGCACTGCGAGGGTCCTGCCCTGACCCCGTCTTGGAGGTTCCTCCCCTGTGTCCGCGCCTACCTGGCAGGCCCAGGATGGTGAAGTAGGGCCGGCACTCGGTGAAGCCCGAGCTCTGCTGCACGCAGCTGCGCCAGAGCCCTTCGTACTGAAACACGGCGGTGACGGGGTTGTCGTACAGGTCCTGGGTGCTCCACATGTCCATCCCCGTGGCAGCGATGCAGCCGGCCAGGCCCAAGATGGACAACAGGAAACCCACCACCTGGCAGGTGGTGGTGGACATGGCCCAGGTTCCCGTGCTCCCGCCCCGCGGCCGCCTTCCTCCAGCCAGGCTCCCGGGGAGCTGCTCTGATCAGATGGTTTCCCTCAGTCCTGGGTGTTTGCTCACAGTGTTTTCCTTAGATAGTTCAGTTTCACTCTTGGTTCAAGGAATTAGTTTTTCATTTGTTAGGGAGCAGTCCCAAGAGGCACTTAGGGAGTGGCGCGGGCCCAGTTGGTTTGAGGGCGTGGCGGTCTGAGTGGACCCCCGCCCCATCCGGCTCAGTCTCTGCCCAGAGCTCGCAGCCATCTGGGCAAGAAGCACAGCGGAGACCCACGTCCCTCCAGCCCTCACAATACAAGACCCTTCCTTGAGGCTCTGCTCGTCACCGGAAACCACGTCGACCGACCTCACTTAAAAAACGTAGCCCTGGAAATCTCCGTCTCTTCACAGCTCCTAAATCACACCACAATGACATCTTTGCATTTTGATCCTACACACATGGATAGATCAGGTATTATTATTCCCCGTCCAGATTTTTGGGGGGAGTGGGTGGTGAATCAAGGAAGGTACAAATAGATTAAGGAACTTGTCCCTGCCTTGAACCACAGCTGCTTAATTTAAAAGATGGCAAAGGTAGACCTCCTATAGGTCTCAACTACTAGTCTGGGGCTTTTTCTCTGTTTCCATATGGAGGGGCTAGGGCAGGCAAAGCTGCCCCACTTTTGAGAGCAGGAAGTCAAATCCTAGAGCTATCCTCTCCATCCACAGGAATTGGATTTGGGATGGGAAGAAGCAGGGCATCGTGTGAACCTCAATCTTTCACTCTTGCTGCGAGAGCCACATGAAGACCATGAGGCAGGCAGACACAGAAGTTCCAGGAAGGGCCAGGAAGAGGAAAGAAGGCAGGCTGGGCCAGGGACCCTGACCTGGTCACTGAGAGGTCTGGCCTCTGCTCCACATGCCACACGCTGGGTGATTTGGGACAAATGGCCCTGCTTCTGTGGGTCCCAGTGTTTTCATAACATGGGCAGAGTAACCTAGAATACTTCTGAAGGCTTTCAGGTTCATACACTGTTCTCTTCTACATTTTGCAAAAGAGTCTTTACTACAGTTGGTCAGAATATCAGGAATTACAGAATCATACAAAACAGAGATTTGGCCAGAGGTCAGCCGTTGGTTAGCTTTATCTACATAAGTTGTCTTTAGAATTATGGTAGAGAATTGATGGACCTGCTGCTTCCTCTGGTGGTGTGTGTCTGGTCTCTGAACTGAGATATGTTTTCACAACACTTTCCTCAAGTCTGGATGTCAAGTCAAGGCCCTGATACCCCTCCCCCCAGCCCCCCAGTCTCTGGGCTGTGCAAGTTCTCCAGGAAACAAGCCTGTGCATCTAGACATTTCAATGTTATCTTTGGTGCACCCAGCCACCACTCCCACGGCTTTATTCCCAGCAAAGGCAGAAAGCAAATATGCAAGGTCTCCCCTCTGATTCAAATGGAGGTGCTGCTCCCTTCAACTGCACACATTGCTTTAGTTTCTGGGATCAGGCTTTGTAGAGAAAAAAGAATGAGCCAGAAAGCCCTGAAGGAGAGAGTAGGCAAGAGCTATATGACTTAGGTGAAGTCCTATTGGTGGCTCTGTACTGCCTGAACTGAGCTACAAGGGCAGGTCTAAAAGATGGGGAGGGGCCAGCTGGGAAAAGTGACTCTGATCTCCCCTGGTGGATGGGGAAATGTTGTTAGATTGGAAAATGTTGAAATCATTCAGGAATGATTCTGCCACTGTTTCTGTGAACAGAGCTCATTTTACTCTCATTTCAACTAAGAGTAGAGTTTTTTAATGCATAAAGCAATCTAAAGAGTAAAGAGAAAAATTAAAAAGAAGCGGGCCGAAGAGGCTAGACCTCAATCTTTCACTTTCTTGTTTTTGAGAGCCACATGAAGACCATGAGGCAGGCAGACACAGAAGTTCCAGGAAGGGCCAGGAAGAGGAAAGAAGGTAGGCTGGGCCAGGGACCCTGACCTGGTCACTGAGAGGTCTGGCCTCTGCTCCACATGCCACACGCTGGATGATTTGGGACAAATGGCCCTGCTTCTGTGGGTCCCAGTGTTTTCATAACATGGGCAGAGTAACCTAGAATACTTCTGAATGCTTTCAGGTTCATACACTGTTCTCTTCTACATTTTGCAAAAGAGTCTTTACTACAGTTGGTCAGAATATCAGGAATTACAGAATCATACAAAACAGAGATTTGGCCAGAGGTCAGCCGTTGGTTAGCTTTATCTACATAAGTTGTCTTTAGAATTATGGTAGAGAATTGATGGACCTGCTGCTTCCTCTGGTGGTGTGTGTCTGGTCTCTGAACTGAGATATGTTTTCACAACACTTTCCTCAAGTCTGGATGTCAAGTCAAGGCCCTGATACCCCTCCCCCCAGCCCCCCAGTCTCTGGGCTGTGCAAGTTCTCCAGGAAACAAGCCTGTGCATCTAGACATTTCAATGTTATCTTTGGTGCACCCAGCCACCACTCCCACGGCTTTATTCCCAGCAAAGGCAGAAAGCAAATATGCAAGGTCTCCCCTCTGATTCAAATGGAGGTGCTGCTCCCTTCAACTGCACACATTGCTTTAGTTTCTGGGATCAGGCTTTGTAGAGAAAAAAGAATGAGCCAGAAAGCCCTGAAGGAGAGAGTAGGCAAGAGCTATATGACTTAGGTGAAGTCCTATTGGTGGCTCTGTACTGCCTGAACTGAGCTACAAGGGCAGGTCTAAAAGATGGGGAGGGGCCAGCTGGGAAAAGTGACTCTGATCTCCCCTGGTGGATGGGGAAATGTTGTTAGATTGGAAAATGTTGAAATCATTCAGGAATGATTCTGCCACTGTTTCTGTGAACAGAGCTCATTTTACTCTCATTTCAACTAAGAGTAGAGTTTTTTAATGCATAAAGCAATCTAGAAGAGTTTGGTTTCCAGTTGTTTATTTTATGGTCTTGACTACCAAAATGTAGATTAAAAATGGAAAAATTAAAAAGAAGCGGTTACTATAGTAATCTAGTCTCATTCATGGCAGCTTACCTTCTCACTTCCCTATGAAAATGTTTTTATGCAAAATTTCAAAACAGAAAAAAAGGCTATTCAGGTAACCATGATTTAAGTGTTCTTTCTTGTTTTAAATAGTGACAGTGACTATGTTTTTGGAGGAAGGAAAAGTTGATTTTAAAGGATAAACAAAAACTTCCTCTACTTGCAGAATACTGAATGAGTAGGGAGGAATTCTATGTCTACACATTTTTAAAAATAGGAAACAGGTATTTACATGCTTTAAAACACGTGAAAGACCGGGTTTTTCACTTGCAGGTAGTTTTTCCGTGCTCCAAAATGAGTGAACTGCTGCTTTAGCTGTCACTGCCAAAGAGCAAGTTGAAGTCCACAGAGGAACATCTGACTTCCTTGTTTGTGGCAATGCTCACCATGCTCAGTTGCTTCCATTGTGTTCAACTTTGTGCGACCCCATGAACTGTAGCCCGCCAGGCTCCTCTGTCCATGGGGTTTCTCAGGCAAGAACACTGGAGTGGGTTGCTATTTCCTTCTCCAGGGGATCTTCCTAACCTAGGGATCCAAGTCGTGTCTCTTACATTTCCTGCATTGGCAGGCGAGTTCTTTACCATTGAGCCACCAGGAAAGCCCCAGTGGACTTTGTTAAAATATATTAAATGTATCTTTAATGATAGTGATAGTTTGTGGCCTGATTATAATGGTATATAATAATGAAGATAACAATTCATGGTCTGATTTTGTTTAACAATAATGGGGTTGTTTCAACTTTGTTTAATCTCCTTTAAAATGGAGCAAAAATTTTTGCTGATTCTTCAGGGGAAACTTCCCAATATTTAACTTTAAATATAATCTGGAGTTGCCATTTCAGGTTATACATTTCCAGGAGCTTATATTATTTTACTGATATTGGCAAGAACATTTTCCTTACCTTTTCTTTACCTCATTATAAAAACATTAATATAACAATATCTATGCTAATTAGGAAAAATCGTTCTCAAACAGCAATATAAAATATTATAGCTAGGAATAGGGGAGGAGTTAAGTTAGTATTGTCAGCGAAACAACTGATTCATACATCTATAGATTTTTTAAAAAAAATATTAATACACTTTATTCTTAATTTCTGACTCCACCTTTTAGTGTTCATAATAGAAAATTTAGAAGTGGGAACATTTTAGCAAATATTACTGATAATTTTAAATCCTAGACAAGATATCTGATATACTTTGTTTTTAACCTATTCTCTGCATGTATTTTTTACATAATTAAGAGATTATACAATTTATTGCTTTTCTTTTTTCACTTAATTGCATGCAATACAATTAAAGTACTTCATAAATGTTGAATTACTATTGTTCACCAAACAGCCACTATTCTTATATAATTTGAGTTTACCCCTTTCCCAGTTTTTTTTCATATGGAAAACTATGTTAATGATGAACATTTTCCATGTAACTCTTTGCCAGAATTTCTGATTACATCATTTTAAGTCCTAAGATTCCTAAGAGAGGAATTAAGGTGTCAAAAGTGTTAGGTTTTAAAAAAATCTTTTTTCTTTTTAAATCCTTTTTATGTACAGGCAGATTTTTTTCTAGGAATTTTATTCCTAGCAGTAATATTTGAAAGATCTTGCCTCACTTGAAACCCTTACCTGCATTGCGAATTTGTTAAGTTACACACAATCACTTGTTTTAATTTGCATTACTTTGATTACTAATGAGTTTTAAACTAGTTTTTATACAAATATTCATGGAACATTTGTTTTTCCTTTTCTTGAGCTATCAGTTTGTACTTCTTCCTCATATATTTGCTGGAATTTTGGCTTTTTTTTTCTATCGATTTATATGAATTCTTTTATTTGTTGAGGATCTTAATATATTATTATGATTACTAAAAATATTTTTTTCACAATGATTATTTGCTTTTAAATTCTTTTCATGGTTTTAGGAAAAATACTATGTATCCATTTATATGTTCACAGTACTTGGTGCATAATAATAATCTGTCAAATCATGTGGTAAAATTATTTTCTAGGCTTAGCAATTTATTTTCTGTTTAGAAATGATATTAGAGCTATTTTGGAATTTTAGAAAATTTAAAACTGTTTTATGTATCTTTACATTTAATCAGTCTGGAATCTATTTTGGGTTATAGTCTATCATTCTTTTTCTTCAGTCAGAAAAGCTCATGAATAATATTTAAAGCACTTATTGTATAACCTTCCCTTTCTCCATGCTTTGTAAAACCTCCTCTATCTATCTATATTAAATTCACATATATGTCTTTCTAATTTTAGACTTTACTCCATTATTTTGGGACAAAGCACACTTTTAATTATCACAGCTTTAAAATTCGGTTGAATACCTGGCAGAGTTAGCTCTCTACTATTGTATTAATATTATTCTTTAAAAAATTTCAAAGTTAATTTCATCTACTTCTTCTTATAGATAACCACTTTGTCAAGTTCCCGAAGGAAAACTCGGACTAGCATCTGAATTGGAATTCTTGTAATATTATCCATACAAGCTTAGGTTCCGTAAGAAGATCTACCTGGGTTTGAATTCTCCCCTGTGTTACTGGGCAAATTCTATAGCCTTTCTGTGCTTCAGTTTCCTCATCTATTAAACAGAAATAATACCACTACTTACCTCATAATGTTGTTGTGGAAATTCAAGTAAGTATAAAGTAACTTATGTAAATGTATACAATCATGCAAACTAGATTTAAAAATAAATTAACATATGCTGATTTCTTGAACCAATGCTTAGCACAGGGTGAGATCTCAATGCATTTTGTTATTATTAAAATTATATAGTTGGTTAAATAAATTATTTATTATACATTATTTAGGAAGAAATTCACATTACATGTTTATGAGCTTCCCTGGTAGTTCAGTGGCAAAGAATCTGCCTGCAATGAGAATCTGCAGGAGATGCAGTTTCGATCTCTGGGTCGGGAAGATTCCCTAGGGGAGGGCATGGCAACCACTCCAGTATTCGTGCCTGGAGAATCCCATGGACACAGGAGCCTGGTGGGCTACAGTCCATAGGGTCACAATGAGAAAACACGACTGAAGGACTTAGCAGCACTCATATCTTTATAATTTCTCTTTCTGGGATCCAAAAATACTATGTATCCATTTATATGTTCACAGTACTTGGTGCATAATAATAATCTGTCAAATCATGTGGTAAAATTATTTTCTAGGCTTAGCAATTTATTTTCTGTTTAGAAATGATATTAGAGCTATTTTGGAATTTTAGAAAATTTAAAACTGTTTTATGTATCTTTACATTTAATCAGTCTGGAATCTATTTTGGGTTATAGTCTATCATTCTTTTTCTTCAGTCAGAAAAGCTCATGAATAATATTTAAAGCACTTATTGTATAACCTTCCCTTTCTCCATGCTTTGTAAAACCTCCTCTATCTATATTAAATTCACATATATGTCTTTCTAATTTTAGACTTTACTCCATTATTTTGGGACAAAGCACACTTTTAATTATCACAGCTTTAAAATTCGGTTGAATACCTGGCAGAGTTAGCTCTCTACTATTGTATTAATATTATTCTTTAAAAAATTTCAAAGTTAATTTCATCTACTTCTTCTTATAGATAACCACTTTGTCAAGTTCCCGAAGGAAAACTCGGACTAGCATCTGAATTGGAATTCTTGTAATATTATCCATACAAGCTTAGGTTCCGTAAGAAGATCTACCTGGGTTTGAATTCTCCCCTGTGTTACTGGGCAAATTCTATAGCCTTTCTGTGCTTCAGTTTCCTCATCTATTAAACAGAAATAATACCACTACTTACCTCATAATGTTGTTGTGGAAATTCAAGTAAGTATAAAGTAACTTATGTAAATGTATACAATCATGCAAACTAGATTTAAAAATAAATTAACATATGCTGATTTCTTGAACCAATGCTTAGCACAGGGTGAGATCTCAATGCATTTTGTTATTATTAAAATTATATAGTTGGTTAAATAAATTATTTATTATACATTATTTAGGAAGAAATTCACATTACATGTTTATGAGCTTCCCTGGTAGTTCAGTGGCAAAGAATCTGCCTGCAATGAGAATCTGCAGGAGATGCAGTTTCGATCTCTGGGTCGGGAAGATTCCCTAGGGGAGGGCATGGCAACCACTCCAGTATTCGTGCCTGGAGAATCCCATGGACACAGGAGCCTGGTGGGCTACAGTCCATAGGGTCACAATGAGAAAACACGACTGAAGGACTTAGCAGCACTCATATCTTTATAATTTCTCTTTCTGGGATCCTGTAGTATATATTCCTTTTTCATTGATGTTTAAGTTTTTCTCAGTAAACCTCTTTTTTTCAGTTTTATTCTTGCCTAATATTTAAAGATACTATCCCAAGTGTTTAACACATATATCACTGTATTGTGTTGCTTCACAAAGAGGTCTGAGTTATTTTAATTCTCTTAATACAGTACACTCTCTCATGCCACTGTGTCTTTTCCAGTGATTTTTTTTCCTCCCTGCAAAACTGTTTACTTCTCTGTCCTCCTGGGTAACTCAGTAACTCAGCTCAGCCATTATTTCTTTTGGAAAGTCTTCTCTTCCCTCACTCATGTCTGCACCCTGTACGATACGAGGCACGGACTATGTTTTATCATGGTGATTCTTACCCGGGGCTGCTCTTGCCCCCAGGGGATATACAGCAAGTCTGGATACATTTTTGTTGTCCCAACGCGGGAGAGAAAAGGTGCTGCAACTCCCATCTAGCAGCTGGAGGCCAGAGATGCTGTTAAATATCCTGAAATGTACAGAACAGCACCCTACAGAAAAGAATTATATGGCTGAAACTATCAGTAGTGTTGATGTTGAGAAATGTTGCATTGCAATGGTTTGTTTACCCTGTGTCTCTTTTTCTAGATTTGTGAGTCTTTCCCCATGTGCAGACAGCTTGGGACATAGTACATACTCAACAAATGTTTGTTGAATGAATAAATGTTCTTTCTAGTGGCAAGATTTCTGTGTTACTGGGTTTGAATTAAAAAAAATTTTTTTTACTTTGTGTGTGTGTTACTATTATTTCCTTATTACTTCTGCATGTGTGGAAAGACCAATGGCTTTACTTTCCCTTCCTGGTCCCTGCCAAGAGGGGACCTTGTCCCAGCCTGGTCAGCCCGGGACAGGAGGGCTGCCGGTTATGGTGCCAGTGAAATGACTTTGTCTAGGAAGTCTGACTGTCAGCCTTGTATTTCCGGTTTCTCTGGAGGGTTTAGTTGTGCCTGACTTCTTCCCTCTGAGCCTAAGTATCTCTGTTTGTGTTCTTGGGAGTGTGTAGCTTCTCCATGGAAATTAAAAAATTCTGTGCTTTCATTTCAATGGCAATGGAAGTAAGTTAAAACAAGTAAGTTGCAGATTCTCGGGCTGACCACTTAGGGTCCAGGTTTACGTTGGTATTTATGATCGTGTTTACATCAGGAATCAGTGAAGAGAAAGCCTCAGCTGATACATGAACAAAGGGTTCATGCCAGCTCAGATAGATAAGGAACCAGGGGAATTTCTCCCCACCTTGTGGCACTGGCACCCAGGCTCAGTCACCTGTGCCCTGGTGGTCAATATTGCAGTAGCACCACCAGCAAGCTCTGCACGTCCTGCTTTGCCTGACTGCAACAATTAGTGGCGGGTGGCACAGTGGTAAAGAATTTGCCTGCCAATACGCGGGAGACTTGGGTTCAATCCCTGGGTTGGGAAGATCCCCTGGAGTAGGAAATAGTAACCCGCTCCCGTATTCTTGCCTGGAAAATTCAATGGACAGAGAAGCCTGTGGGGCTACAATACATACGGTCACAGAGCTGGACATGACTGAGCACACACACATGCAGATATACAGCAGAGAACTTTTCCTTCCCAGAGTCCACAGATAATTAGGTCAATAGCCTTAGAGCCACATTTCAGAAGCACCCCACCCCAACCTGACCTCGAATGAACAAAACCATTGCAAAAATCACCATGTCACAGACATCTCACCACCACAGATGCGAGAGGAGAATTCCCTGATGAAGTGGTGACTAAGTGTGAGGTATGAGTACCTCAGATTTATTAATACCACTTTGTAAAACAAACTCATGTGAATAGATAATCTGCATTCATAATACTAAAGTCAAAGCACTGAGAGAAGGAGATATACAATCAGACTGCATCTTTGTCCTGTTAAACTCCAAATGCAAACCAACAATATCGCTAACACCAAATGAATTTTGACATCTGGGTTTGCTAGTTTTTCAGAGGTATTAACATTACATTTGCAAATGTGGTTTGGATCCTTATATAAGAGTTATATGCATTAGGAATTTAAATCTATTTCTCTACGTGTACATATTAAAGTGACATTAAAATGGGTATAATTGAGAGCTCCCTTGGTGGCTCAGTGGTAAAGAATCTGCCTGCCAATGCAGGAGATATGGGCTCAATCCCTAATCTAGGAAGATCCCACATGCCTCGGAGCAACTAAGCCCAAGCACCACAACTACTGAGCCTGTGCTCTAGAGCCCGTGCTCGACAGCAAGAGAAGCCATGGCAACGAGAAGCCCAAGCACCACAAGTAGAGCACCACAAGCCCATGGAGCAACGAAGACCTGGCACAGCAAAAAACAATAAATAAAAACTAAAAAATATAAGTATAATTGAAATCAACATTGAGGGGCTGCAAGAATTTTTTTCTTTTAAAAGTGATTCTTACAATTTTTTCTTTTTGAAAAATACCTCTCTAAACTATCCAGTGGCAGGATCTCCACATATGAACACGCACAAAGGTTCTAAGAGAAGGGCCTAGAGCAGTTTCAGTCTAGCCTTGGCTTAGTTCTGTGAGTTCGGGTAAGTCACTTTGCTCTCTGAGCCTCCATACCTGCAAACTAAGTATGGCAGTGTGTGTGTGTGTATGTGTGTGTGGGGGTTGTTGACAGTTGTTGCTACTCCAGTCCTAAGACTGCAGCCTCAGTCTTGGGCAACAGGTGAGGCTGGGAGGGTGCTTGTGCAGCGGGGATTTTGGCTTTGTGTCTGAGAGCCATGGGGCTCCCTGTGAGGGCTGTGAGCTGGGACTTGGGTGCAGGTAGGACACAGACTGAATCCTAGCTCTATCTGCATGTGACCTTGGGCAAGTCACCCTAGTTCAGCTTCCTTGTTTCTGAAAGGATGGTAATAATAGCACCAAGTTCGCAGGGCACCTTATAGAGATTATACTAAATGCTTGAAGGCAGTTGTTGGCTCAAGTTCTAGCGCCGGGTCTGCCTTTGTGTGTGTCCCTTGTGAAGCCCTATGACCCCTCAGGTGTCACTCGGCTGCTCTTCCTCAGGTTGACCCTCTCCTTCAGGGCCTCTAGCTCTGCATGGACCCAGGTCTCTAAGAGATGGAGGGCTTTTTGCTTTTGAGTTGAGGGTGAATTTCAAGGGCAGTTGGTTAGACGCAGAGCTCAGGAGGATTCAGCAGGACAGAGACTCGGAAGTGGCTCACCTTTTTCCAGTCCCTTGAATCGGCCGCTGGTCACCCATGGATCTGGCTCATGTTCTTGTTTGTATCCAGGCCCTTCCTCTCTTAGTTTGGCATTCAGAACTCTCCACCATTGTCTCCATATAAACCTCCTCCTCCAACCAAAGCCATTCCTTCATTTTGACCCGAGTAGGGTAAAAGCACCCTCGAGCTTTTACCCATGCTGTTTCTCCTTCAGTGGTGCTGCCCCGTGGGATTTCCTTCTTGGAGGTCTCTTCCTGAGCTATTCATCCTCATCTCCTCTACTGAAGCATTCGCCTTCTGTCTTCCCCACTTGTCACTTTGTTACACCCAGCCTGGGGTGCACTTTCACATTTGTGGGGCCCAGGCCCATAGAATCCTGAGGCTGTCGTGAGCTCTCCATCCCCAAGTGTGGAATGCAAAGGTTCTAAGAGAAGGGCCTAGAGCAGTTTCAGTCTAGCCTTGGCTTAGTTCTGTGAGTTCGGTAAGTCACTTTGCTCTCTGAGCCTCCATACCTGCAAACTAAGTATGGCAGTGTGTGTGTGTGATGTGTGTGTGGGGGTTGTTGACAGTTGTTGCTACTCCAGTCCTAAGACTGCAGCCTCAGTCTTGGGCAACAGGTGAGGCTGGGAGGGTGCTTGTGCAGCGGGGATTTTGGCTTTGTGTCTGAGAGCCATGGGGCTCCCTGTGAGGGCTGTGAGCTGGGACTTGGGTGCAGGTAGGACACAGACTGAATCCTAGCTCTATCTGCATGTGACCTTGGGCAAGTCACCCTAGTTCAGCTTCCTTGTTTCTGAAAGGATGGTAATAATAGCACCAAGTTCGCAGGGCACCTTATAGAGATTATACTAAATGCTTGAAGGCAGTTGTTGGCTCAAGTTCTAGCGCCGGGTCTGCCTTTGTGTGTGTCCCTTGTGAAGCCCTATGACCCCTCAGGTGTCACTCGGCTGCTCTTCCTCAGGTTGACCCTCTCCTTCAGGGCCTCTAGCTCTGCATGGACCCAGGTCTCTAAGAGATGGAGGGCTTTTTGCTTTTGAGTTGAGGGTGAATTTCAAGGGCAGTTGGTTAGACGCAGAGCTCAGGAGGATTCAGCAGGACAGAGACTCGGAAGTGGCTCACCTTTTTCCAGTCCCTTGAATCGGCCGCTGGTCACCCATGGATCTGGCTCATGTTCTTGTTTGTATCCAGGCCCTTCCTCTCTTAGTTTGGCATTCAGAACTCTCCACCATTGTCTCCATATAAACCTCCTCCTCCAACCAAAGCCATTCCTTCATTTTGACCCGAGTAGGGTAAAAGCACCCTCGAGCTTTTACCCATGCTGTTTCTCCTTCAGTGGTGCTGCCCCGTGGGATTTCCTTCTTGGAGGTCTCTTCCTGAGCTATTCATCCTCATCTCCTCTACTGAAGCATTCGCCTTCTGTCTTCCCCACTTGTCACTTTGTTACACCCAGCCTGGGGTGCACTTTCACATTTGTGGGGCCCAGGCCCATAGAATCCTGAGGCTGTCGTGAGCTCTCCATCCCCAAGTGTGGAATGCAGGAGAGACTGAATTGCTGTGAGATGGAGTCTTCACCTGGTGCCTTCTGTGCAAGCTTAAGGCTTGGCCCTTCAGCCCAGTGAGAAATTCCTGGAGGAGAAACTCTAGGATCTATTTCTGGTCTTATGTACTGTGCCTACTTTACTTCATTGCCTCTCTACAGACTTTGATAAATATTTACAGAAGGCAAAAAGACACAAGATATAAAAATAAGTGTCTTCATTGTTGTAGACTCTGCTACCTGAGTGAAAGGCACTTTTAACATTCTCTACTCTTGTGACTTGAAATTTTCTTTGTTAATATGACCCAACTGTGAAGCAAACACATCCTTGTGAGGCATAGGCCAACCTGGGCATCACAGTGGGCTATGACCTGAGCCTCCTGAGTGCTGAGTCTGTGGATAATTGAAACTTGTGTGCATAAGAGTTGTTTTTAAAATGTGCCTGTTGGGGAGAATTGGGTACCAGCCAGGATATAGGAGTCCTACCAGCTTCAAGAAGCTCCTCTCCCTAAGTTTCTTGCACTTCCTGTTCCCACTTTGGTGGTGGAGGCTGTTGCTCCTCCCTTCTCAAGGGTCTCTCTGTGGTGTCCCAGGAAGAAGCAGCTCTCTCCTGTTCAGCCACATCTCCCCCCGCCTCCTGTCAGGTACCAACCCTTACCTGGCAGCCCCAGCAGGGTGAGGTAGCCCCGACACTCGGTGAAGCCAGAGCTCTCTCGGACACAGGAGCGCCATAGCCCTTGGTAGTTGAATACAGCTGTCACCGGGTTGTTGTACAGATCCTGGGTGCTCCACTGGTCCATGCAGGTGGCGGCAATGATACCTGCAATCCCAAGCAGTGAAACCACAAACCCCAAGCCCTGGCAGGCAGTCACAGACATGGTGGGATGCAGAGTTGACCCAGAGCACCACTTGACAGGGGCACAGTCCAGTTCTGAGAGCACAGAGTGTAGGGATGGAGCTTTCTTAGAGAGGCTGGCACACACGTCACCAACGAGCCATGTAAGGAGGTGGGGACTCAGCAGTGCCACCTGGGCTCGCCTTGTGCCTTTATCTGCCCTAGAGAGATAATTTCCACAACATGGTACCAAGAGCCATTTGTTTTCCACCATATGTACACTCTACTCACTGTTTGCCTTTTGAGGGAGTTTCTTTCCTGATTAGCCAGACCTCTGTGGAGGGTAAAGCAGGAGCTGAGGGTGCTGCCTGCAAGACCCGCAGCTTGGCCGAGCAGGGCTTCCAGTGGCTAAGTCACAAAACACTTGGAGATGTCATGGCTCTCTCAAGGAACTGCGGCCACACAGGTTATGAGGCAGCCTGAAATACAGTTGATTCTTCTTAATACTGTTAATACATTCTATAAGGTTTCCAGGAACGCTGAATTAGTGGATACCAGATCATTGTCCCTGAAGGGATTCAGAGCTCGGGCCCTGTGAGCCTCAGGTCACATTTTAATCAATTAGTCAATACATAATTTTGTTTTATGTGGGTTTCTGCTTAAAGACACCTTATTTAATAACACTGTTGACTCATTAACATTTGACTTGTGACCAACAAGCAGTAGAACTCATCTAACACACCCTCTTCTCTGTAAGGCACAGCCTTCTTTCAGCTTAGGAGCCCTAATCAGCATTTCAGTGTTATGCTTGGGCCATTTTAGAGAAATTATCAACAAAAAGCATGAAGATATGAATAACATGGCACTGAAAATACTCCAAGAAAAGCCTTCGTTTATGGGAGGAGCTGAAACAAGAAATCAGAATGTTGCCTTGTTCCACCTCGCCTGGGAACCTGGACATTCCATCACCCACATTTTTTGTCTTCTGCATGCACACATGTCCTGTTATGACTGAGGAAGCACTTTGAGCACTGATTAAAATACATTTTAGCAAGTAGGCAAATTGACAAGAGCAAGTTTTAGTCATTCAGTTGTGTCCAACTCTTTGTGACCCCATGGGCTGTAGCCTGCCAGGCTCCTCTGTCCATAGGATTCTCCAGGCAAGAATACTGGAGTAGGTTGCCATGCCCTCCTCCAGGGAGCCCCAAACTTGACAGGGGCACAGTCCAGTTCTGAGAGCACAGAGTGTAGGGATGGAGCTTTCTTAGAGGCTGGCACACACGTCACCAACGAGCCATGTAAGGAGGTGGGGACTCAGCAGTGCCACCTGGGCTCGCCTTGTGCCTTTATCTGCCCTAGAGAGATAATTTCCACAACATGGTACCAAGAGCCATTTGTTTTCCACCATATGTACACTCTACTCACTGTTTGCCTTTTGAGGGAGTTTCTTTCCTGATTAGCCAGACCTCTGTGGAGGGTAAAGCAGGAGCTGAGGGTGCTGCCTGCAAGACCCGCAGCTTGGCCGAGCAGGGCTTCCAGTGGCTAAGTCACAAAACACTTGGAGATGTCATGGCTCTCTCAAGGAACTGCGGCCACACAGGTTATGAGGCAGCCTGAAATACAGTTGATTCTTCTTAATACTGTTAATACATTCTATAAGGTTTCCAGGAACGCTGAATTAGTGGATACCAGATCATTGTCCCTGAAGGGATTCAGAGCTCGGGCCCTGTGAGCCTCAGGTCACATTTTAATCAATTAGTCAATACATAATTTTGTTTTATGTGGGTTTCTGCTTAAAGACACCTTATTTAATAACACTGTTGACTCATTAACATTTGACTTGTGACCAACAAGCAGTAGAACTCATCTAACACACCCTCTTCTCTGTAAGGCACAGCCTTCTTTCAGCTTAGGAGCCCTAATCAGCATTTCAGTGTTATGCTTGGGCCATTTTAGAGAAATTATCAACAAAAAGCATGAAGATATGAATAACATGGCACTGAAAATACTCCAAGAAAAGCCTTTGTTTATGGGAGGAGCTGAAACAAGAAATCAGAATGTTGCCTTGTTCCACCTCGCCTGGGAACCTGGACATTCCATCACCCACATTTTTTGTCTTCTGCATGCACACATGTCCTGTTATGACTGAGGAAGCACTTTGAGCACTGATTAAAATACATTTTAGCAAGTAGGCAAATTGACAAGTGCAAGTTTTAGTCATTCAGTTGTGTCCAACTCTTTGTGACCCCATGGGCTGTAGCCTGCCAGGCTCCTCTGTCCATAGGATTCTCCAGGCAAGAATACTGGAGTAGGTTGCCATGCCCTCCTCCAGGGGAGCTTCCTGACCGGAACCTAGGTCTCCTGAACTGCAGACAGATCCTTTACCATCTGAGCCACCAGGGAAGCCCAAATTGGCAAGTATGAGTTTGCAAAGAATCGAATATAATTGTTTGATGGAACTGAGTAGTGAATGTGGTCAAGCGGTTTGCAGTTTCTGTGGCACAGACCCTTCCTTCAGCCCAGAGACTGCAGGGGAGGGAAGATGGCAAAGGGAAGGAGAAGGAACGTGCTGGGCTCTGAAGCCAACAGCCTGGGTTCATCCACATGGTACTGCTGACTAGCTCTGTGAGGCAGCAGCTAAATCACTTCACCTGAGCCTCACTGGGTTCATCTGTAAAATCACATAATATTAGTGATTATCACCCTGAGTTGACTGTAGCTTAAACATGGAACTCTAAACTCAGAAAATAGCAACTATTCGTAGGGCAGACTGATCCTAATATAATTAAAATCTATAGTGATTGACCAGTCACTTTCACATTGTGTTTCTTCACATTGATCAGAAACTAAACCCCAGCTTCTCACACAGAATATCTTTAGTTGTAGAGTGGTTTTAAAATTTTTTGGTCCAAATAGCATTTCTGCCTACTTTAAACCTGGATTCAAGTCTCAACTCTTTCAACAACTCACAGAACTATATTATACCTAGTTGGCTAAAACCATCGTGCCTTAGTTTCCATTTTAAAGGGTTGTAATGTATAAACATCACAGCCTTCTTTCAGCTTAGGAGCCCTAATCAGCATTTCAGTGTTATGCTTGGGCCATTTTAGAGAAATTATCAACAAAAGCATGAAGATATGAATAACATGGCACTGAAAATACTCCAAGAAAAGCCTTCGTTTATGGGAGGAGCTGAAACAAGAAATCAGAATGTTGCCTTGTTCCACCTCGCCTGGGAACCTGGACATTCCATCACCCACATTTTTTGTCTTCTGCATGCACACATGTCCTGTTATGACTGAGGAAGCACTTTGAGCACTGATTAAAATACATTTTAGCAAGTAGGCAAATTGACAAGAGCAAGTTTTAGTCATTCAGTTGTGTCCAACTCTTTGTGACCCCATGGGCTGTAGCCTGCCAGGCTCCTCTGTCCATAGGATTCTCCAGGCAAGAATACTGGAGTAGGTTGCCATGCCCTCCTCCAGGGGAGCTTCCTGACCGGAACCTAGGTCTCCTGAACTGCAGACAGATCCTTTACCATCTGAGCCACCAGGGAAGCCCAAATTGGCAAGTATGAGTTTGCAAAGAATCGAATATAATTGTTTGATGGAACTGAGTAGTGAATGTGGTCAAGCGGTTTGCAGTTTCTGTGGCACAGACCCTTCCTTCAGCCCAGAGACTGCAGGGGAGGAAGATGGCAAAGGGAAGGAGAAGGAACGTGCTGGGCTCTGAAGCCAACAGCCTGGGTTCATCCACATGGTACTGCTGACTAGCTCTGTGAGGCAGCAGCTAAATCACTTCACCTGAGCCTCACTGGGTTCATCTGTAAAATCACATAATATTAGTGATTATCACCCTGAGTTGACTGTAGCTTAAACATGGAACTCTAAACTCAGAAAATAGCAACTATTCGTAGGGCAGACTGATCCTAATATAATTAAAATCTATAGTGATTGACCAGTCACTTTCACATTGTGTTTCTTCACATTGATCAGAAACTAAACCCCAGCTTCTCACACAGAATATCTTTAGTTGTAGAGTGGTTTTAAAATTTTTTGGTCCAAATAGCATTTCTGCCTACTTTAAACCTGGATTCAAGTCTCAACTCTTTCAACAACTCACAGAACTATATTATACATAGTTGGCTAACACCATGGTGCCTTAGTTTCCCCATTTTAAAGGGTTGTAATGTATATAAACATTGAATCATTGTGTTGTATGCCAGGAAAAAATAAAAGATTTGGAATATCTCTGAAATAGAAAACTAACAAGTCAGTAAAAGATTAAATATAACTAAAGTTAGTAATCATAACCAAAAAGATAGAACTGAGAAAAGTACACAAAGCACAGACACAAATAAAGAGATGGAATGTATGAAATATCAGAGGAATAGAGGATAGAATGAGATGTTCCAACATACAAACAATTGGAATGCTGAAGGAAGAGCATCAAGAGAATGAGAGAAAGACAGTATGTGATAAACTATTGGCTAAGAGGAGGAGAGCACGGCCACTCACTCCAGTGTTCTTGTCGGGAGAATCCCATGGAGAGAGGAGTCTGGGGGTACATATTATATGAATCCAACTATACAACATTCTGGAAGTGGCGAAACCCTGGAGGCAGTAAAAAAAGATCAGTGGTGGGCTTCCCTGGTGGTCCAGTGGGTAGAGACTCCGCCTTACAGTGCAAGGGGCACCGATTCGATCCATGACTTGGGAAGATCCCACGTGCCACGGAACGGCTGGACTGATGTGTCCAATTAGGAGCCAGCGCTCTGGAGCGCATGCACCCAGAGCCAGTGCTCTGCAACGAGAGAGGCCACTGCGATGGGAGGCCCACACAGGCCACAGAGTAAACGATGGATGAAAATAAACAAATAAAGAACCAATAAAAGAGGCCAAAATTAAAAAAAAGAAAATCAGTGGTGCCAGTGCATCGGGTTCTGGGGAGATGAAGAGGAGGAAAATAGAATAGAAAAATTTTAGAAGGTCTGTGTGATACTATAATGGGTGGGTATCTATCATTATACATTTATCAAAATGCAGTACCATGGAACCACTAGTAGGCAGACTGATCTAAATTTCTTAGTGATTGACCAGTCACTTTCACATTGTGTTTCTTCACATTGATCAGAAACTAAACCCCAGCTTCTCACACAGAATATCTTTAGTTGTAGAGTGGTTTTAAAATTTTTTGGTCCAAATAGCATTTCTGCCTACTTTAAACCTGGATTCAAGTCTCAACTCTTTCAACAACTCACAGAACTATATTATACATAGTTGGCTAACACCATGGTGCCTTAGTTTCCCATTTTAAAGGGTTGTAATGTATATAAACATTGAATCATTGTGTTGTATGCCAGGAAAAAATAAAAGATTTGGAATATCTCTGAAATAGAAAACTAACAAGTCAGTAAAAGATTAAATATAACTAAAGTTAGTAATCATAACCAAAAAGATAGAACTGAGAAAAGTACACAAAGCACAGACACAAATAAAGAGATGGAATGTATGAAATATCAGAGGAATAGAGGATAGAATGAGATGTTCCAACATACAAACAATTGGAATGCTGAAGGAAGAGCATCAAGAGAATGAGAGAAAGACAGTATGTGATAAACTATTGGCTAAGAGGAGGAGAGCACGGCCACTCACTCCAGTGTTCTTGTCGGGAGAATCCCATGGAGAGAGGAGTCTGGGGGTACATATTATATGAATCCAACTACACAACATTCTGGAAGTGGCGAAACCCTGGAGGCAGTAAAAAAAGATCAGTGGTGGGCTTCCCTGGTGGTCCAGTGGGTAGAGACTCCGCCTTACAGTGCAAGGGGCACCGATTCGATCCATGACTTGGGAAGATCCCACGTGCCACGGAACGGCTGGACTGATGTGTCCAATTAGGAGCCAGCGCTCTGGAGCGCATGCACCCAGAGCCAGTGCTCTGCAACGAGAGAGGCCACTGCGATGGGAGGCCCACACAGGCCACAGAGTAAACGATGGATGAAAATAAACAAATAAAGAACCAATAAAAGAGGCCAAAATTAAAAAAAAGAAAATCAGTGGTGCCAGTGCATCGGGTTCTGGGGAGATGAAGAGGAGGAAAATAGAATAGAAAAATTTTAGAAGGTCTGTGTGATACTATAATGGGTGGGTATCTATCATTATACATTTATCAAAACCCATAGCATGTACAACATGAAAAGTATACCCTATGTAAACTATGGACTTTGGGTGATAATGATGTGTCAGTGTAGATTCACTGCTTGTAATAAGATGTACTATTCTGGCGCTAGATGTTGGTAGTGGGGGAGACTGTGCATGTGTGAGGACGGGGCTTACAATCTTGCTGTGAGCCTATAAGTACTCTAACAAATCTATTTTTAATAAAAGGGCTAAGCTCCATCTCTGACCAGAGAGAGAACAACTCTGGAAGGACAGAGTAAAGAACAAGACTTCAGTAAGGGTAGGGAGTTAGAATGAGAGAAACCTGTGAAATGTAAAATTCCTGGGATTTCTGAGAAATCTTGGGAGTGAGCAGTAGATTTTCTCAAGGTGTAGAATAAGCATTCAGAGCAATCTCATTCAGGTCTTCAGAGACAGAGGAGCCGTGAGGGGAGATCTCAATTGCATGACAAGCAGAAGGTGCAGGGACTTTATTCTAGGGATATGCTCAGTCATGGGGAGAAAGAAGTCAGAACATACTTAAGCTCTGCATAATGGGGCGATTCTGAGGCTTGAATTGGGGAGAGAGAATTCTGACTCAAAATGTGCTTCAGTGACTGCAATGCTGGCTCTTTGTAGTTCTGATCTTCTGGCTGCCAGATATACATATTAAGTCCCGTGGCAAGAGAACACTCCTTATATCTAACTTTCTGTCCATCTGGTCCATGGTCAAAGATTTTTTAAAAAAATTTTGGCCTTTATTTATTTATTTTTTAATTCATCAAGTTTCATCCATCCTCATTCTTCTGCCCATGTGGGCCTCCTGTTGCAGTGGCCTCTCTTGTTGCAGAGCACCACCTCCGAGTGCATGCGCTGCAGACCACTGGCTCACAATTGGACACACCTGTCCAGTTGCTCTGCGGCATGTGGGATCCTCCCTGACCAGGGATTGAACCGGTGCCCTCTGCACCGTAAGGCAGACTCTCTACCCACCGGACCACCAGGAAAGGATTCTTTAAAAAAAAAAAAAAAGATTGCAGCAGACTTCCCTGGTGATGCAGTGGATAAAAAGTCTGCCTGACAATGCAAGGAACATGGGTTCAATGTCTGGTCAGGAAAGATTCCACATGCCTCAGAGCAACTAAGCCCATGTGCCACAACTACTGAAACCCAGGTGCCTAGAACCCATGCTCTGCAGCAAGAGAAGAGAAGTCCATGTACTGCAACAAAGAGTGGTCCCTGCTCTCCAGAGCTCAGGATAGCCTCTGCAGAGCAATGAAGACCCAGTGAAAGCAGAAATGAATAAATAAATGAAAACAAAAAACTCACAGGAATTTTTTTTCACCAAAACTGGGAATCTATCCTTCAGGGGTGCTGTGTGATGGTCAGGAGGGGTGGGAAGGGGGGAATATACATATGACTAATCTGGGAACAAACATATCTGTAAACAACAAAACTCTGTAATATTTAAAAGCAAAATAAAAGTTTAAAAAAAGAGGAAAACAAGCAAACAAACAAACAAACAAAAAAACCTGGGAATCAAGAGCAAAGCAATCTCAGTATATATGCTAACATATGAAGATCATGTCCTAACTCTAACGCTGGGTTTTTACTTACACCATTTTACCAAAACTGAGCCTCTGTCCCCCAGAGAAATGAAGAATATTTCTTATCTACAGAATAGGAATGTTTTGAAAAATACCAAGCTGAATACCATGACATCCAGAGATCTTTGCCACTGAGTGTGAACTCTGGAAAAACAAATACAAATTTTCCAGAGTAATAGAGCCAACCTGCTCTTTCCAGGTAAAAGATCTACCCCAGGTTCTGTAGGAGAAACTCAGTATGTCCTTGTCATAAGCTTGTGCTCCTGAGTTAGTTATGACTCAGAAAAATGACCAGTGAAGCCTGAGTTTCAGCCTAATGCGGGTGTTCCAAGGACAGGACTCAGCCATGCAGTGACTCATTTCCATTTGGTTTGGCTTGTGGGAGTAACAAGATAATACTCCCTTGACTGTGTGTGTGTGTGCGGGGGTATAAACAGCTCAAATACCCCACCCCATTTGAGTTTCAAGATTCAATTCTAAAGCCAGTAAGCAAGGCTAATCAATAAATTAATACTGCTCAGGATTCATTAGCTTTCTAGACCTGGCTTTGCTTTTGAGTTCCAGTGATAGTATATATATATAGACTATCACTGCATAATATATATATTACTATATATAATCTACTATCTATATACTACTATCACTATATAATATATATATTATATATATATATTAAAAAATTTTGGCCACTTTTATTGGTGTTTCATTTATTTATTTTCATCCCTCTTTGTTCTTTGGCCTGTGCTGGCATCCCATTGCAGTGGCCCCTCTTGTTGCAGAGGACAGGTTCTGGGCACATGTGGTCCAGAGCTCTGGCTAGGTAATTGGGCACATCGGTCCAGCTGCTCCATGGCACGTGGGATCTTTCCAGGCCAGGAATCGAACAGGAGCCCCTTGCACTGCAAGGCGGAGTCTTTACCCACTGGACCACCAGGGAAACCTCAGTATATATATTTTTAGTAAAAAATGTGCCTAGTATATCTGGGAAAGAATTTGAACAGGATGTGTCAGTTCAGGCTAGACAAGAATTAGATCTTTACTTGCTGGCCAACCAGGGTTTTACTTGGGAAACCCAAACCTTGTTTCCTTTGGTGATATAGCAAAATGCAGAAGGAACATGGGCACACACAATGTTCATGTTTTTCCTGTGGCCAGTGCAGATCAATATAGAAAAGTCCCCTGAAATATAGGAGACACATCTAGAGCATAAGTTCGAGGACCAGATCAGCCCTTGGTGAAGGTGTGATGACATTATAGATGATCTTCAAAGCCCCCTGCCTTCATCAGTGTCAATACCATGACATCCAGAGATCTTTGCCACTGAGTGTGAACTCTGGAAAAACAAATACAAATTTTCCAGAGTAATAGAGCCAACCTGCTCTTTCCAGGTAAAAGATCTACCCCAGGTTCTGTAGGAGAAACTCAGTATGTCCTTGTCATAAGCTTGTGCTCCTGAGTTAGTTATGACTCAGAAAAATGACCAGTGAAGCCTGAGTTTCAGCCTAATGCGGGTGTTCCAAGGACAGGACTCAGCCATGCAGTGACTCATTTCCATTTGGTTTGGCTTGTGGGAGTAACAAGATAATACTCCCTTGACTGTGTGTGTGTGTGCGGGGGTATAAACAGCTCAAATACCCCACCCCATTTGAGTTTCAAGATTCAATTCTAAAGCCAGTAAGCAAGGCTAATCAATAAATTAATACTGCTCAGGATTCATTAGCTTTCTAGACCTGGCTTTGCTTTTGAGTTCCAGTGATAGTATATATATATAGACTATCACTGCATAATATATATATTACTATATATAATCTACTATCTATATACTACTATCACTATATAATATATATATTATATATTAATATTAAAAAATTTTGGCCACTGTTATTGGTGTTTCATTTATTTATTTTCATCCCTCTTTGTTCTTTGGCCTGTGCTGGCATCCCATTGCAGTGGCCCCTCTTGTTGCAGAGCACAGGTTCTGGGCACATGTGGTCCAGAGCTCTGGCTAGGTAATTGGGCACATCGGTCCAGCTGCTCCATGGCACGTGGGATCTTTCCAGGCCAGGAATCGAACAGGAGCCCCTTGCACTGCAAGGCGGAGTCTTTACCCACTGGACCACCAGGGAAACCTCAGTATATATATTTTTAGTAAAAAATGTGCCTAGTATATCTGGGAAAGAATTTGAACAGGATGTGTCAGTTCAGGCTAGACAAGAATTAGATCTTTACTTGCTGGCCAACCAGGGTTTTACTTGGGAAACCCAAACCTTGTTTCCTTTGGTGATATAGCAAAATGCAGAAGCAACATGGGCACACACAATGTTCATGTTTTTCCTGTGGCCAGTGCAGATCAATATAGAAAAGTCCCCTGAAATATAGGAGACACATCTAGAGCATAAGTTCGAGGACCAGATCAGCCCTTGGTGAAGGTGTGATGACATTATAGATGATCTTCAAAGCCCCCTGCCTTCATCAGTGTCACTTCCTCATGGGTGCTCAGTGCCCAAGGCTCCTCAAGCTCACCCCCAGATCTAAAATTTGCTATTAGGAAATACACATACTAAGACATAATGAAGGGAGGGCAAAGCTTAGTTTGTAACCTCTCTGGACTCATACTTCATTTTTACTTCATGAATCAACTTCTCCTCTCTCCACCTGAAAACCAAATAAAACAAAACGTTGTGTATTTGTTAATGGTTTGGTGATCTCCAGACATTGGGTTGTATGATGAATGAGTAAATTTCCATATAAAAGATACCAGAACACAAAGAAGATCACCAAATTTTTCTTTTTCCCAGGCATGCATGCATGCTAAACTGCTTCGGTTATGTCCTACTTTTTGCAACCCCGTGGACTGTAGCCTACCAGGCTCCTCTGTCCATGGGATTCTCCTGGAGTGTGTCGCTATTCCCTCCTCCAGGGGATCTTCCTGACCCAGGGATCAAACCCCAGTCTCTTGCATCTCCTGCATTGGCAGGTGAGTTCTTTACTACTAGCGCCACCTGTGCTCACTAATGTTTGTGAGAGAAAAATATTTTGATATAAAAAATATAGAAAACCACAATCTCAGAATAAAGGACAGTCATATAAAGGACAATAAAGGACAATCACAACTAGAATATATATATATATATCTTCTATATAAGATATCTATCTTCTAGATATCTAAGATATCTTCTATCTTCTATATAAGACACACACACACACACACACACTTATACTTTTTTAATCTGTTCTTTCACTGTGTGTCTTTCAATTTGAAAATTACTGATTAAATCATCTGTGAGCAAAGAGAGAGAGATTGACGAGTCACAGTGATGATGACTTTGCAGAGAGGAATATTATGACAAGACTGAGGAATAGACATGGGGCCAAAAGAGAGTGGTCCAAGTTCTTTAGATTTAAAGATAAAAGAGGGTGAAAGAGTGAATAAAAGTGAAATGAAGCAAAAAGAAGAGAGGATGTAGCTTGGGACTAGGGAGAAAATAGAGTGATCAAGAAATTTATTGAATGACCCTTGAGACAGAGTCTATCAATAGAAAGGGAGCTTGAAACTCTAGATGGGAGGATCAGACTTATTTGGACCCAGCTAAGTGAGCAACATAAGGTTTGCAATGAGTACATTCAGCCCCACACTGAAATACAGTGGTGACTGATGTCTGAACTCAACCTCAAAAATAGGATGGGAAGGTATCCCATGAGACCTGAAAGAGGGAAAACCCAGAAAAATTCAGGGAAAACCTTGCACTACTTCTGATACGTAGGTCATGAGGCACTGTGGCTCAATGTTAGCTTTGTGAATCATCTGATACCAGCACTGGGGCCACCAGTCATCCCAGTTTGCTTTGGACTGTCACAATTATATCACTAAAAGTCCTGGGTCTTAACCCCTCAGTTTTGAACAAACTGGGACAGCTTGTCACCCTAAGTTAGAGCATCTTGCTTGTTCTTTTGAGAAATACTATTCCTACTGTCCAGGCTCCTCTGTCCATGGGATTCTCCTGGAGTGTCGCTATTCCCTCCTCCAGGGATCTTCCTGAGGATCAAACCCCAGTCTCTTGCATCTCCTGCATTGGCGGGTGAGTTCTTTACTACTAGCGCCACCTGTGCTCACTAATGTTTGTGAGAGAAAAATATTTTGATATAAAAAATATAGAAAACCACAATCTCAGAATAAAGGACAGTCATATAAAGGACAATAAAGGACAATCACAACTAGAATATATATATATATATCTTCTATATAAGATATCTATCTTCTAGATATCTAAGATATCTTCTATCTTCTATATAAGACACACACACACACACACACACTTATACTTTTTTAATCTGTTCTTTCACTGTGTGTCTTTCAATTTGAAAATTACTGATTAAATCATCTGTGAGCAAACAGAGAGAGATTGACGAGTCACAGTGATGATGACTTTGCAGAGAGGAATATTATGACAAGACTGAGGAATAGACATGGGGCCAGAAGAGAGTGGTCCAAGTTCTTTAGATTTAAAGATAAAAGAGGGTGAAAGAGTGAATAAAAGTGAAATGAAGCAAAAAGAAGAGAGGATGTAGCTTGGGACTAGGGAGAAAATAGAGTGATCAAGAAATTTATTGAATGACCCTTGAGACAGAGTCTATCAATAGAAAGGGAGCTTGAAACTCTAGATGGGAGGATCAGACTTATTTGGACCCAGCTAAGTGAGCAACATAAGGTTTGCAATGAGTACATTCAGCCCCACACTGAAATACAGTGGTGACTGATGTCTGAACTCAACCTCAAAAATAGGATGGGAAGGTATCCCATGAGACCTGAAAGAGGGAAAACCCAGAAAAATTCAGGGAAAACCTTGCACTACTTCTGATACGTAGGTCATGAGGCACTGTGGCTCAATGTTAGCTTTGTGAATCATCTGATATCAGCACTGGGGCCACCAGTCATCCCAGTTTGCTTTGGACTGTCACAATTATATCACTAAAAGTCCCGGGTCTTAACCCCTCAGTTTTGAACAAACTGGGACAGCTTGTCACCCTAAGTTAGAGCATCTTGCTTGTTCTTTTGAGAAAGGACTTCTTATCCCTTTTAATCCATTAGGTTTCAGTGGAGTGGTTTCCTCTCCAGAGGTGGAGATGTGACTGAAGTTGGCCAGTCAATAACTTTCACTCCCTTGATTACAGTGATTCTATTATGGATGGGCACAAAATACAAACCAGGTCAGAGACTCCACTTAGGGCATTTTGTTGGGCTACTTGGAAAGGAAAAGGACTGTTTTCACTAGGCATTGGGTTTAATGAACTCTTGATGATGCTGGAACCACTTATTGAACAAATAACTACAGAAAAGTGGAAAGTGGAGGTGGTGAGAGACAGTGATGAACTTGGTGATGTCTGAGCCCCTCTACCAGATCCTGTCTAAGAAGAGTTTACACTTAAACTTCTCAGCTACACGAGCCAATAAATCTCTCTACTCTTACCATCCCACACCACCCTCTGCTCAAGTCGATTTGAATTAGGTTTTTCTAACTTTTAACAAGAGTCCTGACAAATGTAGCTTGTGGTGATCAGATAGAAATAAGGAAATACATGTTGTTCTATCTAGAAGATATCTTCCATTCTGCATCCTGATGTTTTGGGGAAGGGGTACAGATAGTGGTTAGCCTTCCTCTAAGGCAAAAGAGATAATCAGTGGTTGTGTGGAGGTTAACAATCTGGAATAAAAGTGAAGAACTGGTGTTCAATGGAACTTATTTCTGAAAATAGTCAGGAGTAGTAATGCCTACCAATGCAATAAGAAATTTGGAAAATTTTAGATTTTGTAACATCATTACATGTATTTATTTTTATTCCCTTGCCGGGGAAATTTTCAGATTTTATCTTTAATAACTGGATGGGAAGGTATCCCATGAGACCTGAAAGAGAAAACCCAGAAAAATTCAGGGAAAACCTTGCACTACTTCTGATACGTAGGTCATGAGGCACTGTGGCTCAATGTTAGCTTTGTGAATCATCTGATACCAGCACTGGGGCCACCAGTCATCCCAGTTTGCTTTGGACTGTCACAATTATATCACTAAAAGTCCTGGGTCTTAACCCCTCAGTTTTGAACAAACTGGGACAGCTTGTCACCCTAAGTTAGAGCATCTTGCTTGTTCTTTTGAGAAAGGACTTCTTATCCCTTTTAATCCATTAGGTTTCAGTGGAGTGGTTTCCTCTCCAGAGGTGGAGATGTGACTGAAGTTGGCCAGTCAATAACTTTCACTCCCTTGATTACAGTGATTCTATTATGGATGGGCACAAAATACAAACCAGGTCAGAGACTCCACTTAGGGCATTTTGTTGGGCTACTTGGAAAGGAAAAGGACTGTTTTCACTAGGCATTGGGTTTAATGAACTCTTGATGATGCTGGAACCACTTATTGAACAAATAACTACAGAAAAGTGGAAAGTGGAGGTGGTGAGAGACAGTGATGAACTTGGTGATGTCTGAGCCCCTCTACCAGATCCTGTCTAAGAAGAGTTTACACTTAAACTTCTCAGCTACACGAGCCAATAAATCTCTCTACTCTTACCATCCCACACCACCCTCTGCTCAAGTCGATTTGAATTAGGTTTTTCTAACTTTTAACAAGAGTCCTGACAAATGTAGCTTGTGGTGATCAGATAGAAATAAGGAAATACATGTTGTTCTATCTAGAAGATATCTTCCATTCTGCATCCTGATGTTTTGGGGAAGGGGTACAGATAGTGGTTAGCCTTCCTCTAAGGCAAAAGAGATAATCAGTGGTTGTGTGGAGGTTAACAATCTGGAATAAAAGTGAAGAACTGGTGTTCAATGGAACTTATTTCTGAAAATAGTCAGGAGTAGTAATGCCTACCAATGCAATAAGAAATTTGGAAAATTTTAGATTTTTGTAACATCATTACATGTATTTATTTTTATTCCCTTGCTCAGAGTGATGAACAGTAAAATTTTCAAGTAATATATTAAAAATTGGCTTGTAAGCATCTTTTGGGGAGCAGCTAAAGCAAGGAAAGAAGAAAGCAAGGAACATCAAAGTAGACTAATAATGTAGAGTTCACTGCCCAACCAAACAAAAGTCTGTAAGTATTTGTTCAACATTTATTTAGAAGTGACAAGAAAACCTTTTCTTATTAATAGTTCACTTCCATTAATTAAAATTTTCTTAAAAATATTCTTTAAAATGTTTTTGTAGTTCTCATTTTCCCCTATAGTTTAATGGTCTACAGAAGCATGGCGAGGGAGGTGGGAGGGAGGTTCAGAATGGGGGGACACATGTACACCTATGGCCAGCTCATGTTGACATATGACAAAAATCATCACAATATTATAAAATAATTATCTTTCAATTCAAATAGTTCTAAAATGTTTAAAATAAAAAAAAGTCTCAGTAGATGACACCATGTCATGCATGTTTCATTTGTATAATTTTTTTTTTAATGTATTCATTTGGGGGGATGGGGAGGGAGGGGGGCGGACGGGCCACTTCTATTGGTCTTTCATTTATCTATTTTAATCCATATTTGTTCTTTGGCCCGTGTAGGCCTCCTACCGCAGTGGCCTCTGTTGTCGCAGAGCACGGGCTCTGGGCACATGTGCCCCAGAGCTCCGGCTCGGTAATTGGACACATGGGTCCAGCCACTCCAAGACACGTGGCATCTTCCCAGGCCAGGGATCGAACCGGCGCCCCTTGCACTGTAAGGTGGTGTCCTTACCCACTGGACCACCAGGGAAGCCCCCATTTGTATAATTTTAATTATCTGTGACAGATATCTTTGGAGGCGATTAGTAGGCTGGCTTTGGGTTGGAACAATTAAGAGAAAATTATAGGTGTTACAGAGAGGTGTTTTTAAAAGTTTTATTTAAGGGCATTTTCTACTTTGTGGGTAGTCAGGCTATTTAACTTTTCACCATCAAGGTAAAAAGTTGCGTGAGGTGACATGAGTTACTTGACAGTACACTTCCCATTTACTCAGTGGTGGCTTAATACCTCATCCGGACTTTGACCACTGTCGTTGTGCTGTTAGCCTAAACCAGCTCTGAGAAGAATCTGGTATCAGAGGGGGAGAAGTTGAATCTCTGAGTCTTCAGGAAAGGATGCATTAAAGAGTGTGAAAACTGGCCTGTTGTCCTCGGGATGGGCAGTCAAAATGCTAGGAGGAGAGGTTTCTTGTTTCTAGAAATGATGGGCTAGGTAATTTGATCAGTCCTTCTGCTGAATGTGAAAATTGTGAAAGTGTTAGTTGCTCAGTTGTGCAACCCATGGACTGAAACCTACCAGGCTTTGTCCATAGGATTCTACAGGCAAGAATACTGCAGTGGGTGGCCATGCCCTCCTCCAGGGGATCTTCCCAACCCAGGGGTCGAACCCAGGTCTCCCACATTGCAGGCAGATTCTTTACCAGCTGAGCTACCAGGGTTATCTAAAAAGTAAGATAAAACATTAGGAAAAAGGGTTCTTAAAAACTTAATAGTAAAGGAATCACCAGCCTGGGAGGTGAAGGTGAACTAGAACCCTGGGAAGTAAGTGAGCATAGACGTCACTTTTATTTGAGGGCATTTGCTAACCCTTCAAAATTAGAACCTTTGTTTTGATAACCTAGTGAGGTATACATGGAGGACAAAAATGAAAGTTCCATGAGAACTAAAGGTAGGGAGGCAAAGGACTGTTCTACAAATGACTGGAAATCCAGAAATCTAAACCCTCAAGATAAGGGTGAACCAGAAGTTTAGAACTTAAGCTTTAAAAAAATTCCCTGACATTCCAGATAATTTGATTTAAGGTCATTTTGGATTGGCAATACTCCCAGAAACCTGGCATAAAACAAACTCAAATTTTCCTTTGCATAACATCTCTTGTGAAGAGATAATGCCTGAGACATTTTCAGAGCTGATGAAAGACACCAGTGGACATATTCAAGAAGCCCCCAACCCTCAAGTAAGGATGAATCAAAAGAAATATATTCCTAAACACATTGTGGCATCACTGAAAATCCAAGACAAGGAGAATTTTAAACTATCTCAGCAAATCTCTTGAATAAGAGATTTAAAAAGAGCAGCAATTAGATTGTCAGCAACAAGGGAAAAGAGAAGACAGTAGAATTATACATCCAAGGTGCTGAAGGAAGATAGCTGCCAGACTACCATTTTATATTTGGCAAGTGCATCCTTCAGAACTGGAGATAAAGAAATAATATTCAAACAAACAAAAAAAATTGAATGAATCCTCCATGGACACAGATCAATAACTAAGGAAATTCTAAGGAAATTTTGTAGACAGTAAAGAAAATGATTTCAAATCTGATAAAGTATCTATTGAAAACTAGCATTGAATCTAATGGTGAAAGATTGAATTCTTTCCCTCTAAGACCAGGAATAAGACAAAGCTGTCTACTGTCCTTGCTTTATTTAACATTTTACTGGTGTCCAGATAGAAAAGGAAGAAGTGAAACTGCATTTGCAGATGACATGATCTCATACACAGAAAATCCTTAGGAATCCACTGAAGAACTAACAGAGCTAATAATGAGCTGAACCTACAAATATATAATAATTAACTGTATTTCTATATTCTTCAGTGAAAAATCTGAAAAAGATGTTAAGAAAACAGTTTCATTTAAAATAGGATAACCAAAGGGTTAAGAATAAATTTAATGAAAGAAGTATAAAACTTATATTCTAAGCCTGTATAACATCATTGAAATAAATTTAAAGAGATTGAAGTAAATGGAAAAACATGTTCTCTTCATGAACAGGAAAACTTCATACTGTTAAGGTGACAATACTCCTCAAATTGATCCTCAAATTCAATGCAATATCTATAAAAATTCCAGCTAACTTCTTTATGAAAAGAATAAGCTCACCCTAAAATTCATATGGAAATTCAAAGGATCTGATATAGCCAAAGGAATCTTGAAAGAGAAGAAAATTGAAGAGTTCAAACTTCCCATTTTTAAACTTATTGCAAATCGACAGTAATCAAGACAGTATAGTACAGGAATAATGGAATGAAATTGAGAATCCAGAAATAAACCCTCACCATAATGTCATAAATGAGAAAACTTATTTTTGACAAGTGTGCCAAGACAATTCAATAGAGGAAAGAATGCTCTTTTCAACAAATGATGCTGATCAACTGAATATTTAGATGGAAAAGAATGAAGTTGGACCCCTAACCACACTATATACAATAATTAACTCAACATGAACCAAAGACTTAAGAGTAAGTGCGAAAGCTATAAAACTCTTAGAAAACATGGATGTAAAATCTTTGTGATCTTGGAGTAAGCAATGGCTTCTTGGATATGATACAAAAGTACATGCAATAAAAGAAAACAGAGAACTTGGACTTTACCAAAATAAAATTTTTGTGCATAAAAGTGCACGATCAAGAAAGTGAGAGGAACTGGTGGAATGTGGTACTGTGGCAAATCATCTTATTGAAGAATTTGAAATTAATCTTTCACTTTGAAGAATGGAAATATGCTAAAGCGAAGTATACTGTTAGTCCTCCTAGGAGAAAGGGCTAGTAGAAGGAGTATTTGCAGATGACATGATCTCATACACAGAAAATCCTTAGGAATCCACTGAAGAACTAACAGAGCTAATAATGAGCTGAACCTACAAATATATAATAATTAACTGTATTTCTATATTCTTCAGTGAAAAATCTGAAAAAGATGTTAAGAAAACAGTTTCATTTAAAATAGGATAACCAAAGGGTTAAGAATAAATTTAATGAAAGAAGTATAAAACTTATATTCTAAGCCTGTATAACATCATTGAAATAAATTTAAAGAGATTGAAGTAAATGGAAAAACATGTTCTCTTCATGAACAGGAAAACTTCATACTGTTAAGGTGACAATACTCCTCAAATTGATCCTCAAATTCAATGCAATATCTATAAAAATTCCAGCTAACTTCTTTATGAAAAGAATAAGCTCACCCTAAAATTCATATGGAAATTCAAAGGATCTGATATAGCCAAAGGAATCTTGAAAGAGAAGAAAATTGAAGAGTTCAAACTTCCCATTTTTAAACTTATTGCAAATCGACAGTAATCAAGACAGTATAGTACAGGAATAATGGAATGAAATTGAGAATCCAGAAATAAACCCTCACCATAATGTCATAAATGAGAAAACTTATTTTTGACAAGTGTGCCAAGACAATTCAATAGAGGAAAGAATGCTCTTTTCAACAAATGATGCTGATCAACTGAATATTTAGATGGAAAAGAATGAAGTTGGACCCCTAACCACACTATATACAATAATTAACTCAACATGAACCAAAGACTTAAGAGTAAGTGCGAAAGCTATAAAACTCTTAGAAAACATGGATGTAAAATCTTTGTGATCTTGGAGTAAGCAATGGCTTCTTGGATATGATACAAAAAGTACATGCAATAAAAGAAAACAGAGAACTTGGACTTTACCAAAATAAAATTTTTGTGCATAAAAGTGCACGATCAAGAAAGTGAGAGGAACTGGTGGAATGTGGTACTGTGGCAAATCATCTTATTGAAGAATTTGAAATTAATCTTTCACTTTGAAGAATGGAAATATGCTAAAGCGAAGTATACTGTTAGTCTTCCTAGGAGAAAGGGCTAGTAGAAGGGAGTACACTGAGGTGTACTGAGCCTTTGTCTGTACCCTAGTAGTCAATAAAGTCTTGCCACATTTTGTTAGTGAGGTTGAAAGATGTGTCATTTTTATTTATTATTATTTGGTTACAGAGTTTTGTTGTTTACTGCCACACATCAACCTGAATCTGCCATAGGTGTACATGTGTCCCTCCTCTCCCAAATCTCCCACCCATCTCCTTCCCCATCCCACCCCTTCAGGTCACCACAGAGCCCCTGTTTGAGATCCCCTAGTCCCACAGCATATTCCCCTCCATCATCCCAATTGCCATAAGACTGTTCTCCATGTCTGCCTCTTCATTGCTGCTCTACAGATATATTCATCAGCACCGTCCTGCTAGATTACATATATATGTGTCTGTATACAATATTTATCTTTCTCTCTCTGACATAGTTCACTCTGTATAATAGGTTCTAGGTTCATCTCCCTCATTAGAACTGATTCAAATGCATTTTTTTTTATGACTGAGTAATATTCCATTGTATCTATGTACCACAGCTTCTTTATCCATTCATCTGTCGATGGACATCTAGGTTGCTTTCATGTTCTAGCTATTGTAAAGAGTACAGCAATGAACACTTAGGTACAGGTGTCTCTTTCAATTTTGATTTCCTCAGGGTATATGCCTAGTAGTGGTAGTGCTGGGTCATAAAGTGCTTCTATTCCTAGTTGTTTTTTTTTTTTTCACAGTTTAAAGAGTATTTTTAATGATTGCCAATTCATGCTAATAACTTAAAAACATATTCCAGTGAATTTAATGATTTTCCTACATATTATTATTATTATTTTTAAAGTTTTTACAGAGTTTTGTTGTTCACACACATGTATGTTCCCAGATCAGTCATATGCATATCCCTGGTCCCCTCCCACCTCCCAGACCCCCCAGCCCACCCCTCCAGGCTGTTGCACCAAGCCCTTGTAGGAACTCCTATTCCCACACCGCAATGACAATAGCTATCTTTTTTGCATATGATAGTATAGGCTTCCATGTTACTCCCTCTATGCCTCCCACCCACTATTCATTCCCCACAATGTCCATATGTCTATTCTCTGTCTCTTTTTCCATGGGTTCACTGTGTGTGTTATCATTGCCCTTTTACTAGATTCCATATATGTGTGTTAGTATACTGTACTTGTCTTTCTCTTTTTGACTGACTTCACTTTTTATGATAGGTTCTAGATCCAACCACCTCATTAGGATGGATCTTCTGCATTTCTTTTTACAGGTGAGTAGTATTCCATTGTATATATGTACCAGAGCTTCTTTATCCATGCATTCGTTGATGGACATCTAGGTTGCTTCCATGTTCTAGCTATAGTGTAGAGAACTGAAATGAACATTGGGGTACAGGTGCTTCTTTCAGTTTTGATTTCATCAGGGTGTAAGCCTAACAGTGGTATTGCTGGGTCCTATGGTGTTTCTATTTTTAGTTTTTTGAGGAATCTCCATACTGTCTTCCATAGCGGCTGTATCAATTTACATTCCCACCAACAGTGCAAGAGGGTTCCTTTTTCTCTGCACCCTCTCCAGCATTTATTGTCTGTCGATTTATTGATGATGGCCATTCTGATTGGTGTGAGGTGGTATCTCATGGTAGTTTTCACTTGCATTTCTCTATCAATGAACGATGTTGAGCATCTTTTCGTGTATGTATTGGCCATTTGTATGCCTTCTTTGGAGAGATGTGAAAAATGTATCATATGTTTTTTGTTCTCCCTCTCCCATCACCAAGATTAAACTGTGAAATTTTTGGTTCACTTAAACCCCGAGTGAATCATAACTTAGTTTGCATGTCTAGCTAATTTGTTTGTATACATTTTGTTTGATTCTCTTTCTCCTTCTTTCAGGGCTTTTACACACACATACACACACACACAGATTTTTTGAAAAGTGTTTTGAGGTGCAAGTTTCTCTCTTATTTTTCTCTTTGATTTATGGGCATGATGCTGAGATTCAATCACTACATTCTTGGCTGTGAAAACAAAAACAAAACAAAGACAAAACCAACCAACCAACCAAACAAACAAACAAAAAAACCCTAAAAGGCTGTTTTTTTTTTTTTTTCACAGCCTCAGGGAAGTTTCAAAAGTTTCACCATTCTTTCCATTCTCTGTTCCTGTTTCCTCCACAAGGAAGCTGACCCTAGTAATTTCAGTACATGCATTAAATAGGAAACAATAATAAATGTGTAGAATTTATGTTTTTCTAAAGGGTACTTAAAAACCACTGCTACATGTGTCTTACTGTTCACATCGTTTGCACTGTTCGCTGAACCAAGGGCAGGCAGGGCGCGAACCAAGGGGCTGGAAGAAGACTTGAGTTGTAGGAACTGCAGACACGTTTATTTTCTTCTGGCTGGCATGGCAACCATAGCACAGCCTCTCTCCTGGCTGACACTGCAGCCATAGCAGCAGCCATAACATAACCTTAATGTAGCCATAGTACAATCTCATGTAACATAACCATGATTCCCTCCAATGTAGCCTCAGTGCAGCAGGGCTTTCATGGTGAAGCTCCTACAGGCACACAGCACACAGTAGTCCATGGCCAAGTAGGTGCCTTACGATGCACATGCACAGTGCTATAGGGGATCTCAGCTGTTACAAAATCATTATTTACAAAATGCGGCGCAAGAGTGAGAGACTGTGGGATGAGAGAGCCTGACCATGCCATCTTGGCTAATTTGCTCTTTCCCTACATACATGTTATGTATAAAATTGGTTTATGCCACATGAACAGAGAATGACAAGCTCGGTATGGGTATTTTTCATTCCTCTTGTATTTGGTTGTATAGTATTTCCTTATTCAAAATGAGAAGAAAAGCTATTCTGTATCAAACCATCTGAGCAATAAATGTCATATTTTAGAAACAGCAAAAAAGAACACTTCTGATAAAAGTCCTGTGTCGTGACTGTTTTCCATACTAAAAGATTGTGTACATGAAGTGAGGCAGATTTCCCCCACCCTAATTTTGATCTAAATGAAAATTTTTGATGAAAACACAAGTGAGTCATTTTTCTTTAATGTATGCAATAAGGGGAGAAGAAAAGCCCTATATGGCAAGTGGTTGAAGTGATCATGAGAGTTTTCATTTCCACGGGCACATACTTTATCTGAGCCGACATTCCTACTCAGGAAGCAGTGGTACTCTGCTTCCCGCTCTCGGAGAGAATGAGGTAAGAGAGCAAACAAGGTGGGAGGACTGGTTTCTGTTTGATTAGCCTGGGCCCAGAGACTCCCTGACTCCTCCTGATACTCCACACAGAAACTGCATGTTCGCCTTTTGGTGCTTTTATCCAGGGAGGCTGAAAATACTCTCAAAGTGTTCCTGTGTCATGGGGAAAATGAAAGCTCCAAACTATACTTTCCTTCACAGAAGAGTTTTTTTAAATGACAGTATTTTATTCTTGTTATAAAAGTAATATAAAATGTAGAAAATGTTAAAGAATAAAAAAAATTGTTTTAAATCCAAAGAGGCCTGACTAGATAGAGCTTAGGACTTTCACAGCAGTGAGACTGATCTGTAGGATCCTATATGGGGTTAATATTTAAAACCATAGGACATACTACACCAAGGATGAACCCTCATGATGTGTTAATGTAGGCTCATCAGCTGTAACAAATGTACCACTCTTTGGTGGACGTTGATAATCGGGGAGACTATCCATGTGTGTGGGCAGGTTATATGGTGAATATCTGTACCTTTCTCTCAATCGTTCTGTGAACCTAAGATTGCTCTAAAAATAAAACATAATAAACTGAGTCTTTGTTGCTATGTGGGTTTTACTCTAACTGTAGTGTTGGGACTACTCTTTGTTGCAAAGCTTGGGCTTCTCATTGTGGTGGCTTCTCTTGTTGTGGAGCACAGGTTGTAGGATGTGTGGGCCTCAGGAGTTGTGATGTGTGGGTCAGTAGTTGCGTCTCCTGGAATCTAGAGCACAGGCCCAGTAGTTGTGGAGCATGGGCTTAGCTGCTCCACAGCATGATGGATCTTCCTGGATCAGGGACAGAGCCCCTGTCTTTTGCATTGGCAGGGAAATGCTTTACCACTGAGTTGCCAGGGAAGCCTTGACTGTTAACTTTTGGCTTTATTTCCTTCTAGCCTTCTTTCCTTGAGTACACGTTTTTGGGATCATTCTACACATACAGTTTAATCAAGCAAAATTTTAAAATTCATTTCCACGGGCACATACTTTATCTGAGCCGACATTCCTACTCAGGAAGCAGTGGTACTCTGCTTCCCGCTCTCGGAGAGAATGAGGTAAGAGAGCAAACAAGGTGGGAGGACTGGTTTCTGTTTGATTAGCCTGGGCCCAGAGACTCCCTGACTCCTCCTGATACTCCACACAGAAACTGCATGTTCGCCTTTTGGTGCTTTTATCCAGGGAGGCTGAAAATACTCTCAAAGTGTTCCTGTGTCATGGGGAAAATGAAAGCTCCAAACTATACTTTCCTTCACAGAAGAGTTTTTTTAAATGACAGTATTTTATTCTTGTTATAAAAGTAATATAAAATGTAGAAAATGTTAAAGAATAAAAAAAATTGTTTTAAATCCAAAGAGGCCTGACTAGATAGAGCTTAGGACTTTCACAGCAGTGAGACTGATCTGTAGGATCCTATATGGGGTTAATATTTAAAACCATAGGACATACTACACCAAGGATGAACCCTCATGATGTGTTAATGTAGGCTCATCAGCTGTAACAAATGTACCACTCTTTGGTGGACGTTGATAATCGGGGAGACTATCCATGTGTGTGGGCAGGTTATATGGTGAATATCTGTACCTTTCTCTCAATCGTTCTGTGAACCTAAGATTGCTCTAAAAATAAAACATAATAAACTGAGTCTTTGTTGCTATGTGGGTTTTACTCTAACTGTAGTGTTGGGACTACTCTTTGTTGCAAAGCTTGGGCTTCTCATTGTGGTGGCTTCTCTTGTTGTGGAGCACAGGCTGTAGGATGTGTGGGCCTCAGGAGTTGTGATGTGTGGGTCAGTAGTTGCGTCTCCTGGAATCTAGAGCACAGGCCCAGTAGTTGTGGAGCATGGGCTTAGCTGCTCCACAGCATGATGGATCTTCCTGGATCAGGGACAGAGCCCCTGTCTTTTGCATTGGCAGGGAAATGTTTACCACTGAGTTGCCAGGGAAGCCTTGACTGTTAACTTTTGGCTTTATTTCCTTCTAGCCTTCTTTCCTTGAGTACACGTTTTTGGGATCATTCTACACATACAGTTTTTTAATCAAGCTTTTTTATTTAACTTAATATCTTTCAAAATTACTTTATCAAAAATTTATAGTAAGTGTACATTCTAATGCTAGATTATATGGATGTACCATGTCTGCTTGGCCTTTCCCCACTGTCGAGTATTTAGGCTATTTGCAGTATTTATTTTTATATTCAAAATGATTTTTGAAAAACCAGTATCTCTGATTTTTGAAATCTTGGTGGGCAGACGTTAAAACTAACATGTAAACCGTAAGCAATTTTCTATTTCACTGGTGATAGAGTCTCTAATACTCCTTCAAGGCAGGCTGTATTTTGTTCTGTGCACCACTGGAATGAACAAGGTGGTATAGGGTCTTAGGTGCAGCACATGGGAACTTTCATTGCAGTGTGCGGACTCTCTAATAGGTTGTAGCACACAGGTTTAGTTGCTCCTATAAAACAGGAGTTTGTAGACTGAGAATATCAGTATCCTGATGGGTGAGGCACATTGCTTTGATGTATGCTTGAATCAGATTCGTGTCTCTAGAATTTTTTTTTTTTTTGTAAGATTTATTTTACTTATTTGAGGGGGGTGGGATGGTGAGGGAGGGGAGCAGGTGGGCCACTTCTGTTGGTCTTTCATTTGTCCATTTTCATCCATCTTTGTTCTTCGGCCCTTGTGGGCCTTCCATCACGGCGGCCTCTGTTTTTGCAGAGCACCGGCTCTGGGCGCATGCGCCCCAGAGCTCTGGCTCGGTAATTGGACACATGGGTCCAGCCGCCCCGCCGCACGTGGATCTTCCCAGGCCAGGGATCGAACCGGTGCCCCTTGCCCTGCAAGGCGGTGTCCTTACCCACTGGACCACCAGGGAAGCCCGTGTCTCTAGAATTTGTTTTTGGTAAGGAGAAGTTAGTGGAATAAAAAATATATTTCAGAGTTACTCTGTCTCTGCTGCTGCCCACACTGGCAACAAGGATGTCCCCTGCCCTTTTTCTATTACATAACTCTATTCTGAACGACGTATCATGCAAGTTTAGCTAATAAGAACCTGAATCACATAGGTTCCCCCTAGTGGCGAGGAAGCAAGAGAAATGTACCATCTCTGTACAAGAAGTCATGCTAGAAAGTAACTGGAAAGGTGCTGAGAGAATCAACATACATACCTGTTTTGAAAGTGGCAAGGCTGATAGACTTTGGTGAATGATTCTGAGGAGAGTAAGAGAAGAAGGTGTTAAGAAAGATACCTCATTCTAGCTTAGATGTTGATTGTACAATGGTAGATTTTATTCAAATAAAAAGTATGGCAGAAGGAGAACCTCTTTGGAGGTTGGAGAAAGGAGACATGTAAGTTCATTTGAGTAGGGGTTGACTTTGACATATCTGTGGGTTGTGTTGAATGTACAGTTCTGTAGGTATGGGCTTCTGAAATGATCAGTCTTATATAGATGGTACTGATGAGAAAGACGAGACAGTCATTAGAGGAATGAGATCACAAGTGTAGAATCTGTAGCTTGGAGGGTCAAAACAAGAACCCTGGGAACACGACCAACACTTGAGGACAGGCAGAGTGAGAGGCATCAGCAAAGAGGCTGGGCAGGGTTGGCCAGAGAGGTGGAAGGAAGTTGGAATGTGGGTCATAGAAGGTAACAGAGAATAGCATTTGGAAAAGAGAGAGTGTGACAATGCGGAATGCAGCTAGACGTCAAGCAAATGGAAGATGTAGTGTTGTCCAGCTGTTTGAATGATAAAGGGGCCACTGGTTGCTCTTCTGTCCTCTTCTGAGGGAAATTTGAGTGAGAGAGAAGAAAGTCAGAAGCAGGGAGTAGAGGTGCATAGCGTGTGAGGAAGAGGAGAGAATGGCAGTAAGTGTCTCTTTCTGTAAGTCTGGCCATGAAAGGAGAGATGAGAAAGGGAGAGGGTTTGGGTTGAAGGAATAGGTGAGTGCGTGAGAAGGCATGAAAGTCAAACTGTAGTTGCTCAGTCATGTCTGACTCTGTGACTCCACGGACTATGGCCCGCCAGCCTCCTCTGTCCATGGGATTCTTCAGGCTCTAGTACTGGAGCGGTTGCCATTCCCTTCTCCAGGGGATCCTGACCTAGGATGATCCCGACCCAGGGATTGAACTCAAGTTTCCCGCATTGCAGACAGATTCTTTATTGGCTGAGCCATATACCCATGAGTGAGAAGGTGTGGTTAGAATGTATAAATGCTGATAAACAGGAGACAGGAAGAGGGAAGGAATGGAAGAGGGAGGGCACAACTGAGAGACTGAGGTTCCTAAGAAGATAGAAGTGGTAAAGCCAGAATTTAGGCAGGTAGACAGAGGACATTTATGCAATCATTTTATTCATTAATTCAATCATTTTAATTTATTCATTCATTGAATTTTCTTTTTTTCTGAGCCACTGCCTCCCTCAAGTGGGTATTATGTAGTTCAGAGTCCATTATGCACTTCTCCATGAATCATCCTTCTATTTGCTCTTGAATTGATTCATTCTCTACTCAAGTGCTCACTGGGTCCTCCCTCATTCCCTCTCTATTTTCCTCCCTCCATTCCTTCCTTTGCTCTCTCACTCCCTCTTTCCTTCCTTTCTGTATTTATTGAGAACTTGCTCTCAGACAGATTCTGTGCTACTTACTAGGAATATAGTGGTGAATAAAACACTCAGAATATGCTTTCATTGAAATAGTAGGATAATAGAGAGACAGACACTGATCACATCGCAAATATTAATATAAACATGAAATGATCACAGTGATAAGAGGCACAAAGAAGAGGCTCACAGTGCTGCTATAGCACAGAATAGGGGGGTTGGCTTTTCTGAGGAATTCAGGAGAAGCTTCTCTTAAGAAAGCTGTTCCTTATTCAGTAAAGCAGGCTTGACTAAGTATAAACAGCTAATGAAACAGGATCTAGCGAAGGAGGAGCCTTACGTCTGCATCTACGTCTACTTGGAGAAGGCGGTCTTCTACCCTCCTGTGTATGTATTGCTGCCCACCTGCCCGCTTGCACCTCTTACAAGCATCCTCTCCTAATAAATCCTCTTCTTGCCTATCACTCTGCCTCTCGCTGAATTCCTTCTTCATTGAGACACAAAGAACCTGAGCCTCAGTGGGTCCAGATGTTCGATTAATGTAATTCAAAGATTGCTGATAAACAGGAGATCCTGACCTAGGATGATCCCGACCCAGGATTGAACTCAAGTTTCCGCATTGCAGACAGATTCTTTATTGGCTGAGCCATATACCCATGAGTGAGAAGGTGTGGTTAGAATGTATAAATGCTGATAAACAGGAGACAGGAAGAGGGAAGGAATGGAAGAGGGAGGGCACAACTGAGAGACTGAGGTTCCTAAGAAGATAGAAGTGGTAAAGCCAGAATTTAGGCAGGTAGACAGAGGACATTTATGCAATCATTTTATTCATTAATTCAATCATTTTAATTTATTCATTCATTGAATTTTCTTTTTTTCTGAGCCACTGCCTCCCTCAAGTGGGTATTATGTAGTTCAGAGTCCATTATGCACTTCTCCATGAATCATCCTTCTATTTGCTCTTGAATTGATTCATTCTCTACTCAAGTGCTCACTGGGTCCTCCCTCATTCCCTCTCTATTTTCCTCCCTCCATTCCTTCCTTTGCTCTCTCACTCCCTCTTTCCTTCCTTTCTGTATTTATTGAGAACTTGCTCTCAGACAGATTCTGTGCTACTTACTAGGAATATAGTGGTGAATAAAACACTCAGAATATGCTTTCATTGAAATAGTAGGATAATAGAGAGACAGACACTGATCACATCGCAAATATTAATATAAACATGAAATGATCACAGTGATAAGAGGCACAAAGAAGAGGCTCACAGTGCTGCTATAGCACAGAATAGGGGGGTTGGCTTTTCTGAGGAATTCAGGAGAAGCTTCTCTTAAGAAAGCTGTTCCTTATTCAGTAAAGCAGGCTTGACTAAGTATAAACAGCTAATGAAACAGGATCTAGCGAAGGAGGAGCCTTACGTCTGCATCTACGTCTACTTGGAGAAGGCAGTCTTCTACCCTCCTGTGTATGTATTGCTGCCCACCTGCCCGCTTGCACCTCTTACAAGCATCCTCTCCTAATAAATCCTCTTCTTGCCTATCACTCTGCCTCTCGCTGAATTCCTTCTTCATTGAGACACAAAGAACCTGAGCCTCAGTGGGTCCAGATGTTCGATTAATGTAATTCAAAGATTGCTCGAGACTAGGGTTTTGGCTGGTGTTAAGTCTCAGCCAAGTGGGTTCAAGTCCCAAGTAGGGTTTGACCACGTCTGGGCCCTGAGTTTAAGTCTCAATCCGAGGCAGAACACATTCAAAAGGAGGCCATAAAATACTATGTCTGGCATGGTTTCATTTATTAATATATATGCATAGGTAAAAGTGTAGAACGTCTAGAAGGATATACTCAAAATGTTAATAGTTCTTTTCTATGGAGGAAGGGATTATAGCAAGGCTTTTAGTTTCTGCTTTCTACATGGGCATATGTTATGTTCATAATATGAATGAAAAATCAAGAAGGAAATGACAGTTTTGGAAAAGAAACAGTTAACTAAAACCTGACCCGCTTTACAGAGTTAAAGGAGGTCAAGACATCTTCTGCAGTTTTGGCCATGTTCTCAGGGAGCCAGTTAGTGACAGGTCAGACCGCGGCCCCTTGGGTGAGCAAGCGGGACATGCTCAGGTCCCACAGGAGTTTCAAGTCAGCTGGGTTGGAGGCAGGCATTGCTCCCCACCCTTTCTGGGCGGCAGTTGGTGATCTTGGGCCGGGAGGAATGGACCTCCTTTCATGATCTCACTCTGGGCCAGGGAAGGGACAGCCCTTTGGGTTTCTCCTGAGTCATCTGCCCCCTTCTGCTGGCCTTGTGCAGTCCAGAGCTTATTATGAAATTCTCCATTCAGTCTTCCTTCTGGTTGCTCTTGAACTTGTTTACTGTCTCAAACAGCCACGTACTTCATCCACCCATTCAGCTACTTATGTATTCATTCATTAATTCACACATTCTATTGTTTATTTACTCATTCATTCACTCACACATTCACACTTACTTACTCAACTGGCCTTTACATGTTGGCCATTGTGGGGATAGAGGAGAAAGAAAGGTGGATGGGCTTGGAGTTTGGAATCCAGGACCATCTGCTTTGGCCAAGGGCACAGGACAGAACCCGTCTCCTTTCTGCTGTCCACCTCGGCTCTGCTGGTCGCTCTCCAGCTGAGTGCTTCTTAAACACTGGTGTTCGATTAATGTAATTCAAAGATTGCTCGAGACTAGGGTTTTGGCTGGTGTTAAGTCTCAGCCAAGTGGGTTCAAGTCCCAAGTAGGGTTTGACCACGTCTGGGCCCTGAGTTTAAGTCTCAATCCGAGGCAGAACACATTCAAAAGGAGGCCATAAAATACTATGTCTGGCATGGTTTCATTTATTAATATATATGCATAGGTAAAAGTGTAGAACGTCTAGAAGGATATACTCAAAATGTTAATAGTTCTTTTCTATGGAGGAAGGGATTATAGCAAGGCTTTTAGTTTCTGCTTTCTACATGGGCATATGTTATGTTCATAATATGAATGAAAAATCAAGAAGGAAATGACAGTTTTGGAAAAGAAACAGTTAACTAAAACCTGACCCGCTTTACAGAGTTAAAGGAGGTCAAGACATCTTCTGCAGTTTTGGCCATGTTCTCAGGGAGCCAGTTAGTGACAGGTCAGACCGCGGCCCCTTGGGTGAGCAAGCGGGACATGCTCAGGTCCCACAGGAGTTTCAAGTCAGCTGGGTTGGAGGCAGGCATTGCTCCCCACCCTTTCTGGGCGGCAGTTGGTGATCTTGGGCCGGGAGGAATGGACCTCCTTTCATGATCTCACTCTGGGCCAGGGAAGGGACAGCCCTTTGGGTTTCTCCTGAGTCATCTGCCCCCTTCTGCTCGGCATTGTGCAGTCCAGAGCTTATTATGAAATTCTCCATTCAGTCTTCCTTCTGGTTGCTCTTGAACTTGTTTACTGTCTCAAACAGCCACGTACTTCATCCACCCATTCAGCTACTTATGTATTCATTCATTAATTCACACATTCTATTGTTTATTTACTCATTCATTCACTCACACATTCACACTTACTTACTCAACTGGCCTTTACATGTTGGCCATTGTGGGGATAGAGGAGAAAGAAAGGTGGATGGGCTTGGAGTTTGGAATCCAGGACCATCTGCTTTGGCCAAGGGCACAGGACAGAACCCGTCTCCTTTCTGCTGTCCACCTCGGCTCTGCTGGTCGCTCTCCAGCTGAGTGCTTCTTAAACACTGGTGTTCACTTGAATCACTTGCGGATCTTGTTAAATGAAAGACTCTGGTTCAGTAGCTATGGGTGAGGCTTAAGTTGCAGCATTTCTGACTACGTTGCTTGTCCTCAGACCGCATTCTGTGTAGCAAGAGTCTCGATCAGTGTTGTCCAACAGACATATTAGTGTGGCCAGATAATGTTCGGGACATCCAGTTCAACTTGAATTTCAGGTAAACAACGAATTTTATTTTTAGCATAAGTATGTCCCAAATACTGCATAGGATGTATTTATACTAAAAATTAATTAAGTATACTACAAATTGTGTTTATCTGAAATTCAGATTAAACAGGGCATCCAATATTTTTATTTCCTAAATATGGCAAGCTTATGTATGATCTGAGACACAAACGTGAATCACATATGTAATTTAAATTTCTAGTAACTGCATTTTAAAAAGAGGTGGGTTAATTAATTTAAAGAATATACTTTAACCCAATATATACGGAATTCCATTTCAACATATAATTAATATAAATATTATTAATGAGATATTTCTCATTCTCTTTTCTGTGCTAAGTCTTAATAATCCAGTGTGTAGTTTTACACTTACATCTCAGTGTGAATTAGCCACATTTCAAGTGCACATATTGCTAATGCCTCTGTGTTGGACAGTTCAAGTCCAGATCTCCCCAGATATTCTTATTTCATTGACCTGGGACATAAGCTTTAAAAGCTTCCCAGTGATTCCAGCGGGTAGCCAGCTGTCACCTCGGCTCTTCAAGGCTGTCTGGTCACAGATCATTCAGTAATGAGTGGCAGCTGCCACAAGAGGGAGCCAGCCCCTTGGAATAAAGTCGCAAAGCCGCGTGGTCTTCACCAGGCAGGGACTGGAGAAAAGCTGGAGGAATCCACCAGCACAGAGGCTGGACCTGTTCCTCAGGTCCCTGCACACTTGCTTTCCCAGTCAAGGCTTCCCATATCTTGGGCGCTGTTGCAGAACTCTCTGTTAATTGCTCCATCATTATCCAATTTACCTGCAACATCTTGGTCTCTCTTCCCTTCTCCCACCTTCATAAAATCTTCCCTGGATTAGCAGTATGGGAAAGTTCAAGGACTAGGAACCAGGGGTCCCAGAGGTTCGAGTTGTATCCCACTTCTGCTGCGTACAAACCAAGACCCCTGTCAGAGCACCCCATGACTGTTGCCAGCTTCTTCACTTGTGTGGAGATGCAGTCCCTCTCATAAGCATGTCAAGGAAGGATTGCATGTAATGATACACTTGGAGCCCAGGAGGTGCTCCTAAGTAGGTAGAGTGAGGTAGATGCTCAGAAAATGAAGGTTCATTTCCTCCCCACCCCGCAGATGTGTTGGAGGTATTGTGACACACCCGAGTCCCTAACCTTGACTGTACCACAGGACAACCTAAGGAGTTTATTTTTAAATCCTATTTCCTGATCCTCCCAGAGGTTCTGACTCAGTAGGTCTGGGGTGAAGCTAGAGCTTGTGGATTTTAAGTTCTCAAGGGGACTTCCCTGGTGGTCCTCTGGTTAAGACTCTGAGCTTCCAATGTAGGGGGTGTGAGTTGGATCCCTGATTGGGGACCTAAGATCCCACATGCTGTGTGGTGTGGTCATAAATAAAACCTTTTTACCAATGAACTTCTTCTTATGAAGAAGTTTTCCAGGTGATCCTGAGATGCAATCTGAAATTGGTTTTGTGTGAGGCAGAGTAAGGGCTGGGCAGCCATGTTCTCTCCCTTCTCCACCACTTCCTATGTGCCCTCTTTGCTAATTTCCTGGATGACCACTGTACAGGCCATTCTTCCTCACCTCCCAGCCACTCTACACCTTGCCTGCTACTTGGGATGTCCTCTACTCCTTTCTCTGCCCAAGTTGGGCCAGCTTATTCACCAGCACTGGCTGCTTTCCTTTGACCTCAGGTCAGATTCTGTCCTTGATGACCTATTGCTCCATCCTGCTTTCAGATTCAGTTTCCTTGATGGAGAAATGAGTTTATCATGGGGTCAAATAAAATAAGGCCTTTCCTATTGCTCACCACTCTTCCCATCCTACATCCCACTTGACTCAGCCCCAAGGAGCTGGACGCCTGGGAGGCAATAGTTGCCATAGAAGAAGGAAAGAGATGTTCCATGTGGCAAAGAGCACAGAAGACAACCCTGCCTTCCTTTTCAATTGCAGGCTTTTAGCCTGAAACAGAGTTGCTCTACAGCAAACATATCAAAAACAAAGCCAGAAGACAAATGCCAAAAGGCTGACATCTTACTAGGTCTCATATATAAATGTTATTAAATCAAGTTTGCAGTTTGGGTTAATATTATGGAGCAAACATTCTGATTTTTCACTTGACACCATAATTGTACCTTCCAGTTGAGTGTAGGATGGTCAACCAAGAGTTAGCAGAAAAATCATGGCCTTGCTGCAGTTTTTATCTAGTTGCAGAAGAGATTTACACTCACTGACCAAATGTTAAAGTGACAATGTTGCTGTTTAGTCACTAAGTAGTGGCTGGTTCTTTGTGACACCATGAAGTTTAGCCTGTCAGGCTCCTCTGTCCATGAGATTTCCTAAGCAAAAATACTGACAATACAACACTCAAAATAAAATTGCATTTTTAGTATGTTAACAGTAGGAACTAATCAATGTACTGGTCATAACTAGCATTCTTAACTTCTTTATTTTTCATTTAATATAATGGGATAATTTTTATGCTGTTTCATAAAAATTTGCCCAGTGTCTTAAAACACTGTATAGTTGTCTATTATTTGCATGTACTATAACTGATTTCATATGATCTAGCAGCCCTACTCCTGGTCAAATATCTGAAGAAAATTCTAACTTGAAGAGATACCTGTATCCCAATGCTCATAGCAAGAGTATTTACAAAGACATAGAAGCAACCTAAATGTTTATCAACAGATGAATGGATAAAGAAGATGTGGTGTATATAGGCAAAGGGAATATTACTTGGGCATAAAAAAATGAAATCATGCCATTTATAGCAACAGAGATGGACATAGAGATAATCACACTAAATGAAGTAAGCCAGGCAGAGAAAAAACAAATATAGTATGATATCACTTATATGCAGAATATAAAAGAAATGATACAAATGAACTTCTTTATAAAATAGAAATAGACTCAGGTATAGAAAAATATTATGGTTTCCTATGGGTAAAGTGGGGGAGGGACAAATTTGGAACTGGGGATTAACAGATACATATTACTATATATAAAATAGATAACCAATAAGGATCTACTGTATAGCACAGAGAACTATATTCAATATCTTCTAATAATCAATAATGAAAAATAATCTGAAAAAGAGTATTATAAATATATATACAAATCATTTTGCCACACATCTGAAGCATAGTAAATAAATTATACTTTAATAAAAGGGGAAAATTCAGCTAGTTTATAAATATTCAGTCTCATACATGTATATTTAGTTTTTTCGAATTTTTAAATGATAATTATTTACAATGTAATCAATGATATTGATACCTCAGAACATTAACTTTCTTCTCCTTGTTTCATTATTTCCTTAGCATAAACTGCCTGAAGTAAAATATTTGGTATAAGTAAAAAAAATAGACTTTTAAAATTTTGAACATATTGTCCTCTTAAAAAGTTAGATCAGCTCCTGCTAAAAATCACTATGTTTAATGATGGTTTTCCATAATCTCAAAAACTGAGGGTTATCAGTTTTTTATTACTTCCAAGACAGAATAGATTGGCGGTAATGTCCTATTTTAACCTGCACTTCTTTGATTACTATCTGCCAAGTAAGTAGCTTTTTTTGTATTTGGGGCCATTTTTATTTCTTCTATTTTGATTTGCTTGTCCATGTTGATGAGTAAAGTTTTAATCAGATTAATAATTCCATTACAAGGTTGTGTCTTAATATCTTCTTTTACTGAAATTAATGTCAAATTGGTGGGCAGAGGTCTTTACCCTCCAATTATATATAAGATTAATGCATCCAATTACTATTTTAGATTAGAGTGTTTTTCAGATTTTTATCTCCTGTCTAACTTAAGGCTTTGTGGTATCTTTATTTATTTTTTTGGAAGAATGTGAGTGTAGCATGCAGCTCACTCAGACAGAAAAAAGGTTGTTAATGTGGTCTTTGCTCGGGGAGGGAGCTGTCTATGTGAGGGACCCACTCATTGAGGCTAAAAGCAACCCTTCCAGATCTATCTGAAACAGCCTTTACGGATGTTTAAGACCAAAAAGAGGTCTGTAAATGAGACAAACTCACTTTTTTTTGGTGTGAGAGTTACATATAAATGCATCTTTCTGATTAAGCATATACAGATAGGTTCTGTGAAGACTTTTAATTTTCTCTTCACGAAGGAGCTTTTTGAAAGTCTCTACCTGGGCTAAGGCATAGAATGGCCATTCCCGGTCCTTTGGCAGCAACCGGGTTTCTGGGGACTTTGTGTGTCTCCACAGCTCTTTTCTTGTGTCCCTACATATCTTTACATGGAATGCAGTGATGACATTTGTTGTTGGCTGATCATTCCTGCTCTTTCTGTCATGTTTCAGTTCAGTGTTAAAGACCCAGTGTAATCCTGAGAGTGATGCTCAGGGTTTTCTTCCAGTATGTGATATACAGTAAAGGAGCTGAGTTCATTAGTTGCAAATCCAAGACAGTTTCCCTTCCTGAGTGTTCTTGCCTGTGTGTGTGTTCAGTCATGTCCAACTCTTTGCGACCCCATGGACTGTAGCCTGCCATGCTCTTCTGTGCATGGAATTTTCCAGACAAGAATACTGGAGTGGGTAGCCATTTCCTACTCCAGGGCGTCTTCCCAACCCAGGGATCAAACCCTGATCTCCCATGTCTCCTGGATTAGCAGGTGGATTCTTGACCACTGTGCCACCTGGGAAGCCCCCTTCTCAGTGTCCACTCAAGCTCAGTCTTGGAATACTTCTTCCCTGCTCATGAGTGACATCCTAAACAGGGCCCATAGCTTTCTCAATCATCCTCAGACACAGAAGGTCCACAAATCAGGGAGACCCAAAACAGGTCTCATTTCAGTGGTTAGTATGACCACTCTAACAATGGTGTGTGCCCAGTATATTTGACTCTCACAGGGGGTCACTTGTCAACATTTCATTCCCTCTATATGACCAAATTATTTTCAATATAATCATGAAAGGAAACAAATAATAACAATGGCCAAAGAAAAAATGTGGATAGTGAAATTTTTTTCCTTAAGTGTTCATATATAATTATGGCAGTAAAAAGCAATAAATAAGTCAAAATAAAACAAATACACAATACAGGAAAGCAGGAAAGTAATGAATACTTTCTACATACATTGGGATAATTTTTAAAGAAAGGAAAAAATCACACAATAAATGCATCTTTCTGATTAAGCATATACAGATAGGTTCTGTGAAGACTTTTAATTTTCTCTTCACGAAGGAGCTTTTTGAAAGTCTCTACCTGGGCTAAGGCATAGAATGGCCATTCCCGGTCCTTTGGCAGCAACCGGGTTTCTGGGGACTTTGTGTGTCTCCACAGCTCTTTTCTTGTGTCCCTACATATCTTTACATGGAATGCAGTGATGACATTTGTTGTTGGCTGATCATTCCTGCTCTTTCTGTCATGTTTCAGTTCAGTGTTAAAGACCCAGTGTAATCCTGAGAGTGATGCTCAGGGTTTTCTTCCAGTATGTGATATACAGTAAAGGAGCTGAGTTCATTAGTTGCAAATCCAAGACAGTTTCCCTTCCTGAGTGTTCTTGCCTGTGTGTGTGTTCAGTCATGTCCAACTCTTTGCGACCCCATGGACTGTAGCCTGCCATGCTCTTCTGTGCATGGAATTTTCCAGACAAGAATACTGGAGTGGGTAGCCATTTCCTACTCCAGGGCGTCTTCCCAACCCAGGGATCAAACCCTGATCTCCCATGTCTCCTGGATTAGCAGGTGGATTCTTGACCACTGTGCCACCTGGGAAGCCCCCTTCTCAGTGTCCACTCAAGCTCAGTCTTGGAATACTTCTTCCCTGCTCATGAGTGACATCCTAAACAGGGCCCATAGCTTTCTCAATCATCCTCAGACACAGAAGGTCCACAAATCAGGGAGACCCAAAACAGGTCTCATTTCAGTGGTTAGTATGACCACTCTAACAATGGTGTGTGCCCAGTATATTTGACTCTCACAGGGGGTCACTTGTCAACATTTCATTCCCTCTATATGACCAAATTATTTTCAATATAATCATGAAAGGAAACAAATAATAACAATGGCCAAAGAAAAAATGTGGATAGTGAAATTTTTTTCCTTAAGTGTTCATATATAATTATGGCAGTAAAAAGCAATAAATAAGTCAAAATAAAACAAATACACAATACAGGAAAGCAGGAAAGTAATGAATACTTTCTACATACATTGGGATAATTTTTAAAGAAAGGAAAAAATCACACAATAGTTTGAACTTTGTTTTAATTTTTAAACCAAGAAAAACTCCAAGTGGTCTCATAGAATGACAGAATTGAAATAACACATGTTCTTTGCCTTTTCAATAAACATGCTATCATGGTTTATTTCAAATCTCCTGATGAAATGCAGGGACATAGGGTACCACAGGAGATGGAGCTATTAAACTGTGCCTGAAGCAAACACAATGATTCTGAACCATTAATATTTACTCTTAAAATGAACGCATACAGCTAAGTTCGAGCATGTCAGGGCCAACAGGGCAGCAGGAAACTTTCTGAATTAACTTCCAGGCAGAAAACGTTTATTAAAAGAGAAGTAATAAAAAATCCTACTTTGGAGCCTACACATGTAATACTCAAGAGATTCCACAGCAATTGTTCTGATATTGAGCCAACAAAAGACATCTTTGGGGAGGAGAAATTTATCATTGACATTCTGTAGAATTGTCACATGATGATGATTAAAAGTAGATTCATGCTGAGTAGATTTTATTTATTTATTTATTTTTAAAATTTTTTTTTTTGGGGGGGGACGGAGGGTGGTGAGTGGGTCACTTCTATTGGTCTTTCATTTGTTTATTTTCATGCATCTTTGTTCTTTTGGCTCCTGTGGGCCTCCCATCGCAGCGGCCTCTGTTGTTGTGGAGCACCGGCTCTGAGCACACGTTCTCCAGAGCTCCGGCTCGGTAATTGGACACATCGGTCCAGCCACTCTGCGGCACGTGGGATCTTCCCAGGCCAGGGATCAAACCGGCACCCCTTGCACTGCAAGGTGGTGTCCTTACCCACTGGACCACCAGGGAAGCCCCAGGTTCATGCTGACTAGATTTTATTATTGCTTTTAACTTCTCTACACACGATGCCTCCCTGATTCCTTGACACCATATCAGCTCTGGAGCTTGGATTCAATCCTCAGGAAAACAAAGGAAGAGGATCTGGGTTTTAGTCATTGCATGAAATGGGGCTCAATGGGAAAGAATCCACCTGCAATGCAGGAGATGCGGGTTCAATCCCTGGGTCAGGAAGATCCCTTAGAGAAGGAAATGGCAACCCACTCCAGTGTTCTTGCCTGGGAAATTCCAGAAACTGAGATAAAGTTATTTTCTTAAGCACCTGAGTTTGTGCCTGGGAATTATAACTTGTCATTCCAGAAACTGCTTCTTGGTGCTGAGATGTGACCTTTCTCACTCTCCTCTGAGCCTATATGGTGTAGTTTCTGTTGTATGGATAGAAGAGATTTTTAACTTGGAGAGAAGAACCACTCAGTGAATGGATCCAAACTGAATGTTCATGCCCGTCCCCAGGGGTGGGGGTCAGTGTGGGGAGAAGCATGGATGTGTAATCTCACTACACAACCTGCACTGTATTCAAGGAACATTTACACTCCATGTCAAGTGGGTCAAGAGGCCCTTTCATCCCCAGTCCCCTTCCCTCTTCAGGGCATTCTACACTCTCTTTGCCAATTTCTTCCCTGAGGTGGCTCTCCTGAGTTAAAATGGCAGGTGGAGGGACTTCCCTGGTGGTCCAGTGGGTGGGGGCACCGCCTTGCAGTGCAAGGGGTGCTGGTTCCATCCCTGGCCTGGGAGGGTCCCATGTGCCCAGTCCAACTGCTGGGCTGGAGCTCTGGGGTGCATGCGCCCAGGGCCGGTGCTCAACAGTGAAAGAGGCCACTGTGATGGGAGGCCCACACAGGCCAGGGAATGAAGATTGATGGAAATAAATAGGTGAAGGATCAATAGAAGTGGCAAAAAAAGAAAAAAGAGAAAAAAGGCAGGTGGCATTCATTCCCCATGTCTTCATTCTGAAAAGTATTGATTTGAATATCTGTGGCAGCCAGGGAGGGGCCTGCAGTCATAGAGGGTGCTTTCTCTTAAAGCAATGGAAATTTTTCCAAATTGTAAAAATCCAACATGGCTCTGCAGATGACCACTGGTGAGTGAGTCTTCAATCAGGGTGTCTCTTTGGTCGTGTTTGGCTTGCAGTTAGCCCCAGCGTCCTCGGGGGCGGGCACAATCAGTGTGGTCCCCTGTTGGGTTTGATAACTCTTCAGAGTCTCCCTGGGGGTGCCGGGCCCATGCCAAGAAGGTGCCGCGGCAATTAAAGAAGACTTTCTTCCTGAGCCCTGGGGTGCATTTATCTTCAAGCTAATGTTACAGTTGGTGCTTTCTTTTGCCAAAGCTCCATAATAACTGGGCCTCTTATTCCTTCACAGCCTCATCACGGAGTGAGAGGAAGGTTCCAAACAAAACAGAACAAAACCCTTTCTCCAGTGAGGGAGAAGAGTGCTTGTGGAATATCCATTAGACTCAATAAGTCAGCTTCATTCCAAAGGCATCTTGTCGACCTATCTCAGGTCCTGCTGAAGCTGTGACCCAGAAGAGGCGCTGGACCTTTTGTCCCCAAGGTGGGGGTCAGTGGGAGAACCATGGATGTGTACTCTCACTACACAACCTGCACTGTATTCAAGGAACATTTACACTCCATGTCAAGTGGGTCAAGAGGCCCTTTCATCCCCAGTCCCCTTCCCTCTTCAGGGCATTCTACACTCTCTTTGCCAATTTCTTCCCTGAGGTGGCTCTCCTGAGTTAAAATGGCAGGTGGAGGGACTTCCCTGGTGGTCCAGTGGGTGGAGGCACCGCCTTGCAGTGCAAGGGGTGCTGGTTCCATCCCTGGCCTGGGAGGGTCCCATGTGCCCAGTCCAACTGCTGGGCTGGAGCTCTGGGGTGCATGCGCCCAGGGCCGGTGCTCAACAGTGAAAGAGGCCACTGTGATGGGAGGCCCACACAGGCCAGGGAATGAAGATTGATGGAAATAAATAGGTGAAGGATCAATAGAAGTGGCAAAAAAGAAAAAGAGAAAAAAGGCAGGTGGCATTCATTCCCCATGTCTTCATTCTGAAAAGTATTGATTTGAATATCTGTGGCAGCCAGGGAGGGGCCTGCAGTCATAGAGGGTGCTTTCTCTTAAAGCAATGGAAATTTTTCCAAATTGTAAAAATCCAACATGGCTCTGCAGATGACCACTGGTGAGTGAGTCTTCAATCAGGGTGTCTCTTTGGTCGTGTTTGGCTTGCAGTTAGCCCCAGCGTCCTCGGGGGCGGGCACAATCAGTGTGGTCCCCTGTTGGGTTTGATAACTCTTCAGAGTCTCCCTGGGGGTGCCGGGCCCATGCCAAGAAGGTGCCGCGGCAATTAAAGAAGACTTTCTTCCTGAGCCCTGGGGTGCATTTATCTTCAAGCTAATGTTACAGTTGGTGCTTTCTTTTGCCAAAGCTCCATAATAACTGGGCCTCTTATTCCTTCACAGCCTCATCACGGAGTGAGAGGAAGGTTCCAAACAAAACAGAACAAAACCCTTTCTCCAGTGAGGGAGAAGAGTGCTTGTGGAATATCCATTAGACTCAATAAGTCAGCTTCATTCCAAAGGCATCTTGTCGACCTATCTCAGGTCCTGCTGAAGCTGTGACCCAGAAGAGGCGCTGGACCTTTTGTCCCCAAGGGCTGGCGGGAGGGAGGATGGGCTGCAGGATGATGCCCTGCTGGACAATGGAGAGCATTGACAGAGTGCTCCCATTTATTGGCTGAGCGACTACATCAGTCATTCATTCACAGGCACAAGGTCTAAATTGCAGAACCAATTAACAGCACTAATAGCCCTTGCCTGAATTAATCTTTGAGACAAAGGGAGGAGAAGTGGAAGTGCTATTAGCAAATCAAGCTGTACCATCCCTGCTTTATTGCGCAAATCTCAGTGTCTGTATGTGGCTATTGTGCGCTGACTGCAATTACAGCCCTCATTTAAAAATGATTAAGTGGTTATAATTATTTTTCAATTAAAACTTATATCTTCCATTTATGCAACATTTCAGACTTCAATTAAACTTCTTTTGAGAAGTGCCACTGAACCAAAAGATTCTTGTTTCCTCTTTGAACCAGGAAACCCGAAACTCAACCCAGATAGGATTTTGATTGCCAACCTTCAGAAATCATTTGATGAAATGTGACGCGTGTTCCCAAGCGATACAGAGGTGTGTGGCACCTGCTGGAAGTGACCACCTCCACCTAGGGGGTGGGGGGAGGGAGAGACAGTGAGGGCTCTTCCAGGAGATTTGTGATGACTGAGAAGAGAAGGTTGTTCTCGCCACCGGAAGGCAGTGTCACTAGAAGAGGTGACACCTGAGGTTAAATGTTTACAGCATCAGTTGTGCTCTTGTGACAGTAATGAGTGCTGTAAGAAAGGTGGGAAGTTCTTTTTCTATTTTTTTTTTGTAATGATTTTATTTATTTGGTTGGTTTTGGCTGTGCTGGGGTCTTTGCTGCTGCTTGGACTTTTCTCTAGTTGCAGTGCATGAACCTCTCCTTGAGGTGGCTTCTCTTGTTGCAGCCCCAAGGCTCTAGAGCACAGGCTTAGCAGTTGTGGCTCAGGGGCTTAGTTGCCTTGAGGCCTGTAAGATCTTCCCAGACCAAGGATCGAACCCACGTCCTCTGCACTGGCTGGCGGATTCTTCACCACTGGACCACTGGGGAAGCCCAGGTGTGAAGTTTTGAACGATTTAATTCATTTAAACGTTAGAGCAGTTTTAGAATTTTCCCTTTAAAACCAATCTTATTTGCCTTTAACAACTTACTTGAGAAGGAAAGCAACTGCTAGGCACCACAAGTAAACCGTAGCCTATCTTACTGCTGCCCATAATCAGAGTACATTTTTGGAGTTTAGGCCCTCTTGGGGATATCACTGATCATGTGTGTGTTGCTGGAGAAAAAGTGTAAGGATCTGGGGTCTGGAGGCTCCAGTCAGGACTGTCTCAGAGCCCCACTGAACACTAGGGAAGACCAGAGCTGTTCAAAGCAATCCTTGGCCTCAGAGAAGCAGTGAAAGTGTTAGTTGTTATCCACATGTTGGCTTACTTTGGCCTCCTATTATAACTGGATATTCTGAGTTAATAACCTCAGTTTTGTTATATACTGTTGAAGGCAGACATGCCACGTGTAATAAGTTTAAAGCTCACACAATTAAAAGAAATTATTTATAATTCTTGTTCCTTAGTAAAAAGGCCTGGTTTCTCTGACCTAATTCTGGCTTTGGTGAGGATTATTGTGTCTTAAGCAAATGAAAGGCAACAGTAATCATAAAATCTGGGGCCTGTGCTGTGGACGAGACCCTGCCCAGGAAACTCAGACAAAACTGATGGCTCCTTCTTGCAAGGAAGAAACGCACTACTGTGATGCATCTTTTCCCTTAGAAATTAAGTAATATCATTTGATATTATTTATACCTCCAAAGTATCTTAGGTTTTTACTTTTATAAATAAGATAATTGTAGAAAATAGAAAATTTGGGAAACAAATTTAGGCCAAAAATTCAAAACAAACCTGATTATCTGAAGCCACTATTAAGGAATTCGTGTGGTATATCTTCTAGTGTTAAAAATCCCTTCGTGGGGGCTTCCCTTGTGGCTCACTGGATAAGAACCCGTCTGCCAATGCAGGAGACACAGGTTTGAGCCCTGATCTGGGAAGATCCCACATACCACAGAGCAGCTAAATCCACACATCAACAAAGACCCAGCACAGCCAAAAATAAATAAATAAAAGTTAAAAAAAAAATCCCTTCGTGGATCACAGCCTTGTGGTGGTGAAGGGGCTTCTGTAACTCAATGAAGCTATGAGCCACACTGAAATCAAGTTGAGTATGTGTTTTGCAGCCAAAGATGGAGAAGCTCTATACAGTCAGTAACAACAACACCTGGAGCTGACTGTGGCTCAGATCTTGAGCTCCTTATTGCAAAATTCAGGTTTAAATTGAAGAAAGTAGGAAAACCCACCAGGTCATTCAGGTGTGACCTAAATCAAATCCCTTATGGCTATACAGTGGAGGTGATGAATAGATTCAAGGGATTCGATCTGATGGGCCCAAGGTGCCTGAAGAACTATGGATAGAGCTTTGTAACATTGTACAGGAGGTGGTAACCAAAATCATCCAAAAAAAAAAAAAAAAAAGAAATGCACTAAGATAAAGGCTACTGGAGGAGGCTTTACAAGGGCAAGATATACTCAACTGAATGCAAAGTCCCAGAGAATAGCAAGGAGAGATAAGAAGGCCTTCTTAAATGAACAATGCAAAGAAATAGAGGAATAAATTGAATGGGAAAGACTAGAGATCTCTTCATGAAAACGAGATATCAAGGGAACTTTTCATTCAAGGATGGCCAGAAAATGACAGAAATGGCAAGGACCTACCAGAAGCAGAAGACTTTTCATTCAAGGATGGCCACGAAAATGACAGAAACCTGCACTACTGTGATGCATCTTTTCCCTTAGAAATTAAGTAATATCATTTGATATTATTTATACCTCCAAAGTATCTTAGGTTTTTACTTTTATAAATAAGATAATTGTAGAAAATAGAAAATTTGGGAAACAAATTTAGGCCAAAAATTCAAAACAAACCTGATTATCTGAAGCCACTATTAAGGAATTCGTGTGGTATATCTTCTAGTGTTAAAAATCCCTTCGTGGGGGCTTCCCTTGTGGCTCACTGGATAAGAACCCGTCTGCCAATGCAGGAGACACAGGTTTGAGCCCTGATCTGGGAAGATCCCACATACCACAGAGCAGCTAAATCCACACATCAACAAAGACCCAGCACAGCCAAAAATAAATAAATAAAAGTTAAAAAAAAAATCCCTTCGTGGATCACAGCCTTGTGGTGGTGAAGGGGCTTCTGTAACTCAATGAAGCTATGAGCCACACTGAAATCAAGTTGAGTATGTGTTTTGCAGCCAAAGATGGAGAAGCTCTATACAGTCAGTAACAACAACACCTGGAGCTGACTGTGGCTCAGATCTTGAGCTCCTTATTGCAAAATTCAGGTTTAAATTGAAGAAAGTAGGAAAACCCACCAGGTCATTCAGGTGTGACCTAAATCAAATCCCTTATGGCTATACAGCGGAGGTGATGAATAGATTCAAGGGATTCGATCTGATGGGCCCAAGGTGCCTGAAGAACTATGGATAGAGCTTTGTAACATTGTACAGGAGGTGGTAACCAAAATCATCCAAAAAAAAAAAAAAAAAGAAATGCACTAAGATAAAGGCTACTGGAGGAGGCTTTACAAGGGCAAGATATACTCAACTGAATGCAAAGTCCCAGAGAATAGCAAGGAGAGATAAGAAGGCCTTCTTAAATGAACAATGCAAAGAAATAGAGGAATAAATTGAATGGGAAAGACTAGAGATCTCTTCATGAAAACGAGATATCAAGGGAACTTTTCATTCAAGGATGGCCACGAAAAATGACAGAAATGGCAAGGACCTACCAGAAGCAGAAGACATTAAGAAGATGTGGCAAGAATACATAGAAGAATTATACAAGGAAGGTCTTCATGGCCTGGATAACCATGACAATGTGGTCACCCACCTAGAGCTGAGCATCCCAGACTGTGAAGTCAGGTGGGCCTTACAAAGCATTACTATGAACAAAGTTAGTAGAGGTGACAGAATTCCAATAAGTTATTTCAAATTCTAAAAGATGATGCTGTTAAAGTGCTGTACTCAATATGCTGGTAAATTTGGAAAACTTAACTGTGGCCACAGGATTGGAAAAGGTCAGTTTTCATTCCGATCCCAAAGAAGGGCAATGTCAAAGAATGTTCAAAATACCATGTAGTTGAACTGTTTCACAGGTTAGTAGGATTACGCTCAAAATCCTTCAAGTTAGGCTTCAGCAGTACATGAACTGAGAACTTTCAGATACACAAACTGGATGTTAAAGAGGCAGAGGAACCAGGAAACAAATTGCTAACATCTGTTGGGTCATGGAGAAAGGAAGGGAGTTGCATAAACATCTACTTCTGTTTCACTGACTATGTTAAAGCCTTTGACTGTGTGGATCACAACAAACTGCAGAAAATTCTTAGAGATGGGAGTACCAAACCAATTTACCTGCCTCCTGAGAAACTTGCATGTGGGTCAAGAGGCAACAAATAGATCTGGACATGGACATCTGGACTGGCTCCAAATTGGGAAAGGAGTATGTCAAGGCTGTAAATTATCACTCTACTTTTTAAACTTAAATGCAGAGGACATCACACAAAATGTCAGGCTGGATGAATCACAAGCTGAAATCAAGATTGCCAGGAGAAACATCAACAACCTCAGGTATGCAAATGACACCACTCTAATGGCAGAAAGTGATGAAGAACTAAAGCATCTCCTGATGGAGGTGAAAGAAGAGAGTGGAACAGCTGGCTTGAAATTCAACATTCAAAAAACTATATGGCATCCAGTCCCATCACTTCATAGCAAATAGAAAGGGAAAAAGTGGAAGAAATGACAAATGTCATTTTCTTGGCTCCAAAATCACTGTAGATGGTGACTGCAGCCATGAAATTAAAAGATGCTTGGTCTTTGGAAGAAAAGCTATGGAAAACTTAGATAGTGGATTAGAAAGCAGAGACATCAGTTTGCTGACCTAGGTCCATATAGTGAAAGTTATGGTTTTTCCAGTAGTCATGTATGGATGTGAGAGTTAGACCATAAATAAGACTGACTGCCAAAGAATTGATGTTTTTGAATTATGGTGCTTGAGAAGATTCTTGAGAGTCCCTTGGATAGCAATGAGATCGAACCAGTCAATTCTAAAGAAAAATTCACCTTGAATATTCATTGGAAGGACTGATGCTGAAGCTGAAGCTCCAATCTTTGGCCACCTGATGCAAAGAGATGACTCATTGGCAAAGATCCTGATGCTGGGAAAAGCTGATGGCAAAAGGAGAAGGGGATGGCAGAGGGTGAGATGTTTAGATAGCATCACCAACTCAACGGACATGAATTTAAGCAAACTTTGGGAGATGGCGGAGGACAGAGGAGACAGTAGTCCTGAAGTGTCTGTGACTCGGGGGTCACAAAAAGTCAAACAAAACTTATTGACCAAACAACAACATCAGTATTAAGGAGTTCTTTCTAATTAGACTGTCTTGTCCCTGGTACGCTGAGCATCTCATCAGCCCATTGCCAAGGAAGATGGGATATGTGATCTCCATCCTGTGAGGCTTGCCTCTGGGGTCTGGGGGAAATAACAAAGATTCTCTGAGTTCTATGTGTTTGTGCCCAGGGCAGAGAAACCTATGAGAATTTCTAGATTCAGAGGAAAATGAGGACTTATGCTTGATGCAGATGAGCATCAGAAACAAAATGGTGGTCAATACCTAGTGGAAGCCAGGTCAAGAGTCTCTGGATTTTACTTTTTAATACAGGATACACAGGGCTGGCGGTAGATTAGAGGTTCTCTAAGGACACTTAGAAGTTCAATTATCCAATTAATTAAAAATAAGCATATATATTTTGTTGAAGGAGAGTTGATTTACAATGTTGTATTAATTTCTGCTTGCAAAGTGATAAAGTGGCTTAGTTATACATACATGTACATTCTTTTTAATTGTTATTTTCCATTATGGTTTATCATAGCATTCTGAATATAGTTCTTTGTACTCTACAGTAGGACCTTTTAGTTTATCCATTTCATATATAATAGCTTACATCTCCTAACCTTAACCTCTTACTCCATCTCTTCCCCAGCTCCCACCCTTTTGACAACCACAAATTTTTGCTCTATGTCTGTGAGTCTGTTTTTGTTTTGTGAGTCTGTTTTAGATAGGTTCACTTGTGTCATATTTTAGATTCCACATATGGGAGGTCATATGGTATTTATCTTTCTTATTCTGACTTACTTCCCTTAGAATGATAATCTCTGGTTGTACCAATTAATGTTTTAATAAAGCTGTTAAAACTGAATTACTATTTTCAGTTTTCAGATGTACACATAAATACTTTTTATTATGTCTTTCCTATTTCCTCCTGAACTGATCTCTTTACATCAGTTATTTTATGTAGTTTCTGTAACCTCTACCTATGAAGTAGATGATATAAATGTAAATTTCCAGATAGGATTAAAGAAGCTCTTTGGAGAGCGTAAGAATTTTGGCCTGGTCATAGAGCTAGTAAGTGGCAGGGCTGAGTGTACTTGTCCATCTTGGCACCAGTACTCCTAATTCTTAATGACAATGGTTTTATTAAAAGTCTGATCTCTAGTAGGTGAGGACCTTCCTCCCATGCTCCACTGCCATCCCTCAGTCCCACCCTCTCCCCACCCATCCACCTTGTTTCCCTTCTTCAGAAGAATCATTGATTTTCTTGGCCCTTTACTCTTCCGTGTGAATCTAAGGATAAGCTTGTCACATTCCATAAATAAAGCCTGTGTTGGATTATTGATTGGAATTACATTGAATTTATGGGTTACATTGGGGAAGACTTGACATCTTTATGAGATTGTCTTACTATCTATGAACGTGGAGCATCTCTCTGTTTATTCAGGTCTCCTTTCATGTAATTCAATAATATTTTATAATTTTTTCATAAAGCATGTCTATTTCTTCTAAGACTCCTTATAGATTTTAATCTTTTGCTATTGTGAATGGGATCTCTTCTATTTAATTATTACTTTTGCATAGAATTTCAATTGATTTTTGTATATAAATTCTGTCTCTAGCAAGCTTGCCGAATTCTCTCAGTTGCAAATACTTTTGTTTTCTCTTTTCAGTTCTATGCTTACATGAATTGAATTGCTTGTATTCAATACCATGGTGGATAGAAGAAATGATGTAGACACTTTTGTTCTTGATTTTAAAGGGACAACCTTTAACATTTCACCAGTAAACATATTATTCTGATAAACATCGTTAGGTTTTGATAACTACTCTGTCACATATTAAAGAAATTATTTTCTAAAATGGTAATAATTATGTTACTAGGAGCTACTTTTTTTTTATTCTTTATTTTAAAAGTTTTACAGAGTTTTGATGTTCACAGACATGTATGTTCCCAGATCAGTCATACGCATATCCATCCATGGTCCCCACCTGCCCAGTTCCCCCCATCCCACCCCTCCAGACCTTTGTCCCAAGTCATTGTAAGCACTCCTATTCCCTTAGCACTATGACACTAGCTATCTTTTCCACACATAACAATATAGATTTCCATGTTACTCCCTCCATGCTTCACCCTCCCTATTTCTTGCCCACAATGTCCATATGTCTATGCTCTGTCTGTTTTTCCATGAGTTCCCTGCATGTGTTATCAAGACCGTCCTACTAGATTCCATATGTGTGTTAGCATACTGTATTTGTCTTTCTCTTTTTGACTTACTTCACTTTTTAGGTTCTAGAGCCAGCCACTTCATTAGGACTGAGTCTTCTGCATTTCTTTTAATAGCTGAGTAGTATTCCATTGTATATATGTACCAGAGCTTCTGGATCCATTCATTTGTCGATGGACATCTAGGTTGCTTCCAAGTTCTGGTTATTGTATAGAGAGCTGCCATGAACATTGGGGTACAGGTGCTTCTTTCAGTTTTGATTTCATCAGGATATAAGCCTAAGAGTGGGATTGCTGGGTCATAGGATGCTTCTACTTTTAGTTTTTTAAGGAATCTCCAGACTGTCTTCCATAGAGACTGTATCAATTGACATTCCCACCAGCAATGCAAGAGAGTTCCCTTTTCTCCGCACCCTCTCCAGCATTTATTGTCTGCAGATTTTTTGATGATGGCCATTCTGACGGGTGTAAGGTGGTATCTCATTGTAGTTTTAATTTGCATTTCTCTAATAATAAGCGAGGTTGAGCATCGTTTCATGTGCTTTTGGGCCATCTGTATGTCCTCTTTGGAGACGTGTCTCTTTAGATCTTTTTCCCATTTTTTGATTGGGTTGTTCGTTTTCCCTGTGCTGAATTGTCTGAGTTGCTTGTAGATTTTGGAGATTAATTCTTTGTCTTAGGAGCTACTTTTAATCCTTATTAAGTGTTAAATTTCAGCAAATCTCATCTATTTACTAAATGAATCATATAATTTTTCTCATTTAATCTGCTACTGAGATATGTTAATAGACTTCCTTACATTCCTGGGATGTGCCCTCTTTTATCAGATTATACCATCATATTCGATTTAATGATATTTTGCCTACGATTTTTCCATCTCCATTTCCATTACAGTTTTGTAAATGATTAATCTGTAATTCCCTCCCTCCCTTGCTTCTCTTTCCTTCCTTCCCTTATTTTTGTGCTGAGTCTACCCCCTCCTCCACTGTAGGTAAGAACAAACCTGACTCCCGTGTGGATCTATTCCTTTAGCTCTTACCCCTGTGCTCTGTGGCCTGCACTTAGTTGGGCTGGTTCTGTACTTTTTAAAAGTATGTTGCCTTTAGCCTGAGATATACATAATAGCACATTCTCAAGACTCTGTCTCCCAGGTTTTACTTTTAATGGTATAACAGTTTTTGATTCATACAGAGATAAGTTGCAGAACAGAAACTGACAATTGTCTTGTCGGAGGTTTACAGAAACATGGCAACCAGACCTATGTGAACTGCTGCAGGACCAAAGGATTCTGGTACCAACAAGTTTGCAACAATTGACCACACCCCATCCCCTTTTAGTATAAGAAAGCCTGAATTTCAAATCAGATAAGATGATTCTGTGAGACCCTAGTCTATCATCATCCAGATCTCCTGGCTGTTCCTTGCCTCAACAACTTGTCTCTTGATGTATTGGCCTGTCATGTGGTGAGCAATATGAGCTTGGACAGAGTAACAACATGAGTTGATTTCCATCATTCCATATTTTTCCACTCTTTGAAACAGCTCATGTGTGATTAAGATCATTCATTTAGCACACACCTTTGAGTACTTACTCTGCATCAGGCCCTCTTCTAGTCCCAGAGGATATGTTAATGGTAGGCAGAAGTCTCATTTTGCATAGTCCTTAATATGTTGACCAAATTCCCGCAGTTGTGAGTCTTTGGGAGTGTAGAAGAATTTTTTCCTCTTCAACTCAGTAATTCTCATCGTTTTAGGTTTATTCAGTCTTCCTATTCTCTTTCACTTTGTTTTTAAGATTTTTTCCCCAGGAACTTATTTCTAATACATTTTTGTTATGTATAGATACATAATACCATGTATTATGTTGAGAGAAAATTATTTATAGTGTTAAATTACAATTTTGAGTCTCGCTTTAGATGTCTTTTTTTCTTCCCCTCCCTTCACAATATTGTTTATTTCTGCCTTTTCATTCTTGCTCAGTCTTGTTAAAATTTTATGTTTTATTATTATTCAACTAATTTTATTAGTTTTACAGTGAACCATCTTTTTGCTCCTATTTTCTGACTTTAACTACTATTTTCTTGCACTTCTTTTCAAAGAATCATTTGCTTCTTAAAATGACCATATAACATTTATTTCCAATCTGTCCATTAAAAAATGCATTTATTTAAATATTATTCCCACTGAAATGAATCACGGCTTCCTGAAGAATTGCTGAGTCTAGATCTGGGACAGGAAACGTACAAAACAAGCCTGGAACATCTGTCACAGTAGATAACAAAGAAGCTATCAGAGACAACCAAGGTCATAGCAATGGGACTCTGAAGCCTAATTAAAGGAATTCATTGTCATTGGCCAAAGATGACATAATATGACGATAAGTTGCAGAACAGAAACTGACAATTGTCTTGTCGGAGGTTTACAGAAACATGGCAACCAGACCTATGTGAACTGCTGCAGGACCAAAGGATTCTGGTACCAACAAGTTTGCAACAATTGACCACACCCCATCCCCTTTTAGTATAAGAAAGCCTGAATTTCAAATCAGATAAGATGATTCTGTGAGACCCTAGTCTATCATCATCCAGATCTCCTGGCTGTTCCTTGCCTCAACAACTTGTCTCTTGATGTATTGGCCTGTCATGTGGTGAGCAATATGAGCTTGGACAGAGTAACAACATGAGTTGATTTCCATCATTCCATATTTTTCCACTCTTTGAAACAGCTCATGTGTGATTAAGATCATTCATTTAGCACACACCTTTGAGTACTTACTCTGCATCAGGCCCTCTTCTAGTCCCAGAGGATATGTTAATGGTAGGCAGAAGTCTCATTTTGCATAGTCCTTAATATGTTGACCAAATTCCCCCAGTTGTGAGTCTTTGGGAGTGTAGAAGAATTTTTTCCTCTTCAACTCAGTAATTCTCATCGTTTTAGGTTTATTCAGTCTTCCTATTCTCTTTCACTTTGTTTTTAAGATTTTTTCCCCAGGAACTTATTTCTAATACATTTTTGTTATGTATAGATACATAATACCATGTATTATGTTGAGAGAAAATTATTTATAGTGTTAAATTACAATTTTGAGTCTCGCTTTAGATGTCTTTTTTTCTTCCCCTCCCTTCACAATATTGTTTATTTCTGCCTTTTCATTCTTGCTCAGTCTTGTTAAAATTTTATGTTTTATTATTATTCAACTAATTTTATTAGTTTTACAGTGAACCATCTTTTTGCTCCTATTTTCTGACTTTAACTACTATTTTCTTGCACTTCTTTTCAAAGAATCATTTGCTTCTTAAAATGACCATATAACATTTATTTCCAATCTGTCCATTAAAAAATGCATTTATTTAAATATTATTCCCACTGAAATGAATCACGGCTTCCTGAAGAATTGCTGAGTCTAGATCTGGGACAGGAAACGTACAAAACAAGCCTGGAACATCTGTCACAGTAGATAACAAAGAAGCTATCAGAGACAACCAAGGTCATAGCAATGGGACTCTGAAGCCTAATTAAAGGAATTCATTGTCATTGGCCAAAGATTACATAATATGACGATCAAAAAGAATAATATCAGCAGAGGATCGGAACACATCATACATGTTAAAATCCATGAACTCACAGTGATACTAAAACATCCTTCATAGAATCTTTGATGTTAGGAGACCAAACCACTATTCTGAAAATCCTGCAGAAAGGAAAATTTTCAGTGTTTATCATGCCTTTCAACACAAAGTATTCCTCAGCTGATGAAGGAAAGATCTTTTCAGAATTAATTTTGTTAATAAAAAATGATGTGCTAAGAGATCACCACTTTGCAGTTCTTAATGGTCAAACGAAGGTGAGCAATAGTTCCTGATAGCTTCTAAAGTCTCCTGAGTTGACGTTCGGTGAGTACACAGCACCACCTATGATGTATTCTTGCCCCAAATCCAAACCTCAGCAAATGGATCTCAGCATCTAACTGATAATTCATAGGGAATACAGGGAAACAAAGAACATGTTAAAGGATCCCATGAAGACAGAATTGACAAAATGCAGATCATCGGAAACTCTACAAGAAAAACATCAAACTTTTTCAACAAATAATTAGCAAGACTTCTGCTGACCATGCCCCTCAGAAACCTCATAGAATCAATTATGTTTCATCTTACTGATTTCCACCCAGAGACTAATGCCAAGTCAGATTCAAGGGCAGGCAGGGAAAGCAGACTATCTTTTCATGGGGAATGACAGAGTCACAAGGCAGAAGAGCATGTGAAATGGGAAATATTTTTGTGGCCAACTTTGGAAAATGCACTCTGCCTTGGAGCCCATGTTGTTTAGTACATATTTGCATATTTCCTTTATTATTCTGTATTTTTTATTTGAATGTTCCTCTTATTATTATGTTGTATTCCTTCCTTATTATTATTCACATTAATTTTTATGCAATTAATATTGCTTCCCTAGTTTTATTTTTGGTAGTATCTGCTTGGTGTATATATATATATATATATATATATATATATATTTTTATATATATGTATCTTTTTTTTTTACAAAGATGTATTTTTTTTTAAATTTTGGCCTCTTGTATTGGTTTATTCATTTATTTATTTTCATTCATCTTTATTCTTTGACCTGTGTGGTCCTCCCATTGCAGTGGTGTCTTTTGTTACACAGCACCAACTCTGGGCGCATGTGCTCCAGAGTGCTGGTTCCTAATTGGACACACCAGTCCAACCACTACACAGTATGTGGGATCTTTCTAGGTCAGGGATCAAACTGGTGCCCCTTGCACTGCAAAGCGGACTCTCTACCCACTGGACCACCAGGAAAGTCCTTGATATATATTGTTGACTTTTATTTTTCCAGCTTTCTTAGAACTTTATTTTAGGTTGGTCTTTAAAAAATCCTTATAATCTCTATGACTTAATTGGTAGCTGTAATAATGTAATCTGTTTGCAAGTATTGTGTTTCCTAATGTAGTTTAGTTAATTCCACTGTCTTGGAAGAATGCCTGGCATATAGTAGGTTCTCAATATTAGTTACTACTACTAGGTGATGCTAATGGTAAAGAACCTGCCTACCAATGCAGGAAACTTAAGAGATTCAGGTTCAATCCCTGGGTTGGGAGGATTCCCTGATGGAGGAAATGGTAACCCACCCTAGTATTCTTGCCAGGAGAATCCCATGGAGAGGGAAGCTTGGTGGGCTACAGTCTATAGGGTTGCAGAGAGTTGGACATGACTGAAGGAACTTAGCACACACTGTTACTACTACAACAACCAACAACTACTACTACTACAAATATTATTCTTGAATTTCATTTCAGAGCCCTTACTCATGAAACCAGAGAGAAATTCATCATCTTCTTCTTACTCATTTTCCAAATTTTTCCACTGAAAAATGCTGTGCTGGCATCTCAGAGACTTTAAATACTTCCTGTTATCTGGCTTGGGGGAAAACAATTTCTTTCCTGGACCCATAACCATGGGGAGTTTTCAGCACAAGCCCGTCAGATATTCTGATTAAGAATATACGTTTAGAATTATCTTACCACTCCTTAGCTGCTTGACTTTGGACAAGTTCCTTAAGCTTTCAGAACCTCAGTTTTCACACCTGGAATCTGAAGATGCTGATTACAATGAAAAGTAAATGAAATAATGTGGAGTGATTGCCACAGTGGTTTTAAATGGAAGATATGGTTATTAGTATCATTTCCAGGGATACTTTCTGAAGGTCAACTCCAAGTCATACCCTAAGCTAAGCCCTGGGGACTGCATTCAAAACCTACTAGTGGGTGGAGGAGTGCTTACTCCAGTTCCATCTCCCTCCTGGGGACACTCACCTTGTCAGCGTTCCTCCTCAAGGGGTCTGCAGGTACACATTGCCATCTCAGTTCCATGGCATGAAGTTAATCCGGATATTGTTTCCCAGAAGTAGTCTCATTTAGACTAGGAGCACGTGAGCTGCTCAGCGTGAGGTCTCTAATCACTTTCTTTGAAGATGAGGCTCTGCAGCATGCAAGGGCCTCTATGGGTAATGGAAGGGCCAACGTGCTTGCTTAAAACTGAATTTACGGTTACCACTTTATTCTTTTTGCCTTCAGATGCCAGTGAGTTTCTTCTCCAGGTCTTATGGGTACATCACATTTGCAGTGTCAAACAAGGATAAAATTCAGCAGCTTCCTGCTGCATCAACTCACGCACCTGCTGGGAAGGGCTTCACCAGGCAGGGATGGGGCTACTTCTGAACAGTCAAGTTCTGAGAGTATCGGAAATAAGCAGGGATGTGCCAGGGAAGGCTGGCACATGCTGCCACCTTCCCTCTTTCTGTCTCTCACTGATGGTAGAAAGGCGTCCATGGTTCTGATGAATGCCACAGAGTTGGAAGGATGCTTGGAGCTAGAGCTGTGTCCCTCTCTCTCTGAGCTGTCTTTGTCCTCCTGCACTTTTAGTACAGTCTCATCCAAGGTAGGACTGACATTCCCTGTGGTCACCTTTCATGTGTCCTCAGCAGTGATGCCCTTCTTCAGAGGCTCCCTGATTCTCTGCTCCATCTTGCTCCTCCACCAGCCGTGCTTTTTACAATGCATGGGTCTTCCTTGGAATGGGCACTTTTCTTCCCTAGCTTGTTGTTGGCAACCTCTGCCAGGCTTAGGCCCATGAGCCTACCTTAGGAAGGGAACACATTAGTAAAGTCCAGCGAGCACCCTGTCAACTGAACTAGTACCCTCAGGATTTCCAAAAGTGTCACTGAGGAGCTAACCAAGGGATTACAATGAAAAGTAAATAAATAATGTGGAGTGATTGCCACAGTGGTTTTAAATGGAAGATATGGTTATTAGTATCATTTCCAGGGATACTTTCTGAAGGTCAACTCCAAGTCATACCCTAAGCTAAGCCCTGGGGACTGCATTCAAAACCTACTAGTGGGTGGAGGAGTGCTTACTCCAGTTCCATCTCCCTCCTGGGGACACTCACCTTGTCAGCGTTCCTCCTCAAGGGGTCTGCAGGTACACATTGCCATCTCAGTTCCATGGCATGAAGTTAATCCGGATATTGTTTCCCAGAAGTAGTCTCATTTAGACTAGGAGCACGTGAGCTGCTCAGCGTGAGGTCTCTAATCACTTTCTTTGAAGATGAGGCTCTGCAGCATGCAAGGGCCTCTATGGGTAATGGAAGGGCCAACGTGCTTGCTTAAAACTGAATTTACGGTTACCACTTTATTCTTTTTGCCTTCAGATGCCAGTGAGTTTCTTCTCCAGGTCTTATGGGTACATCACATTTGCAGTGTCAAACAAGGATAAAATTCAGCAGCTTCCTGCTGCATCAACTCACGCACCTGCTGGGAAGGGCTTCACCAGGCAGGGATGGGGCTACTTCTGAACAGTCAAGTTCTGAGAGTATCGGAAATAAGCAGGGATGTGCCAGGGAAGGTTGGCACATGCTGCCACCTTCCCTCTTTCTGTCTCTCACTGATGGTAGAAAGGCGTCCATGGTTCTGATGAATGCCACAGAGTTGGAAGGATGCTTGGAGCTAGAGCTGTGTCCCTCTCTCTCTGAGCTGTCTTTGTCCTCCTGCACTTTTAGTACAGTCTCATCCAAGGTAGGACTGACATTCCCTGTGGTCACCTTTCATGTGTCCTCAGCAGTGATGCCCTTCTTCAGAGGCTCCCTGATTCTCTGCTCCATCTTGCTCCTCCACCAGCCGTGCTTTTTACAATGCATGGGTCTTCCTTGGAATGGGCACTTTTCTTCCCTAGCTTGTTGTTGGCAACCTCTGCCAGGCTTAGGCCCATGAGCCTACCTTAGGAAGGGTAACACATTAGTAAAGTCCAGCGAGCACCCTGTCAACTGAACTAGTACCCTCAGGATTTCCAAAAGTGTCACTGAGGAGCTACCAGGAGTCCTGTCAAATTGGGAAGAGTACATCAATGCTTGTTTCAAATTATGGAATACACTGATATTTATGTTGTCTATTGGTGTCATAGAAATCCCTTCCTTTGTGCTTATGTATCTTCAAAAATATTTTCAATATAAAGGCTCAGCTTTCCTTCAAATTCTGACAGTTTTGTAAAGACACACGATTAATATTTATTGATCACTTAAAACACTTGCCAGGTATTAGACACATACCATCTCATTCAATCTGCACAACTCTAGGTGAGGTAGTGCTTATCCCCCTCAGTTTACAGATGAAGAACTAGAAAAGAGATTAAATAAATTGCCCAAGGTCATACAGCTAGAAACAGAAAGGTCAAATAATGTTCCCAAGGTCACACAGATCTTAAATGTTATCATGAAAGCTTAAAGTCTTGTAACTTCAAATAAAAAATATTCTCCTTGTAGCACATGACCAGTCTCTCATTTCTGTTCCATAAGTTACTTCATCTTTCCTGGTCATTCACAATAATTAATCTAATACTAACTTTTTCTTCTCTATTCACCCTTACAAGTTAACAAACACAGGTTGACTGGCTGTGAACCAACTGGACACTGACTCATTTCTTCCCAAGCCCCTTCCTCATGGGGGCCCTTTCCTTTGCTTTTATCTTCTGCTTCTTTTGTAATTATCTGATTAATATCAATTTCCTCCTGGACTATTAACTACATTCACTGTGTATTACACAGTGCTGGGTACACTGCAGATAGATGGTCAGAATGTTTCTGTCAAATGAATGAATGAATAAATGAGTCAAGCCCCTCCACCTGACACTCCTGTCCATGTTCTTTTGACTTTGCCTGTCTGACTTTATTGGCTGCTCCTTTTCAACTTGAACCTTCTTCTCTAGCCCACCTGGTCTTGTTCCTTACTAACATACTCCTTGTTCTTGTCATTATCCCTTTCTCTTATGCTATTAGCCCTTCTTGAGATAACCTCTCTGTCCTGCACATAAGAAATTTCCCCACTAGTGTTGATCAACTCTCCAGTCTCCAATGAAGCCATCTTTGGACATTCAGACCATCACAGAACACTATTGTCCTTTTTGTGTAGCTATCCATCTTCACTTGCCTGTCCAAGCAAGATGGCAACCTCCTTAATTAAGAACATACAGCATTTGTTTTGTGCATTCCTCTGCAGACTATGAAGTGAATGGCTAATAACTGGTAAGTGGTAAGTGATGGTTGCACATGATTTGCTGGTTCTACCACTTAGCACCTGGGGGACTGGGTCACACTGTGTAACATCTCTAAAGTTACATGCCTAATGGTAAGAGAGGAGTAATATCTACCTTGCAAGGCTATTTTGACAATTAAACGAGATGAACTCTGTAAAGAGCTTAGCACCTTGATTGCATCTGTTACATATTCAATGAATGATACTCAGGACAGAACAGGTTATACTGAAGAAAGAAGCAAGCCCCAAATTTCAATGACTTAACTCAGTGGAGCTTTATATCTTGTCCATGCTAAAAACAACAGAGGCTGTTTTTATTCATCAGAGACCAGCCTGACAAAAGTTCATTTTGACAAGTGCATCCATGATCACCTTGGGGAAAAGGATTGTAGGAATTAGGTATTGATTCTTAGAGCATATGCCTGAAGTTAACAAACACAGGTTGACTGGCTGTGAACCAACTGGACACTGACTCATTTCTTCCCAAGCCCCTTCCTCATGGGGGCCCTTTCCTTTGCTTTTATCTTCTGCTTCTTTTGTAATTATCTGATTAATATCAATTTCCTCCTGGACTATTAACTACATTCACTGTGTATTACACAGTGCTGGGTACACTGCAGATAGATGGTCAGAATGTTTCTGTCAAATGAATGAATGAATAAATGAGTCAAGCCCCTCCACCTGACACTCCTGTCCATGTTCTTTTGACTTTGCCTGTCTGACTTTATTGGCTGCTCCTTTTCAACTTGAACCTTCTTCTCTAGCCCACCTGGTCTTGTTCCTTACTAACATACTCCTTGTTCTTGTCATTATCCCTTTCTCTTATGCTATTAGCCCTTCTTGAGATAACCTCTCTGTCCTGCACATAAGAAATTTCCCCACTAGTGTTGATCAACTCTCCAGTCTCCAATGAAGCCATCTTTGGACATTCAGACCATCACAGAACACTATCGTCCTTTTTGTGTAGCTATCCATCTTCACTTGCCTGTCCAAGCAAGATGGCAACCTCCTTAATTAAGAACATACAGCATTTGTTTTGTGCATTCCTCTGCAGACTATGAAGTGAATGGCTAATAACTGGTAAGTGGTAAGTGATGGTTGCACATGATTTGCTGGTTCTACCACTTAGCACCTGGGGGACTGGGTCACACTGTGTAACATCTCTAAAGTTACATGCCTAATGGTAAGAGAGGAGTAATATCTACCTTGCAAGGCTATTTTGACAATTAAACGAGATGAACTCTGTAAAGAGCTTAGCACCTTGATTGCATCTGTTACATATTCAATGAATGATACTCAGGACAGAACAGGTTATACTGAAGAAAGAAGCAAGCCCCAAATTTCAATGACTTAACTCAGTGGAGCTTTATATCTTGTCCATGCTAAAAACAACAGAGGCTGTTTTTATTCATCAGAGACCAGCCTGACAAAAGTTCATTTTGACAAGTGCATCCATGATCACCTTGGGGAAAAGGATTGTAGGGAATTAGGTATTGATTCTTAGAGCATATGCCTGAATGTGGCATGTTGCTTCCACACATATTTCATTGCCCCATGCAAGATATATGATCATGCCTAATGTCATAGGTAGAGGGTGAGTCCTACTCTACTCTAAAGTACCCTGGGAAGGTTCCCTTATCTGTAGAGGGTAATGATAATGATTGTACCTGTGTCCTAAGGTCGTTATAACAATCAAATGAGTGATTGGACAGAAAGTGCGTATGACCATGCCCGCTGCATAGCTAAGCACTTGCTAAATATTAGCTGTTAATATTTCACCCAAGGAAAGAGCCATTTGACATACGCAATTGTGTGGCTTCATTAACCATTTCATAAACCTAATCCAGTGCCTCATAAACATGAGACCATGTGCCAGGTGTTGAGGGTTAGAGACGGATGACACAGGTGCCACTGGCAAGAAAGTGTGAGTTGGAAACTCTTTTGCTCCTGATTGAAAATTTTGACTCATGTCAAGATGTACCAGAGAGGTTTTTGAGCCCTTAGAACATAGAATCTATTCATTAATTGCACATATTTAATGTCACTAATATATTGAGGGTATTGTCAAGTTTTTATGGCAATTGTGAGATTTAGTTATTCTCTGTTTTAAGTTAGCCAGGTATTTGTCCCACATTTTCTCAGTGTATGAAATGGTTTTTGGCATGCCTTTCCTTATGGCATCCTCATAGTATGTGACATTAAAACTCACTGCTTACGTAGTCCAAAGCTCTTAGGACTGTACTTCCATGTTCACAGAAGGTGATCACCGAGTCAATAGACATGAACTTGAGCAAACTCTAGGAGATGGTGAGGGACAGAGAGGCCTAGCGTGCTGCAGTCCGTGGGGTCTCAAAGAGTCGGATAGGAATTGGCTGAACAACAGGAGGTAATCAGCCCAGGGGCTACTCTTTCTTGTAGCCACTAGGGGGCAGTAGCAACTCACTGATGCTTTAGGACAATTAGACTATGATCGAATGAGATTTATTCTGGGATGCAAGAATAGTTCACATTTGCAATCAACAAGCAGGATATACCACCTTAGCAGAATGAAGGGTAAAATAATATGATTATTTCAATAGATGCATAAAAAGTACTTTACAGAATTCAGTATCCTCAAGCCACAAAAACCCTTAGCAAACTAGGTACACAGAAAATGCATCTCAACATAATAAAAGCCATATTTGACAAGTCCATACCTGACATCATACTCAACAGTGTAAAGCTGAAAGATTTTTCTCTAATATGAGGAACAAGACAAAGGTGCCTAGTCTCACCACTCCTACTTATTATAGAATTGGAAGTCTAGCCAGAGCAATCAGGCAAGAAAAAGAAATAGGTATTCAAATCAGAAAGGAGGTAGTAAACTTTATTTGCTATGGAGAAGCATGTTGTCTGAGGTCAAACCTTTAAGGAATAGCTTACATCTAGTGATTGAACAAAGCAGGGGTATAAAAGCTTGGCCACTTTGATCTGACATGGGAAATTATGGCCAGCAACATTTGCTCTAGGTTTCATCTTTGGGTTGACTAAAGTTTTATCAGGGCTGCATTTCAGTTTGGCTTCTCCCTCTGCTCAATTCTATGTCCTCCCTTTAAATTCCTTTACTGAGATTCAATAAAGCCTCTGCTCTCCTCTACTCTTCTTCCCCTAGCACATAATTTTCCATGATGAATTTTCATATAAAATGGTAACTTAAAGATGATGCTACTTTTTCTTTGAAGGGACTTCTCTTTTCTTCCTTATTTACTCTTCATCTTCTCCTTATCTCATAGTATGTGACATTAAAACTCACTGCTTACGTAGTCCAAAGCTCTTAGGACTGTACTTCCATGTTCACAGAAGGTGATCACCGAGTCAATAGACATGAACTTGAGCAAACTCTAGGAGATGGTGAGGGACAGAGAGGCCTAGCGTGCTGCAGTCCGTGGGGTCTCAAAGAGTCGGATAGGAATTGGCTGAACAACAGGAGGTAATCAGCCCAGGGGCTACTCTTTCTTGTAGCCACTAGGGGGCAGTAGCAACTCACTGATGCTTTAGGACAATTAGACTATGATCGAATGAGATTTATTCTGGGATGCAAGAATAGTTCACATTTGCAATCAACAAGCAGGATATACCACCTTAGCAGAATGAAGGGTAAAATAATATGATTATTTCAATAGATGCATAAAAAGTACTTTACAGAATTCAGTATCCTCAAGCCACAAAAACCCTTAGCAAACTAGGTACACAGAAAATGCATCTCAACATAATAAAAGCCATATTTGACAAGTCCATAGCTGACATCATACTCAACAGTGTAAAGCTGAAAGATTTTTCTCTAATATGAGGAACAAGACAAAGGTGCCTAGTCTCACCACTCCTACTTATTATAGAATTGGAAGTCTAGCCAGAGCAATCAGGCAAGAAAAAGAAATAGGTATTCAAATCAGAAAGGAGGTAGTAAACTTTATTTGCTATGGAGAAGCATGTTGTCTGAGGTCAAACCTTTAAGGAATAGCTTACATCTAGTGATTGAACAAAGCAGGGGTATAAAAGCTTGGCCACTTTGATCTGACATGGGAAATTATGGCCAGCAACATTTGCTCTAGGTTTCATCTTTGGGTTGACTAAAGTTTTATCAGGGCTGCATTTCAGTTTGGCTTCTCCCTCTGCTCAATTCTATGTCCTCCCTTTAAATTCCTTTATTGAGATTCAATAAAGCCTCTGCTCTCCTCTACTCTTCTTCCCCTAGCACATAATTTTCCATGATGAATTTTCATATAAAATGGTAACTTAAAGATGATGCTACTTTTTCTTTGAAGGGACTTCTCTTTTCTTCCTTATTTACTCTTCATCTTCTCCTTATCTCATACTTCCTCTTTTTATTTTCTTCCTCCTCCTTTTCTCAACATGCAGCTATTGTTTCCTTCTTCAAGAGAACACAAATGGACAAAGAGATAAAAGACACAGTCCCTTCTCTCAGGGAGCTACCAGTCTGCTGTGGATTCAGAGAAATGAATATGTAATCTCCAAGAGAGTGCTCAGTTATGATTTAGCAAGGACCAATGACTCCCTGGGAGCAGGGTGCACAGGGTGAGGCTTGGTCTCAGGACTGAAGGATTCACTTCTGGATTCTTGGCTACATTTGTTCTTGAAGTTTTGGGCAGTTTAACTCTCGGATATATGACATGCAAATGTAATAAGCTTGTCATTTCTTTTGTATAGCTGACTTTTTCTGATGTGTTTGAAGAGTATTTTAAAACAGTTATTTCAATATGAAAATTTCATCTGAGACCTTCTGTCTATGCTCTTAATTTACCTTATACGCCATTTCATTCTATGAGCAAAACCCACCAACTTCATCCTAGGTTTGGACTGTATCATCTCAAATATCCCAAGAAGACCTGCAGTAATCCAAGTTTAGTAGTACATTGAGTGTCTCCATGTTTCCTTCTGCTTTTGATGGCATACATGCAGATTGCTCTTCAGACATGCAACTGCATTTTAAAAGTGTAATGAGATTTCTCAGTCAGAGCACAGTTGACCAAAAAGTGCCACTTTTCAGACTTGAGATGTAATGGCCTGGGGCACATTCTGAGGATGCCTTGTGCCAGCATCCCTTCTTCCCTCTAAACAGTTGCGTGTTCTCCACCCTCAGGCTGAGAGGGCTAGAGGCTGCTCTGCCAGTGCCTGGAAACCTCTGCATCATGGTTGCTGTAGCACATCAGCCAGGTGCATTGATAATAGTGGATGTGATGTGACGTTAAGAAATTCACACATAGAGACAGAGAAAGGATGGGAACAGGAGGCTCAAGACCTCTTGGGTCAAGGCCCTGAACAGATTCACCAGTCTGCTTTTATCAAGAGCTTAAGCATTCAGATGTTTCCAGGGGATGATATTAACATGGGCTGGAACCCACTCACAGCCCTGATTAATAATTACTCTGGTGACGCTAAGAATGGAAAGGGCGTGCTGTAGCTGGGGGGCAACCAGACTGGCAAGAAGTTTAGGAGTCTGTGTGTGCACACAGTGTTCTAACGTGCACTGACCCAGCATTCCAAAGTCCACAGCAGATCTCCTACCTGTTGCTGATCAGTATGACCCCAGCTAACGAGCCCGTGTGAATCGAATCAACTTGCTTTTGTCTTTGTTCTTTAATTTCCAAGATGATTTTCTCCTGGCTCAGCAAAAGCTGCAAAAACCTTCACTGGTTTGTTTCCCTGCAATGGTAATGTTAGACCTTTGCAATAAGTCAGATTTTAGATTAATTTCCTAGTTTTAAGAATTAAGTGAAAAAAGCATGCTGATTGCTAACCTGTACCAAATTGTTTTTTTTTTTTTTTAAAAAACAAAAACAAATGTCTAATGCTGTAACACTTGAATGATTGATATCTTGATAATTCACTTTTAAAGCCATTGTTGGGGCTTCCCTGGTGGTCCAGTGGGTAAGGACACTGCCTTGCAGTGCAAGGGGTGCCGGTTTGATCCCTGGCCTGGGAAGATCCCATGTGCCACAGAGCGGCTGGACTAATGTGTCCAGTTACCGAGCCGGAGCTCTGGAGTGCATGCACCCAGAGCCAGTGCTCTGTGACAACAGAGGCCACCGCGATGGGAGGCCCACACGGGCCAAAGAACAAAGATGGATGAAAATGGACAAATGAAAGACCAATAGAAGTGGCCCGCCTGCCCCTCTCCCTCCCTCCCCACTCCACCCTACCCAAAAATAATAAATAAATAAATGTTAAAAAAAAAAGCCATTGTTGTTTAGTCACTAAGTCGTGTCTGACTCTTTGCAACCCCATAAACTGTAGTCCCCAGGCTTTTCTGTCCATGGGATTTCCCAGGCAAGAATATTGGAGCAAGTTGCCATTTCCTTCTCCAGGGGCCACCCAGAATTAAACCCATATCTCCTGCATTACAGGTGGATCTTTTACCTCTGGCCCACCAGGGAATTCCTTTAAAGCCATAGTATTACTTATCATTTTCATCAACATTTTTGTTGACACGTTCTTCACTGCTTAGAGTTAAATAGAATTTATCAGTAGAAATAACATAAATTTTATCACAGTCTAATGTGCTAGAATTAACTAGAAATCAAGGTCAGCAGTGGAAACAAAATCACAGTGGACAGCATCTGAGAAACTAGTTCTAGCTGACTTGGAAGAAGCTGTGAATAAGTTAGATTTGCTTACAATTTTGCACCCCCCATTACTTACATTAAAACCAAATTAGATTAGTATTAGCCTTTGAAAAATAACACATCTGTTGAAGCAAAATCAGTCACTCCTCAGAAATTATGGAACACGGAATATTTATCTTCGTTACCTCTAAGTCCATTCCCTTGGTTATTGGTAGTACCCATAAATGAGTACCCATCCACTGCAGAGAAACAATGGAGCTCGGTCAGTCCCTGTCCAGCACACAGCCACTTCTCAATCTGTAACAGAATACCATTCTGAAACAACCTGTTTACTTCAGTCATCAGCTAATGTGCTCTTCACAGCCTGACCATCTGTAGTCCTGCCTGCCTCATAGTCAAACCATCAGCCCATGGGGTTGGCTTGAACCATCTCAGAACTGTCCAGCTGCTCTGCATGTATTCAGGGAAATTCCTGAAGGATGATGGGATGTCCCCAGAACTAGCATGTACCCAAAGGCTTCTTGACCCTGTAAATGGCCCTCTAAGTGAACACTCCTACGCCTTGGTTTTGCCTAGTCATAAACACATGTACAAATCCTTGAGAAGTTATGCTATTTGCTCACAAAGCCAAAACAAATCAAATATTCATCACATCCTCTGTTAATGTATTTGACATAAATTGCATTTAAGCAGAACTAGGGTGTGATCACAGAGCTGTTTGATGGCAGCCGTTGATGCACACTGCTCGTTTACACTCTGAGTTTATTACTGATATTATTCGGTATGAAATATGAATCTTCCCATGTTGAGAAATTAACTTGGTCTTAATGGAGATAGTCTAGAGGTCACAAAAATGGTGTAATTAATTCAGCATTTCTGTCTTCAAGTGATCATGCTGCAACAAATTGTGAATTGTAATTATAGTTGTAGAACATCAGAGTATTTGGCAAAATCAGTTAATTCTGTCAAGACAAGTCATTCAGAATTGCCTTTGGCTTTTGATTGAATTATTTACATTTTCATTTATATTTATTTGGCTGATTGGGTCTCTGTTGTAGCATGTGGAATCTAGTTCCTTGACCAGGAATCAAACCCGGGACCCCTGCATTGGGAGCAAAGAGTCTTAGCCACTGGACCACCAGGGAATTCCCTTATTTACATTTTCATTTGGTGCTTTGCCATCATATGTATACACACATACACACACACACCCACACACACACCCACGCACACACATGAGGAGGTTCCAGGGGCAGGATTTTGGTGGGAGTGCCAAATCCAAGAAGGAAAAGAGAATGGCCTGGATGTAAGTTCTTTGAATTCATTTGAAAACTCCTGCTTTGGAGATAATCCTGCTAAAACCCAGTACATTGAATCTTGGCTTCAGTTTATAAGGTTAGCATATGTGGGAGTTCAGTGGTAAAGAATCCATCTGCCAGTGCAGGAGACTCAGGTTTGACACTTGGATCAGGAAGATCCCCTGAAGAAAGGAATGGCAAATCACTCCAGTGTTTTTGCCTGGAAGAATTTCATGGACAGAGGAGCCTGGTGGACGACAGTCCACAGGGTCACAAAGAGTCAGATATGACTGAACTAATGAACATGCTTTGAGAATTAGGAATAAATAAAGTGAAATACTGGTGCTCAAGGTCTCAGTATTGAGTGAAGAATGGGGATCCTAAGAGGACCTGTTCTGCTCCCTGTGTCTCTGGCTAAAAGCCAACTTGTTTTCTTTCTGTTCCATTTTCTGAGGGTAGAGCTGACTGTGGAAGTCACAGGACAGAACTGACCAGATTAGATAAATTGTCTCAGAAGAATGTCTCAGAACTTACTGTAAGTGTGTCCAACGACTCCTGAAATTATTCGGTATGAAATATGAATCTTCCCATGTTGAGAAATTAACTTGGTCTTAATGGAGATAGTCTAGAGGTCACAAAAATGGTGTAATTAATTCAGCATTTCTGTCTTCAAGTGATCATGCTGCAACAAATTGTGAATTGTAATTATAGTTGTAGAACATCAGAGTATTTGGCAAAATCAGTTAATTCTGTCAAGACAAGTCATTCAGAATTGCCTTTGGCTTTTGATTGAATTATTTACATTTTCATTTATATTTATTTGGCTGATTGGGTCTCTGTTGTAGCATGTGGAATCTAGTTCCTTGACCAGGAATCAAACCCGGGACCCCTGCATTGGGAGCAAAGAGTCTTAGCCACTGGACCACCAGGGAATTCCCTTATTTACATTTTCATTTGGTGCTTTGCCATCATATGTATACACACATACACACACACACACCCACACACACACACCCACGCACACACATGAGGAGGTTCCAGGGGCAGGATTTTGGTGGGAGTGCCAAATCCAAGAAGGAAAAGAGAATGGCCTGGATGTAAGTTCTTTGAATTCATTTGAAAACTCCTGCTTTGGAGATAATCCTGCTAAAACCCAGTACATTGAATCTTGGCTTCAGTTTATAAGGTTAGCATATGTGGGAGTTCAGTGGTAAAGAATCCATCTGCCAGTGCAGGAGACTCAGGTTTGACACTTGGATCAGGAAGATCCCCTGAAGAAAGGAATGGCAAATCACTCCAGTGTTTTTGCCTGGAAGAATTTCATGGACAGAGGAGCCTGGTGGACGACAGTCCACAGGGTCACAAAGAGTCAGATATGACTGAACTACTGAACATGCTTTGAGAATTAGGAATAAATAAAGTGAAATACTGGTGCTCAAGGTCTCAGTATTGAGTGAAGAATGGGGATCCTAAGAGGACCTGTTCTGCTCCCTGTGTCTCTGGCTAAAAGCCAACTTGTTTTCTTTCTGTTCCATTTTCTGAGGGTAGAGCTGACTGTGGAAGTCACAGGACAGAACTGACCAGATTAGATAAATTGTCTCAGAAGAATGTCTCAGAACTTACTGTAAGTGTGTCCAACGACTCCTGAAATGCATGCTGGGAACGATTAGGCATTCTCTTTTTCTCTTTCTTTCTTCCATCTTCCCAGCTTTCTCTTCACTACTTGTCTTCTGTATCTCTCTCTCCTTCCTTCTTCCCTTCTTTCCTGTCCAAATGGTGGGGACAGTCTCATCAAATCTATAAAGGAGGAAAGAAGGACTTTTGGAGCAGAGGTAAGTCAGCCAACAGGTTTGACTTAATGAAAGGATGAGAGCTGAGAGGAAAGGGGCATTTTGGCATGCAGTCACGCAGATGACAGTGAAAGGTGGAGTACTTTAGTCCTGAAGGATGGTTGTGAGCTTGGTAAATTCTTGAGAAAGGAATTGATGTGATAAACTTAGTATAGAGAAGGACATTTCAATAGTGAGTGGAGCTAACCATGTTAGAACCTAATATTTCTTTATCAAGGGACAAAACCTTCCATTTGTCCCAGTTCTAGGCCATAGAATCTGCCAGTATCCCAGTTAAATAAAGAATTGATTGCTAACAGCAGTTCACTCTGGAAGACTTGAAGATTCTCCTAAAATATACATATGGAGATTTCCTACTGTCTCCAGACTTGGGGTGTCTCTCCAGAACATCCAAGCCCTCCTTTATGGCTTAGCTGGAACACCTCCATTTCAAGGAAGTTTTCCCTGACCAGGTACATTCCTCTGTCACTGTTTGTATCACATTACTCTTTTCACCTATACATATGGGATCTTGTCCTCTAAGGCCCCTTATTTCTCCATTCCTGTTGCCTCTTGGAGGCAGGGGTTGTCTTTAACTCTCCAATCAATGACCCCAGCACAGAGCATCAAACGGCAGGTGACTGTGGACTGGCTGAGCCCCCTAACTCTGGGCAATCGAGTGAGATGTGCAGATGATATTCTGTAACCTTACTGGACAGCATTTTTTCAAATGTGCTTTCAAATACATCTTGTCCTAAGAAGAGGCCATATTGGGAAATGTCAGATTTGAGGACAATGGGATAGGCTCTTTGGAAATCTGACATTCTCTGATCTAAGTGCCAAGCTCCCCAGAAGGAGGAGGAGGTAGTGTCAATGAGACTGTGAGTTACTAGGGGAGTTAGGAGCAGGAGGAAATCAAGTACTCTACCCTAATGTACTCACATGGTGCAGTCTAATCAAGCATTCTTAGCACCAGAAACTTTAAACCAAGTCAAACCAAAATAGGGCTTCTTTGTTGGCAAAGATAATAAAGAAGAAAGCAAAGACACTGATCTACTGCTCCCCAATCTCCCTGGATCTTGTCTAGGATGTATGTGGCCAGTGACAGATAGGATGGTGCTAAATCTCTCAGACTGGTTCGTGACGGCAGCTGACTCTCCACCTTTAGTGACATCAGCACTTCTTCCTAACAAGCAGAAGGCAGAAGGCAGGAGGAGGGATGTCACTTTGGGGCTAGGGTTCCTACCTCTTGTGGTGTTTTTCTTCCCAGGACAGTATTCCAAAAGGTGGTACTCGTTTCTGTACACCTAAGGGCCATCTAGTAGAAGCAAGGGTCTAAATCTCATTGACTCTATGTTTCACCTTCCTTAGTAAGTTTGGTAAAACACCAAAATTAAAATATTCTTTTGTAAGTACTTGATATTCAGTATGAAGGTGTTTCTTTTGCTTCTTGCTCACAATACTTGATCCCTATAATTAGAAGAATTTCCCACTCCCATTCTCTTTATCTACTAAGGCATAACACTAATCACAAACGATTTAGACACACTCCTTTTATACTTTAGCAGGGAGTCGGAGGGAACACCTGTGCTTAAAATGGTCAGTCCTAGGGACTTTAGGTGTGAAATTGGCAGACTGTTGGAGGATCATGAGCAAAGATGTGAATAAAGGGCTGTTACAGGAAACAGAAAAAGTCTAGTTGTCTGGGGCGTTGGCTGGATAGGAGATAAAGCTGGGAAAGCCGATTCAGCTCCTGTTGTGTAGGGTCCTGATTTGGGTCGGCAATGGGTGAACGATAATTAGTGCTGTGATTTAGAAAGGTTAATTTGATCATGGTATGTAGATCTCTTTAATCTGTTACCATCTCAACTTCAACAACAGAATGTTGGGCCTTGTTGGAGCTTTCATGAACTTTGCAGATGCATTGTCGTCCATCTCAGCAGGTTGATAATCTCAGTCTAGCAATACTGCTCCGTGCCATCAGTTCATCCCTCATCTGCTCCCAATAGTGAACTGTTGGTGGTGATGCTAATTTAGTTGCTAAGTCGTGTCTGACCCTTTTGTGACCCCATAGCCCACTAGGGTCCTCTGTCCATGGAATTTTCCAGGCAAGAATACTGGAATGGGTTACCATTTCCTTCTCCTGGGAATCTTCCTGACCGAGGGATCGAATGAAGTTTCCTGCACTGCAGGTGGATTCTTCACTGCTGAGCCACAAAACTATCGCTGTCCCTATTAAAAACCATTTTCTTTTGACCCTTTGAGATTTCTTGTTTAGTGCATCTGATGAAAGCAATCACTGGATGACTATAAGCAGAGGGAAAAGACTATAACCAAGGGAATGCCTCTGCATGTGGGAATGCTCACTTCACGTATAGAATGAAGAAGAGACTAGGAGTAAGACTAAGGGGTGATACTTCAGGCAGGAAGAGGCAAGGGAGAGAGGATGGGGCCTAGAGTCATTCACCATCAGTAGAGATGAAGGAAGAGAATAAATGACTGAACTGTTTAGAATAGGAAATTTACTGGGCTCAGATTACAGTTGAGTTGAAGGTGAGGAGAGCAGGAACCACCATCCCCCAGGTTTTCTGATTCAAGTGACTGGTGGCTAGTCATACCATCAGGGGTCCCAAGATGAGGGCCTTTGAGGAGGAAGATGATGAATTATTTCTGGAGGTTTTGGAAAGATAGAATTGTCTCAAGACTCTGATTATATAAGCATTTTTTTAATCCTTAATTTTGAAGACCATCTGCTACAGATGCCAAAGTTGTTTTTAACATGAAATTTGCTTGTTTCATTGAGTTATCTCTGCTTAGACACCTCTTATGATAGAAGTGTTCCAATGTAATTGTTCTTACCAAAAGGTAAGAACCTTCGACATTGCTATTATAAAAACTTCTAAACTAGTGCTGTGATTTAGAAAGGTTAATTTGATCATGGTATGTAGATCTCTTTAATCTGTTACCATCTCAACTTCAACAACAGAATGTTGGGCCTTGTTGGAGCTTTCATGAACTTTGCAGATGCATTGTCGTCCATCTCAGCAGGTTGATAATCTCAGTCTAGCAATACTGCTCCGTGCCATCAGTTCATCCCTCATCTGCTCCCAATAGTGAACTGTTGGTGGTGATGCTAATTTAGTTGCTAAGTAGTGTCCTACTCTTTGAGATCCCATAGCCCACTAGGGTCCTCTGTCCATGGAATTTTCCAGGCAAGAATACTTGAATGGGTTACCATTTCCTTCTCCTGGGAATCTTCCTGAGCGCGGGATCGACTGAGGTTGCCTGCACTGCAGGTGGATTCTTCACTGCTGAGCCACAAAACTATCGCTGTCCCTATTAAAAACCATTTTCTTTTGACCCTTTGAGATTTCTTGTTTAGTGCATCTGATGAAAGCAATCACTGGATGACTATAAGCAGAGGGAAAAGACTATAACCAAGGGAATGCCTCTGCATGTGGGAATGCTCACTTCACGTATAGAATGAAGAAGAGACTAGGAGTAAGACTAAGGGGTGATACTTCAGGCAGGAAGAGGCAAGGGAGAGAGGATGGGGCCTAGAGTCATTCACCATCAGTAGAGATGAAGGAAGAGAATAAATGACTGAACTGTTTAGAATAGGAAATTTACTGGGCTCAGATTACAGTTGAGTTGAAGGTGAGGAGAGCAGGAACCACCATCCCCCAGGTTTTCTGATTCAAGTGACTGGTGGCTAGTCATACCATCAGGGGTCCCAAGATGAGGGCCTTTGAGGAGGAAGATGATGAATTATTTCTGGAGGTTTTGGAAAGATATAATTGTCTCAAGACTCTGATTATATAAGCATTTTTTTAATCCTTAATTTTGAAGACCATCTGCTACAGATGCCAAAGTTGTTTTTAACATGAAATTTGCTTGTTTCATTGAGTTATCTCTGCTTAGACACCTCTTATGATAGAAGTGTTCCAATGTAATTGTTCTTACCAAAAGGTAAGAACCTTCGACATTGCTATTATAAAAACTTCTAAACACACTACTTCAACTTTGGTAGCCTTCTGGATTGACTTGGTAAAAAGAAAAAAAGCCTAGATCTTTCCCTATTTCTCACACATACTTAGGTGTATCACCTTCCACACATAAAATACACCTTATCTTGGTGTAGATGCTTCATTTCTGACTCTGGTGGAGGCTTGATGGTTTGATTCGACTGAATTGTATACTGTATATTTATTATGAAACTAGAGGGAATATAGAGGTCCATGTAATTTTTTCTCCCTAAAGCTGGAGCATGAAACAATAGGTCCTCCATTCTTGCCTTAGCCAAAGGAGGGCTTCTCCTCCTTATCTGCTAAGTTACCTGATGAGATCTTGGCATTCAATGGGCTTTTACTGGAGGGCAGGGTGACTATATTTCAAAAGCAGAACTGGGCCTGCTACTTTCTTTTTCACTGCATAGGTACTTGAGTCCTATTCCTGTGGCATCGTGGTAGAAGCTGGCTAGAAGCATGCATTGCAGTTAAACTTACAACCTGTTCTGTGGCTAGGGAGATCACAGGCTATCATGATCTAGCCAAGATCTTTGTTTGGAAGTAGGAAATGTCATTTTGGCCTCATGTTCTTTTTCTCTTCTCTACTCCAGTTTTGACCAGAAAGCTCTGCCTTGGGAGACCCTGGGTACTGATGACTAAAATCAGTGCTTTCTTTCAAGTAGAGTCCTTCTGTTTGTACTCCACAACGACATGTAACTGGGTATCTCGAACCCCTGAATGTAGGTGACTGTCTTAAAGAGAGCAGGATGGGGGCTTTCCTGGTGATCCACTGGGTAAGGACACTGCCTTGCAGTGCAAGGGGTGCCAGTTTGATCCCTGGCCTGGGAAGATCCCATGTGCCACGGAGTGGCTGGACCAATGTGTCCAGTTACTGATCCGGAGCTCTGGAGTGCATGCACCCAGAGCCAGTGCTCTGTGACAACAGAGGCCACCGCGATGGGAAGCCCACATGGGCCAAAGAACAAAGATGGATGAAAATAGATAAATGAAAGACCAATAGAAGTGGCCCGCCCGTCCCCCTCCCTGCTCAACCTGCCACCCCCCAAAAAAAAAGAAAAAAAAAAAAAAAGAGAGAGCAGGATGGAGTAGAATTGTGCCAAACTGGTCAGCATGGCTCGTTTCTCTAACCATTGTGGGTATTCCTCTTTTCCCCAGCTCTAAATCTAGTTGTATGCTATCCTTTGCCCAAGAGATTGGATTTATTGTGCTTGAACAACACAGTTTTCCATGACTGGTTCTGTTATCTCCTCAAGACTTCTTATTATTTCTCTCCTACTATCTGCTAAAGTTTGGGTATCATCTTCAGTTAGGTTGGTACCTGAGTTCTGGACTCTGACTTGGGCTCAGTTTATAGCACTTACTCTTAGTGACTGATTCTAGTTTCAGTGATTATTTTTAAATCCATGGACCTGGGCTTCCCCTGGTGGTCCAGTGGGTAAGGATACCGCCTTGCAGTGCAAGGGGCGCCCGTTCGATCCCTGGCCTGGGAAGATCCCACGTGCCACGGAGCGGCTGGACGGATGTGTCCAATTACTGAGCCGGAGCTCTGGCGCGCGTGCGCCCAGAGCCAGCGCTCTGCGATGACAGAGGCCACCGCGATGGGAGGCCCACAGGAGCCAAAGAACAAAAACGGATGAAGATAGAGGAATGAAAGACCAATAGAAGTGGCCCGCCCATTCCCCTCCCTCCCTACCCCACCTCCCAAAAGATAAATAAAAAATTTAAAAAAATTAAAAAAAAAAATCCATGGACCATGCCCTGTGCCTTCAGCAGGATGAATGACCCCCAGCTTTGCTCTTGTGATTAAGAAGTGAGGCTTCGGGCTTCCCCTGGTGGTCCAGTGGGTAAGGACACCGCCTTGCAGTGCAAGGGGCGCCGGTTCGATCCCTGGCCTGGGAAGATCCCACGTGCCGTGGAGCAGCTGGACTCATGTGTCCAATTACCGAGCCGGAGCTCTGGAGCGCATGCACCCAGAGCCGGCACTCTGCGACGACAGACGCCACCACGATGGGAGGCCCACAGGAGCCAAAGAACAAAGACGGATGAAAATAAGAGAAATGAAAGACCAATAGAAGTGGCCCACCCGCTCCCCTCCCTCCCCAACCCGACCCCCGCCCAAATAAATAAATAAATCTTTAAAAAAAAAAAAAAGAAGTGAGGCTTCTCCTATGCCTGGGGATCTTCAGAGACCCTCCCTTTGAGTCATTCTTATGATAGGTAAGCCTGACTTGTGACTATTAAGGAGTGATCCCATGTCTGCTTCCTGCTGTAATCTGTGGAAGGAGACACTCTGGTCCTGAGGAGAAAGAAATTGATGTTCTTTCTCTTTTTTTTTTTTTAAAAAAAACCTTTATGTTACTTTTAACTTTTACAGAGTTTTGTTGTTTACAGATATGCATGTTCCCAGATTAGTCATATGTATATCGCCCCATTCCCACCCCTCCCAACCATCACACAGCACCCCTGAAGGATCCCCTTTTTTCACAGAGCAATGACTAGAGCTATTTTCTTCACTTATGATAGTACAGGCCTTCATGCTACTTCCTTTACGCCTCCCACCCTCTGTTCCTTCCTCACAATGTCCATATGTCCACTGTCCATGTCTGTCTCTCTGTCGCTTCACTACATGTGCCATCATCACCATCCTACTAGATTCCATATATATGTGTTAATATACTGTATTTGTCCTTCTCTTTCTGACTGACTTCACTTTTTATGATATGTTCTAGATCCAGCCATCTCATTAGGGCTGATTCTTCTGCATTTCTCTTTACAGCTATGTAGTATTCCATTGTATATATGGACCAGAGCTTTTGGATCCATTTGTTCGTCGATGGACATCTAGGTTGCTTCCATGTTCTAGCTATTGTATAGAGAGCTGCAATGAACATTGGGGTACAGGTGCTTCTTTCAGATTTGATTTCATCAGAGTATAAGCCTAAGAGTGGGATTGTTAGGTCCTATGGTGCTTCTATTTTTAGTTTTTTAAGAAATCTCCAGACTGTCTTCCATAGAGGCTGTATCAATTGACATTCCCACCAGCAATGCAGGAGTGTTTCCTTTTCTCCACACCCTCTCCAGCATTTATTGTCTGTCGATTTGAGGATGATGGCCATTCTGATGGGTGTGAGGTGATATCTCATTGTAGTTTTGATTTGCATTTCTCTAATTATAAGTGAAGTTGAGCATCGTTTCATGTGCTTTTGGGCCATCTGTATGTCCTCTTTGGAGAGGTGTCTGTTTAGGTCCTTTTCCCATTTTTTGATTGGGTTGTTCATTTTTCCAGTGCTGAGTTGTCTGAGTTGCTTGTAGATTTTGGAGATGAATTCTTTGTCTGTTGTTTCATTTGCTATGATTTTCTCCCACTCTGTGGGCTGTCTGTTCAGCTTTTTTGTAATTTTTTTTTCCTGTGCAAAAGCTTTGAAGTTTCATTAGGTCCCACATGTTCATTTGTCTTTTTAGTTCTGCTATTCTAGTAGGTGGATCAGAGAAGATCTTGCTTTGATTGATGTCCTTGAGGGTTTTGCCTATATTCTCCTCTAAGAGTGTGATGGTTTCTGGCCTTACATGTAAGTCTTTAATCCATTTTGAGTTGATCTTTGTGCATGGTGTCAGGGTATGTTCCAACTTCATTTTTTTTGCATGTAGCTGTCCAATTTTCCCAGCACCATTTGTTGAAGAGGCTGTCTTTGTCCCATTTTATATGTCCGCCTCCTTTGTCAAAAATAAGGTGCCCATAGATGCGTGGGTTTATCTCTGGGTTCTTGATCTTGTTCCACTGGTCGATATTTCTGTTTTTATACCAGTACCATACTGTCTTGACAACTGTTGCTTTGTAGTAGAGTCTGAAGTTGGGGAGGCTGATCCCTCCAGTTCCATTCTTCTCCCTCAGGATTGCTTTGGCTATTCGAGGTCTTTTGTGTTTCCATATGAACTGTGTCATTCTTTGGTCTAGTTCTGTGAAGAATGTCATTGATAGTTTGATAGGGATTGCATTGAATCTGTAGATGATATTTGGTACTATGGTCATTTTCACAATATTGATTCTTCTGATCCAGGAGCATGGAATATCTTTCCATCTGTTTAAGTCTTCTTTAATGTCTCTCATGAGTGTCTTGTAATTTTCTGTGTACAATTCTTTTGTTTCTTTGGGTAGGTTTCTTCCTAGATATTTGATTCTTTTGATTGCACTGGTGAAGATGTTGAATTTTGATCCTTTTCTCCGCACCCTCTCCAGCATTTATTGTCTGTCGATTTGTGGATGATGGCCATTCTGACGGGTGTGAGGTGATATCTCATTGTAGTTTTGATTTGCATTTCTCTAATTATAAGTGAAGTTGAGCATCGTTTCATGTGCTTTTGGGCCATCTGTATGTCCTCTTTGGAGAGGTGTCTGTTTAGGTCCTTTTCCCATTTTTTGATTGGGTTGTTCATTTTTCCAGTGCTGAGTTGTCTGAGTTGCTTGTAGATTTTGGAGATGAATTCTTTGTCTGTTGTTTCATTTGCTATGATTTTCTCCCACTCTGTGGGCTGTCTGTTCAGCTTTTTTGTAATTTTTTTTTTCTGTGCAAAAGCTTTGAAGTTTCATTAGGTCCCACATGTTCATTTGTCTTTTTAGTTCTGCTATTCTAGTAGGTGGATCAGAGAAGATCTTGCTTTGATTGATGTCCTTGAGGGTTTTGCCTATATTCTCCTCTAAGAGTGTGATGGTTTCTGGCCTTACATGTAAGTCTTTAATCCATTTTGAGTTGATCTTTGTGCATGGTGTCAGGGTATGTTCCAACTTCATTTTTTTGCATGTAGCTGTCCAATTTTCCCAGCACCATTTGTTGAAGAGGCTGTCTTTGTCCCATTTTATATGTCCGCCTCCTTTGTCAAAAATAAGGTGCCCATAGATGCGTGGGTTTATCTCTGGGTTCTTGATCTTGTTCCACTGGTCGATATTTCTGTTTTTATACCAGTACCATACTGTCTTGACAACTGTTGCTTTGTAGTAGAGTCTGAAGTTGGGGAGGCTGATCCCTCCAGTTCCATTCTTCTCCCTCAGGATTGCTTTGGCTATTCGAGGTCTTTTGTGTTTCCATATGAACTGTGTCATTCTTTGGTCTAGTTCTGTGAAGAATGTCATTGATAGTTTGATAGGGATTACATTGAATCTGTAGATGATATTTGGTACTATGGTCATTTTCACAATATTGATTCTTCTGATCCAGGAGCATGGAATATCTTTCCATCTGTTTAAGTCTTCTTTAATGTCTCTCATGAGTGTCTTGTAATTTTCTGTGTACAATTCTTTTGTTTCTTTGGGTAGGTTTCTTCCTAGATATTTGATTCTTTTGATTGCACTGGTGAAGGGGATTGCCTCTTTGATTTCATTTTCTGATTTTTCATTGTTTGTGTATAGGAATGCCAGTGATTTCTGTGTATTGACTTTGTATCCTGTAACTTTGCTGAATTCACTGATTAACTCTAGTAGTTTTGTAATAGTGTCTTTGGGATTTTCTATGTATAATATTATGTGATCTGCAAAAAGAGAGAGCTTGACTTCTTCCTTTCCAATCTGGATTCCTTTGATTTCTTTCTCTTCTCTTATTGCTGTTGCTAGAACTTCCAGCAATAGTAGTGGTGAAAGTGGACACCCCTGTCTTGTTCCCTGATCTTAGAGGGAATGCTTTCAGTTTTTTATCGTTGAGGATAATGTTCGCTGTGGGCTTCTCATATATGGCTTTCACTATGTTGAGATAGGTTTCTTCTATGCCCATTTTTTGAAGAGTTTTTTTAATCATAAATGGATGTTGTACTTTGTCAAAGACTTTTTCTGCATCTATTGAGATGATCATGTGACTTTTGTCTCTCAATTTGTTGATATGGTGTATCACATTGATTGATTTGTGGATATTGAAGAATCCTTGCATGCCTGGGATGAAACCGACTTGATCATGATGTATGAGTTTTTTGATGTGTCATTGAATTCTGTTTGCTAGGATTTTGTTGAGGATTTTGACATCTAAGTTCATCGGTAAAATTGGTCTATAATCTTTTTTTGTGTTGCCTTTGCCTGGTTTGGGTATCAGGGTGATGGTGGCCTCGTAGAATGTGTTTGGAAGTTTTCCTTCCTGTGCAATTTTTTGAAAGAGTTTTAGAAGGACAGGCATTAGCTCTTCTTTAAGTGTTTGGTAGAATTTGGCTGTGTAGCCATCTGGCCCTGGGTTCTTATTTTTGGATAGATTTTTAATCCCAGATTTGATTTCTGAGCTTGTGATTGGGTTGTTCAACGTTTCTGTTTCTTCCTGGCTCAGTCTTGGGAGATTAATCTTCTCCAAGAAACTGTCCATTTCTTCCAGGTTGTCCAGTTTGTTGCCATAGAGTTGTTCATAATAGTCTCTTAGAATCCTTTGGATTTCTGCATGATCTGTTGTAATCTCTCCTTTTTCGTTTTTGATTTTGTTGATCTGGTTCTTCTCTCTCTTTTTCTTGATGAGTCTGGCCAGTGGTAAGTCGATTTTATTTGCCTTTTCGAAGAACCAGCTTTTTGTTTTATTTATCTTTACTATTGTTTCTTTCGTTTCTTTATCATTATTTCTGCTTTGATCTTTATGATTTCCCTTCTTCTGCTGGCTTTGGGGTGTTTTTGTTCTTCTTTCTCCACTTGTTTTAAGCATAAGGTTAGGTCGTCTGTTTGAGATTTTCCTAGTTTCTTGAGGTAGGATTGAATTGCTATACACTTCCCTCTTAGAACTGCTTTTGCAGTATCCCATAGGTTTTGCACTGTCGTGTGTTCATTGTCGTTTTCTTCCAGGAATTTCTTTATTTCTCCTTTGATTTCCTCAGTAATCAGTTGGTTTTTTAGGTACGTGTTGTTTAACCTCCATGTGTTTGTGTTTTTAGAAGTTTTTTTCCTGTAGTTGATCTCTAGTCTCATTGCATTGTGGTCCGAGTAGATGGTTGATATAATTCAAGTTTTCTTGAATTGACTGAGGATTGATTTGTGGCCCAAGATGTGGTCTATCCTGGAGAATGTTCCGTGAGCACTTGAGAAGAAAGTGTATTCTTCTGCTTTTGGATGGAAAGTCCTAAAGATATCCATGAGATCCATTTCTTCTAGTGTGGCATTTAAGGCTTGTGTTTCTTTATTAATTTTCTGTTTTGATGATCTGTCCATTGGTATGAGAGGAGTGTTAAAGTCTCCTAGTATAATTGTGTTAGTGTTGATGTCTTCTTTTATGTCTGAAAGTGTTTGTCTTATGTATTGGGGTGCTCCTGCATTGGGTGCATAGATACTTATGATTGTTATGTCTTCTTCTTGGATTGATCCCTTGATCATTATATAGTGTCCTGCCTTGTCTCTTCAAATCTTCTTTATTTTGAGGTCTATTTTGTCTGATATGAGGATTGCTACTCCAGCTTTCTTTTGATTTCCATTTGCATGGAATATCTTTTTCCAGCCTCTCACTTTCAGTCTATGAGTGTCTCTAGGTCTGAAGTGAGTTTCCTGGAGGCAGCATATGTATGGGTCGTGGTTTTGAATCCATTCAGCCAGTCTGTGTCTTTTGGTTGGGGCATTTAGTCCATTTACATTCAAAGTAATTATTGATACAAATGATCCTATTGTCATCTTCTTAGATGTTATGATGGGTTTGTTTTGTGGATCTTCTCCTTCTTTTATGCTTGTTTTCTATATAAGTCCCTTTAACACTTGTTGTAAGGCTGGTTTGGTGTTACTAAATTCTTTTAATTTTTGCTTATCTGTAAAGCTTTTGATTTCTCCATTAATTTTGAATGAGATCCTTGCAGGGTAGAGGATTCTTGGTTGCAGATTATTCTCTTTTAGCCATTTAAATGTGTCCTGCCATTCTCTTCTTGCCTGCAGTGTTTCTGTTGAAAGATCAGCTGTTAAATGTATGGGCTTTCCCTGTATGTTGCTTTTCCCTTGCTGCTTTGAGAATTCTGTCTTTGTGTTTCATTTGTGTTAGCTGATTGTTTCTGTATGGTACTCTTTGCACTACGTGGACTTGATTGACTATTTCTTTTCCCATGTTGGGGAAATTTTCAACTAGAATCTCTTCAAAAAATTTCTCATAGCCTTTCTTTTCTTCTTCTTATGAAACCCCTATAATTCAAATATTGGTGCATTTGATATTATCCTAGAGGTCTCTGAGGCTATCCTCTGCTCTTTTTATTCTTTGAGCTAGATTCTGTTTTTCAGCAGTTACTTCCACCATTCTATCTTCTAGCTAACTTATCCAGTCTTCTGTCTCTGATACTTTGCTCTTGATTCCTTCTACAGTGTTTTTCAGTTCAGCAATTGAGTTGTTTGTCTCTGATACTTTTTCTGTAAGTTCTTGTATTTCTTTATTCAGTGCGTTAGTTGTGTCTTGCAATTTCTCTAACATTCTGTTTTCAGTATTTTTGATCATCTTTACTATCATTCTTCTGAAATCACTTTCAGAAAGTTTGTCCAAATTCTCTTCATTGATTTGATCTTGTGTGTTTGTAGATTGTTTCTTCACTTGTGTGGTATTTCTCTGCTGTTTCATTGTTATTATTAATGTTTTAACTGACTCTGTTTGGGATTTCCTTTTCCCAGACTTTGAGTTACGTCTGTTGGTGTTTGTTGTTTGGATGGGGCTTCTTATTCCGGGTGATGCTGGTGGTTGGGTGATGTCAGGACTTGCATACAAGTGATTACCTTTGTTGGCATTCTCACTTGTATACTGCTCTCTAGTGTTTATGATGGGTTTGTTTTGTGGATCTTCTCCTTCTTTTATGCTTGTTTTCTATATAAGTCCCTTTAACACTTGTTGTAAGGCTGGTTTGGTGTTACTAAATTCTTTTAATTTTTTCTTATCTGTAAAGCTTTTGATTTCTCCATTAATTTTGAATGAGATCCTTGCAGGGTAGAGGATTCTTGGTTGCAGATTATTCTCTTTTAGCCATTTAAATGTGTCCTGCCATTCTCTTCTTGCCTGCAGTGTTTCTGTTGAAAGATCAGCTGTTAAATGTATGGGCTTTCCCTGTATGTTGCTTTTCCCTTGCTGCTTTGAGAATTCTGTCTTTGTGTTTCATTTGTGTTAGCTGATTGTTTCTGTATGGTACTCTTTGCACTACGTGGACTTGATTGACTATTTCTTTTCCCATGTTGGGGAAATTTTCAACTAGAATCTCTTCAAAAAATTTCTCATAGCCTTTCTTTTCTTCTTCTTATGAAACCCCTATAATTCAAATACTGGTGCATTTGATATTATCCTAGAGGTCTCTGAGGCTATCCTCTGCTCTTTTTATTCTTTGAGCTAGATTCTGTTTTTCAGCAGTTACTTCCACCATTCTATCTTCTAGCTAACTTATCCAGTCTTCTGTCTCTGATACTTTGCTCTTGATTCCTTCTACAGTGTTTTTCAGTTCAGCAATTGAGTTGTTTGTCTCTGATACTTTTTCTGTAAGTTCTTGTATTTCTTTATTCAGTGCGTTAGTTGTGTCTTGCAATTTCTCTAACATTCTGTTTTCAGTATTTTTGATCATCTTTACTATCATTCTTCTGAAATCACTTTCAGAAAGTTTGTCCAAATTCTCTTCATTGATTTGATCTTGTGTGTTTGTAGATTGTTTCTTCACTTGTGTGGTATTTCTCTGCTGTTTCATTGTTATTATTAATGTTTTAACTGACTCTGTTTGGGATTTCCTTTTCCCAGACTTTGAGTTACGTCTGTTGGTGTTTGTTGTTTGGATGGGGCTTCTTATTCCGGGTGATGCTGGTGGTTGGGTGATGTCAGGACTTGCATACAAGTGATTACCTTTGTTGGCATTCTCACTTGTATACTGCTCTCTAGTGTTAGGTGTTCTCTAGTATTGTAGAGTTTTGGAGTCAGTGCTCCCTCCCTAAAGCCCCGGGGCTTGTTGCCTGACCAGAGAATGAAGATTTCACAGCGTCTTGATGTGGCTTCTCCTTTGTTCTTTGATGTGGGGTATCCTCTCCGTGATCAGATCCAACCTCCTCCTGTCTATGGTTTTTCAGGAACTCGTTGCCAAAATTGATGTTCCTGATTTTAAGTGATATCATAAGTATACTTAGAAGTGGGATAAGAAAGAATTTCTGCCTATAAGGTATTCACTCATCCAATGTTTACCAAACATGGGCTTTTTATCAGCTATTATTTCTGTTGTTAAGACTATAGGAGTGACTATAGGAGGGAGGCCAGGAGCTCCCAAAGGAAAAATGGAAGACTTTCACTACAGCTTGATTGATTCTCTGATAGGACCAGGGCAGAGCCCTGGGGGAGCTGTGGCACCTTGCCCAGCTTCAGAGTCAGAGGGCATTGCTGTTGGTTAAACTGAGCTATGAAGAGCTGAGTAAGAGCTAAAAAGATGAGGAGAGGAGAGAAGAGATATCAGGTAGAGGGGGCGGCATGAGTCAAGATGAGTTTGGAACCAGCATGGATGACTGGGGGAAATCTGAGGTCTTATGTTCTGGATGACTTTAAGGAAAGGCCATGTCAAAATCAACAGGCTGCTTGTATAGAACGTGTGATGCCCAGAGGTGGGGTGAGCCTCCTAAAATTTCTTAAGGTTGCTCTAGACTTAAGTATCTGTTTTCAGTATTTTTGATCATCTTTACTATCATTCTTCTGAAATCACTTTCAGAAAGTTTGTCCAAATTCTCTTCATTGATTTGATCTTGTGTGTTTGTAGATTGTTTCTTCACTTGTGTGGTATTTCTCTGCTGTTTCATTGTTATTATTAATGTTTTAACTGACTCTGTTTGGGATTTCCTTTTCCCAGACTTTGAGTTACGTCTGTTGGTGTTTGTTGTTTGGATGGGGCTTCTTATTCCGGGTGATGCTGGTGGTTGGGTGATGTCAGGACTTGCATACAAGTGATTACCTTTGTTGGCATTCTCACTTGTATACTGCTCTCTAGTGTTAGGTGTTCTCTAGTATTGTAGAGTTTTGGAGTCAGTGCTCCCTCCCTAAAGCCCCGGGGCTTGTTGCCTGACCAGAGAATGAAGATTTCACAGCGTCTTGATGTGGCTTCTCCTTTGTTCTTTGATGTGGGGTATCCTCTCCGTGATCAGATCCAACCTCCTCCTGTCTATGGTTTTTCAGGAACTCGTTGCCAAAATTGATGTTCCTGATTTTAAGTGATATCATAAGTATACTTAGAAGTGGGATAAGAAAGAATTTCTGCCTATAAGGTATTCACTCATCCAATGTTTACCAAACATGGGCTTTTTATCAGCTATTATTTCTGTTGTTAAGACTATAGGAGTGACTATAGGAGGGAGGCCAGGAGCTCCCAAAGGAAAAATGGAAGACTTTCACTACAGCTTGATTGATTCTCTGATAGGACCAGGGCAGAGCCCTGGGGGAGCTGTGGCACCTTGCCCAGCTTCAGAGTCAGAGGGCATTGCTGTTGGTTAAACTGAGCTATGAAGAGCTGAGTAAGAGCTAAAAAGATGAGGAGAGGAGAGAAGAGATATCAGGTAGAGGGGGCGGCATGAGTCAAGATGAGTTTGGAACCAGCATGGATGACTGGGGGAAATCTGAGGTCTTATGTTCTGGATGACTTTAAGGAAAGGCCATGTCAAAATCAACAGGCTGCTTGTATAGAACGTGTGATGCCCAGAGGTGGGGTGAGCCTCCTAAAATTTCTTAAGGTTGCTCTAGACTTAAGATTATGCTGAACATTTCCCTCTCGACACATAAACTTTCATAGCACCTTGGGATTCTCAGAAAATTAGATGACAAGTTCAAACACATTAGTCACTTGGTAGTGCCTTTGGCATATTCGGTGTGCACTGAATTTCTCTCAGTGAAAGCAGAACTCTACCTGCTTTCTGTTACTTCTCTCCCAGAAGGAGGGAGGGTAGGGTGCTGGAAATAAATGCTGAGGCTGCATCCTTCATTTTACACATTGCATTCCCTGCTGGACATTTCTTCTTAAAAAGACACCTTTCCTCTTCTTATTGTGTGTATTGGAGCCCATAAATTGGAATAAGATTTTCCTAGCAAGCTTAGAATTTCTTCTTTTCTGCCCCTCTTCTCCACATCTCTTGGCTTCTGAAAGCAAGGACAGGTCACTTGCTTTTGTTGTGAACATTTGGATGGAATGTTCTGACAAATACACATATATGTGTACACAAAAGCACGAAAGCCCAGTTTTCATCGGAAGTGTTTTGTTTTCCTTGGGTTTTTAACTTTAAATGGAGCTCACGCTCCCTCTCTTAGGCTAATCATCCAGGCTGCTTTATTTCTCTGTGTCCATGCATTCAAAGCCCAGAATAATAGCTTTTGTTTCAGAAGCACAGGGCAAGAGGGCCCTGAATGCCAGAGGTTTGCATTATATCCATAACGGTACATTTGGATGGCAAAGCAGAGATTGGGGGAAGGTCAGAGCGAGCATCTTCCATTGGCAAGCCTGAGTCCTTCTAGCAAGATGGGCACAATGGGCGCCATTCTGAGCACAGAACAGGCTCTGTTATTGGAGACGCCAACACACTCATTCATATCCCACACAATAGGCCCCGTGCTGCAACCTCACCCAACACGGTGGCCCCCGCTTCTCCAGGTGATTGTTATGGAACAAAAATAACTTTGTCTCTTGTGTATCCACTGAGCCCTATGTATTAGCATTTCTTTCTTTTCTTAAAAAAATAAAAATTTATTTTCCCTTTCCTTTCTTTATTCCTGTCCTAAAGTGAATAGACTAAAGTGAATTTGAGCTTTGGTTCCCAAATCAGGAAACCTAGTGGACAACTTGAAATGGTTGGTATGAAAAGAAGAGAGTGGATGAAGGTTAAAAAAAAAAATCAAAGATGTTCTTGGTTACTATATCTCTTTCATCCTATTATCATCATGCTCAGTCACTTCAGTTGTGTCTGACTCTCTGCGACCCTATGGACTATAGCCAGCCAGGTTGCTCTGTCCGGGGGATTCTCCAGGCAGGAACACTGAAGTGAATTGCCATTTCCTTCTCCAAGCAATTATCACTGAGGAATGGAGAAATGGCCATCTCAGACTTGGGCTCCATGAAGAGTGATGATCAGTAAGGGCTTGTTCTACCTGGGTCAACACGAATAAAATGTTTATGACTCAGAATAGAATCCAAGCCAGAAGAGTTCTTCCTCTACTAGTTGAGGACCTAAGGGCCCAGACTTTCATTCTGTCTTCCCAGACATATCCCACTGCTGTGGAGACAAGTTCAAATCCATGTAAACAGTGGTATTTGTGGAAACTTTAGCACCTCCAGGCTTACTTAAGCTTGTGATTTCAAGATTTAATGGTTTATTTTACATTATATACTGATCTGTTTTCTTTTTTTTTGTTTTACTTTTTACTTTTACAGTGTTTTGTTGTTTACAGGTATGTATAATCCCAGACTAGTCATATGTGTATCCCTGACCCCTCCCGCCTCCACCCCCTTCCCAGTCCCCCCATCCCACCCCTCCAGGTCGTCATATACCCCCCATGTAGGATCCCTTATCTGATCCGTTTTCTTTTAGTTTGTATTCAGTCAGGCAGCAATACAAAGCTAACCTACTATGTTTTGAAGGAAGTTTTTTTTTAGAAGTTAACATATTTGGGGAGTGTCTGGATTTGAATATGAGCTCCAACTGCCAGTGGCCGTGTACCTTAGATGACTTCGTTATCATACTAGGATCTTACTTTTCCTATAAAGTGGGGGATAATGATAGTGTCTTCTTTGTGGGATCAAATAGGAAACACTGAAAAAAAGTACCTGGACCAAGAGTGGGAGTTTAGGACTAGTGGATGCAAACTGGTGCATATAGAAAGGGTAAACCACAAAGACTGCTTGCACAGCACTGGGAAAACTATATTCAACATCCTGTGATAAGCCACAATGGAAAAGCATATATATATATATAACTGAATCACTTTGCTGGGTACAGCAGTAATTAATACAACATTGTAATTCAACTATACTTCAACAAAAAATAAATTTTAAAAAGTGCCTGGCACCTAGTAAATCTCAATACACTGTAACTGCTGTTCATGAGATCAGATAGATATTAAAATCTCTTAAGTGAGTCTTCTCAAGAGTTTCTTATTTTGGTTGAGTTTTCCTTCATTCAAACACTGTTCAGCTACCGGTTCTTGTGGCCTTTCCTGTGGCCAGGAAGGCTGGCTATTCCTTTTCATGTCCTTGCTCTGCAGCCCATGTAGATCAGACTAGTCCTTCAGTACCTAAAATGCTTATTCCATGATTAGTTTTTGTTGCAAACAGAAGAGGCTTTCTCAGTCACTTTACCAATGAACTGCTCTTCTCACTCTTGGTCAATACATTATTTTAATAACAGCTTATAAGCATTCCATGAGAGTTACACATACAGATTTGGCTCAGCAGTACAGAAAAAAAAGTTAAATCAAATACCCAATATCATAATGATTTAAAAAGATTCTTATGATGTTTGTTTTTTGCAAATTTTTCTTTTATTGAATCAGTTCTAACATGGGGATTCTGGTCAAAGATAGAATTCCTGCCCATTCTCCTCCCAGCAGGAATATATAATATTAATCCAGAAGAACTGGATACCCATGTATATTTACAAGATATCTAAAAAGTTGCATATTAATTTTAATGAATTATCAAAGCAAAGCATGAATTATAGCAAACTTTTCATATATAAGCAAAGAATAAGTACACTTAAATGATAGGTAGGTGAGTGTGTAGATGAGACTGGATTCATGGAGCTCTGTCAAAAATGGGAAAAAAGGCTGCTTGAAGGACAGGAGAAGGGAAAATGTGCAAGGAGAGAAGGTTCCAAGGAAATTTACTGGAAGGAGGTTTAGAGGTGTGCCAGTTTTTCCTTGCACCTGATTCAAGCTGTGACTGTAGGTGGTGCCACCGAAGTCAATCACCTGGAAATTCCTGGCTGGGATTGCCTTCTTACCTCTACTATGAAAACAGAATGGAAAGTGCTGGTATAGGTCTAAACAAAAGGTTTTAGCCACTTGTAAGACCATGCTTGGGAAGTCTTGGTGGATCTGACTATAGTAGCACAGTTATACCTTTGATGAACTGCTCATCCCTTTGAGCTCAGTTCCTTTCTCTATAAGCTGGGGATAACAGTAGCAACAACCTTTTAGGATTGTTGAGAAGACTGTAGAGCTCCTAACTCAATGTCTAACATGCAGGGAGGGCTCAACAAGTATTCCTCCTCCTCATCTTCCTACTCCTTATCATCATCATGATCCTCAAAGAGAATAACTGAACTGATTGTGACTGTCTCCATGATATCATGCACTATGTACCATTTACTGGATTCCATTCCTTGAGCCGCTCACCTGGCACTGTGTCATTCCTACACCCTGCCAAGTGAGAACACCCTGCTGGTGGTAAACTTCTCTACCTCAAACCTTTCAAAATACTTTTGCTTTTAAAAGTCAATAAATTGAGCTCATATTTGAAACTAAAATATTGTCAGATAAATTCTGAAAAAAACTCGAGGCACTGAGTGTTGGTCAAAAATGGACCTGTGTGTCAGCTCTAGCCAACGGAACCATCTTTTATCCAAGAAAGGTTGATTAGTTGACGAGATATACACCGTCTCAGCTTCCAAATGGTAGGAGCCATCAAAGGTATCCTGATGTTAAGGATATCACTATTTTAATGATCCCTGCTGAAGAGTATTAAAAAAAAAAAAAAAAAAAAGCTGTGCTTTCAGACCTTAAGACTTATTGCTTGTATTTTCACAGCTTTCTTAAAGTAAAAAGGGGTGTTGTGGAAAATGATAAAATTTATCATTTATAGCGAAATATTAATGTAGCAGCAGGAGATTCGATGAGGCCATCTATCTATGAGCATTCAAACTTCAAAGGAAGCATAAACACGAAATTAATGGTTTGTCTAGTGTAAGAGACAAATAAATGCAAATGTGGGCTCATTAATATCAAGTGGATGACTTCTTGGTTTATGGGGTTTGGATTGATTTTGTCAAAGGCCAATAGATTTATTTTAAAAAGTCTTTGAAATTTAGCATCCATACACCCATTATTGAGAGAAATAAAACTCCCAGCACTCCCAGACGGCCTCTCTTCCTCCTCCCGCTCCCCCCTTCCTAGATGTTGCTTTACTGAGATAAAGTTCTTACATTAGGTCTTACTTTCACACTGAAATATGTCCCTTGTAGAAACTGCTATAAACGTCAGCATTTTCCGCAGCATTAGTTTATGGGCAGAGTGAATTTTAATGGCATCATAATCTCATGGCAATCAATTGCGGTGCTTAGAAAAAAAAAGCTCTGGGGGTGTCCATTAAATGGGCTTTGCATCACTTTTAATGCTCCAAATTCTTGAAGTCTCTCCCTGTCTTTCCTGGTTGCCTATAGACGAACTAGTTCTTCTTTATTCTTCCCTGTTTTGGATTGAAGTATTGTTAAATACTGTCATTTACTGCTTAATTTTCTAATAAGGAGGGGAAAAATCACTTTTTATCTTTCACTTGAGCAAGGTCATGGATCTGTTGGTTCTGATACAATGTAGGGAATCAAAAGAGGAATTTTGGTGGGCTTTTCTCACTTTCTAGATTGTCTGCCATGGTCAAAAACCTAGCTTTTGTGGTTGTCAGCTTCTTCTGAGCGAAGTGGTCCAGATAGTGTAAAGAGAACTCTTACATAGTGGCTTCTACTCCTTTTGAGTTTATAGTCTCTTTGTATTCTGTATCTACTTCCAACTCCAGTGTGATCTCCACATCTATTTCTATATATTACATACCTAAACATTGAGCATAATAATATGTGAGTTATCACAATTATTTCAACTGAATTTTCTATTTCCATTCTTCTTTTGTTTTTGCTTAGTTTTTCCTCTGCAGGAGATGATGTATATTTTTTCTGGTGAACCATATTCTTAATCATTTTGCATCATTTTCTTACTTCAATCTCTCTGACCCCTTTTGAGGATTTCTGTGCACAGTAAACTAATTTGGGAAAAGGAAGTGTTTAGGACTTGATTCTGTCATCAGTTCTCCACAAAACTTGAAAGTGAGAGAAATGATATTACCCTCGAGAGTTAAATTGTATAGTCAATACATGATAAGCAAGAATAAAGATATGCAGGGTAACCATAAAGAGCAGTAGGCTCTGAATTAACTGCAACCTGATTCGGTACATTCAACAATTAATGATCAACAGATGTGACAGTCAGTGCTCAGGTACAGGTGTGAAGAGAAAGAGACAGAAACAAATGTCACTGTTCCCATTTTAGCCACGTCCATGGGAGAAATGATACAACCATAGGATGGAAGAGACAATTCCTAGAGTCAAATGGTTACATTGGGTCACACTAGCTAGGGCATTTGTGAAAGCTACTTTTTAGACTGTCTTGCCCTCCCCAAACCCCTTTCTCTGGGAATCAGTCTCACCCACCTTTAGGCATTGGCTTGGACAGTGTTGACTGACCCAGGATGGAGCCTCTGCCCTAAGTTCAGCTATTTGGAATTTGTCTTCACAGATTTGGATGAGGATTCTAGATAGCCTCAACTGACCCCTTGAATGAAGACATAAAATTCAGTAGCCTTGAGGGTATCATGTTTGGTCACTGCATGCTCAAGCAGTAAAAGCAAGTCAGCAGAAGGAGGAAGGATAAGAAAAGAATATAGTGTGAGAAACAGAGACACTGGAAGAGAGAGATGTGAGAGGGAAGGCCTTGAGATCTGAGGCTTTCCAGGTTTTATCTGTAATAAAGCCAGGCTGTGCTTTCTGCCTTAGGGATACTCTGATTCCTTATAATGAGTCCCCCTGGCTTGAGGGGAGTAAGTAGAAATTATAAAGTGAGTTCTCAATCATGACCTTACTTTTGGGCTATTGCCACACACTGCAGTGTGTAACAGTACCCAGTTAAATAGTGTAAAGAGAATAGTGCATGATTGTAATTAAATAGGAAATGTTGGTTGAAGATGTCTCTAACAATCAAGTATAAGGGAACAAGAAAATGGCTGAGCCAACCCTTCTTCTGCTCCCTCAAATGAATACTTCATCAGTTACCATATGAGGTAAAAAGAATGAAAATCTAATCAAGTATGAAAGGAAGAGAAGCAAATACAAGTTCCAAATTCAAAAGACTATTAGAAACATGAATTGCATTCACTATCATTTATCATTATCAAAAACCTCTACCCATGTTATACATTGACCTTCAGATATTAACTGCAACCTGATTCGGTACATTCAACAATTAATGATCAACAGATGTGACAGTCAGTGCTCAGGTACAGGTGTGAAGAGAAAGAGACAGAAACAAATGTCACTGTTCCCATTTTAGCCACGTCCATGGGAGAAATGATACAACCATAGGATGGAAGAGACAATTCCTAGAGTCAAATGGTTACATTGGGTCACACTAGCTAGGGCATTTGTGAAAGCTACTTTTTAGACTGTCTTGCCCTCCCCAAACCCCTTTCTCTGGGAATCAGTCTCACCCACCTTTAGGCATTGGCTTGGACAGTGTTGACTGACCCAGGATGGAGCCTCTGCCCTAAGTTCAGCTATTTGGAATTTGTCTTCACAGATTTGGATGAGGATTCTAGATAGCCTCAACTGACCCCTTGAATGAAGACATAAAATTCAGTAGCCTTGAGGGTATCATGTTTGGTCACTGCATGCTCAAGCAGTAAAAGCAAGTCAGCAGAAGGAGGAAGGATAAGAAAAGAATATAGTGTGAGAAACAGAGACACTGGAAGAGAGAGATGTGAGAGGGAAGGCCTTGAGATCTGAGGCTTTCCAGGTTTTATCTGTAATAAAGCCAGGCTGTGCTTTCTGCCTTAGGGATACTCTGATTCCTTATAATGAGTCCCCCTGGCTTGAGGGGAGTAAGTAGAAATTATAAAGTGAGTTCTCAATCATGACCTTACTTTTGGGCTATTGCCACACACTGCAGTGTGTAACAGTACCCAGTTAAATAGTGTAAAGAGAATAGTGCATGATTGTAATTAAATAGGAAATGTTGGTTGAAGATGTCTCTAACAATCAAGTATAAGGGAACAAGAAAATGGCTGAGCCAACCCTTCTTCTGCTCCCTCAAATGAATACTTCATCAGTTACCATATGAGGTAAAAAGAATGAAAATCTAATCAAGTATGAAAGGAAGAGAAGCAAATACAAGTTCCAAATTCAAAAGACTATTAGAAACATGAATTGCATTCACTATCATTATCAAAAACCTCTACCCATGTTATACATTGACCTTCAGATATTAACTAGAACTAAAAATTAGCAAAAGGTGTAAGCAGTTATTTAGAGCAGGAGGGCAAGCCTCTATCATTTTTTCCCAAAAATGCTAGTTTTCTAAAGTGGCTTTCAACAATGTTTAAGGTTTGCAACATTTGATTTGCTTTTTAATCATTTAAAATTAAACTTAATAAAAAATGATGGGAAACATCTGAAGTGTCTTCCTTAGGAGTGAATACAAAAAGCAAAATACTGGGGAACACTTCATTCTTCCTGCTATGGTAAAAATAGTAGCTAATATACTATGGTGACAAACTAAAACATTGCTTTCCTTTGTAACAAATGCTATTGAAGACATAGAAAACCTTGCTGAAGATTTGACTATATAAGTATTGAAAAAAATCATGCCATGTTGGATTTTTCTATATAGTTGAATGAAAATACAGATGTTTCATATATGACTCAGTTGATGGTATTTATGGAAGGAGATAGGTACACAGGTATTTATGGAGCTTATCAAAATAGCCCCAAACTGTAAATAACATCTAATAATAAGTAAATTGTGTTTTTATACATAGGAATGCCATTTAGTAATATAAATGAATGAACCACCCACACAATACCTTGGCAGTTGATTTTTTTAATTTAATTTTTTTTTTTTACTTTTTACTTTTACAGTGTTTTGTTGTTTATAGATATGTATAATCCCAGATTAGTCATATGTATACCCCTGGTCCCCATCCCTCCACCACCCCCCTCCCAGTCCCCCAACAGTTGATTTTTAACAAAGTGGTTGAGGCAATTGAATGAAGAAAAGATAAGATTTCCAACAAATAATGCAATAACGATTGGATACCTATAAGCAAAAATATAAACTTTAACCCAAACCTTGCACCATATAAAAAATTAGCTCAGATTAGATAATAGACCAAAAAGTAAAATCAAAAACTATATCACTTCTATAAGAAAATATAAGAGAAAAAAAATATAAGAGAAATTTTTAGTCATCTTTGGCTGGGCAAGGAACTTTTAGATAGGACACAAAAAGCAGGATTCCCTGGTGGCCTAGTGCAAAGAATCTGCCTACAATGCAAGAGACCCAGGCTTGATCCCTGAGTCTGGAAGATCCCCTGGAGGAGGAAATGGCAACCCACTCCAGTATTCTTGTGGGTAAAATCCCATGGACAGAGGAGCCTGGTGGCTACAGTCCCTGGGGTCACAAAGAGTCGGACACAATTGAGTGACTGAACACTTCCATTCAGAAAGAAGGAACCAAAAGGCCTTCTACTTTCCCTTAGACATTGTCAATGGGACAGCCTTTAATAAAAAATGAGAGGGACTTCCCTGGTGGTCCAGCAGTTAAGACTCCGTGCTCTCAATGCAGAGGGCACAGGTTCAAACTCTAGTTGGGGAATTAAGAGTATGTGTGCTGTATAGCATGGCCCAAAAAAAAAAAAAGAATGAGAAAGCCTACTTTCCCACAGCCTTGACAAAGTATTTACCAAACTCTAACTCTTTTTTCCTTTTTGTCTGTGCCACTCTGATTAGTGAGCTGGGTAGCTCTATGTTGCCTTTCTTTGCATTCCTTTAATTTGAGTGAGATAGGTTTCATATGTTTCATATCTCTTTTTCAGTGAATCATCTGTCCAACTTTTGGGCTTACTTTTCTTTGGGGCTGTTTTATCTTTCAATTTTTCTAGAACTTCTTTGTGTATTTGGGAAATTAGCTCTTTATCTGAAACAAGAATTATAAGTATTTCCTCTAGTATGTCACAGATCATTTTATTTATGAAAAGCTGTTTTATTTCATGTAGTTAAGTGACTAACCTTTTAAAATGGCTTCTAGATTTTGAGTCATAATTAGAAGAGATCTTCCCCATTCCAGATTTATAACGGACTTTATAAATGATTATAGTCACTAACTAGAGCTTGTATAGTCTCTTTTTTTATATTCAAGTCTTTGATCCATTTAAGTTTATTGTAGTGAAAACCTCTCCTTCTAGAAGGAAATATTTTCTGGAGATCTCCAAGATATATGAGCCCATCTGTACCCTCTGCACTTCTGTTCTTTTTTGTGGCTCCTCTTTGACTTTCAACAGAGAGGCTTGTGGTTCAGCTCTGTCTTTGGCACCACTTACATGATGCTGGGGGCTTCCCAGGTGAGCTAGTGGTAAAGAATCTACCTACCAATTCAGGAGAAATAGGAGATATGGGTTCTATCCCTGGATCAGGCAAATCTCCTGGAATAGGAAGTGGAAACCTGCTCCAGTATTCTTGCATGGAGAACTCCATGGACAGAGCAGGGCTACAGTCCATAGGGTTGCAAAGGGTTGGACATAGCTGATAATCACACCACATGCAATTAGAATTGTAAGGTTACTTCTATCTCTTAGTTTCTTTAAAAATGTGTTTTATAAGCTTTTTCTCCCTTGTCTTCCTTATTGCTCCTTTTGGTTTCTAGGGTAAAATTCAGAGCTAAACCATTGCCACATTTGAGTCATAACCTAAACTACAATGAACATGATTTTAATGATTGTACTCATACAAAAAAAATAAAAAAGAAGATGAAAGATATAGATATATTTTGCAATATGCCCAGTGGGTGAAAAGAAGTTGCCCCTCATTCTGAAGGGTGGAGACAGATAATATGGAACTGAATATATAATTTAATAGTACACGTATAAGTCAAAGTCTCTTTACTGGCCTTATAAACCTTATCTCATATTTTGTACAACCTACTCTCTGTTACTGAAAACTTATCCTATAGATATATGTGCACATGTATACAAAGTTAAAAGAATGTCCATTGCCACATTGCTAATAATACAAACATTTGGAAACCCTCTAAATATCCATCCACTGGGGGCTGGTTAACCAAATTATTACATATCCATACAAGGGGATAATCTGAAAGCACTTAAAAAAATGGGGCATATATATATATAAGCAAACATGTGGAATGACCTTCAAAATACAGTAGTAATCAAAGAAAAAATGTCCAGAAAATATATGATGATTGCATTATGTAATTTTTTTGTTCCCAAACAAAATTAGGTAACACATACATACATATTTATGCTTAGTGTTATACATAAATATATGCTGTATATGTGTGCTAATGCATATAGCATATATACAACATATGTAGGATGATTTCCTTTGTGTGTTAAAATGTAGGTAAAATTCTCAATTATTATGTAGATGATTAGATAGAGGTTTGGAAGGATATGAAACAAATGATAAAAAGTTATTATATATGGAAAAGTGAGTGGGGTTGTCTTAGTTTTTAAGTTCGATGGCTCAGGGCTTTCATAGCTGGTGTAGCCAATTCCCTGTATTAAATACCTTCATTCTGAGAGTTCTTGATCCACAGACTCTCTGGAATTTATCCACACTTTAAAATTTTTGTCAGTTTTAAAGGGTATAAAATAACATTTTACTCTGGTTTTCTATACATATTATTTATTTATTTTATTTATTAAAAAAATTTTTTTTTCTGTTATCCTCTCCATATGTCTAACCCTCTCCTCCCTGCCACCTCTGTGTCCATAAGTCTGTACTCTCTGTTGTTTCTCCATTGCTGTCCTGCAAATAAATTCACCAGCACCGTCTTTATAGGTTCCATATATATGTGTTAGTATACAATATTTATGTCTCTCTTTCTGACTAACTTCATTCTGTATAATACATTCTAGGTTTGTCCACCTCAATAGAACTGACGCAAATGGGTTCCTTTTTATGGTTGAGTAATATTCCATTGTGTATATGTACCACAGTCTGTCTATCCATTCATCTGTTGATGGACATCTAGGTTGCTTCTATGTTCTAGATATTGTAAATAGTGCTGCAGTAAACACTGGGGTACATGTATATTTTTCAATTTTGGTTTTCTCAGGGATTGCTGGGTTGTATGGGGGTTTTATTCCTGGGTCTTTAAGGCATCTCTATACTGTCTTCCACAGTGGCTGTATCAGTTTACATTCTCACCCACAGTGCAAGAGGGTTCCCTTTTCTCCAGCATTTATTGTTTGTAGACTTTTTGATGATGGCCATTCTGAGTGGTGTGAGGTGATATCTCATTGTAGTTTTGATTTGCATTTTTCTAATAATTTGTTTTCATTTAAAAATGAGCAGGTAGTTTTGTAATTATTTTGGTAATATTTAAAAAGCTATCTATTTTTTGGATAAGTTACTCCACCCTGTTAATTGGGTGGAACATTTGCTAATGGCTCAGCCAGTCAAACAAGAGCAGAGAATCTATTTAGTACATTCTGGTTGATTTTATAGCTCAATCTAGATCATGGATATTACATGGAAGTTTTAGGTAAATATTGTACAGTGTTGATTTATCATACAATATAATACACCATCCTGCTCAGGAGGTTTTGGAAAATCTTATCCAGCTTAATCATTATCCAATTCCAGTAGCTTCTCTCACATATACTGATTTGATGGTACCTGCAACATGAAAACTGCAAGTTTAACCTTACTGTCTATGTAACACTATGGGTATTTATTTAAGGCATCATGAGTTTGGAGCTGTATAGTAAATGGGAAGAAGTCAAGAAAGTGCTAGAATGTTTTGTTTAATTTCTGCTGTACAGCAAAGTGACTTGGTTACACACACACAAGCACGTGCACACACACACATATTTTGTTGACTACATTTCTCTGTGCTATACAGTAGAATCTTGTTGTTTATCCATTCTATATACAAGAGCTTGCATCTCCTAATCCAGAACTCCTAATCCTTCCCTCCTTCCCACCTGCTAAAGTCACTTGAGGGTTGGACTCCTACTAACCATGAAGTAATTCGATAAAAATTAAGGTAAATTCTGATGAGATAAGAAATGAAGGTGTGGTCAGGGTGGTTTTAGCGGATAACTGATGGTTTCCTGTAGGAGATATTTCAGCTTCCAGATTTGGAAGAAGTGAAAAAGCTTCATAGTGGAAAATAGCATGTTTTAATTTTCAACTGGGGTACATGTATATTTTTCAATTTTGGTTTTCTCAGGGATTGCTGGGTTGTATGGGGGTTTTATTCCTAGGTCTTTAAGGCATCTCTATACTGTCTTCCACAGTGGCTGTATCAGTTTACATTCTCACCCACAGTGCAAGAGGGTTCCCTTTTCTCCAGCATTTATTGTTTGTAGACTTTTTGATGATGGCCATTCTGAGTGGTGTGAGGTGATATCTCATTGTAGTTTTGATTTGCATTTTTCTAATAATTTGTTTTCATTTAAAAATGAGCAGGTAGTTTTGTAATTATTTTGGTAATATTTAAAAAGCTATCTATTTTTTGGATAAGTTACTCCACCCTGTTAATTGGGTGGAACATTTGCTAATGGCTCAGCCAGTCAAACAAGAGCAGAGAATCTATTTAGTACATTCTGGTTGATTTTATAGCTCAATCTAGATCATGGATATTACATGGAAGTTTTAGGTAAATATTGTACAGTGTTGATTTATCATACAATATAATACACCATCCTGCTCAGGAGGTTTTGGAAAATCTTATCCAGCTTAATCATTATCCAATTCCAGTAGCTTCTCTCACATATACTGATTTGATGGTACCTGCAACATGAAAACTGCAAGTTTAACCTTACTGTCTATGTAACACTATGGGTATTTATTTAAGGCATCATGAGTTTGGAGCTGTATAGTAAATGGGAAGAAGTCAAGAAAGTGCTAGAATGTTTTGTTTAATTTCTGCTGTACAGCAAAGTGACTTGGTTACACACACACAAGCACGTGCACACACACACATATTTTGTTGACTACATTTCTCTGTGCTATACAGTAGAATCTTGTTGTTTATCCATTCTATATACAAGAGCTTGCATCTCCTAATCCAGAACTCCTAATCCTTCCCTCCTTCCCACCTGCTAAAGTCACTTGAGGGTTGGACTCCTACTAACCATGAAGTAATTCGATAAAAAATTAAGGTAAATTCTGATGAGATAAGAAATGAAGGTGTGGTCAGGGTGGTTTTTAGCGGATAACTGATGGTTTCCTGTAGGAGATATTTCAGCTTCCAGATTTGGAAGAAGTGATTGTCTTTTAAATATCATAGCTTCATAGTGGATAGAATATATAAACCTTGGGTAAGAATAATGCTCCATTCTTAGGGAAAGCTAAAATTTACTTTGGTATCCTCTTAAGATTATAGGTATAAGAAGAACGTTGACCATCTCCCCTTTTACTCATATAAAGCCAGCACTGACTGAGTGATTCTTCTTGAAGAATCACTGAGTGATTCTTCTTGATTCTTCTTGATGGCCTGAAATTCTGCCATCTATCATAAGAGTTAGGTGGTATTCCAATCAAGTTATGTTTTCTGCCCCTCCCACAGGCATAGTTCACTTCCTGGTGAACTCCTCTCACAGTGAGCTTTTATGTACTCCCCACCAACTCCGTCCTGTGGAATTTTGTTTTAAAACTACCATTCTAAATTCCTCTTTTGTGTACCAAGGTATAAAGGGGAAATGTCAGATGGATGCAAAACAAAAATGATAAAAGGATGAAAGAGAACTTGAGAAGGTTGAAATGTTTGCTTAATTTGCTCTTTATTACCAAATTTTCTATGTGTACCTCTCTATCTCTTATCAGAGCACATGGCTCTTACTTATTAGCCTTTGAGGTACTGCACAAATTAGCACAGTTACTAAAGTTGTAGTGGGACCAAATTTAGAAGGCATGCTGGGCCAGAAATGCACACAATAATGAAGGATTTTATTTGGTGGAAGACACGCATCTTTTGTTAAAACTAAAACCAGCAAAGTGACTTGGTTACACACACACAAGCACGTGCACACACACATATTTTGTTGACTACATTTCTCTGTGCTATACAGTAGAATCTTGTTGTTTATCCATTCTATATACAAGAGCTTGCATCTCCTAATCCAGAACTCCTAATCCTTCCCTCCTTCCCACCTGCTAAAGTCACTTGAGGGTTGGACTCCTACTAACCATGAAGTAATTCGATAAAAAATTAAGGTAAATTCTGATGAGATAAGAAATGAAGGTGTGGTCAGGGTGGTTTTTAGCGGATAACTGATGGTTTCCTGTAGGAGATATTTCAGCTTCCAGATTTGGAAGAAGTGATTGTCTTTTAAATATCATAGCTTCATAGTGGATAGAATATATAAACCTTGGGTAAGAATAATGCTCCATTCTTAGGGAAAGCTAAAATTTACTTTGGTATCCTCTTAAGATTATAGGTATAAGAAGAACGTTGACCATCTCCCCTTTTACTCATATAAAGCCAGCACTGACTGAGTGATTCTTCTTGAAGAATCACTGAGTGATTCTTCTTGATTCTTCTTGATGGCCTGAAATTCTGCCATCTATCATAAGAGTTAGGTGGTATTCCAATCAAGTTATGTTTTCTGCCCCTCCCACAGGCATAGTTCACTTCCTGGTGAACTCCTCTCACAGTGAGCTTTTATGTACTCCCCACCAACTCCGTCCTGTGGAATTTTGTTTTAAAACTACCATTCTAAATTCCTCTTTTGTGTACCAAGGTATAAAGGGGAAATGTCAGATGGATGCAAAACAAAAATGATAAAAGGATGAAAGAGAACTTGAGAAGGTTGAAATGTTTGCTTAATTTGCTCTTTATTACCAAATTTTCTATGTGTACCTCTCTATCTCTTATCAGAGCACATGGCTCTTACTTATTAGCCTTTGAGGTACTGCACAAATTAGCACAGTTACTAAAGTTGTAGTGGGACCAAATTTAGAAGGCATGCTGGGCCAGAAATGCACACAATAATGAAGGATTTTATTTGGTGGAAGACACGCATCTTTTGTACTTTACATCTCTGAAATGAAGGTGGCATTTTAGTCTAGAAGGAAGTAGAGTTCTCCCAGAGAGAATCAACTCATCACCTGGAGGCACTGCCAGCCTGTGATCACTTTAAATTCTCTGCTTGAGGGTTTTGCGAACACACAGACAGTGATAATTTAGACTATAAACTTGCTTGACTACCAGTTTATGGTTCAAATTTCCAGAAAAATTTCTTCTTTCCTTAACCCAGTGCCAAGATTAAGGAAGGTAAGTATATTTCTTGTGTAGTCCTGCACTGAGGGCATGGTCCATTTATATCTCACTTTTATACCTCATCTTAGACATTTTATTTCTCTTAATGATACATAAAATGATGGTGTATGTTGGAAATCATGGAGCTCGCAGAAGCTGCGAACACGAATGTGGAAATTTCCATAAGAATGAAACAACTAATTATTTCTCATGACGGGTGATTTTAATGATTCTGAAGAAGGAAACTGAGGCTCATGCTCAATAATGATTAACTATAAAGTTCCTTTTGCCCCCATGAGATATGCCTGTGGTGCTGAAACCATTGTTCTGATGAGGTCAGACTGCTTCACTCCTGACACTATAGGTCATTAATTTTATCTGTAGCCCTTAGCAACTCCTGTGCTCTGTAACTGCTGATTTTAATATACCCAATCAGAGATCACCAACTGTACCTGCATATGTTAATCCTATAAAAAAGAGCACACCCTGAGCCCAGGGCCCAGAATTTTTGAGCATTAGCTTATCTGGGACAACCAGCATAATAAACCTGAGTTTTCCAACCATCTGAGTGTGGTGCTTGCTTTCTTGACAGTCTGATTTCTGCAAATTCAAAGAGTGATCTTAAGGATCACATACAGAGAATTTCACATACAGAGAATTCAGCCCCATGGTACCTTAGCTGAGAACTTGGCATTTGCAATAAATCAAGTAAGAGTCACTGAGTTTTCCACTTTCTTGTTGAAATGTAAAAGGAAACTAATTTGACTTTGGAGAAATTGTATTTTCCATTTTAAAAGAAGTCTTGAGGTTTTTTTTTGGTCTGGGATTGACTTTTTTATGAATGTATTACTCCTTTTGACTATATTCAAAAGCTAAACTATCTCATTGACCTTAAGTTTACCAACATTTTAACTAGTTTTATCCCTTTGACTTTGACAGCTTTTTGATGCTGAGCTCTGAGTTTCTGATGGAGACTCAAAGTCTAATGTCAATGAATATGGATTATTAATAGTCGCATTTGAATGGAAAAAGTGAAAGGAGAGAGAAGTGGTCAGAGTCAGGGTAGAATCAACAGGTTCTGCTGGTAGATTAGATGGGGGTGAGAGAGAAGATGAGAAGCAGAAGATGACAATCAAGATTGGGGAATGAGTAACAATGGAGATGAGGCAGGTCTCTGGGGAGGCAAGGATTCTGCTGGGTGGATATCACTGATTTCCTATATATATATATGTGAAAACTCAATCAAATCACCCCCCAAAAGATTCATGAACTTGCTGCTGCCTCCAGCAACAGGACAGCAGGCTCAATCAGACAAAACATGCCTCCCAAGTCACTGGAAATAACTGAAGAGCTAAATAGAAATGCAGACTCATTAGGGCTATCAATGGGACATTGGTCTTTTTGATCTCTGTCTGCCTGCTAAGGAAAGGGTAAGCGAGCCTCCTTTTTATCTTTTCCATCACACTTTAAAGGGCTGCTGTAATGTTCCCACCAACTGAATAATTTTCATTTCCAACTCTAATCAATTTGTGAATAAATATCCTTTGGAGATGTGAGCTGTTTTAAATGATGGCTGCCTTTCCACCTTTAATCTATGACACTACAGTTCTCTGGAGAGAAAATAGCTCCTTGTGTCTTTATTCCCTCTCAGACTTCATATATGCAGCACACCTCCGTTTTCATTATTACATAATAATGGCTTTTGTAGGTGAATAAAAGGTTGCACAAGTTTTGCAAAAATAAGAGGATATTCACCCTTGCTACCTTTAATCTCCTGCATTTTCCTGTTAATGAGTATCAATTATCAAAGCTATTTCTCAAAGTCTTTATAAAGCACAATATCAGGGGCAGATCATTCTCAGGAAGGGCTCTTTTTAAACATCATAATTAGTGGTATTATCTTTAATCTTTTGTGGTGTGAAAATCAAGAACAACTTGAAACTTGATATAAAGTAAGAGATTGCTTATTTTGGTAAATTTTAGGAGATGAAAATAAGATCTGAATCAGGTCTTCCTTTGCAGAGTTTTCAAAAGATTCCAAAAGTACGAGAAATAATAATAAACTTCTTAGAGTATATTTCTTCTTGTAAGAATTAATTGCTTTGATCAGATGAAATCCAATTTGATTCTCTTTCCTAAGTTCAAAAGAACCCAAAACCAAGCATTTTCCAGGAAGGTCTGAATATATCAAACTAATTACTCCTATTAAATTATTTTTTAAGGTACATTTATGCCAAACTTTCAGGTTCCAGTTGGTAAATTGAATTAACAGATAGCTTTCTTCTCTTCATTATCAAAATACTATAAAGATATTAAAGTACAAGAAAAAAGGGGGAAAAAACCCTCTGAATCAACAAATCAACAAAATGCCTGTGAGCTAAGGGAAATGGTGCACAGTACCATAATACAGACCAGCAACTTGGAAGAATTTCTGAAAATTATAAAACAGATTGGAAAAAACTAATAGAAAAGTCACTCATTGCTTATAAAGTCTGTAAATCTATACCAGCAAAAAAGAAACAGTTGGTAGATTTTCCCAAGTGAGTTCCAGAAAAACAGTTTAGAGCAAGAGAGTCTAGGACATGTTTGAAGGGAGACTGCTAAAAACACTGTCAGCACTACCCTCTCTCCTTGCATTTTCTAACACACACACACACACTCACACACACACACACACAGATTGGTTGCCAGTAGCCTCAAATCTTCTGCCTCACTTGGCACAAGTCTTGCTAAGGAAGTGAAATGTTTTTCCTACAGTCATTCAACAATGGTCCAAAGAAAGAAGGCGTAGGTCTAGTTTAAATGTTACAACAATAATGGCAAAAACACACAAAAGCAGACAAAGCGGTGAAATTCCTGCAGACCTTTTTACTCTGTGTATCTTCTTGGATACTTTCCACAGACTGTTAGGTCTTTCCTTAGATCCAGTCATTTTTAGATGCCAAATAGCAGCTTGACGAATCTTCAAGAATGGGACATGGGAAGAGACTTTGGGAACTTCATCAAAGCCTGAACATGAAGCAGGTGACTACTCTGACACCTCAGGCTTCCCTGGGGTCTGATGCCACTCAGGGGAAGTTTGGGATTTTTTTCTTTTCTTTTTTTTTTTTAACAGGGAAATCTCACAACCTGTGGCTTTGATATTCGGATGTGCATTGAACTTCTAGCTTATCCCAGGTATAGAATCATGAAAAGAAGGAGGCCTGTCTGAATGTCTGTCTTTCCCTACCATTCACAATAATAGCAGAATCTTCATAAATTATCTATGATGATAGAAATTTGGAAAATTTCTTATACCCCATGAGGTGGATGGCTATTGACTAGAAAGGCAACTGGATTTTGGAAATATTCTTTATCTTGATCTGGATATTACTTACATGAGTATACACAGATACATTTATTGAACTATGAATTCAAAGTTTGTTCATTTCATAAATTAATAAGCAAATAATATCTAAAACATATAATGTAATATTGGATAATACAAATAGAGTTTTTAGAAAAATGTTAATTACTAAAATTTGCCCCCCTAATATACTAAATACCCTGAAAGACACAACTAGAGGAGAAATTATTAGAGGGAACAAAAGATACATCTTTACTTATACTTGTGACAGCAGTAGTATTAACTAGGTTAGAATAAAAGCTTCAAAATCCAGATAATTTCCATATTATTTATATTTTTGTACTCCATGGAAAATTAGAAGTGTTCTCAATCTCTTCTTCAAAGGACAACTCAGCTTCTAAAACATAAGAACATACTCTTAACATTAAACTATAGATTAATTTCATTTTGAGTGTTAGTGTAAAAATCATAAGCAAAGGACTAGATGAAATTCTAGCAGTCTATTAAAACAATTCAATGTTATGAAATAACTTTACTCAGAAAATACAAGAATAGTTCAATATTAATGTTAATAATATAATATAACCCAGGATCTTAATTAACTGAGTCTCAAAAGATGAATTAAAGGAGAAATATATAGAGTTTTAATAGAAATGCTAAAAAAGGAATTTTAAGAAATTTAATACTCATTCTTGATTTAAGAAAAAATAATGTGGTAGGAATAGGGAGATATTTTATATTTTCATTTTATAAATGTCTTTTTTACAGATACAATATACAAACATGGTTTAAATTTCTCAAGATATATGAGGATAACATTGAAAAGTAAGTCTTCCTTCCACTCAGTCAGTCACTCTGTTTTACACAATCTGCAAATTACTAATCACACTATTTTGCAGCTTTCTGCTTTCACCTAACAATATATCATGGTAAACAAAACACAGCAGGGTGTATTGAATGACCTCATTTAAAAAACCTGCCTGAAAAAAAGAAAAAATAATAGCTGCCTCATAGACTGATGTTTGGAGGTGTGATGATTCATTTAATCAGTCATTTTTAGTAATCATTTTTTCACAATCTTTTGCTAATTCAAGCTATATTTAAGTAAATATCTATGATGATAGAAATTTGGAAAATTTCTTATACCCCATGAGGTGGATGGCTATTGACTAGAAAGGCAACTGGATTTTGGAAATATTCTTTATCTTGATCTGGATATTACTTACATGAGTATACACAGATACATTTATTGAACTATGAATTCAAAGTTTGTTCATTTCATAAATTAATAAGCAAATAATATCTAAAACATATAATGTAATATTGGATAATACAAATAGAGTTTTTAGAAAAATGTTAATTACTAAAATTTGCCCCCCTAATATACTAAATACCCTGAAAGACACAACTAGAGGAGAAATTATTAGAGGGAACAAAAGATACATCTTTACTTATACTTGTGACAGCAGTAGTATTAACTAGGTTAGAATAAAAGCTTCAAAATCCAGATAATTTCCATATTATTTATATTTTTGTACTCCATGGAAAATTAGAAGTGTTCTCAATCTCTTCTTCAAAGGACAACTCAGCTTCTAAAACATAAGAACATACTCTTAACATTAAACTATAGATTAATTTCATTTTGAGTGTTAGTGTAAAAATCATAAGCAAAGGACTAGATGAAATTCTAGCAGTCTATTAAAACAATTCAATGTTATGAAATAACTTTACTCAGAAAATACAAGAATAGTTCAATATTAATGTTAATAATATAATATAACCCAGGATCTTAATTAACTGAGTCTCAAAAGATGAATTAAAGGAGAAATATATAGAGTTTTAATAGAAATGCTAAAAAAGGAATTTTAAGAAATTTAATACTCATTCTTGATTTAAGAAAAAATAATGTGGTAGGAATAGGGAGATATTTTATATTTTCATTTTATAAATGTCTTTTTTACAGATACAATATACAAACATGGTTTAAATTTCTCAAGATATATGAGGATAACATTGAAAAGTAAGTCTTCCTTCCACTCAGTCAGTCACTCTGTTTTACACAATCTGCAAATTACTAATCACACTATTTTGCAGCTTTCTGCTTTCACCTAACAATATATCATGGTAAACAAAACACAGCAGGGTGTATTGAATGACCTCATTTAAAAAACCTGCCTGAAAAAAAGAAAAAATAATAGCTGCCTCATAGACTGATGTTTGGAGGTGTGATGATTCATTTAATCAGTCATTTTTAGTAATCATTTTTTCACAATCTTTTGCTAATTCAAGCTATATTTAAGTAAATATTTTTAAAATATATATTTGTGCACTTGGATAAGTATGTCTGTTAAACATTTCTAAATGTGGTGTTTGTAATAAACTGTAGATGTATTTCTGATTTTGAGAGATTTTTAGCAAATTTTCTTTTTTGTTTGGGTTTACTTTGATTTCTTTTATTGAGGTGTATTTGATTTCTTTTATAGAGGTGTATTTGATTTACAATGTTGTACCAATCTCTGTTGTATGGCAAAGTGATTCAGTTTTAAAACACACATACACACACGTGCGCATATATACATTCCATATATTTGCATATGTGTATATTTACATATGTGTGTATATTTACATGTATATATATATTTATATACATGTGTATATGTACACACAAGCTTTAATAAAGATTTCTGGGAGAAATATCAATAACCTCAGATATGCAGATGATACCTCTTTTATGGCAGAAAGCAAAGATAAACTAAACAGCCTTTTGATTGAAGGTGAAAGAGGAGAGTGAAGAAGCTGGCTTAAAACTGAATATTCAAGAAATGAAGACCATGGCATCTAGTTCCATCACTTCATGACAAATAGATGGGTAAAAAATGGAAACAGTGACAGACATTGTTTACTTGGGCTCCAAAATCACTGCCGATGGTGACTGTAGCCATGAAATTTAAAAACGCTTGCTCCTTGGAAGAAAAACTATGACAAACCTTGAAAGTGTGTTAAAAAACAGAGACATCACTTTGCCACCAAAGGTCTGTATGGTCAAAACTATGGCTTTCCCAGTAGTCATGTATGGATGTGAGAGCTGGACCATAAAAAAGGCTGAATGCCAAAGAATTGATGCCTTTGAACTGTGGTGCTGGAGAAGACTCTTGAGAGTCCCTTGGACTGGTTACAAAAAAATTTTTCAGCAACTCTGTTTTACACAATCTGCAAATTACTAATCACACTATTTTGCAGCTTTCTGCTTTCACCTAACAATATATCATGGTAAACAAAACACAGCAGGGTGTATTGAATGACCTCATTTAAAAAACCTGCCTGAAAAAAAGAAAAAATAATAGCTGCCTCATAGACTGATGTTTGGAGGTGTGATGATTCATTTAATCAGTCATTTTTAGTAATCATTTTTTCACAATCTTTTGCTAATTCAAGCTATATTTAAGTAAATATTTTTAAAATATATATTTGTGCACTTGGATAAGTATGTCTGTTAAACATTTCTAAATGTGGTGTTTGTAATAAACTGTAGATGTATTTCTGATTTTGAGAGATTTTTAGCAAATTTTCTTTTTTGTTTGGGTTTACTTTGATTTCTTTTATTGAGGTGTATTTGATTTCTTTTATAGAGGTGTATTTGATTTACAATGTTGTACCAATCTCTGTTGTATGGCAAAGTGATTCAGTTTTACACACACACATACACACACGTGCGCATATATACATTCCATATATTTGCATATGTGTATATTTACATATGTGTGTATATTTACATGTATATATATATTTATATACATGTGTATATGTACACACAAGCTTTAATAAAGATTTCTGGGAGAAATATCAATAACCTCAGATATGCAGATGATACCTCTTTTATGGCAGAAAGCAAAGATAAACTAAACAGCCTTTTGATTGAAGGTGAAAGAGGAGAGTGAAGAAGCTGGCTTAAAACTGAATATTCAAGAAATGAAGACCATGGCATCTAGTTCCATCACTTCATGACAAATAGATGGGTAAAAAATGGAAACAGTGACAGACATTGTTTACTTGGGCTCCAAAATCACTGCCGATGGTGACTGTAGCCATGAAATTTAAAAACGCTTGCTCCTTGGAAGAAAAACTATGACAAACCTTGAAAGTGTGTTAAAAAACAGAGACATCACTTTGCCACCAAAGGTCTGTATGGTCAAAACTATGGCTTTCCCAGTAGTCATGTATGGATGTGAGAGCTGGACCATAAAAAAGGCTGAATGCCAAAGAATTGATGCCTTTGAACTGTGGTGCTGGAGAAGACTCTTGAGAGTCCCTTGGACTGTGAGGAGAGCAAACCAGCCAATCCTAAAGTAAATCAATCCTGAATATTCATTAGAAGCACTGATGCTGAAGCTGAAGCTCCAATACTTTAGCCACCTGTTGTGAGAAGTCAACTGACTGGAAAAACCCCTGATGCTGGGAAAGATTGAAGGCCTGAGGAGAAGGAGGTGACAGAGGATGAGATGATTGGTTGGCAAACTCAGTGGACACAAGTTTGAGCAAGCTCTGGAAGATGGTGAAGGGCAAAGAAGCCTGGCATGCTGCAGTCCATGGGACACAAAGAATCAGACACGACTGACTGACTGAACAACAACAATATACATTCCTTTCCTTTCCTTTCACTTTTTATTTATTTATTTTACTTTTACAGAGTTTTGTTGTTTATTGCCACACATCATCTGAATCGGCCATAGGTATACATATGTCCCCTCCTTCTTGAATTTCCCTCCCATCTTCCTCCCTATACATTCCTTTTAAAATATTATTTTCCAGTATGGTTTATCCCAGGAGATTGAATATGGTTCCTTGTGCTCTATGGTAGGACCTTGTTTATCCATTCTAAATGTAAGAGTTTGCATTTAAAAACCTGAAATTCCTAGTCCATACCTCCCACAATTTTCCTTCTTGATGTTCTTGCACTAACATATAACCTTCCATCAGCGTATGAGAGTGGACTGCTTGTTTTCTTGCCAATATGGTAGACTAGATTTCTTGACCCAGTCTCTCACTGAAAATAATTTTAAATGATAAATAAAACATTGAAATGCATTTTAAAGATACCAGTGAACTATTAATTGCAAGGAAGTAAGAGAGGGCATGTTTCCCTGTTAACTTGTAATGAAAAATTTTTGCCTAAATTCAAACTCCTAGGTAGACTAAAGTATGTCAAGCTGAGGATCAATTCTACATTGATCCTGGGTGGATAATGACCGTAGATTCTTGGGGAAAAAAGGCAAAAATAAACCCTTTTGATGAGAATAAAGCCCTACAGAAAAAGTGAGGAAAACAAGTCTAAACTACATGAAGATGGGAAATCAGGAAGGTTACCTGTGTACTGTACTTATGAGGGGCCCAGAAAATCAAACTATAGACCAGCTTCAGATAGTAATATGATATACAGGTATAATTCATAAGTGGAGCAAGTAGACAAAATTATAAAAATATTTAATCTAAATAATAAAAACAATAAAACATTATTATTCTTTTATTTACCTTCCTAAGCAACTTTCAGAGAAATAACTAAACACATAGGGAGACAAGGCAACATGAATGAGACCAAGGAGAAAAATAGACTCCTAAAGACTTCCGATACTGAAATTATTAGAGACAGAAAATAAAATAGCCACATGGACCATATGAAAAGAAATAAAAGACAAACCTGAAAATATGTGTATGAAATAAAAACTTATAAAGAATGCTTGAGCAGATCAGAAAATAAACCAATTTAATATATAAAAGTGAAAGTATTATGACTAAAATATAAAACATAATAGACAGTACAGTCACTATGGAAAACAGTAAAGAAATTCCTCAAAAAATTAAAAACAGAAAATACCATATGATCCGGCAATCTCACTTCTGAGTATATATCCAAAGGAGATGAAATCAGTATCTCAGGAGATACCTGCATTCTCATGTTCACTGCAGTACTACTCACAATAGTAAAGATATGGAATCAATTTAAGTGCTCATCAATGGATAAATAGATAATGAAAACGTGGCATATGTATACAATGGATTATTATTCAGCCTTAAAGAAGAAGGAAAACTTATCATTTGTGACAGCACAAATGAATCTGGATTACCTTTTACTGAGTAAAGCAAGCAAGGAAAGAAAAACAAATGCTGAATCATCTCATTTAATCTAAAAAAGTCCAAGTCATTGAGGAGTAGAATGGGGAGCGGAGGAAATGGGGAGGTGTCGGCCAGAGGATACAAAGTTACGAGAAATGATAAGCTTTAAATATCTAATGTATGCCATTGTGACTATAGTTAATATTGCGTTATATGCTTGAAATTCGCTAAGAGGGTAGTTCTTAAGTATTTTTACCACAATACAGAAAAGATAACTATATGAGGCTGATGGACATGTTAGTTAGCTTAACTGTAGTAATAATTTCATAGTATTACTATGAAATTTACTATGGACCATGGTAAATACATACAAGTGTTATAGGCCAGGCCTAAGAGACTGGCCATTTCTACTTCCTGTCTCTGGAACACTTGTTCTTGGAGTCCCTAGCTTCACCTAAGAAGGCTAACTGCTGAGCTGGAAGAACCACATGGAGAGGCCCTGGTATCATATGGAGAGCAGAGGCACCCAGTCAAGCCTAGCCTTCAAACCATACCTGCTAAGGCACCAAATGGGCAAGTACAGTAAAGCTGTCTTGAACATTTTAGATCAGAACAACTAACCACTTAGTGGCATCATGTTGGAGGAGAGTGACCCATCTGAGTACTACCTGAATTTCTGACTCATACAATTATAGAGTAGTTGTCCTAATCTATTGAGTTTGGGTTAGTTTGCTACATAGCAATGGATAACCAGGAAAGCCGTGATCAGTGGTTGTTAAAGCTGCAGCGTGGATGGGGCTGTTGAGAACAAACACAGCAAACACAGCAGACACCAGGTTTCTCTAAAAGTCACCTGGAACAAGGCTTGTGCCTTACCCACAGGAGAGTCTTTCTACATCAGAAGATGGGAATTATAATCTCCCTTTTAATGAGCAACTCAAGTCCCTTCTTTGCAATTTTCTCTTCTTAGTTATATTCCTTCTTTCTGGTTTTCCAAGATTTTCAAAATCCTATTTACTGTATGTTTTCATCATCTCTCTGAATTTCATGTCATTTATACATGAACACTCAAGCATGGATTTGTTGCTTTGTTTTAAAAAAAAAGCTCTTTAGGCTCCTTTTAAAAGAAAACTCATTAGGCAAAACTGCCAATAAGATTTTTCAACAACAAAAACTAAAATTTTCTACCTACTGTTCTAAAGTTTCTTCTTTAAAGCTTGTGACCAGTGGAGAAATACAAGGTCCCATCATCTCCAGCCCAGAGACAGGAGGGAAGGAAAACACTTTGTGGAGTCTTTGCCTGGCAATCCCCCAGCTCCTGTGGAAAGGGGCAGGAGCAATTGACCAAAAGGGAGAGGTGACTGCTTGAAGGTGAGCAGGGTACCTCACAGGAGGGGAGAGTTGCTGGATGGTCAGAAACAATAAAGTCTCGACAGTTTCCCAGACTAGACTATACTTGGGTAGGTGCCTATAAACCCATCACTTTTTTCTGGATATCACTTAATGTTTATCTTTTTTGTTTTGTTTTGTTTTTAAATTTTTATTTCACTTTTTACTTTTACAGAGTTTTGTTGTTTACAGATATGTATGATCCTAGATGAGTCATATGCATATCCCCACCATCCCAGCCCTCCAGGCTGTTGCACAGCACTCCTGCAGGATCCCCTTTTCTCACAGCGCAATGTCAATAGCTATTTTTTTCACATATGATAGTATAGATTTTCATGCTACTTCCTTTATGCCTCCCACCCACTGTTCATTTCCCATGATGTCCATATGCCTGTTCTCCATGTCTGTTTTTTCATTGCTTCACTGTGTGTGTTATCATTACCATCCTACTAGATTCCATATATATGTGTTAGTATACTGTACTTGTCTTTCTCTTTTTGACTTATTTCACTATTTTTTTTAATTTTAATTTTTATTTTTTACATGTATGTTCCCAGATCATTCATATGCATATCCCTGGACCCTCCCCCCACCCAGTTCCCCCACTCCCATCCCTCCAGACCATCGCCCCAAGTGGCTGTAGGTCATAATGTTTATCTTTTTACCATCAAAACCCTATGATATCTTTTGCTCCACTGCTTTTGCTTGAAATTAGACGAAAACATCTTTATTATTCAGTGAAAGTATTACAAAGTCTGTGGAAGGCAGGATCACAAGGTGTTTTTGTTTTAAAAATTCAACATCCTTGTTGGTGTAACCAGATGTGTCTTGGCTTTTGTTTTTGTGTATTCACTAGCTTTCATTGTTCACAGTGATCTTGTAAGATTCTGGCCAAGCTCTGCAGGAGAATGTCACACTGGCCTCATTCCAAGGAAAAATTTTTAATAATTTAAAGCTTGTGACCAGTGGAGAAATACAAGGTCCCATCATCTCCAGCCCAGAGACAGGAGGGAAGGAAAACACTTTGTGGAGTCTTTGCCTGGCAATCCCCCAGCTCCTGTGGAAAGGGGCAGGAGCAATTGACCAAAAGGGAGAGGTGACTGCTTGAAGGTGAGCAGGGTACCTCACAGGAGGGGAGAGTTGCTGGATGGTCAGAAACAATAAAGTCTCGACAGTTTCCCAGACTAGACTATACTTGGGTAGGTGCCTATAAACCCATCACTTTTTTCTGGATATCACTTAATGTTTATCTTTTTTGTTTTGTTTTGTTTTTAAATTTTTATTTCACTTTTTACTTTTACAGAGTTTTGTTGTTTACAGATATGTATGATCCTAGATGAGTCATATGCATATCCCCACCATCCCAGCCCTCCAGGCTGTTGCACAGCACTCCTGCAGGATCCCCTTTTCTCACAGCGCAATGTCAATAGCTATTTTTTTCACATATGATAGTATAGATTTTCATGCTACTTCCTTTATGCCTCCCACCCACTGTTCATTTCCCATGATGTCCATATGCCTGTTCTCCATGTCTGTTTTTTCATTGCTTCACTGTGTGTGTTATCATTACCATCCTACTAGATTCCATATATATGTGTTAGTATACTGTACTTGTCTTTCTCTTTTTGACTTATTTCACTATTTTTTTTAATTTTAATTTTTATTTTTTACATGTATGTTCCCAGATCATTCATATGCATATCCCTGGACCCTCCCCCCACCCAGTTCCCCCACTCCCATCCCTCCAGACCATCGCCCCAAGTGGCTGTAGGTCATAATGTTTATCTTTTTACCATCAAAACCCTATGATATCTTTTGCTCCACTGCTTTTGCTTGAAATTAGACGAAAACATCTTTATTATTCAGTGAAAGTATTACAAAGTCTGTGGAAGGCAGGATCACAAGGTGTTTTTGTTTTAAAAATTCAACATCCTTGTTGGTGTAACCAGATGTGTCTTGGCTTTTGTTTTTGTGTATTCACTAGCTTTCATTGTTCACAGTGATCTTGTAAGATTCTGGCCAAGCTCTGCAGGAGAATGTCACACTGGCCTCATTCCAAGGAAATTAATAATCTTATTTCAAGCGCCTTTCCCTTCTCTTAGCCGTGGACTTCTAAGGCAAGGCCACTGGTGTTCCCCACTCTATGAAATTACAAGGTGGCTCAGGCCTCCAATGTATCTATTATAGACCATACTGTCTTTCATTTAAAAACTGCCTCTGATGAGTATTATTCTCTGTTCTAAAAAGATGTCATTGTTTCACTCCTATTCTACACTCCTGTGTTCAAGGTCGCTAGTTACTCTATTATTCAGGCAGACAATCTTTTCATAATTTTTTCCAATCAGTCTCAGTTCAAGGACTTACATGCTCAATATCCCCCCCCCCATAAGTTTTGCCATTTCTTCTCATGAAAACATTTTCCATAGTGTCTCTTTCTTCAGCAGCTGCTGTGTATTCAATTTCTCCTAATGCACTGCTGCATGGAATGTAGGCAAGCCTTGTTTATGGTGGATTTTGTTGTGGGAAAAAGAGTTCTTTTCTTATATCCTTAGGCTTAGCAACAATTAACTAAAGTTTATTAACTGATTTGGGAAACAAATTACTTTCATCTATATTATGTGGAAAAAACTTCCAAGAAGCAAGAGATAAAACATTTGAGGGTAGCAGAAACAAAGCATAAATCAAAAGGCAGAGTTAAAACAAAGTTTCAAAATAAAATGGTCAGAAATCTTGCTCAAACCCAAACTGGATGTGTTACATTGGTTTATTTTCTTCCAGTTTTATTCAGAGATAATAGATATACTGTATAAGCTTAAGGTGCACAGCAGAGTGATTGACTTATATACATCATGAAATGATTTCCACAATAAATTTGGTGAACATCCATCATCTTATGTAGATATAAAATTAAAGAAAGAGAAAAAAATTTTCCCTGTGATGAGAATACTTAGGATTTACTCTCTTAACTCTCATATATAACACACAGCAATGTTAATTGTATTTATCATGTTGAACATAAAATCAACATGATAGATATAATAGGACATCTTGCAATGTTTAATTGTATTTATCATGTTTTCATTGTTCACAGTGATCTTGTAAGATTCTGGCCAAGCTCTGCAGGAGAATGTCACACTGGCCTCATTCCAAGGAAATTAATAATCTTATTTCAAGCGCCTTTCCCTTCTCTTAGCCGTGGACTTCTAAGGCAAGGCCACTGGTGTTCCCCACTCTATGAAATTACAAGGTGGCTCAGGCCTCCAATGTATCTATTATAGACCATACTGTCTTTCATTTAAAAACTGCCTCTGATGAGTATTATTCTCTGTTCTAAAAAGATGTCATTGTTTCACTCCTATTCTACACTCCTGTGTTCAAGGTCGCTAGTTACTCTATTATTCAGGCAGACAATCTTTTCATAATTTTTTCCAATCAGTCTCAGTTCAAGGACTTACATGCTCAATATCCCCCCCCCCATAAGTTTTGCCATTTCTTCTCATGAAAACATTTTCCATAGTGTCTCTTTCTTCAGCAGCTGCTGTGTATTCAATTTCTCCTAATGCACTGCTGCATGGAATGTAGGCAAGCCTTGTTTATGGTGGATTTTGTTGTGGGAAAAAGAGTTCTTTTCTTATATCCTTAGGCTTAGCAACAATTAACTAAAGTTTATTAACTGATTTGGGAAACAAATTACTTTCATCTATATTATGTGGAAAAAACTTCCAAGAAGCAAGAGATAAAACATTTGAGGGTAGCAGAAACAAAGCATAAATCAAAAGGCAGAGTTAAAACAAAGTTTCAAAATAAAATGGTCAGAAATCTTGCTCAAACCCAAACTGGATGTGTTACATTGGTTTATTTTCTTCCAGTTTTATTCAGAGATAATAGATATACTGTATAAGCTTAAGGTGCACAGCAGAGTGATTGACTTATATACATCATGAAATGATTTCCACAATAAATTTGGTGAACATCCATCATCTTATGTAGATATAAAATTAAAGAAAGAGAAAAAAATTTTCCCTGTGATGAGAATACTTAGGATTTACTCTCTTAACTCTCATATATAACACACAGCAATGTTAATTGTATTTATCATGTTGAACATAAAATCAACATGATAGATATAATTTAGGACTTGTTTATCTTGTCACTGGAAATTTGTACCCTTTGATCACCTTCATCCAATTCTTCCTCTCCAGTTCCTTATCTCTACCAATGATCAACCTGATCTCTTTTTGTATGAGTTTGTTTTTGAAGCTTAATTGATCTAGAATCCTATATCAGTTCCTATTACACAAGATAGTGGTTTGATATTTCTATATATTTAAAAATGATCACCATGATAAGTCCAGTTACCATCTGTCACCATACAAAGAATTATATAATTACTGACTATATTTCCCACATTGTACATTTCATACTCATGAGACCATCCCATTAAGGTTTATATTAATAGAAACTACTAATTAATGGCAATTTATACTGTACTGCTTATAACCATGAAAAACTGTAATTAAAATCTTCATTTTACCTCAAGTCAGAAAGCTGGTAAGAGATGGGTATGTTTAATTCCAAGTCAGTTATCTTTGAAATTAAATAGTATAAGCATGCTTTCTCACAGTACAGCATGCACTGATGTAAAGCTAATCTTTAGATCAGAAAGTAATCCTCATAAGAGGCACTATTTTTAATGAAATAGACCACATATTCTATAAAAGAAATATTGGTGGTGTAGGCTTCCTTGTGATACCTATGAGAGTCATAGCTAATTTTTCTCAGATTGGAGATCCATATAGACCCAATAGTTTGATGTGAGGGAAGGTTCTAGAATAAGTACATAAAACAAGGACTTCTCCTTTTGCGCTTCCATCATTATCAAGCCAATCCCAACAGATGTCCATTATCATGATGCAAACCAGTCCAACCACACTTCCTAGTTGTGTGACCTTTCCAGTTACTTAGCCTCTCTCAGCCTCATTTGTAGCATATGAAAAATGGAGAGAAGAGACTGGATCAAGATAGCATGCTAAACATGTTTCAGCCTACTTTTCTCAGCCTAAAACTCTAAGAATGATGTGAAAACATACTTTGAAAACTTATGGCAGTCTGAAAAACAACAAAGGATGATGTTAATGTAAGGAAAATTGTAAGGAATTTGTAATGAAGAAATTGTAAGGAACTGTTGAGTGTCAGAAAGCAGGTGGAACTTGGTAGAGAAATTGTTGCCTAAAACACATTCAGGAAAGGATGGTGGAGAAGGTGGGAGGCTTCATGGAGCTCAGAGGAAGCAGACACAAGTGTAGACAAAGAGTCCTGAGACATCTGGCTGGTCATGGAAGGTGGGCAGCTGGGGTGCTCCACTCCTCCTCCTCCCTTCCTTTTCCTGGTCTGTGTGGTGAACAGAAGCTGTCTGGGCAGAAGCAGACAGAGTGTTCCAGGATGAGGGTGTTGCGGTTGAGCACACCTAGAAGAATGCAGAGCCTGCTGCTCGGAAGAGTAGCTAGTGACTAATCCATCCAAAACATTCCCAGTATCCCCCAATCCAACCTCCAAGAGAAGAATGTGGCTCTAAGCACAATGCGTGTTCCACAGACAGGCTAATGGAGTCTGCAAGTATAAAGACACAAATCGTCAGGATGGTAATTCAAGAAACATTGTGTGCTTAGTTGCTCTGTCGTGTCTGACTCTTGGACTGTTGCTCTGTCGTGACCTCATGGACTGTAGTCTACCAGCCTCCTCTGTCCATGAGATTCTCCAGGCAGGAATATTGGAGTGGTCACCATTGTCTTCCCCAGGCCAAGAAACATTCAAGTTTGACCAAACCTAACACTGCAAAGAAAACTGAAAATCAATGGATAACAGAACTAATACCCAAGGAAATTTAGTGGTAAAAATAATAAAATATCTTAAAGTATAATTTTTATCTTTAGAAAGATACTAAAATATATCTCATTAAATTCTTCAACTTACTCAACATGTGCTTTTTGAGCAGTCATTAAGTGCACCTTTATTTTTTTATAATTATGAATGTGGAATTTTTATTATAATTTTGGCCTCTTTTATTGTTTTTTTTTAATTTATTTTCATCCATCTTTATTCTTTAGCCTGTGTGGGCCTACCACTGCAGTGGCCTTTCCCACTCCAGAGCGCTGGCTCATAATTGGACACGCTGGTCCAGCTGCTCCATGGCACGTGGGATCTTCCCAAGCAAGGGATTGAACCCGTGCCCTTTGCACTGCAAGGCAGACTCTTCACCCACTGGACCACCAGAGAAGTTCCACCTTTATTTTTAATTGGAGGGTAATTGCTTTACAGTGTTGTGTTGGTTCTGCCATGTCCATATAGCCATCCCTCTTAAGTTGCCCTCCCACCTCCAACCAAGAACATTTTTTTCATGTAAAGGAACTAGTTAGAAATTCCTGAAATGAGGGCTTCCCTGGTGGTCCAGTGGGTAAGGACACCGCCTTGCAGTGCAAAGGGTGCCGGTTCGATCCCTGGTCTGGGAAGATCCCATGTGCCGTGGAGTGGCTGGACCGATGTGTCCAATTACCCAGCCAGAGCTCTGGAGTGCATGCACCCAGAGCCGGTGCTCTGCAACAACAGAGGCCACTGTGCTGGGAGGCCCACATGGGCCAAAGAACAAAGATGGATGAAAATAGATGAATGAAAGACCAACAGAAGTAGCCCGCCTGCCCCTCTCTCTCCCTCCCCATCCCACCCCCCAAAAAAAGAAAAAAAAAAAGAAATTCCTGAAATGAAAAATATGATTGTTGACATGACATTTTCAATAAATGGACTGAATAACAGAGTAGCCATAGCTGAAGGAGAAATTTGTAACTTAAAGGATGAAGAGCCAGAAATACAAAGGACAATTGACACATAAAGCATAGACTTACAAGGTCCAGTGTCTGTCGGGTGAGAATTCCAGGAGGACAGAAGAGAGAATGCAGGGGGTGATGGTGGCTCACTCAAATCAGACTAGAATATCTTTCCAGAGCTACAGAAAGACCAGTGTCCTCAGATTCCAAGACCCTGCTACCACCCAATAAAATTCCTTAAAAGACAGTCTGGACACACTCTGGTAGGTTTTCAAGGCATCAAGCCTAAAGAGACCACTGCCAAAACTTCATTCCTTCTTTCACATCCATCCAGTAACCACTTATGGAGTGTCACTCTGTATGTTACAGGCAGCGTTTGAGGGTCTGAGAATAGTGACAAACAACACGAAGACGGGTCAACCTCACAGGGGCAGGGCAGGAGTCAGAACAAGTTCAGCTTATCGAATACCTAAATAGGTCAATACCGCTGCCAGCTCTCCAGACGTTTGAAATACCCGTGCCCTTTGCACTGCAAGGCAGACTCTTCACCCACTGGACCACCAGAGAAGTTCCACCTTTATTTTTAATTGGAGGGTAATTGCTTTACAGTGTTGTGTTGGTTCTGCCATGTCCATATAGCCATCCCTCTTAAGTTGCCCTCCCACCTCCAACCAAGAACATTTTTTTCATGTAAAAGAACTAGTTAGAAATTCCTGAAATGAGGGCTTCCCTGGTGGTCCAGTGGGTAAGGACACCGCCTTGCAGTGCAAAGGGTGCCGGTTCGATCCCTGGTCTGGGAAGATCCCATGTGCCGTGGAGTGGCTGGACTGATGTGTCCAATTACCCAGCCAGAGCTCTGGAGTGCATGCACCCAGAGCCGGTGCTCTGCAACAACAGAGGCCACTGTGCTGGGAGGCCCACATGGGCCAAAGAACAAAGATGGATGAAAATAGATGAATGAAAGACCAACAGAAGTAGCCCGCCTGCCCCTCTCTCTCCCTCCCCATCCCACCCCCCAAAAAAAGAAAAAAAAAAAGAAATTCCTGAAATGAAAAATATGATTGTTGACATGACATTTTCAATAAATGGACTGAATAACAGAGTAGCCATAGCTGAAGGAGAAATTTGTAACTTAAAGGATGAAGAGCCAGAAATACAAAGGACAATTGACACATAAAGCATAGACTTACAAGGTCCAGTGTCTGTCGGGTGAGAATTCCAGGAGGACAGAAGAGAGAATGCAGGGGGTGATGGTGGCTCACTCAAATCAGACTAGAATATCTTTCCAGAGCTACAGAAAGACCAGTGTCCTCAGATTCCAAGACCCTGCTACCACCCAATAAAATTCCTTAAAAGACAGTCTGGACACACTCTGGTAGGTTTTCAAGGCATCAAGCCTAAAGAGACCACTGCCAAAACTTCATTCCTTCTTTCACATCCATCCAGTAACCACTTATGGAGTGTCACTCTGTATGTTACAGGCAGCGTTTGAGGGTCTGAGAATAGTGACAAACAACACGAAGACGGGTCAACCTCACAGGGGCAGGGCAGGAGTCAGAACAAGTTCAGCTTATCGAATACCTAAATAGGTCAATTTCTTGTAAGTGTACAAATGGATGTATATGTATAATCAAGATGAAGAAACTGGAAGAAGCGGGGATGAGGGCCTTCTCTGGGTAGGAGATCACAAAGGAATGAGCTGAGGAGCCCTGAGACTGAAGAAAAGGACCAGAAAAGGGGAGACCCAGGGAAACTTATTCCAGACAGGGAGGCCAGCGAGGTCACAGGCTGCTGCCTGGGAAAGAAAAAGTGTGTTCTAGGATTGCGGAGACTCAGGGTAGGGAGAGCAGGGTGTGTGGTGGGAGGTGGAGATGGCTGCTTAAAGTAGGAACCCCTTGGAGATACTCGAGCCTCTGGATGCCATGCTGTGCTGTAAGGATTTCAGGGGGACCTGACAACCACTGGAAGTGCTGGTGACAACGTGTTTCTTCTCTGATGGCTCTTCTGCTGCATCTTATATCCACTGGGCTAAGACCTCAGGCTCATTTGCTATCCTGCAGAGCTAAGGAGAGTTTGGGGGTTTGATGAGTGATTTGCTTAAGTTCCTCCCTAATTTAACTTGCAGTTTCCAGCTCAGAGGGAGGGGCTCCTGCCAGAGGGCACATGGACTAGGCAGCCTGGAGTCTGGGACTAAAAGAGAATTGGAAGGGACTCAGGCCCCGAACTGTTCAGTGATCAGTAGCCAACATGAATGAAATGGCTCTGTGCACCTTCGGCTGGTTTGAAACGTTGGCAGGTGATTATGGGTGGAAGGTTGTGCCAGGAACGTTGCAGAGAGCAGAAGCCTCTTGCTTCCCTTCTGACAGAGAGGCCTGATACCTATTTCCTATTCTCATTCATATCTGAAATTTCCAGAACTGAAGCGGGCTATCAAGAATCCATTTGAGAAGTAAGCATGGGGTAGTTTTTGAATGTGGGCTGAGCTGATAACCGCTCCTCACTTATCAGAGTGACTTGCAGGCTGCAGGGCAGCATTGGATGGGAGGTCTAGTGGACAAGGAATTCCACATTCTTTGTCAGCAGGGCCTTGGCTGCAGAGAGGGAGTAACATTTGCTGGCAATTGGCCCAGGAAGAGAGCTGGCCAGTCCCTGTCGTGGCTTCCCAAGATTCTTCCAGAGCAATCATAAAGCAAATAACTGGTCTCTGGTCCCAATTTCAAGGTGTGATTGAGAGAAAGTTCACTGGGAAGATTTTAGTAGGTTGAGGACCACAGAAGAGAAATCTTAAAGGCTCTGCAGCAAAATGGCCCAAAATGTGGCTAATTCATGGAGTAATGTGTCTGTATCCAGAACTATAGGCCATGAAAATTGTTATAGGAAACCGTCACTCTAACACGGTCAGTAGGATCCCCATTTTTCAATCCTGTAAAATATGTAGCTAGCACTATTGGGAGTGTAATATAGAACAGTATTTGGCACTGAGTCACCACTGCTACGAAAAAGCACAAAAGTAAAGATGGTAGAAAACATATTCTGAACACATGGACATCCATGGGAAAAGGAGAATTTTCTTTTTTTATTCCATGCAAATGTTATTTATTATTATTATTATTGTTATTTTACAGGGTTTTGTTGTTTACTGCCACACATTCACCCAAATTCACCATAGGTATACATATGTCCCCCTTCCTGAACCTCCTCTCCATCCTCATCCCCATCCCACCCCTCCAGGTCACCACAGAGGCCCCCTAGTTTCACAGCATATTCCCCTCTCTCACCCCAATATCCATAAGACTGTTCTCCATGTCTTCCTCTCCACTGCTGCTCTGCATATTCATTTTTCAGCACCATCTTTCTAGATTCCGAACACATGTGTCAGTATGCAATATTTATCTTTCTCTCTCTGACATACTTCACTCTGTATAATAGGTTCTAGATTCATCCACCTCATTAGGACTGATTCAAATGCATTTCTCCTTATGGCTGAGTAATACTCCATTGTATATATGAACCATAGCATCTTTATCCATTCTTCTGTTGATGGACATCTAGGTTGTTTCCATGTTCTAGCTATTATATGTACTGCTGCAATGAACAACGGGGCACATGTGTCTCTTTCAGTTTTGATTTCCTCAGGGTATATGTCTAGTAGTGGGATTGCTGGGTCATATGGTGGTTCTATTCCTAGTTTTTTGAGGAATATCCACGCTGTCTTCCATAGTGGCTATATCAGTTCACATTCCCACCAATAGTGCAAGAAGGTTCTCAGAAAAGGAGAATCTTGAGTGACCACGGGCTGTTGCTTCCTGTTCATCTGTCCCCCTCAGCTCCAGGACAGGAAAAGAACTCCAGCCGCTCCTGCTTGAGAAAAGGAGTCAACTGCCAAGCCTATTGGAAAATCGGGCCCAAAATGTGGCTAATTCATGGAGTAATGTGTCTGTATCCAGAACTATAGGCCATGAAAATTGTTATAGGAAACCGTCACTCTAACACGGTCAGTAGGATCCCCATTTTTCAATCCTGTAAAATATGTAGCTAGCACTATTGGGAGTGTAATATAGAACAGTATTTGGCACTGAGTCACCACTGCTACGAAAAAGCACAAAAGTAAAGATGGTAGAAAACATATTCTGAACACATGGACATCCATGGGAAAAGGAGAATTTTCTTTTTTTATTCCATGCAAATGTCATTTATTATTATTATTATTGTTATTTTACAGGGTTTTGTTGTTTACTGCCACACATTCACCCAAATTCACCATAGGTATACATATGTCCCCCTTCCTGAACCTCCTCTCCATCCTCATCCCCATCCCACCCCTCCAGGTCACCACAGAGGCCCCCTAGTTTCACAGCATATTCCCCTCTCTCACCCCAATATCCATAAGACTGTTCTCCATGTCTTCCTCTCCACTGCTGCTCTGCATATTCATTTTTCAGCACCATCTTTCTAGATTCCGAACACATGTGTCAGTATGCAATATTTATCTTTCTCTCTGACATACTTCACTCTGTATAATAGGTTCTAGATTCATCCACCTCATTAGGACTGATTCAAATGCATTTCTCCTTATGGCTGAGTAATACTCCATTGTATATATGAACCATAGCATCTTTATCCATTCTTCTGTTGATGGACATCTAGGTTGTTTCCATGTTCTAGCTATTATATGTACTGCTGCAATGAACAACGGGGCACATGTGTCTCTTTCAGTTTTGATTTCCTCAGGGTATATGTCTAGTAGTGGGATTGCTGGGTCATATGGTGGTTCTATTCCTAGTTTTTTGAGGAATATCCACGCTGTCTTCCATAGTGGCTATATCAGTTCACATTCCCACCAATAGTGCAAGAAGGTTCTCAGAAAAGGAGAATCTTGAGTGACCACGGGCTGTTGCTTCCTGTTCATCTGTCCCCCTCAGCTCCAGGACAGGAAAAGAACTCCAGCCGCTCCTGCTTGAGAAAAGGAGTCAACTGCCAAGTTCATTGCCATCAAGTTTGTATCATTAAGGTCGGCTATGGGTTGCGGTTTAGGTATTATTGTCCTGGTAAAACCACCCTGTGGTTCTCAGGTGGGTGTGATGCCCTCAGATGTAGGAGAAACAGAAGTAGCTATAAATAAACACAGGTTCATTCCTGTAGGCCAAGGAACATTCAGACAAGTTATGATGCCCCTGCTCAATATATGCATGGTAGAAATCTATTCTTTAAGAAGGGAGAAAGCCACTGGGTTAGTGGGAGAAGGAGGATGGGGAGAAGAAGGAAGAGGAAAGAGGAGAAGGAGGAGGGGCGAGGAAGAAGGGACTGACCACTCAGACTAGTGAAGGTTACAACAACTAGTCTGCATTGATTTTTTTGTCTCAACAACCCAAGAGTCAAATCCTCTTTAGTCATGGCTCCTAAGCACATCTTGTCAGGGATGAAAAAGTGTCTGTTATTGCACAAATATTAGAAGAAGAATTATTCCCTGAGCAGATTCATTGCAATCAGAAGAGAATCTTCATGAGACTTGGTTATTATAGGAAGAGTTTTAATTAGTGAAGATCAAACACAGTCTATATAACTATTCTCTTTCATCCCAAAGAAATGTATAACCGGATAGAGGCAGTGCAGGGGCCCATGTGTAGGAATTGCACCACTTTTTTCCCAGTGAGTCTTGCTTTTCAGATGAGAGCTAGACTGCCCATGGGCCTCTGTTTTCTATTTTGTGGCAGACAAGGGGGGAGGAAGTGTTGTTCCATTTCATAAACTGCTAAACTGAGGCACATTCTTCAAGGAGATATGGTAGGCGGGCTACTGAGACCTCTCAGCATAACATCACGAGAACAAAAACTTCTTGAGACCCCATGCGTGGTTCCAGCACATGCACACAAGATATGAGCCTCCTTTCAGATGAGGCGGTGCTGAGTCCTTGCTGGGGACCCTGCATTTAAAGTGTACCACTCGGGAACTCTGCCACATTGTGGATATTCTCCGAGACTAGGGTTGGTGTACTTCAGTGGTCTATTAGTACTCAGCCTATGCCCACTGGTGGGGGGTTCTGCACAGTCCTAGATATGTGATGTTTACACAGAGAATCCGGGACAAAAGGCAGGTGTCCAGAAGGACATGAAAGGGTTCCAACAGCCCGTCGGTAGGAGGGTGGTGATGATGGAGTAAGTGACAATTTGCTCTGTGTAAAAGTGAAGCACTTATCATCTCGGAGGAGCAGCAAGTTGCCAGCATGAATCTGAATCCAGAAGCAGTAGTCTGAATCCAAAGGATCCAGATGGAGCACCTGTATCAGGAACTATCAGTAGCACTGCAAAAGGAGTGATCATGCCCACTGGGAGAGTGGAAGATGGGTTTCCAGAAGTGAGGAGCAGGTTCTGGTTTAGCACAGAGGGCTCAGAGAAATCCAGAAAACAACTCAGGTAACTCATGATATCCAGGAAAGGCGTACTTGAGACAGACACATCTCACAGGGCAAAGATGCTGGTATGTGACACACAATGGTGTTCACTCAGATGTCCTGCTCCTCTTTATCCATCCGAGCAGGGGAGAATAGGTATTCTATTTTTTCTAAGGGGTATCGAGGTGTTCCACATTTCCTAGAGTGTGAGTTAATAGGAAGTGGCCCTTGGTACCAGGACTCAAGGCTGGGATCAAGGCAGACCCTTCCCTGGTCTCAAGATGTTTGAGATTTGCTTACAGGTTAGACCTTGCAGCTGATCTCTCTGTTGATCTGAGTCCAGAATTGCCCTTGTCCTTGTGTGACATCTTTGTATCTTACAAAGTGTGGACCACATTCCCAGAGTGGAAGGGAGTGGGACCCTGCAGTGAGTGACAGCCATCACCTGAGCATCTGATTAGCTACAGTTGGCACTGTATTGGACTTTATATCCAATGGGATCCTGATCGCTAACACTAAACAATATTTTCTCCAGTGTCCACCACCCTGGATCGTTTGGGGACACAGAAATACTAAGGTGCAGGCTGTAATAGAAGATCTAACTTTGGTAGCACATTTAATAATTTTTGATGCATTGGAACTGTTACAAAGCCTGTTATAAAATATCCTTGCTTGAAAGCACTTTTAAAATAGGGCAGGCTCCTGTCAGTGTAACATAGGGTGTTGAAGACAGAGGAATGGGTTGAGTCAGGTCCAGAGGCACCTTTCTACCTAAGAGGCATTTTCCAACCGAAATTACACTGCAAGAATGTGTACATGTTGGGGTGCTGGTTGGCAGTCATCGGAGTGGTTATCCTGTGTCTCTGTTTTTTGCAAGTTAGGTTCTCCCAGACTGCCCCTCAATCTTCTCACTTAATAGACGGTTGCTCCTTTTTTGATTTCTTTTTTTGATAGTCAGGGAAAACCTACATTCCTGCTACCCTCTTTGTCCCCTGGAGGAGGAAGAGGAGCACTGGGGGAGACTTGGGCCATTGGTGCTGCTAGACCCTGTGCTGGGGCTGGGGATTAGAGGAGGCTAGGGCCCCGTGTGATTGTAAGGTGCGTTTGCTTTGGTTTGTCTCTTTGTGAAGCTCTGTAATGAACTGGCTTGGGGGAAAACCTCTTTTCCCCCTTGCATTTCCTTTTCTTTGCTAATTCTTGCCATAAGGAGGTTCACAGTGGAGGGCCAAAGACTCAGGGAAAGGAACTGGTAGGCCACTTGGCAGGCTGCGGCCTGAACACACAGGTGGTATGACAGACAGGTCACCAGTGGTGTGGGTCAAAAGAAAACAAAAGCAAATAAAAGCTATTTTTCTAAGGGGTATCGAGGTGTTCCACATTTCCTAGAGTGTGAGTTAATAGGAAGTGGCCCTTGGTACCAGGACTCAAGGCTGGGATCAAGGCAGACCCTTCCCTGGTCTCAAGATGTTTGAGATTTGCTTACAGGTTAGACCTTGCAGCTGATCTCTCTGTTGATCTGAGTCCAGAATTGCCCTTGTCCTTGTGTGACATCTTTGTATCTTACAAAGTGTGGACCACATTCCCAGAGTGGAAGGGAGTGGGACCCTGCAGTGAGTGACAGCCATCACCTGAGCATCTGATTAGCTACAGTTGGCACTGTATTGGACTTTATATCCAATGGGATCCTGATCGCTAACACTAAACAATATTTTCTCCAGTGTCCACCACCCTGGATCGTTTGGGGACACAGAAATACTAAGGTGCAGGCTGTAATAGAAGATCTAACTTTGGTAGCACATTTAATAATTTTTGATGCATTGGAACTGTTACAAAGCCTGTTATAAAATATCCTTGCTTGAAAGCACTTTTAAAATAGGGCAGGCTCCTGTCAGTGTAACATAGGGTGTTGAAGACAGAGGAATGGGTTGAGTCAGGTCCAGAGGCACCTTTCTACCTAAGAGGCATTTTCCAACCGAAATTACACTGCAAGAATGTGTACATGTTGGGGTGCTGGTTGGCAGTCATCGGAGTGGTTATCCTGTGTCTCTGTTTTTTGCAAGTTAGGTTCTCCCAGACTGCCCCTCAATCTTCTCACTTAATAGACGGTTGCTCCTTTTTTGATTTCTTTTTTTGATAGTCAGGGAAAACCTACATTCCTGCTACCCTCTTTGTCCCCTGGAGGAGGAAGAGGAGCACTGGGGGAGACTTGGGCCATTGGTGCTGCTAGACCCTGTGCTGGGGCTGGGGATTAGAGGGAGGCTAGGGCCCCGTGTGATTGTAAGGTGCGTTTGCTTTGGTTTGTCTCTTTGTGAAGCTCTGTAATGAACTGGCTTGGGGGAAAACCTCTTTTCCCCCTTGCATTTCCTTTTCTTTGCTAATTCTTGCCATAAGGAGGTTCACAGTGGAGGGCCAAAGACTCAGGGAAAGGAACTGGTAGGCCACTTGGCAGGCTGCGGCCTGAACACACAGGTGGTATGACAGACAGGTCACCAGTGGTGTGGGTCAAAAGAAAACAAAAGCAAATAAAAAGTTGTGTCTCCTACACTGCTCCCTCAAGACCTGGATGGCCGAAGGGCAGCTGGTTGGGCACATCCTGTCTCTCTTCTCCACATGCACACTACCTTCCAGAGTGGGCATCTCCCTTTTGCCTTTGCACAGACTTTGCGCACACCACCTCTCACTGCAAGTGGCCATGACTTTTTACATGTGCAGCTTTCCTTGTGGACTCTGAGTCCCAGAACAGCAGTGTCCTCAGTAGAAGAGAGTCATCTCTGCTCTGTTTGCCCCCAATGCCAAATTTGTGTCCTTCCTGGAACATCAGAATATGACTTTATTTGGAAATAGGATCACTGCAGATATAAATAGTCAGGATAAGTTAATACTAGAATAGGGTGGGTCCTTGGGCTTCCCGGTGGTTCAGTGGTAAAGAATCCACCTGCCAATGCAGGACCTGCAGGTTCCATCCCTGGGTTGGGAAGATCTGCTAGAGGAGGAAATGGTAACCTACTCCAGTACTCTTGCCTGGAAAAATCCCGTGGACAGAGGAGCCTGGTGGGCTACAGTCTATGGGTTTGCAAAAGAGGCAGACATGATTAAGCACACATATATGCAAGGGCAGGTCCTTAATCCAATATGACTGGTGTCCTTTAAAAAAGAGACACAGGGACAGACACCTAGAAGGAAACTGATTTGAAGAGACACAGTAGGGAAGTCCTGATGATGACAGAGGCAGAGAGTGAAGAGATGCACTTACAAGTCCAGGAACACCAGGGATTGTCGGCAAACCACAGAAACTTGGAGGAGACAAGGAAAGATCTTTGCCTTCCTTGCCTAGGGTTTTTGGAGACAGTATGGCCCTGCTGACACCTTGATTTTGGAGACTTCTCAGCCCCTAGACCTGTGAGAGAATGAATTTCTTTTGTTAAAACATCCCCCATCCCCAGTCTGGGTTTCCCTGGTGACTCAGATGGTAAAGAATCCCCCTACAATGCAGAAGACCTGGGCTTGATCCCTGGTTGGGAAGATTTCCTGGAGAAGGAAATGGCTACCACTCCAGTATTCTTCCACGGACAGAGGAGCCTGGTGGGCTACAGTCCATGGGGCTGCAAAGAGTGGGACATGCCTGAGTGGCTTTCACTTTCACCTCCAGCCTGTGGTCCTTTGTCACAGTGACCCAAGGAAATTAACCCTGGAGCTGTGCTCTGGTCACTGCTGTATTGTAGGAATCTAAAACCAAGGTCAGCAATGGAGAAGCAAACTGTCACTATTTTCCACAGATGAACTCTATGTAGAGATGGTGGGCAGCAGAAATGGGCTGGAAAGAGCAGACACAAAAAGGTAGAAAGTTTACCTCTCTAATTCCTGACCGAAGCGCTAACATGGCGGGACATCAAGGCAGATGATATGTCCCTGAAAGTGCTCATTCACAGAGACAATGAACACATGAATAAATGAATTTGTGAAACGGGATTTCTCTGACACTGACATCACACAGTGAACAAAGCAGCAAAGGGCCAGAACTGTGTCAAGAAACATACGTGTACAAATGACTTCTGGACAGTCATCCAGTTTGCCCCCAATTTCAGGGGTTAGGATCAAGGATAAGACTGGCCTGTTGTGGAGCGAGGCAGTGACACTTAGGGTCATGTTGTGCCTGCTGCTCTGCCTGCGGTGACCTGTTTCCATGCTGGATTACACCCCAGCAGAGAGGTTTTCTCCCTCATCTCAGCTTTGCCACCTGATTCCTGCGGACCCCACCCTGGCGCTGCAGTCTCTGGGAAAGCAGGCTGGTTTTCCTGCAGCTGCGCCCCTGCCCCCACTCCGCGTCCCCTCCCCTCCTTCAGTGTGCGTCATTGGCCAGCCTTGTTTGCAGCACAAGGACATGAAGAAGATATTCCTTCGATCCCCATCATTGTCACTAATTGAAATGGGAAGCTAGACAAGGCTCCAGAAGAAAAGCTTATTATAGGCTGCCTTGTTGGAAGAAAATGAGTCACCTAAGCAGATAGGTTTCCGTGATCGCAGGCAAACCTCACTCTTTATTTGACACAACCCCATCTAATTGTTCAAGAAATTGTTCATCTGCTTCATAATGGAACAGGCATAATGGACGTGTTGTGAAATCACTGAAAAGTTTATTCAAGGCTTGCCCGAAAGCCCAGCCATCATGCATGGGGCTCTGGAGGAGTGAATAGAATTGGCTCTCGAATTAAAGAGTGGGACATGCCGGTGTGGCTTTCACTTTCACCTCCAGCCTGTGGTCCTTTGTCACAGTGACCCAAGGAAATTAACCCTGGAGCTGTGCTCTGGTCACTGCTGTATTGTAGGAATCTAAAACCAAGGTCAGCAATGGAGAAGCAAACTGTCACTATTTTCCACAGATGAACTCTATGTAGAGATGGTGGGCAGCAGAAATGGGCTGGAAAGAGCAGACACAAAAAGGTAGAAAGTTTACCTCTCTAATTCCTGACCGAAGCGCTAACATGGCGGGACATCAAGGCAGATGATATGTCCCTGAAAGTGCTCATTCACAGAGACAATGAACACATGAATAAATGAATTTGTGAAACGGGATTTCTCTGACACTGACATCACACAGTGAACAAAGCAGCAAAGGGCCAGAACTGTGTCAAGAAACATACGTGTACAAATGACTTCTGGACAGTCATCCAGTTTGCCCCCAATTTCAGGGGTTAGGATCAAGGATAAGACTGGCCTGTTGTGGAGCGAGGCAGTGACACTTAGGGTCATGTTGTGCCTGCTGCTCTGCCTGCGGTGACCTGTTTCCATGCTGGATTACACCCCAGCAGAGAGGTTTTCTCCCTCATCTCAGCTTTGCCACCTGATTCCTGCGGACCCCACCCTGGCGCTGCAGTCTCTGGGAAAGCAGGCTGGTTTTCCTGCAGCTGCGCCCCTGCCCCCACTCCGCGTCCCCTCCCCTCCTTCAGTGTGCGTCATTGGCCAGCCTTGTTTGCAGCACAAGGACATGAAGAAGATATTCCTTCGATCCCCATCATTGTCACTAATTGAAATGGGAAGCTAGACAAGGCTCCAGAAGAAAAGCTTATTATAGGCTGCCTTGTTGGAAGAAAATGAGTCACCTAAGCAGATAGGTTTCCGTGATCTCAGGCAAACCTCACTCTTTATTTGACACAACCCCATCTAATTGTTCAAGAAAATGTTCATCTGCTTCATAATGGAACAGGCATAATGGACGTGTTGTGAAATCACTGAAAAGTTTATTCAAGGCTTGCTCCTGAAAGCCCAGCCATCATGCATGGGGCTCTGGAGGAGTGAATAGAATTGGCTCTCATTGAAAATGCATGGATGACAAATTTCCCTAACACGGATCCTTTTAAATATGCTTGTGGATGGAAGTCTGAATTGGCATTTGACAGATGTGAAGCACTAACAAAAGGGGTGACTCTCCCAGCTCTACTGAGAGTCATTCCCCTGCGGCTGTGTCATCTGAATCCCTGCCCAGCCTCCCACAACCGAATGGGGCCTAGAAATCGCAGGGGTTCCCATGAAACCAAGTCTTATAAACAGGAGATACTCAGCTTTTCTCTCAAAGTGTAAAACATAGACTAAGAAGAACAAACCATATGTTTAAGTCCATTTGGGCTGCTATAACCAGATACCACAGACTAGGTGACTTATAAACAGTAGAAATTTATTCCTCACAGTTCTGGAGGCTGGAGGGTCCGAGGTCAAGGTGCTGGTAAGTTCAGTGTCTGATGAAGACCTGCTTTGCTGTTCATAGATATCCAACTTCGCACTATGTCCTTACATGGCAGAAGAGGCAAGGGAGCTCTCTGGAGTCTCTTTTTAATAAGGGAACTAATCCAAACCATGAGGGTTCCACCTTCATGACCTAATCACCTTCCAAAGATCCCACCTCCTAATATTATCAACCCAAGGAGTTAGTGTTTCAGCACGTGAATTTTGTGGGGACACAAACAACAAACCACAGCACCATCCCATAAGGTGGAAGGAAAATACCAAGAAAGAACGGATAGGCAGAGCTGCAGAGGACAAACTACCTTGCCGTTAAATTTCCTTTCAATAACATATGTCCAAATGGAGAAGTCATAATCAACTGAAGAAAAAGAAACTCAAAACCATAAGGCCAATGTGTACACTCCTCATGTGGTACACTCTTGATGAATACAAAGAAGTTATTATAGGCTGCCTTGTTGGAAGAAAATGAGTCACCTAAGCAGATAGGTTTCCGTGATCTCAGGCAAACCTCACTCTTTATTTGACACAACCCCATCTAATTGTTCAAGAAAATGTTCATCTGCTTCATAATGGAACAGGCATAATGGACGTGTTGTGAAATCACTGAAAAGTTTATTCAAGGCTTGCTCCTGAAAGCCCAGCCATCATGCATGGGGCTCTGGAGGAGTGAATAGAATTGGCTCTCATTGAAAATGCATGGATGACAAATTTCCCTAACACGGATCCTTTTAAATATGCTTGTGGATGGAAGTCTGAATTGGCATTTGACAGATGTGAAGCACTAACAAAAGGGGTGACTCTCCCAGCTCTACTGAGAGTCATTCCCCTGCGGCTGTGTCATCTGAATCCCTGCCCAGCCTCCCACAACCGAATGGGGCCTAGAAATCGCAGGGGTTCCCATGAAACCAAGTCTTATAAACAGGAGATACTCAGCTTTTCTCTCAAAGTGTAAAACATAGACTAAGAAGAACAAACCATATGTTTAAGTCCATTTGGGCTGCTATAACCAGATACCACAGACTAGGTGACTTATAAACAGTAGAAATTTATTCCTCACAGTTCTGGAGGCTGGAGGGTCCGAGGTCAAGGTGCTGGTAAGTTCAGTGTCTGATGAAGACCTGCTTTGCTGTTCATAGATATCCAACTTCGCACTATGTCCTTACATGGCAGAAGAGGCAAGGGAGCTCTCTGGAGTCTCTTTTTAATAAGGGAACTAATCCAAACCATGAGGGTTCCACCTTCATGACCTAATCACCTTCCAAAGATCCCACCTCCTAATATTATCAACCCAAGGAGTTAGTGTTTCAGCATGTGAATTTTGTGGGGACACAAACAACAAACCACAGCACCATCCCATAAGGTGGAAGGAAAATACCAAGAAAGAACGGATAGGCCGAGCTGCAGAGGACAAACTACCTTGCCGTTAAATTTCCTTTCAATAACATATGTCCAAATGGAGAAGTCATAATCAACTGAAGAAAAAGAAACTCAAAACCATAAGGCCAATGTGTACACTCCTCATGTGGTACACTCTTGATGAATACAAAGAAGGTGTTTAAGATGTCCTCAAGAAGCCTAGTTAGGCCATTACAGAATATTGAGAAGAGTTCTTTGTGACTAACATAACATTATAAATCACCTGTACTCCAATAAAATTTTTCTAATTAAAAAAATCCTACTTAGAGTCATTTATTCATTGAAAAAATACTTTAGAGCCTGAGGTCATTACAAAATGACGATCATTTAGGGACAAAACTATAGGAAGCTGACATGAGTTTAAGGCAAATTTGGAAAAGGAAGAAAACACTTGAATTGGAGGTGAGGGAAGTTGATTTGGAGCCTTCTCCTCTGCACACATCCTAGTCCCCTGTGAGCTTCACCCGGGTCTGTCCTTCCAGAAACTTGTAACTGAAGTTGGACTGTAAATGAAAGGGTGATTCTCATTGCTTCTTTCATTGTTCCCAGATGTCACGCAGAACACTGCAATAACCTTTTTTTCTTTTTTTTCTGCTTCCCATAAGTGACTACATGCATGGTGAATTAAAAATGAGTGCATATTCATTTGTACACCTTCAACTGAGTAATGAGGTCTCTGTCCCTCCTCTGGAAGCTCTATGATAGCTTTGACCAACAGAGTATGGTTGTGTTCGTGCTCAGTCGCTTCAGTCATGTCTGACTCTTTGTGACCCTATGGACTGCATCCCAGCAGACTCCTCTGTCCATGGGATTCTCCAGGCAAGAATACTGGAGTGGGTCGCCATGCACTTCTCCAGGGGATCTTCTCCACCCAGGGATCGAACTCGAGCAGATTCTTTCCTGACTAAGCCTCCAGGGAAGCACCTTAGAATATGGTTTTATATATAGTGGAAGTGATGTTATGTCAGTTTCCAGACCCAGGCCTTGAGGAAGAACCTGGCAAATTTCACTTCCTGTCTCTGGGAGCCCTGAGCTGCCATGCTGGACAGGTTCCTGGTGGGTACTCTTGTCCACAGTCTCAGTCGAGACCACCCTTCCCTTCTTAGACACAAAATCAAGAAGTAAAATCACCTGGGACCCTGCAGCCCAGTCCAGATGCTGCCAGCTAAATACCATCAAGTGATCTCAGTCGAGACTACCTCAAGCCACTGAATCATCCAACCAAGACCTACTTGAAATTTGGACCCCAGAACATGAACTGAATATGATGAACTAGATGTTGCTTGAAGCTACTGAGATTTGGGGTGCTTTATTACACTGTAACTGATAACCTGAAAAGAAGGTTAAATGCACCAGTGTTAGGGATGCTTCATTTCCTCCCTCTACGTGAAAACTTTTGTGTTTGCTTCTCTCCTTGGTGCCTGGCCTTAGCCTCAGTGCATTCACAACATGGATCCTTTTTTGAGGTCAAACTGCAGCCTGAAGGCTATGTACTGGGGGCTTTTCTATTTGAGGCATTTTTCTCCCCTCTCAAAGAAGCATCCCAGGGTCAAAAGCAACTTGCCCACACAATGGCCCGTGTGCATGAGTGTGTGTATCTGCTTATTGCTGGGTGATCCACGTATGTTTCATTACCAGACTTTATTTTCTGGCCTCAATGGAGCTTTTTTCTTGTTTTCTTTTGCTATTTACTAGAGAAACCATTTCAAGGCAAAGCCCTGTCTATCGCTTTTGTTTTTACCCCCTTGTTTGGCTGGAGCCTTCGGCATTCAGAGCGGGGATCGGCATTGTTCCTTCCTCCTGGGCTGGGCGCTCCTAGGGTCAGTTGGAAATGAAGCTTCTATTATCTGCGATCTGCCTCACCCTCTAAGCCGGTCCGTCCCTACACTAAGGCTCAGCCAAGCATGAAGAAAACTAATTGTCCCCACTCTCTGCTCGACTGCACACCAAGCCCTGCCCGTGTTTCCCCCAGCTCTGCGTCAGTGGGAGAAAACCCGGCCTCGCGCAGGCAGAGGGACAGGCGTTCCACGATCCGCTCTGGCCAGGATGCGCGCCCGCGGCGGCCGGGACTCACCCAGAGCCGTCCTGAGACTTCTCTCGGAGCTGCCGGGACGGGGAAGGGGCGGAGGGAGGGCGAGAAAGTTGATGACTCTGCGTGTTCCCAGTAATTGCAATGGGCATAGGAAAGGGGACTTGATTAATTTGCCTGATGAATTATGCATCAACTCTGCGTGGCGCCCTCCCAGCTTCAAAGCTTTATTATGCACGTTGCTTGAATCGGACCACCTCTCCCCTCCTCGCCTGAATGCTGCTGTCCAGCAAGTCTCTGGCAAGCCTTTGGCGCTTGATCGCTATGACCACGTAACAGAGTGCTTCCAGAAAGTGGGTAGAATTAGTGAAATGTGATCTGTATTTAACATCCCTCACGCCCCCACACAGACGCATCCACAGGCTCACAGCTGGAGTAATTCGTCAATAACAAGCCCCAGATTTATGCTGTGAGGGAATTTCAGCTGTCTTTGTAGTCCAGGACAAAAACCAAAATGTAAAGACAGAAGCGGCAATTACTTGTTAGCCTCAGTGCATTCACAACATGGATCCTTTTTGAGGTCAAACTGCAGCCTGAAGGCTATGTACTGGGGGCTTCTCTAGTTGAGGCATTTTTCTCCCCTCTCAAAGAAGCATCCCAGGGTCAAAAGCAACTTGCCCACACAATGGCCCGTGTGCATGAGTGTGTGTATCTGTTTATTGCTGGGTGATCCACGTATGTTTCATTACCAGACTTTATTTTCTGGCCTCAATGGAGCTTTTTTCTTGTTTTCTTTTGCTATTTACTAGAGAAACCATTTCAAGGCAAAGCCCTGTCTATCGCTTTTGTTTTTACCCCCTTGTTTGGCTGGAGCCTTCGGCATTCAGAGCGGGGATCGGCATTGTTCCTTCCTCCTGGGCTGGGCGCTCCTAGGGTCAGTTGGAAATGAAGCTTCTATTATCTGCGATCTGCCTCACCCTCTAAGCCGGTCCGTCCCTACACTAAGGCTCAGCCAAGCATGAAGAAAACTAATTGTCCCCACTCTCTGCTCGACTGCACACCAAGCCCTGCCCGTGTTTCCCCCAGCTCTGCGTCAGTGGGAGAAAACCCGGCCTCGCGCAGGCAGAGGGACAGGCGTTCCACGATCCGCTCTGGCCAGGATGCGCGCCCGCGGCGGCCGGGACTCACCCAGAGCCGTCCTGAGACTTCTCTCGGAGCTGCCGGGACGGGGAAGGGGCGGAGGGAGGGCGAGAAAGTTGATGACTCTGCGTGTTCCCAGTAATTGCAATGGGCATAGGAAAGGGGACTTGATTAATTTGCCTGATGAATTATGCATCAACTCTGCGTGCCGCCCTCCCAGCTTCAAAGCTTTATTATGCACGTTGCTTGAATCGGACCACCTCTCCCCTCCTCGCCTGAATGCTGCTGTCCAGCAAGTCTCTGGCAAGCCTTTGGCGCTTGATCGCTATGACCACGTAACAGAGTGCTTCCAGAAAGTGGGTAGAATTAGTGAAATGTGATCTGTATTTAACACCCCTCACGCCCCCACACAGACGCATCCACAGGCTCACAGCTGGAGTAATTCGTCAATAACAAGCCCCAGATTTATGCTGTGAGGGGAATTTCAGCTGTCTTTTGTAGTCCAGGACAAAAAAACCAAAATGTAAAGACAGAAGCGGCAATTACTTGTTAGTTGCGTTTTAAGTTAACACCACATGAAAGAAAGTCTCTTTTAATAAAGAAAGAAGCAACCAGGGACACCATGACAGTGAGATTAACTTTACCTTGGTGTTTTCAAGGACTGTGGATGGCAGATTTGATCTCCTCATTTTTCATCTCTCTTACCTCTGTCCGATTTTAAGCTTAATCGAGAGCCCTTTTCAATCCTCCCTGAGTGGGCAGTGTAACCTGGCTTTTCATGAAGGCGCCCTGCACCCCTAAATGGTGCACTCTGCTTTTCTGCTTGTCTCTCCAGGTACAGCTCTTCCTGTGTGAACTGAAGAGTAGCAGGATTGGTCAGGGGTCGTCCTTTGCCAAGTTTTTTCGGTCGAACTTGGTCTGAGGGACAAAACTGACAAGGGAAACAAATTCAGTTATGAAGCAAGACTGAGTTAAAAAACTTTTTGGTAACACCTTCTATTGAGATGTAATTTACATACCATATCATTTATGCACTTAAGGTATACAGTTCACTGGTTTTTAGTATATTCATGGAGCTGTGCAATTATCATCACAGTAAATTTTAGAATATTTTCATCATCTGCAAAAGAAAGCCTGTATTCTTCAGCTATGATCCACTCAGTCCCCTCAACTTAAAGCAACTGCTAATCTATTTTCTGTCTATAAAGATTTGCTAATTCTAGGGCTTCCCCTGGTGTTCCAGTGGGTAAGGACATTGCCTTGCAGTGCAAGGGGCGCTGGTTCGATCCCTGACCTGGGAAGATCCCACGTGCCGTGGAGCGGCTGGACTGATGTGTCCAATTACCGAGCCAGAGCTCTGGAGCACATGCGCCCAGAGCCGGTGCTCTGACAACAGAGGCCACCTCAATGGGAGGCCCACAAGAGCCAAAGAACAAAGACGGATGAAAATAGATAAATGAAAGACCAATAGAAGCGACCCACCCACACCGCCCCTCTCCACCCCCCCCCAAAAATAAATAAATAAAATGTTTAAAAAAAATTAAAAAAAATAAAAGATTTGCCAATTCTGGACATTTCATATAAAAGGTATTGTAGAGACTTCCCTGATGGTCCAGTGGTTAAGAATCCATGCTTCCAATCCAGGGCATGTTGGTTCCATCCCTGGTCAATTAACCAAGATCCCACACGCCATGAGGAAAAAGAAAAAGTATCATAGACTATGTGACTTTTTGTGTTTGCTTTCTTTCAGTTAGGATATGTTTTCAAGGTTCATCCATGGTAGAGCATAAATCAGTACTTTATTTCTTTTTTGGGTATGCCACATTTTAAAACTATTCATCAGTTGGTAGAACAAAGAATGATTTTCCAATCTTTTGTTTGGAGCTTTTATGTTTTCTCTCTTTATGGGAAAAATCTCTTACCAAGTTGACAAGAAAGTTTTCAGGCAATGGACTAGCCCAGAAAAAGACCAATGGAAAACCCTGAGATAGATTTTAGGTTGTTCCAGGCTTTGTTAGAGTAGATAGTGAGATCCGATTAACAAAGTTATGAAGCAAGACTGAGTTAAAAAACTTTTTGGTAACACCTTCTATTGAGATGTAATTTACATACCATATCATTTATGCACTTAAGGTATACAGTTCACTGGTTTTTAGTATATTCATGGAGCTGTGCAATTATCATCACAGTAAATTTTAGAATATTTTCATCATCTGCAAAAGAAAGCCTGTATTCTTCAGCTATGATCCACTCAGTCCCCTCAACTTAAAGCAACTGCTAATCTATTTTCTGTCTATAAAGATTTGCTAATTCTAGGGCTTCCCCTGGTGTTCCAGTGGGTAAGGACATTGCCTTGCAGTGCAAGGGGCGCTGGTTCGATCCCTGACCTGGGAAGATCCCACGTGCCGCGGAGCGGCTGGACTGATGTGTCCAATTACCGAGCCAGAGCTCTGGAGCACATGCGCCCAGAGCCGGTGCTCTGACAACAGAGGCCACCTCAATGGGAGGCCCACAAGAGCCAAAGAACAAAGACGGATGAAAATAGATAAATGAAAGACCAATAGAAGCGACCCACCCACACCACCTCTCCCCCCCAAAAATAAATAAATAAAATGTTTAAAAAAAATTAAAAAAAATAAAAGATTTGCCAATTCTGGACATTTCATATAAAAGGTATTGTAGAGACTTCCCTGATGGTCCAGTGGTTAAGAATCCATGCTTCCAATCCAGGGCATGTTGGTTCCATCCCTGGTCAATTAACCAAGATCCCACACGCCATGAGGAAAAAGAAAAAGTATCATAGACTATGTGACTTTTTGTGTTTGCTTTCTTTCAGTTAGGATATGTTTTCAAGGTTCATCCATGGTAGAGCATAAATCAGTACTTTATTTCTTTTTTGGGTATGCCACATTTTAAAACTATTCATCAGTTGGTAGAACAAAGAATGATTTTCCAATCTTTTGTTTGGAGCTTTTATGTTTTCTCTCTTTATGGGAAAAATCTCTTACCAAGTTGACAAGAAAGTTTTCAGGCAATGGACTAGCCCAGAAAAAGACCAATGGAAAACCCTAAGCAAGAGATAGATTTTAGGTTGTTCCAGGCTTTGTTAGAGTAGATAGTGAGATCCGATTACATCTGTTATGGCATTCAGAAGAAGCTTCTACAAAATGAGCCATTTTCTTAAGTACTAATAAAGTGTCTTGCATCTTTTCAAAACAGCAAGAATTCTGTTTAACAAACACGTATTGAGGAACTCTGTTAGAATTGCTGACCTTAAAGACTTCAGAGTCTAATGAAACAGCAACTACCATCGATGATGGTTGGAAACAAAGGACAAACAGTGGTAGAAAAAACACATGGGTGCAAAATGGTCTTTTCTGATGGGCAGGTTGAGGGCCATGTAAGCCAGAAGGGTAAACCAGCCAGTAAAACAGAAGCTTGGCTATAGTGAGGCTTGCCTCAATCCTATCAAGACTGAGCTTTCAAACTAACATTTCAATAATGCCTCTTTCCTCAAAGGAGGCAGCTGAAGTTCCCATATCAACTCTGCCTCTGTGCCCCTGCGGACTGAGGACATTTTTGAATCAGTTTGTCTGAGGGGCTATGTTTCTGCAAGAAATGTAGGAGTTGGTTGCAAGAAAAATGAGGGGTTGGAGCTGATATTCTGCATCATCTCCTGAGAGGCGGAAAGCAGGATAAGGGAGACTTCAGCATCTGGCATTGAATCCTGACTTTGTGGTTTAAGCTGGAGTTAGCTGTGTGGTCTTGGCAGGTCTTTTTTTTTTTTTTTTGGCTGTGCTGGGTCTTAGTTGTGGCATGTGGGATCTAGTTCCCTGACCAGGGATCGAACCCGGGACCCCTGCATTGGGAACACAGAGTCTTTATCACCGGACCACCAAGGAAGTCCCTTGGGCAGGTCTTCTTCTCTCTTCCAAAGAATAGTTCCCTTATCTGTGAAGTGGGAAGAACACAGCTTACCCATAGCTGCAGTGTAAGGATGGAAAGAAGGAGATGTTCACCAGATGCCTCTCATTAGCAGGCAGTAAATAAATGCCTTAAGGCTCTGTTAATGCTAGCAATCTCCATTGTAATGATGGGTCAACCACTCACTGAGTACTTACTCTATGTTCCTAAATACAGAGACTAAAGACTGTGATTGGGATCCTGCCCTAGGCTATACAAAACAAATAGTGGCCAGGGCAAGACATTGTTCCTTTTGCTGGAAGGTGCTCCTGTCTCCTCCCTCTCCCAGTAGTCAGTGACTTGTCCCTCTCTCAGGGTTCTCAGCACTGTCCTCTTTGGGTTTGAAGTATTAGGTAGAGAGTTTTATCTGCTCCACCAGACTGTGATATCCTTGAGGGTAGGGACCACGTTCTTTCATATTTAAAATCTGTGCTTATCGGGGAGTTCCTTCTGAAACCAAACTGCTTCTCTAGTTATCTTTCCTTTTTCTTCTCTCTGTGGCTACTTGTGATTTTATAGTTAGAATTTTATTATTTTTTAAAAGCCTCTTGAGCCATATGTCCTTGCAAAACATAGCTCTACAGCTATGACTGTCTTTCTGTGGAATATTCAGATGTTTTATTTTCTAAAGTCCAGGGCACTGCTTTGGTTCACGTGACTGATATGATGGGGCATCTCCTCACCAGTGATGAATTTTTTTCTCCCATGCTGATTAGCAAACTCAAAATAGTAATTACATTCATTGTTCCCTCTGCTTTTAGAACCAAATAGTCATCAGAAAGGCAAGTCAAATGTTCTTTGTTTAGAAGAATAAGCATTCCCATTGAGCTCTAGATAGCCAAGTCCCTGTTGCTTTCCCATCTTGCCCAAGGTCCAGGAAACCTTGTGTGACTAGTGGTCCCTGATCCATCTAGCTGGATACCACCATCTCCTGTCAGGCTCAGCTCTTTTCGGAAAAATGAGGGAATGTTGGACTAATGAAATCCTACTTTTAACCTTGAATAGGTAGGTGACTTTACAGATACATGAGTGTCCAAAAAGATGATGGATTGAAAGGACCCTGAGTGGCTCAGAGGATCTGAGACATAATGAATTCAGATCTCAGGAAGGGCACCAGCCAAGGCAAGGACGTCAGGAGACCTCAGCAGCAGTTCTGAGAATCTCCTTTCTAGGGGCAGCCTTTCTATCAGCTCCTCTCTAATACTCCAGCTGAGACAGGCCTGGGATCTGTGACCCTTTGCTGCAGTGCTGCAAAACTTGCACCTTTCTCCTTGAGCTACAAAATACAAAGAAACTATATAAGACTAATAATAACTTTGTGCATAGTAATTGGGCAAGTTCCAGACCAAAAAATACAAAAAGACAGAAAACCCATTTGCTATTTCTGAAGAACCAGAAGGAAAGCCGCTATGCTCACCTCTGTACCACCAATGTGAGCTGGGAGGGAAAAATGGGTGTTAGGAGCAAAAGGAGGGTATATGCCCTCTGCACCCAACCATAATGGTGGGCAAACCACCTAAGCCACTCCCCAGCCAGACCCTTGATCCATTCTACCCTCACAGCATATAAGGAATGAACTTGCCCTCCCTCCCACCCTCTGGGAGCAAGCAAGATAACTTGAGACTTGTTTTCACTCCCTCCTGAAGCTGGTACAGGAGCCCCAATAAAGCTTTGCCTGAATCTCTTGTCTGACCTCTAGCCAGTTTTTATTGACTAGGGAAGGCAAGACTCTTGGCCTTCCCTAATCAAGTTTCAAATTCCAGAAGCCAGACCAGTTGGCCCTGCTTGGGATAGTGGTCTATCCTTTAACCAGTCCCTCTCACATAGTAGATATAGTCATTGATTGCCCACCACTTTCTTTTCTTTTTTTTTTGGGGGGGAGGGGCAGGTTGAGGAGGGAGGGGGGCGGGCAGGCCACTTCTATTGGTTTTTCATTTATCTATTTTCATCCACCTTTGTTCTTTGGCCCATGTGGGCCTCCCATCGCAGCGGCCTCTGTTGTCACAGAGCACTGGCTCTGGTTGCATGTACTCCAGAGCTCTGGCTCGGTAGTTGGACACATCGGTCCAGCTGCTCTGTGGCACATGGGATCTTCCCAGGCCAGGGATCAAACCGGCACCCCTTGCACTGCAAGGTGATGTCCTTACCCACTGGACCACCAGGGAAGCCCCCCACCACTTTCTTTGGGAGCACTGTTTTCTAGGGGCAGCCAAGGCAAGGACGTCAGGAGACCTCAGCAGCAGTTCTGAGAATCTCCTTTCTAGGGCAGCCTTTCTATCAGCTCCTCTCTAATACTCCAGCTGAGACAGGCCTGGGATCTGTGACCCTTTGCTGCAGTGCTGCAAAACTTGCACCTTTCTCCTTGAGCTACAAAATACAAAGAAACTATATAAGACTAATAATAACTTTGTGCATAGTAATTGGGCAAGTTCCAGACCAAAAAATACAAAAAGACAGAAAACCCATTTGCTATTTCTGAAGAACCAGAAGGAAAGCCGCTATGCTCACCTCTGTACCACCAATGTGAGCTGGGAGGGAAAAATGGGTGTTAGGAGCAAAAGGAGGGTATATGCCCTCTGCACCCAACCATAATGGTGGGCAAACCACCTAAGCCACTCCCCAGCCAGACCCTTGATCCATTCTACCCTCACAGCATATAAGGAATGAACTTGCCCTCCCTCCCACCCTCTGGGAGCAAGCAGGATAACTTGAGACTTGTTTTCACTCCCTCCTGAAGCTGGTACAGGAGCCCCAATAAAGCTTTGCCTGAATCTCTTGTCTGACCTCTAGCCAGTTTTTATTGACTAGGGAAGGCAAGACTCTTGGCCTTCCCTAATCAAGTTTCAAATTCCAGAAGCCAGACCAGTTGGCCCTGCTTGGGATAGTGGTCTATCCTTTAACCAGTCCCTCTCACATAGTAGATATAGTCATTGATTGCCCACCACTTTCTTTTCTTTTTTTTTTGGGGGGGAGGGGCAGGTTGAGGAGGGAGGGGGGCGGGCAGGCCACTTCTATTGGTTTTTCATTTATCTATTTTCATCCACCTTTGTTCTTTGGCCCATGTGGGCCTCCCATCGCAGCGGCCTCTGTTGTCACAGAGCACTGGCTCTGGTTGCATGTACTCCAGAGCTCTGGCTCGGTAGTTGGACACATCGGTCCAGCTGCTCTGTGGCACATGGGATCTTCCCAGGCCAGGGATCAAACCGGCACCCCTTGCACTGCAAGGTGATGTCCTTACCCACTGGACCACCAGGGAAGCCCCCCACCACTTTCTTTGGGAGCATTCCTAGAGAAGGAGATTTGTCAAGAACTGGGAACCCATCACTGTGGTTGGTATCTGCCAACATGGGTGCTTGCCTCCTTACTCCAGACTGGTCAGCAGCAAGCCAGGCAAGGAAAAACTACTCCTGACGCTCTCTGAGGCAATCACTCTTTCATCTGGTAGAAAGTTTCTAAGATCAAAGGGGAAAAAAAAATCACCAACCTGTAATTTTCTGGTATTTATGATGCTATCTTCTTTTACATGCTTACCTAGCATTTTAAGTTCTGTTATTTAACAGGCTAGAAATTCATGAGGCCAAGTATTTATTGCAATACGCAAATTTTATGTACCTAAACTGGACAGCTGGGAATAGGTATTTTCTTAAAACATAGTGCAGCTCTCAAGGGAAAGCCTCTAAATCAGAAACCCCCAGGGATTTTTAACCAACGAAAAGGCTTCGAGGAAGGACTTGTCCCTGGAGGTGCTGTAGGATGTGGGCAGGGAAGGACCTCTTTCATTTCTGCATCCATGGACTGTTTAGTGAGCACTTACTCTGTGTCGGCATTGTGCTAGGCACCAGGGATGCCAAATAACCCAGGCAGATACAGTCTCTGGCCCTAGAGAGCTTATGGTGCACCGTTCAACTAGCAGTAACACTCCTCAGACTCCAATGGGGACGTTCTGGGTGTGTAGAATCATACAGCGAGGTGACCTCACCCAGGCAGGGAGGCTTTTCAAGAAGTGGCTGAGACTTGAGGAGAAAGGGTTGAGGCCAGGTGGAGGGTAGAGGAAGAGTGATCCAGACAGAAAGAACTGCATGTGCAGAAGCTCTGAGTCGGGGGGGCACATGCTGCATCCAAGGAGCTCTGTGTGTTTAGGGTGGCTGACGTGCTGACAGCATGAGGCAGTATGGCCAGTTGAGGCAGGAACCAGCTCAGGGACAGCTTGAGTTAGAATTTTAGCCTGGAAACGTGGGGTGGAGGAGGGTGGGGCTCACCAAAGGCTTTAAGCAGTGGGCTACCTTCTAGATGTTTTGAGAAGGACTGATGCCAGGCTGCCTTGGAGACCAGGCAGGAGCCTGGTAAAGAAACCTCATAAAGACTTAAAGGGACTTTTCCAGAAAGCTCTCCTAAGAGCTAGAGCTTTCCTCCCTGAGACATAGGAGAGGTTCTCTGAGAGCCAGGGCTGAGTGCTGGAGACCCTGGAGCAGGGTGGGGTGGCCAAGGCCACGGTAGGCCTGATGGAAGGGCTCAAGGAGCTCCTCACGGCCACTCTGAGACTCTGCCTGCTGACACAGGACAGACCAGCAGAACCTCAGGCCAGCCACTCTCTTTTTAAGTGTCTTCACAAGCCATGCTGCTGGCCTAGGGCTCCTGGCCTCTTCCCTTCAGAAAGAGAGGCGGCCAACACTGAGAGATGCATCAGGCCCGTGTTTGGAATCTGGTGTTGTTTGGAGACCAGGATGGGCACAGCCTCTTCTAGTATCCCTCCATCACTGTGTAGGGAGGGGCAGCAGCTCACCTTCCATCTTCTCCTCTGGAAAAAAAAAATCCTTCTTTTAGCCTGGTTATGAGTGTGCCACTCATTTAATATTTTTGAGAATATATGGGTAAAGTTCCATTACGGTTCATAGTATCACAGAATAGGACATGACTGAAGTGACTTAGCAGCAGCAAGAGCAGCAGCAAAGAGTCTGGGATGGACATGTACACGCTGCTGTATTTAGAATAGATAGCCAACAAGGACCTACTGTATAGCACAGGAACCTCTGCTTCATGTTATGTGGCAGCCTGGGTGGGAGGGGAGTCTGGGGGGAGAATGGATACACATACAGGTATGACTGAGTGTCTTTCCTGTTCATCTGAAACTATTACAACATTGTTAATCAGCTCTACCCCAATACAAAATAAAAAGTTTATAAGAAAGACATTTGAGGAGCATCAAATGACTCAGATAGAAATTTTGACTTCAAGGAACTTGTGATGATGTGTGAGAGTAAGAATACTGATTCAGCATCTGTTTACTGAGAACCTACCACATGTCAGACTCTGTGCTGAGTTCCTTACACATAGCAATGAATGACCACCCTTAAGGACCTCCCATGAAAACACGAAGTGTGTACCAACTGCTCAATGTGCTGTTATTTTAAAAGTCAGCACCTTGGGCATCCCCGGTAGCTCAGGGGTAAAGGGATGGGGTTGCTTATCCCCAGAAAGCTCTCCTAAGAGCTAGAGCTTTCCTCCCTGAGACATAGGAGAGGTTCTCTGAGAGCCAGGACTGAGTGCTGGAGACCCTGGAGCAGGGTGGGGTGGCCAAGGCCACGGTAGGCCTGATGGAAGGGCTCAAGGAGCTCCTCACGGCCACTCTGAGACTCTGCCTGCTGACACAGGACAGACCAGCAGAACCTCAGGCCAGCCACTCTCTTTTTAAGTGTCTTCACAAGCCATGCTGCTGGCCTAGGGCTCCTGGCCTCTTCCCTTCAGAAAGAGAGGCGGCCAACACTGAGAGATGCATCAGGCCCGTGTTTGGAATCTGGTGTTGTTTGGAGACCAGGATGGGCACAGCCTCTTCTAGTATCCCTCCATCACTGTGTAGGGAGGGGCAGCAGCTCACCTTCCATCTTCTCCTCTGGAAAAAAAAAATCCTTCTTTTAGCCTGGTTATGAGTGTGCCACTCATTTAATATTTTTGAGAATATATGGGTAAAGTTCCATTACGGTTCATAGTATCACAGAATAGGACATGACTGAAGTGACTTAGCAGCAGAAAGAGCAGCAGCAAAGAGTCTGGGATGGACATGTACACGCTGCTGTATTTAGAATAGATAGCCAACAAGGACCTACTGTATAGCACAGGAACCTCTGCTTCATGTTATGTGGCAGCCTGGGTGGGAGGGGAGTCTGGGGGGAGAATGGATACACATACAGGTATGACTGAGTGTCTTTCCTGTTCATCTGAAACTATTACAACATTGTTAATCAGCTCTACCCCAATACAAAATAAAAAGTTTATAAGAAAGACATTTGAGGGAGCATCAAATGACTCAGATAGAAATTTTGACTTCAAGGAACTTGTGATGATGTGTGAGAGTAAGAATACTGATTCAGCATCTGTTTACTGAGAACCTACCACATGTCAGACTCTGTGCTGAGTTCCTTACACATAGCAATGAATGACCACCCTTAAGGACCTCCCATGAAAACACGAAGTGTGTACCAACTGCTCAATGTGCTGTTATTTTAAAAGTCAGCACCTTGGGCATCCCCGGTAGCTCAGGGGTAAAGAGTTTGCTTGCCAGTGTAAGAGACACGGGTTTGATCCCTGATCTGGGAAGATCCCACAGGCTGCAGAGCAACTAAGCCTGTGAGCCACATCTATTGAGCCTGTGCTCTAGAGCCTCAGAGCCGCAACTACTGAGCCCATGTGCTCGGGAGCCCAAGTTCCACAGCAAGAGAAGTCACCATAATAATAAGCTGCTCACCTCAACTAGAAAGTGGCCCCCAGTCCCTGCAATGAGAGAAGAGCCTGTGGCAGCAGTGAAAAAACCCCGAATAGCCAAAATAAATAATAAAAATTCAAAACAAAACATAATTTTTTTTTTTTTTAAAGTCAGTACTTTGTTCCCTGGAGAGTGTGAGCTTTCGTTGCCAGATGAATACCCTGATGTGTGTTACAATACAAATCTATAATACAAAGCAGGGTGGAAGCTGAGCCTCCAACACTTTGGCCATCAAGTGCCAGGGCTTTCCAGGAAGCAGCAGACACCTGACAGGGGCAAGAACTTGGATCCCATCTTCTTGGCACCAGGAACTGAAGGGATGGTGACCCGGGAAGGCAGAGATGCTCAGTTCAGGGCAAGAGGTTGGAGGAAGGCAGTGTTTGAACAGACTTTACAGTGGAGGCAATACCTGGAGATGAGTTAGCTGGGCCATCTGGCTGGAGACTATCCCAGCAGAGGGAACAGTGTCCACCAATAGAGGACAGGCTAAAAAATTATGTGAACTGTTGTCCTATGATGAAATCCCACAGAATAACGGGGGATGACAACAGTTGTAGTGTCTTTCCTGTTCATCTGAAACTATTACAACATTGTTAATCAGCTCTACCCCAATACAAAATAAAAGTTTATAAGAAAGACACTTGAGTGAGCATCAAATGACTCAGATAGAAATTTTGACTTCAAGGAACTTGTGATGATGTGTGAGAGTAAGAATACTGATTCAGCATCTGTTTACTGAGAACCTACCACATGTCAGACTCTGTGCTGAGTTCCTTACACATAGCAATGAATGACCACCCTTAAGGACCTCCCATGAAAACACGAAGTGTGTACCAACTGCTCAATGTGCTGTTATTTTAAAAGTCAGCACCTTGGGCATCCCCGGTAGCTCAGGGGTAAAGAGTTTGCTTGCCAGTGTAAGAGACACGGGTTTGATCCCTGATCTGGGAAGATCCCACAGGCTGCAGAGCAACTAAGCCTGTGAGCCACATCTATTGAGCCTGTGCTCTAGAGCCTCAGAGCCGCAACTACTGAGCCCATGTGCTCGGGAGCCCAAGTTCCACAGCAAGAGAAGTCACCATAATAATAAGCTGCTCACCTCAACTAGAAAGTGGCCCCCAGTCCCTGCAATGAGAGAAGAGCCTGTGGCAGCAGTGAAAAAACCCCGAATAGCCAAAATAAATAATAAAAATTCAAAACAAAACATAATTTTTTTTTTTTTTAAAGTCAGTACTTTGTTCCCTGGAGAGTGTGAGCTTTCGTTGCCAGATGAATACCCTGATGTGTGTTACAATACAAATCTATAATACAAAGCAGGGTGGAAGCTGAGCCTCCAACACTTTGGCCATCAAGTGCCAGGGCTTTCCAGGAAGCAGCAGACACCTGACAGGGGCAAGAACTTGGGTCCCATCTTCTTGGCACCAGGAACTGAAGGGATGGTGACCCGGGAAGGCAGAGATGCTCAGTTCAGGGCAAGAGGTTGGAGGAAGGCAGTGTTTGAACAGACTTTACAGTGGAGGCAATACCTGGAGATGAGTTAGCTGGGCCATCTGGCTGGAGACTATCCCAGCAGAGGGAACAGTGTCCACCAATAGAGGACAGGCTAAAAAATTATGTGAACTGTTGTCCTATGATGAAATCCCACAGAATAATGAAAAGTCCGTCTCTAAATCTCCATACAAGTACAAGTGAGTGAGTGAACACTGGTTGCTCAGTCGTGTCTGACCCTTTGCAACCCCATGGACTGTAGCCTATCTGTATCAGGTATTTAACACATGTGTCTATGTAGATGTAGATAGATATGCAAATGTAGATATAAAGTTAAAGTGTTAGTTACTCAGTCATGTCCTCTGTCCATGGGATTGCCCAGGAAAGAATATTCCAGTGGGTAGCTATTTTGCTCTTCAGGGGATCTCCCTGACCCAGGGATAGAACCCAGGTCTCCTCTACTGCAGGCAGATTCTTTACCATCCGAGCCACCAGGGAAGTCCCAAGAATACTGGAATGGGTTGCCATTTTCTTCTCCAAGGGAATCTTCCTGACCCAGGGATCATCCTTGCACTGCAGGTAGATTCTTTACCACTGTGCCAAGGAAAGCACATCAAACTCATCGGATTGATTACCTCTAGAGGTGTGGAGAAGGGAGTGAGGGTGGAGGTGAAGACGCCTTAAGCTTTATTTTGTAGTGCTCCAGTTTTTCAAAGAAGGATATATGTACTATTTAGGGGGTTAGAAATCTATAATACAAAGAAAAAATTGAACAATGCTCTAGACAGACAGAGACAAAATCCATGGGATATACAGGATGAGAGAGAATACTGGCAGCAGAGAGGGATGGAGGGAACTTCATGACGGAGGTCACACCTGGTGAGGACAGGCAGATCTGACCTTGCAGAGGTGGCCTGAGCAGAGAGAAAGGCAAAGGGATAGGAAGATGGATTTGCATTGAGCTGCAGTTTGCCTTGGGGACGGGAGATCTCAGGAAGGCAGTGCCCATCTTCTTGGCACCAGGAACTGAAGGGATGGTGACCCGGGAAGGCAGAGATGCTCAGTTCAGGGCAAGAGGTTGGAGGAAGGCAGTGTTTGAACAGACTTTACAGTGGAGGCAATACCTGGAGATGAGTTAGCTGGGCCATCTGGCTGGAGACTATCCCAGCAGAGGGAACAGTGTCCACCAATAGAGGACAGGCTAAAAAATTATGTGAACTGTTGTCCTATGATGAAATCCCACAGAATAATGAAAAGTCCGTCTCTAAATCTCCATACAAGTACAAGTGAGTGAGTGAACACTGGTTGCTCAGTCGTGTCTGACCCTTTGCAACCCCATGGACTGTAGCCTATCTGTATCAGGTATTTAACACATGTGTCTATGTAGATGTAGATAGATATGCAAATGTAGATATAAAGTTAAAGTGTTAGTTACTCAGTCATGTCCTCTGTCCATGGGATTGCCCAGGAAAGAATATTCCAGTGGGTAGCTATTTTGCTCTTCAGGGGATCTCCCTGACCCAGGGATAGAACCCAGGTCTCCTCTACTGCAGGCAGATTCTTTACCATCCGAGCCACCAGGGAAGTCCCAAGAATACTGGAATGGGTTGCCATTTTCTTCTCCAAGGGAATCTTCCTGACCCAGGGATCATCCTTGCACTGCAGGTAGATTCTTTACCACTGTGCCAAGGAAAGCACATCAAACTCATCGGATTGATTACCTCTAGAGGTGTGGAGAAGGGAGTGAGGGTGGAGGTGAAGACGCCTTAAGCTTTATTTTGTAGTGCTCCAGTTTTTCAAAGAAGGATATATGTACTATTTAGGGGGTTAGAAATCTATAATACAAAGAAAAAATTGAACAATGCTCTAGATAGACAGAGACAAAATCCATGGGATATACAGGATGAGAGAGAATACTGGCAGCAGAGAGGGATGGAGGGAACTTCATGACGGAGGTCACACCTGGTGAGGACAGGCAGATCTGACCTTGCAGAGGTGGCCTGAGCAGAGAGAAAGGCAAAGGGATAGGAAGATGGATTTGCATTGAGCTGCAGTTTGCCTGGAGAGAGTGGGTGAAGGAGAAGATGGGGGGTCAGGACCTAGGGCCTAGTCATTGTGTGTGGACTTCAGGGACTCTGGAGCAACTGAGGGTCTCAACAGGGCTGGTAGCCACACGCAATGTGGGGGTCAGGAGGCAGGTTAGGAGACTGCTCCAGTGACCCAGGGGGCCCTGCGGGCAAGTATAAGACCCTGTCGGTGCGTATCCTGGGGTGCAGATGTAACCTTTGGTGAATCACAGTTCAAGCCTAAACCAATTACCTGGCTTCTTAGAAAGGTGCTCATCTCCAGCCCTAAACATTGTGGAGCAAAAAACAAACCAAGCAAACAAACAAAAATCAAAAGCTGAAACAAAACAGGCTTCAGGGTCTGTCTGCACATCAAGGCAAGCTCTGAAGGACAGCTTTACATTGATGCTCTCAAGGAAAGCCTCTGTTTCCTTGAGAAATTCTTTATTAATTTAAACACCATGGCTTTCTGCTAACACTAAGAAGAGATTATAATATTCCAGTGGGACTTCCTGTGCTTAACATGAAAATAAACCTGACAGAAGGATTACAAAACTAAACACAAAACATTACAAGAAACACTAATTACCTCCCATTCTTTCTTCTCCCTCACTAAAACAACTATTTAGACAAACAAAGACGTGGGGAGAAGGAGGGAGCAGAACTGAAGGGTGGCTGGCTCTGCTAATCCCTGCTGCTTTGATAAATCTGCAGGAGGATCTTTTGACATCTGAGAAGTGGGAGGCGTCTTTCAAGGAGCGCTTTGCATGGGGTGACCGCAGGTAATGCTGACTTACCTTTTGAATGAAACAGCTTCAAGCTGAACGTATAATTTGTCCTCTGTGAAGCTGCCTGGAGCCCTCCCCTCTCCTTCTCTGGCTGCAATAAACACCCAGTGCTCTGAGAACACCTGGGCAGAGGTGGCTGTCTGCAAACCCTAAGCTCATTCAGACCCCAGTCCACGGGGAAAATACATTTGGTGCCCACCCTGACTAGTCCAGTGCTTGTAAGAATATCCTGAAAGAGAAATTCACTTGGGAAGAAGGGAAACAGACCCAATTAGGAGGAAGAGAGAAAGCGTGGGAGGTCAAGGTGACTTTTGATGGTTGAAACATATTCTGGGATCTGTATAAAAATGTCCAGTTCACAGAAAGCCACCCCTATTTGGTCTGTGTCTGCGAAAAGCTTTCATCCCCAATATTTGCATTCTGGACTCTGGATTTTAATCCAATAGTTAACTGCCATCCTTCACTTCACCTTCCATCAGATTCTTCCCTTCAGCAGCCTTTGGAAAAGTCCTTTTGATGCAAGGATTCTTAAAACTCAGGAAGCTTTTGGTAAGAGCGTGGCATGAAATGAACACTATGTGGTTTCTGACCAATCAGCCTGGCAAGTGCCCACTCACGTGAGTTCTGTATGTAAATAATGATGAATTACTGGGTTCTGCAGTGTTACCCCTCCACCCCCACCCCATTGAACCTCTCTCTATGTGTGTGTGTGATGTGGTGGGAGCTCCCAATTCCATCATTGTCCCAGTTGGTTTTGCCTCAGCAGTCACTTTGCATCCTGCGCTGTCTGCTCATCTGATCAGTGCTGAGTGGCTTCTGGGTCTAAGCAGTGCGTGTTTTTTTCTTACTTAATGTTACAACCTAAATCCTATGAATCCTGGAAGCATGACTCTGTCAGTTCAGCCTCTACCGGTGTGTACCTGAAATGCCTTCTTCTTAGAGTTGCGTGTTAAGGTCACATGGGCTTTCTGGTGGAAAGAGGACAGTTTCCAGTTTGAGTGTTACCTGAAGCTGTTTCCTCATTTTCATAAAGGCCTTTCTTTCATTTTAGTTTTTGGCCACCTCAGCAGTTTCCCACCATGGTTACAGTGACTTGCTGCTTTGCTTGAGCATTTTATGTTGACCTACTTAGCTATTAAACAAATATTTCTCAAATATGTATTCATCTCATTAGGTAAACAACCTGAAAACCTAAAACAAAATGTGTGTGTTTAAACTTTTCACCACCAAACAACAATAAAAATAATATCTCTGGAAGAATTATATCTAAAAAAAAGGTTTGAAGGGAATAGGGAAATAAGCAAGAAAATAAAAGAGATTTGGATCACCATAATTGGATTAGTTGAGATTCCATGTAGAAACGGAGGACCTGTTTGCTAATGACTTCATAGTATATTCCTATCCTGTTTGTTTTAAAATGAATGTGGGTCTCCGTTGGCTCCTCATAGTGTCTTGTGAGCATACTGGATGAGTATAGTAAGACTTAAGGGCAGCAAATAAGAATTAAAACTCCGCAAGGAGAGGACAGCCCCGAAGGGTCCTCAAGCTCTGAGATTTGAAGGAAGTAGGTGGACTGTTAGTTACTCTACATGATGCAGGTGTCCTGCCTCACATGTGTATAGACCAGCACTGAGATAACTTACAGAAGGAAGTCATGCTGTAGGCTGCTTTGTACATTCTGCCACCAGTTCACATATTGAAGCCCTAAAGCCCAACTGGACTGTGCTTGGAAACAGAGCCTGAAAAGAGGTGATTGAGGTTAGGTCCTATGGGTGGGATCCTAATTCAATATGACTGATGTTATAGGAGAAGGAGATATTAGGGCTGTCCTTGCACAAAGAAAGGCCAGGTGAGGACATGGCCAGAAGGCAGCCATCTGCAAACCAGGAGAAACCACACCTGCCAGCACTTTAATCTTGGACTTCCAGCCTCCAGAACCATGAGCAAATAGATTTCTGTTGTTTAAACCACCTGTTTGTGGTATTTGGTCAGGGTAGCTGTAACACATTGCTGAACAATTTCCTTCCATCTTAGAGACAACAAAAAGGGCAGGGTTGTTGGGAAACTGTAGTTTATCCCATCTTCTAAAGGGAGGAAAAATTAGATGTTGCCATTTCTTTCATTTTAGTTTTTGGCCACCTCAGCAGTTTCCCACCATGGTTACAGTGACTTGCTGCTTTGCTTGAGCATTTTATGTTGACCTACTTAGCTATTAAACAAATATTTCTCAAATATGTATTCATCTCATTAGGTAAACAACCTGAAAACCTAAAACAAAATGTGTGTGTTTAAACTTTTCACCACCAAACAACAATAAAAATAATATCTCTGGAAGAATTATATCTAAAAAAAAGGTTTGAAGGGAATAGGGAAATAAGCAAGAAAATAAAAGAGATTTGGATCACCATAATTGGATTAGTTGAGATTCCATGTAGAAACTGAGGACCTGTTTGCTAATGACTTCATAGTATATTCCTATCCTGTTTGTTTTAAAATGAATGTGGGTCTCCGTTGGCTCCTCATAGTGTCTTGTGAGCATACTGGATGAGTATAGTAAGACTTAAGGGCAGCAAATAAGAATTAAAACTCCGCAAGGAGAGGACAGCCCCGAAGGGTCCTCAAGCTCTGAGATTTGAAGGAAGTAGGTGGACTGTTAGTTACTCTACATGATGCAGGTGTCCTGCCTCACATGTGTATAGACCAGCACTGAGATAACTTACAGAAGGAAGTCATGCTGTAGGCTGCTTTGTACATTCTGCCACCAGTTCACATATTGAAGCCCTAAAGCCCAACTGGACTGTGCTTGGAAACAGAGCCTGAAAAGAGGTGATTGAGGTTAGGTCCTATGGGTGGGATCCTAATTCAATATGACTGATGTTATAGGAGAAGGAGATATTAGGGCTGTCCTTGCACAAAGAAAGGCCAGGTGAGGACATGGCCAGAAGGCAGCCATCTGCAAACCAGGAGAAACCACACCTGCCAGCACTTTAATCTTGGACTTCCAGCCTCCAGAACCATGAGCAAATAGATTTCTGTTGTTTAAACCACCTGTTTGTGGTATTTGGTCAGGGTAGCTGTAACACATTGCTGAACAATTTCCTTCCATCTTAGAGACAACAAAAAGGGCAGGGTTGTTGGGAAACTGTAGTTTATCCCATCTTCTAAAGGGAGGAAAAATTAGATGTTGCCATTTTCTATTATCCAGAGCTACCCAAGGATCTAATGACCTATCTATAGAGGTAGTGAGCTCTTTGTTCCTGAAAGTAGGTATCTCCTTGGAGCAGCCTTGTAACTGAACTCTTAGCATCAACGAAGGGATTCTTAGTGAGGAAAGTATATTCTCCCCCAGGTGTTGTTTGGAAATGTGGAAGAGTAGCCAAATAGATAGAACATGTCCAGATAACCAAGTTTATTTTAAGTTCTACTCCAATGCAGCAAGGTCAAAGGTCTATGACTTCTCTTTTTTAAGAGATATACTGACTTATAACCAAGAACACAGAACTCCAGGTGGAGTCACTCAGAGGCCGTGACACATAATGACTTCATCTCTGGTCATTTAAAGCAATGCCCTCAGACTTGTTAGATGAAGAAATGATTCCTCTAGTGTTTGTTAAAAAGACAGGTTCTCTGGTCCCACCCCAGGCTGCTAGAGTCAGACTCTTCAAGGGAAGGCTTAAAAAGTTCTGTGCCAGGCTTGCCTGGTGGTCCAGTGGGTAAACAGTCTGTCTTGCAGTACAAGGGGCACCAGTTTGATCCATGACCCAGGAAGATTCCACGTGCAGTGGAGCAGTGGACCGGTGTGTCCAATTAAAAGCCAGTGCTCTGGAGCACATGAGCCCAGAGCTGGTACTCTGCAGTGAGAGAGGCCACTGCAATGGGAGGCCCACACATGCCAAAGAATAAAAAGATCGATGAAAATAAATATGGAGAACCCGACTGTGCTTGGAAACAGAGCCTGAAAAGAGGTGATTGAGGTTAGGTCCTATGGGTGGGATCCTAATTCAATATGACTGATGTTATAGGAGAAGGAGATATTAGGGCTGTCCTTGCACAAAGAAAGGCCAGGTGAGGACATGGCCAGAAGGCAGCCATCTGCAAACCAGGAGAAACCACACCTGCCAGCACTTTAATCTTGGACTTCCAGCCTCCAGAACCATGAGCAAATAGATTTCTGTTGTTTAAACCACCTGTTTGTGGTATTTGGTCAGGGTAGCTGTAACACATTGCTGAACAATTTCCTTCCATCTTAGAGACAACAAAAAGGGCAGGGTTGTTGGGAAACTGTAGTTTATCCCATCTTCTAAAGGGAGGAAAAATTAGATGTTGCCATTTTCTATTATCCAGAGCTACCCAAGGATCTAATGACCTATCTATAGAGGTAGTGAGCTCTTTGTTCCTGAAAGTAGGTATCTCCTTGGAGCAGCCTTGTAACTGAACTCTTAGCATCAACGAAGGGATTCTTAGTGAGGAAAGTATATTCTCCCCCAGGTGTTGTTTGGAAATGTGGAAGAGTAGCCAAATAGATAGAACATGTCCAGATAACCAAGTTTATTTTAAGTTCTACTCCAATGCAGCAAGGTCAAAGGTCTATGACTTCTCTTTTTTAAGAGATATACTGACTTATAACCAAGAACACAGAACTCCAGGTGGAGTCACTCAGAGGCCGTGACACATAATGACTTCATCTCTGGTCATTTAAAGCAATGCCCTCAGACTTGTTAGATGAAGAAATGATTCCTCTAGTGTTTGTTAAAAAGACTGGTTCTCTGGTCCCACCCCAGGCTGCTAGAGTCAGACTCTTCAAGGGAAGGCTTAAAAAGTTCTGTGCCAGGCTTGCCTGGTGGTCCAGTGGGTAAACAGTCTGTCTTGCAGTACAAGGGGCACCAGTTTGATCCATGACCCAGGAAGATTCCACGTGCAGTGGAGCAGTGGACCGGTGTGTCCAATTAAAAGCCAGTGCTCTGGAGCACATGAGCCCAGAGCTGGTACTCTGCAGTGAGAGAGGCCACTGCAATGGGAGGCCCACACATGCCAAAGAATAAAAAGATCGATGAAAATAAATATAAATAAAGAGGTGTGATGGGTAAACAGAAAAGAAAAACAAAGTTTTGTGTCACTTTCTAAATCCTGGTTGCATTCTGGAATTACCCAGGGAACTCAGTACAGTCTGATGTTTGGGTCCTACCCCCTGGTACTGAGGGCTGCATTTCTTACAGCTCTCTGTGGGATGCTGCTCAGTGCCAGGGCTGAGAGCCACAGCTCTGCATCAGAGCCCCAGGTGATTCCTTACTCTGAATCCTATTGGGCACCATGCATTGAAGAGCTGAGCTCAGTGGTGGTCTGATTGGTGTCTGGCAGGTGTGAGAGGGGTGTAAGATTAGGAGAATGCATCTCTCCTGAAGGATCAGGAATATTTGGGCCTGAGTTTTATTGTAATAGGAATCTGAAGTCATTTCTATGGCTTTGCTAGGATTGATTAAAGTGATGACCAATGTTACACTTAAGTTGGGTGGCCAGAATAGAATGTGGGGTGAGGAGAACTAAGATCTTGCAAACTATGTGGCATAACCAAAAAACAAGAAAAAGTAAGAGAGAGAGAAAGATAAAGAGACCCAGAAGGCAACGACATGTCAAAAAACTCATACATCACGATCAAGTTGGGTTCATCCCAGGCATGCAAGGCTTCTTCAACATCCGCAAATCAATCAACGTGATACACCATATCAACAAGTTGAAAGACAAAAATCACATGATCATCTCAATAGATGCAGAAAAAGCCTTCGACAAAGTACAACATCCATTTATGATCAAAACTCTTCAGAAAATGGGCATAGAAGGAACCTATCTCAACATAATAAAAGCCATCTATGAGAAACCTACAGCGAACATTATTGTTAATGGTGAAAACTGAAAGCATTCCCTCTAAGATCAGGAACAAGGCACCTAGGTTTGGTCCAGTGGGTAAACAGTCTGTCTTGCAGTACAAGGGGCACCAGTTTGATCCATGACCCAGGAAGATTCCACGTGCAGTGGAGCAGTGGACCGGTGTGTCCAATTAAAAGCCAGTGCTCTGGAGCACATGAGCCCAGAGCTGGTACTCTGCAGTGAGAGAGGCCACTGCAATGGGAGGCCCACACATGCCAAAGAATAAAAAGATCGATGAAAATAAATATAAATAAAGAGGTGTGATGGGTAAACAGAAAAGAAAAACAAAGTTTTGTGTCACTTTCTAAATCCTGGTTGCATTCTGGAATTACCCAGGGAACTCAGTACAGTCTGATGTTTGGGTCCTACCCCCTGGTACTGAGGGCTGCATTTCTTACAGCTCTCTGTGGGATGCTGCTCAGTGCCAGGGCTGAGAGCCACAGCTCTGCATCAGAGCCCCAGGTGATTCCTTACTCTGAATCCTATTGGGCACCATGCATTGAAGAGCTGAGCTCAGTGGTGGTCTGATTGGTGTCTGGCAGGTGTGAGAGGGGTGTAAGATTAGGAGAATGCATCTCTCCTGAAGGATCAGGAATATTTGGGCCTGAGTTTTATTGTAATAGGAATCTGAAGTCATTTCTATGGCTTTGCTAGGATTGATTAAAGTGATGACCAATGTTACACTTAAGTTGGGTGGCCAGAATAGAATGTGGGGTGAGGAGAACTAAGATCTTGCAAACTATGTGGCATAACCAAAAAACAAGAAAAAGTAAGAGAGAGAGAGAAAGATAAAGAGACCCAGAAGGCAACGACATGTCAAAAAACTCATACATCACGATCAAGTTGGGTTCATCCCAGGCATGCAAGGCTTCTTCAACATCCGCAAATCAATCAACGTGATACACCATATCAACAAGTTGAAAGACAAAAATCACATGATCATCTCAATAGATGCAGAAAAAGCCTTCGACAAAGTACAACATCCATTTATGATCAAAACTCTTCAGAAAATGGGCATAGAAGGAACCTATCTCAACATAATAAAAGCCATCTATGAGAAACCTACAGCGAACATTATTGTTAATGGTGAAAAACTGAAAGCATTCCCTCTAAGATCAGGAACAAGACAGGGGTGCCCACTTTCACCACTGCTATTCAACATAGTCCTGGAAGTCCTAGCAACAGCAATAAGACAAGAGAAAGAAATCAAAGGAATCCAGATTGGAAAGGAAGAAGTCAAGCTCTCTCTTTTTGCAGACGACATGATATTATACATAGAAAATCCTCAAAGACACGGTTACAAAGCTACTAGAACTAATCAATGAATTCAGCAAAGTTGCAGGATATAAAGTCAACACACAGAAGTCACTGGCATTCCTATACACAAACAATGAAAAATCAGAAAATGAAACCAAAGAGGCAATCCCCTTCACCATTGCAACCAAAAGAATCAAATATCTAGGAATAAACCTACCCAAAGAAACAAAAGAATTGTACACAGAAAATTACAAGACACTCATGAGAGACATTAAAGAAGACTTGAACAGATGGAGAGATATTCCATGTTCCTGGATTGGAAGAATCAATATTGTGAAAATGACCATACTTCCAAATATCATCTACAGATTCAATGCAATACCTATTCAACTACCACTGACATTTTTCACAGAACTAGACCAAATAATAACACAGTTCATATGGAAACACAGAAGACCTCGAATAGCCAAAGCAATCCTGAGGAAGAAAAATGGAGTTGGAGGGATCAGCCTCCCTAACTTCAGACTCTACTACAAAGCAACAGTCATCAAGACAGTATGGTACTGGCACAAAAACAGAACTATAGATCAATGGAACAAGATTGAGAACCCAGAGATCAACCCACGCACCTATGGGTACCTTATTTTTGATAAAGGAGGAGAAACTATAAAATGGGACAAAGACAGCCTCTTTAACAAGTGGTGCTGGGAGAATTGGACAGCTACATGCAAAAAAATGAAATTGGAACATTCCCTGACGCCATACACTAAGATCAACTCAAAATGGATTAAAGACCTCAATGTAAGACCAGAAACCATCAAACTCTTAGAGGAGAATATAGGCAAAACCCTCAAGGACATCAATCAAAGCAAGATCTTCTCTGACCCACCAACTAAAATAGCAGAACTGAAAAGAAAAATGAACATATGGGACCTCATGAAACTTAAAAGCTTTTGTACAACAAAAGAAATTACAAAAAAGTTCAACAGACACCCCACAGAGTGGGAGAAAATCATAGCAAATGAAACAACAGACAAAGAATTCATCTCCAAAATCTACAAGCAACTCAGACAACTCAGCACAGGGAAAATGAGCAGCCCAATCAAAAAATGGGAAAAAGATCTAAAGAGACGCCTCTCCAAAGAGGACATACAAATGGTCCAAAAATACATGAAACGATGCTCAACCTCACTTATTATCAGAGAAATGCAAATTAAAACCACAATGAGATACCACCTCACACCTGTCAGAATGGCCATCATCAACAAATCGACAGACAACAAATGCTGGAGAGGGTGTGGAGAAAAGGGAACCCTCTTGCATTGCTGGTGGGAATGTAAATTAAATAAAAATATGGAAATCAAAGAGGCAATCCCCTTCACCATTGCAACCAAAAGAATCAAATATCTAGGAATAAACCTACCCAAAGAAACAAAAGAATTGTACACAGAAAATTACAAGACACTCATGAGAGACATTAAAGAAGACTTGAACAGATGGAGAGATATTCCATGTTCCTGGATTGGAAGAATCAATATTGTGAAAATGACCATACTTCCAAATATCATCTACAGATTCAATGCAATACCTATTCAACTACCACTGACATTTTTCACAGAACTAGACCAAATAATAACACAGTTCATATGGAAACACAGAAGACCTCGAATAGCCAAAGCAATCCTGAGGAAGAAAAATGGAGTTGGAGGGATCAGCCTCCCTAACTTCAGACTCTACTACAAAGCAACAGTCATCAAGACAGTATGGTACTGGCACAAAAACAGAACTATAGATCAATGGAACAAGATTGAGAACCCAGAGATCAACCCACGCACCTATGGGTACCTTATTTTTGATAAAGGAGGAGAAACTATAAAATGGGACAAAGACAGCCTCTTTAACAAGTGGTGCTGGGAGAATTGGACAGCTACATGCAAAAAAATGAAATTGGAACATTCCCTGACGCCATACACTAAGATCAACTCAAAATGGATTAAAGACCTCAATGTAAGACCAGAAACCATCAAACTCTTAGAGGAGAATATAGGCAAAACCCTCAAGGACATCAATCAAAGCAAGATCTTCTCTGACCCACCAACTAAAATAGCAGAACTGAAAAGAAAAATGAACATATGGGACCTCATGAAACTTAAAAGCTTTTGTACAACAAAAGAAATTACAAAAAAGTTCAACAGACACCCCACAGAGTGGGAGAAAATCATAGCAAATGAAACAACAGACAAAGAATTCATCTCCAAAATCTACAAGCAACTCAGACAACTCAGCACAGGGAAAATGAGCAGCCCAATCAAAAAATGGGAAAAAGATCTAAAGAGACGCCTCTCCAAAGAGGACATACAAATGGTCCAAAAATACATGAAACGATGCTCAACCTCACTTATTATCAGAGAAATGCAAATTAAAACCACAATGAGATACCACCTCACACCTGTCAGAATGGCCATCATCAACAAATCGACAGACAACAAATGCTGGAGAGGGTGTGGAGAAAAGGGAACCCTCTTGCATTGCTGGTGGGAATGTAAATTAATACAACCTCTATGGAAGACAATATGGAGATTCCTTAAAAAACTAAAAATAGAAGCACCCTATGACCCAGCAATCCCACTATTAGGCCTATATCCTGATGAAATCAAAACTGAAAGAGGCACCTGTACCCCAGTGTTCATTGCAGCTCTCTATACAATAGCCAGAACATGGAAGCAACCTAGATGTCCATCGACAAATGAATGGATCCAGAAGCTCTGGTACATATATACAATGGAATACTACTCAGCTGTTAAAAGAAATGCAGAAGACTCAGTCCTAATGAGGTGGCTGGCTCTAGAACCTATCATAAAAAATGAAGTAAGTCAAAAAGAGAAAGACAAGTATAGTATACTAACTCATATATATGGGATCTAGTAAGATGGTCATGATAACACACACAGTGAACTCATGAAAAAACAGAGAATAGACATAAAGACATTGTGGAGACCGAACAATGGGAGGGAGTAACATGGGAACCTATACTGTCATGTGTAGAAAAGATAGCTATTGTCATTGTGCTAGGGGGAAAAAGAGTACCTACAACCACTTGGAGCAATGGTCTGGAGGGATGGGGGGACCTGGGTGGGGAGGGTCAAGGGATATGCAGCTGATTGATCTGGGAACATACATGTACAAAATAAAAAAAAAAAGAGACCCAGAAGGGATTTCATCATGAACTGCAAACTTGGCGATGTAGCAGTAGAAAGTATTCAAAATGAAGTAGAGAGAAAAAGGATTGGAAAAAGAAAAAAAAGAACAGCATATTGAGTTGTGGGTCAAAAGCAAGTGGCCTGGTTGATATATGTGGAATTAGAATCCCAGAAAAGGAAAAAAAAAAGGTTGAGGAGGCTATAAAAATAGTTGAAGAATTAAAGAACAAAAATATTGGGAAAATGAGCAGCCCAATCAAAAAATGGGAAAAAGATCTAAAGAGACGCCTCTCCAAAGAGGACATACAAATGGTCCAAAAGCACATGAAACGATGCTCAACCTCACTTATTATCAGAGAAATGCAAATTAAAACCACAATGAGATACCACCTCACACCTGTCAGAATGGCCATCATCAACAAATCGACAGACAACAAATGCTGGAGAGGGTGTGGAGAAAAGGGAACCCTCTTGCATTGCTGGTGGGAATGTAAATTAATACAACCTCTATGGAAGACAATATGGAGATTCCTTAAAAAACTAAAAATAGAAGCACCCTATGACCCAGCAATCCCACTATTAGGCCTATATCCTGATGAAATCAAAACTGAAAGAGGCACCTGTACCCCAGTGTTCATTGCAGCTCTCTATACAATAGCCAGAACATGGAAGCAACCTAGATGTCCATCGACAAATGAATGGATCCAGAAGCTCTGGTACATATATACAATGGAATACTACTCAGCTGTTAAAAGAAATGCAGAAGACTCAGTCCTAATGAGGTGGCTGGCTCTAGAACCTATCATAAAAAGTGAAGTAAGTCAAAAAGAGAAAGACAAGTATAGTATACTAACTCATATATATGGGATCTAGTAAGATGGTCATGATAACACACACAGTGAACTCATGAAAAAACAGAGAATAGACATAAAGACATTGTGGAGACCGAACAATGGGAGGGAGTAACATGGGAACCTATACTGTCATGTGTAGAAAAGATAGCTATTGTCATTGTGCTAGGGGAATAAGAGTACCTACAACCACTTGGAGCAATGGTCTGGAGGGATGGGGGGGGGACCTGGGTGGGGGGAGGGTCAAGGGATATGCATCTGATTGATCTGGGAACATACATGTACAAAAATAAAAAAAAAAAAAGAGACCCAGAAGGGATTTCATCATGAACTGCAAACTTGGCGATGTAGCAGTAGAAAGTATTCAAAATGAAGTAGAGAGAAAAAGGATTGGAAAAAGAAAAAAAAGAACAGCATATTGAGTTGTGGGTCAAAAGCAAGTGGCCTGGTTGATATATGTGGAATTAGAATCCCAGAAAAGGAAAAAAAAAAGGTTGAGGAGGCTATAAAAATAGTTGAAGAATTAAAGAACAAAAATATTTCCAAATCTAATAAAATATATAAACCTGCAATTCAAGATGTTTTCATGCAGAGCTTGTATGGTGCAAAGATGGAGATTTTGGACTTGGGAATTGTCCAATTCAGGTTCCCACCATGTTTGCAATGTCCTGTCTGTGTGACTGAGATGTTTTACTTAAGTTATCTAAGCTTTAGTTTCCTTATTGCAAAGCAGAGATAAAAACTGCACAGAAATACTCATTGCTTTATGGTTCATAATATAAAAATACTGGTAACAACTTAAGTGTCTATAAGGCATGACTAAATTAACTGTGGTATAGCTATAGTATGGAATATTACACTGATGTCTAAAAGAGAGATGTCTATATGAACTGATATGGAAAGGTTTCCAAGAATACTGCTGCATGAAAAACCAGGTCATATGGTGTGATTTCATTTAGATATTCAAAACTCTTGTACAGATAGACATGGATCTGTATCATCTGTAATAAATAAAGATCTGTACGAAGAGGACTGGAAGGGTGCTCATCAAATTGCCTCTGAAAGAGAATGAGTCACCAGAGAAGACAAAAAATCTCTTTCATATTTATATCTTTAAGTCACTGTAGTGTTTTAATTTCTTTACAATGACTGTGAAATGATTTTTGAAAGATGGAACATGCAATATGATTTGTGGCATTTGCCCCAGGCTGCCCATGCTGATGGAGGATGGGTGAGATGCTTGAAGACCGTGTGAACTGGCGACAGTGTCAAGGTAAAGAAATCACTCCCCTTCTGAAAAATCCTTCGGTGTCTCTGCTATCTAGGGAATCAAGCTCAATCCTTGAGCAGAGCTCATAGGAGATCCTATGATCTGGCCCTACCTGATTTCCCACCACACACATCTGAGAGTTCTTCTCCCTCTTGCACCCTGGTCAACTACTGCTCCTTCTTCTGTGCTTGGATTGCTTAGTACATTCATTAGTTCTCTTCTCTATCCCTCCCTCCCCTGGAAGATTAATTAATTAATTAATTATCCCTACACTAACCGTTACCTCTACATACCTCCACATTAGCATTCATTAAAATGTAGTGCTGCTGTGTAATCATGTATGGATTTAGGGGACAGTGGTTTGTAAAATTCATTTCTAAAGTCTCAATGCCTCATGCAGGGTCTGGTCTATGACAAGTGCTGAATAAATAAATAATTAATATTTATTTATTTATTTATTTATTTTTGGCTATGCTGGGTCTTTGATGTGGTATGCGGGTTGTTAATTTTGAGGGCATTTTCTAGTTGTGGTGTGCAGGCTTCTCTTGTTATAGAGCACAGGCTCTAGAGAGTGAGGGTTTCAGTAATTGTGGCACATGGGCTTAGTTGCCCCAGGGTATGTTGAATCTTAGTTCCTCTGCCAGGGATCAAACTTGCACCCCCTGCACTAGATCAAACCTGTATCCCTACATTGGAAGGTGGGTTCTAAGCCACTGGACCACCAGGAACATCCCATGCAATCCATCTATTGTGTGAATGAGTGAATGAACAAGTAGACAGAGACTCCAACTCTATGTACATTTATTAGAAATGACATTCATAATGGAAGTCTTATTGTACCAGAAGTATAGAGAAACAACTTTTTAGCTGTTTTGATTTTATCTCTGAGAATAAAGAAAGTAACTAGCAGAATTTTTGGTCTGGATTCAATACTGACATGAAAGTTGTGTTAGTTTGCTAGCCACCATAACTCTCTTTCATATTTATATCTTTAAGTCACTTAGTGTTTTAATTTCTTTACAATGTGAAATGATTTTTGAAAGATGGAACATGCAATATGATTTGTGGCATTTGCCCCAGGCTGCCCATGCTGATGGAGGATGGGTGAGATGCTTGAAGACCGTGTGAACTGGCGACAGTGTCAAGGTAAAGAAATCACTCCCCTTCTGAAAAATCCTTCGGTGTCTCTGCTATCTAGGGAATCAAGCTCAATCCTTGAGCAGAGCTCATAGGAGATCCTATGATCTGGCCCTACCTGATTTCCCACCACACACATCTGAGAGTTCTTCTCCCTCTTGCACCCTGGTCAACTACTGCTCCTTCTTCTGTGCTTGGATTGCTTAGTACATTCATTAGTTCTCTTCTCTATCCCTCCCTCCCCTGGAAGATTAATTAATTAATTAATTATCCCTACACTAACTGTTACCTCTACATACCTCCACATTAGCATTCATTAAAATGTAGTGCTGCTGTGTAATCATGTATGGATTTAGGGGACAGTGGTTTGTAAAATTCATTTCTAAAGTCTCAATGCCTCATGCAGGGTCTGGTCTATGACAAGTGCTGAATAAATAAATAATTAATATTTATTTATTTATTTATTTATTTTTGGCTATGCTGGGTCTTTGATGTGGTATGCGGGTTGTTAATTTTGAGGGCATTTTCTAGTTGTGGTGTGCAGGCTTCTCTTGTTATAGAGCACAGGCTCTAGAGAGTGAGGGTTTCAGTAATTGTGGCACATGGGCTTAGTTGCCCCAGGGTATGTTGAATCTTAGTTCCTCTGCCAGGGATCAAACTTGCACCCCCTGCACTAGATCAAACCTGTATCCCTACATTGGAAGGTGGGTTCTAAGCCACTGGACCACCAGGAACATCCCATGCAATCCATCTATTGTGTGAATGAGTGAATGAACAAGTAGACAGAGACTCCAACTCTATGTACATTTATTAGAAATGACATTCATAATGGAAGTCTTATTGTACCAGAAGTATAGAGAAACAGCTTTTTAGCTGTTTTGATTTTATCTCTGAGAATAAAGAAAGTAACTAGCAGAATTTTTGGTCTGGATTCAATACTGACATGAAAGTTGTGTTAGTTTGCTAGGGCCACCATAACTAAGTACCACAGACTGTGTGGCTTAAGTCCTGGCTAAAGCTGTCAGCAGATTCTGTTTCTTCTGAAACCCCTCACCTTGGCCTGCATGGCCACCTTCTCACTGTGTCGTCACACAGTTTATTTATTTTTTTTTGGCCACTTCTATTGGTCTTCATTTATTTATTTTAGTCCATCTTTGTTCTTTGGCCTGTGTAGGCCTCCCATCGCAGTGGCCTCTCTCATTGCAGAGCACCAGCTCTGGGCACATGCGCTCCAGAGCTCCGGCTAGTTGGACACATTGGTTCAGCCGCTTCATGGCATGTGGGGTCTTCCCAGGCCAGGGATCGAACTGGTGCCTTGCACTGCAAGGCAGCATCCTTATCCATTGGACCATCAGGGAAGGCCCCTCACACAGATTTTTCCCTGTGCACATGCAGTCCTGGGATCTTTTTGTGTGTCCAAATTTCCTCTTCTTATAAGGACACGAATCAGATTGGATTAGGGCCGACCCTGATAATCTCATTTTAGCCAACACTTCTTTAAAGGCCTTATCTCCAAATGCAGTCAAATTCTGAGGAATTGGGGATTAGGACTTCCATGCATGAATTTTGAGGGGTCACAGTTCAGTCCGTGGGCTTACCAGGTGGCACTAGTGGTAAAGAACCTACCTGCCAATACAGGAGACATAAGATGCAGGCTCCATTCCTTGGGTTGGGAAGTTTTTCCCTGGAGAGAGCATGGGCCTGAATTGTGGCACATGGGCTTAGTTGCCCCAGGGTATGTTGAATCTTAGTTCCTCTGCCAGGGATCAAACTTGCACCCCCTGCACTAGATCAAACCTGTATCCCTACATTGGAAGGTGGGTTCTAAGCCACTGGACCACCAGGAACATCCCATGCAATCCATCTATTGTGTGAATGAGTGAATGAACAAGTAGACAGAGACTCCAACTCTATGTACATTTATTAGAAATGACATTCATAATGGAAGTCTTATTGTACCAGAAGTATAGAGAAACAACTTTTTAGCTGTTTTGATTTTATCTCTGAGAATAAAGAAAGTAACTAGCAGAATTTTTGGTCTGGATTCAATACTGACATGAAAGTTGTGTTAGTTTGCTAGGGCCACCATAACTAAGTACCACAGACTGGGTGGCTTAAGTCCTGGCTAAAGCTGTCAGCAGATTCTGTTTCTTCTGAAACCCCTCACCTTGGCCTGCATGGCCACCTTCTCACTGTGTCGTCACACAGTTTATTTATTTTTTTTTGGCCACTTCTATTGGTCTTCATTTATTTATTTTAGTCCATCTTTGTTCTTTGGCCTGTGTAGGCCTCCCATCGCAGTGGCCTCTCTCATTGCAGAGCACCAGCTCTGGGCACATGCGCTCCAGAGCTCCGGCTAGTTGGACACATTGGTTCAGCCGCTTCATGGCATGTGGGGTCTTCCCAGGCCAGGGATCGAACTGGTGCCCCTTGCACTGCAAGGCAGCATCCTTATCCATTGGACCATCAGGGAAGGCCCCTCACACAGATTTTTCCCTGTGCACATGCAGTCCTGGGATCTTTTTGTGTGTCCAAATTTCCTCTTCTTATAAGGACACGAATCAGATTGGATTAGGGCCGACCCTGATAATCTCATTTTAGCCAACACTTCTTTAAAGGCCTTATCTCCAAATGCAGTCAAATTCTGAGGAATTGGGGATTAGGACTTCCATGCATGAATTTTGAGGGGTCACAGTTCAGTCCGTGGGCTTACCAGGTGGCACTAGTGGTAAAGAACCTACCTGCCAATACAGGAGACATAAGATGCAGGCTCCATTCCTGGGTTGGGAAGTTTCCCTGGAGGAGAGCATGGCAACCCACTTCAATATTCTTGCCTAGAGAATCCCATGGACAGAGGAGCCTGGTGGGCTACAGTCTCTAGGGTTGCATAGTCGGACACGACTGAAGTGACTTAGCATCCGGCACAATTCACTCCATACGGAAGTAATGAAAACCTCAGGAGAGAAAGGTCATGTCATTTTGAAGTTGGTAATTTTAACAGACAGTATCACAGGTGTTAAGTGGGTAAACCTATAAGAAGACATATTTAAGACAATTCAAATAAAATCACACGGCTAGAAACTTATGCAGGAAAATACTGTTCAACAATTTCATAGACTGAAATGTAACGTAGTGAGACCACCATCATCTTTTGTATTCAAGAGAATGTTTTTCACATTGAATGGGAATTATGCTCAATGACCTCCCAAGCCTCTTCCAAATCTCAGGTTTTTAATTCTACATTACCTAGTCTTCAGACTGCAAGACAGGGAGAAAAATAGAATTCAAATCCAGTCTCTCCTCAATGAAATAGGAAGTGTGAAAGAAGCTCTCTGAAAGCTATAGAAAACCACAGGAAAACCTTAACGAACTTTTTAGCTAACCCAATAGATGGGAAAGTGGGAGATACTGAGGCAACCACCCACAGCAGATGATGAGGTGGGGCTTGGTTTGACTCCTGGCATCCTCCTGGAAACATTGTTAGCTCCTGTGCTCACATCTAAGACCAAGGGAGCCTGGTTGCTGATTTTCAATGTCTTCCTTCTTGTGCCAGTGAGGACTGAGCCCTTACAGAGAACCTTTTCTGTTGCTCCTGCATTGCCTGGTTAAGGCAGTCCTTGAAGGCACGAGCCTTCTGACTATATGAAGAGGGACAGCCTTGCTTGTTTCCATTCAGAGCCATAATGTGAATTGGGGTGAACTATCAGCTGCCCATCACACTTTCTCTACCTATGTTAAGAATCTGTACTTTGAAAGGAATACTGGACCTGTTGGGACCCAGTCTGCAGTAACCAGGGCTGCTTTATTTACAATCCACACTGGCTTCCCATCCCACTATTTTTTTTTTTTTTTATTGAACTGATTAATCAGGCATACTAAACATGGAATAAAGTGAAATAAATAAATATAAAACTCGGAGTGCACTGAGTCTTTTCACTGTCAAGCTGGCTCAAATGTTCTCAAAGTTTATCTGAGAGCTTGGTTGCCCAAAGATTGTCAGTGAAACGGAGGGCCTGGTGGGCTACAGTCTCTAGGGTTGCATAGTCGGACACGACTGAAGTGACTTAGCATCCGGCACAATTCACTCCATACGGAAGTAATGAAAACCTCAGGAGAGAAAGGTCATGTCATTTTGAAGTTGGTAATTTTAACAGACAGTATCACAGGTGTTAAGTGGGTAAACCTATAAGAAGACATATTTAAGACAATTCAAATAAAATCACACGGCTAGAAACTTATGCAGGAAAATACTGTTCAACAATTTCATAGACTGAAATGTAACGTAGTGAGACCACCATCATCTTTTGTATTCAAGAGAATGTTTTTCACATTGAATGGGAATTATGCTCAATGACCTCCCAAGCCTCTTCCAAATCTCAGGTTTTTAATTCTACATTACCTAGTCTTCAGACTGCAAGACAGGGAGAAAAATAGAATTCAAATCCAGTCTCTCCTCAATGAAATAGGAAGTGTGAAAGAAGCTCTCTGAAAGCTATAGAAAACCACAGGAAAACCTTAACGAACTTTTTAGCTAACCCAATAGATGGGAAAGTGGGAGATACTGAGGCAACCACCCACAGCAGATGATGAGGTGGGGCTTGGTTTGACTCCTGGCATCCTCCTGGAAACATTGTTAGCTCCTGTGCTCACATCTAAGACCAAAGGAGCCTGGTTGCTGATTTTCAATGTCTTCCTTCTTGTGCCAGTGAGGACTGAGCCCTTACAGAGAACCTTTTCTGTTGCTCCTGCATTGCCTGGTTAAGGCAGTCCTTGAAGGCACGAGCCTTCTGACTATATGAAGAGGGACAGCCTTGCTTGTTTCCATTCAGAGCCATAATGTGAATTGGGGTGAACTATCAGCTGCCCATCACACTTTCTCTACCTATGTTAAGAATCTGTACTTTGAAAGGAATACTGGACCTGTTGGGACCCAGTCTGCAGTAACCAGGGCTGCTTTATTTACAATCCACACTGGCTTCCCATCCCACTATTTTTTTTTTTATTGAACTGATTAATCAGGCATACTAAACATGGAATAAAGTGAAATAAATAAATATAAAACTCGGAGTGCACTGAGTCTTTTCACTGTCAAGCTGGCTCAAATGTTCTCAAAGTTTATCTGAGAGCTTGGTTGCCCTGGTGAAAATAGCATTGTGCAGTGAAACAGAAAATAAGATGTCATGGCAAACTAAACATCTTCACTTTCTGGACAAATATCTAAGTTGACTGGACCATAGAGGGGGGGCCTGGGAAGTGACCAGAGGGAGGATGCCTGGCTTCCTCACCCCCATGTTTTGGGCCTCTGTGGGCTTCAGGTGAGCAGTGGATGAAATTCACCTACACCCGACTCCTGTTAAAGCCTCTGGCAACTTATGGCCAGCTCAAGTCTACACTCAGGTGGCTCCTTTGTATGTTGTGAAAGTAAAAGATGGTTAGTTTGCCGTGACAGCTTATTTTCTGTCCTACTGCACAGTGTTATTTTAACCTAGGAGGCTTACTCCCTCCTCGATAAACTCACTGGGACTTGATATCTTCAAATGAATCCCATTAAAATGAATGGGTATTAAAATAACTGTGTGTGTGTGTGTGTAGGAAAGAGAAGATCAGAAGCAGAGGGGATAGGAGGAAAAAGGCAGATAGAACCACATTCACTTATTAGCCTGTTATTTAATCTGTGTGCAACCTTCTAACTAAAAGTGAGGATAACAATACTACTAATCTCAGAGGGTGCCCTTATGAGTATTAGATAAAATAAGTGCGTCATAATTTGGGATCATACATATCTGTAAATAACAAAACTCTATAAAAGTAAAAAGCAAAATAAAAATGAAAAAAATTAGATTTTAAATACTAAAAATTAAAAAAAAGAAAAGAAAAGAAAAACAAACAAACCCTGCATTATACCAAGTGTACAATAAACAGAATTGCCAGGTCATATTAAGTATTCCATAAATGTCAAACTATTATTTTATATTTTTATAAGAATGTAAGGAGGAAAAGAAGGAAAACAGAAGAGGAATTTTAGGATTGAAGAACACATTGGAGATCAATGAGAAAAGATGATCTTATTTCCTTACAAAGATTTTATCTCTGAAGTCAAATTCATTCAGGAAACAAGGACAGACATCTATGAAACATTAACAAAAGTTCATAATGCAGGAGGTCAGTGTTCATGGTCAGGGCTCCCCTAACATCCCCTCAAGTCCTTCACCATTCTCCTGTGCCTAGTTTCTTGGATGTTTTCACCCCGGCAGCTGCAACTTGCTTTGTGTGAGGGCTTTCCTCAGGCTACTTAAAACCCATTTTGCCTGAGGCCACAGGGAAGCCCACATGTCAGAGGATTTTCAGCCCTTTGAGAGTAGCCCTTGACTGAAGGGTGACACCTGCGCTCCCCCTCCATCTTTTTCTTCATCCACCCTCCCCATTACCTTCCTGGTTTCTCTGACAACATATCCTAATGAATCTCTTTGTTAGCAAACCGTTGATTGAAACCACCAGCCTTGATCAGGCACGAAAATATCTGTCTGCATGAGTTGTCTCAAAACAGTAGGTCCTGATAAGGAACTTAGTGCTGTTGCCAAAAAGAGGTTATCCGTGACAGCTTATTTTCTGTCCTACTGCACAGTGTTATTTTAACCTAGGAGGCTTACTCCCTCCTCGATAAACTCACTGGGACTTGATATCTTCAAATGAATCCCATTAAAATGAATGGGTATTAAAATAACTGTGTGTGTGTGTGTGTAGGAAAGAGAAGATCAGAAGCAGAGGGGATAGGAGGAAAAAGGCAGATAGAACCACATTCACTTATTAGCCTGTTATTTAATCTGTGTGCAACCTTCTAACTAAAAGTGAGGATAACAATACTACTAATCTCAGAGGGTGCCCTTATGAGTATTAGATAAAATAAGTGCGTCATAATTTGGGATCATACATATCTGTAAATAACAAAACTCTATAAAAGTAAAAAGCAAAATAAAAATGAAAAAAATTAGATTTTAAATACTAAAAATTAAAAAAAAGAAAAGAAAAGAAAAACAAACAAACCCTGCATTATACCAAGTGTACAATAAACAGAATTGCCAGGTCATATTAAGTATTCCATAAATGTCAAACTATTATTTTATATTTTTATAAGAATGTAAGGAGGAAAAGAAGGAAAACAGAAGAGGAATTTTAGGATTGAAGAACACATTGGAGATCAATGAGAAAAGATGATCTTATTTCCTTACAAAGATTTTATCTCTGAAGTCAAATTCATTCAGGAAACAAGGACAGACATCTATGAAACATTAACAAAAGTTCATAATGCAGGAGGTCAGTGTTCATGGTCAGGGCTCCCCTAACATCCCCTCAAGTCCTTCACCATTCTCCTGTGCCTAGTTTCTTGGATGTTTTCACCCCGGCAGCTGCAACTTGCTTTGTGTGAGGGCTTTCCTCAGGCTACTTAAAACCCATTTTGCCTGAGGCCACAGGGAAGCCCACATGTCAGAGGATTTTCAGCCCTTTGAGAGTAGCCCTTGACTGAAGGGTGACACCTGCGCTCCCCCTCCATCTTTTTCTTCATCCACCCTCCCCATTACCTTCCTGGTTTCTCTGACAACATATCCTAATGAATCTCTTTGTTAGCAAACCGTTGATTGAAACCACCAGCCTTGATCAGGCACGAAAATATCTGTCTGCATGAGTTGTCTCAAAACAGTAGGTCCTGATAAGGAACTTAGTGCTGTTGCCAAAAAGTAACTGGGAGAATTCGGGAGGGGCCAAAAGGAGGGAGGAGACTTAGCCCATAATATGTCCTGCCAACCTCCCAGGAACTCTCATGCTGGAATTCATCATGGCTGAGAGATGTGAGCGCCACCAGGAAGGACCCTGAGTCAGAACAAATATGACAACACGTAAGATGACTGGCCAGAGGCAATCCAGAAACCTAACCCCACTACCTTAAAACCTGAGACTGCAAGCCACGGGACAGAACAGTTGTGGGTTCCCTCACCGTCTGTGCTCTGCTCAAGTGCCCCTTTCCAATAGTCTTTTGCTTTGTCAGTTTATATGTCTCCTTGGACAATTTATGTCTGAGTGTTAGACAAGAGCCCACCCTCAGGCTCTTGGAAGGGGGTCCTCCTTCCGGGAACAACCTTAGCATAAATTCCCACCTCAGACTCTGTTTCTTGGGAATCCAGTATAGGACAAAGATGATGTCAACTTATAACTAGTTGTTTTCCAAGAAAAATTTTGTAAATCAGTTTGGAAATCAACAACATTCTTGTGTTGTTGTTTAGTGGCTCAATTGTGTCCGACTCTTCGACCCCATGGACTGCAGCTCACCAGCTGTCCCTGTCCTTCACTATCTTCTGGAGTTTGCTCAAACTCTTGTCCATTCAGTAATGCCATCCAACCATCTTGTCCTCTGTCATTCTTGTACAGAAAATGGATTAGAAATGTTACAATCCACAGGTTTATCTAACTCATCGTGTATTTAAAATACTGAACATTTGCAGCAAAACACTGTACAGAAATTTACTGTTGTTCTACCTGCAACAAAATTAACTGCAGAAAAATTAAAATTACTGAAATGACAAAAAAGGCAGAGTTTCCCCTGAATCTCAATGTCGGTTTAGGCATGAATAAATTCCTAAGGATTTCCAAGAGTATGAGAAATTGTAAAAACAGGTTCTTTTTTGTCTAGATATTCTTTCCTTCCCTTCATGCAAATGCATAACATATAAGCACCACAGTCCCTTTTCAAGGCAATATAGGGCCTTTTCGATAACAAATGGTATAGGGGGCAAGAGGTATGGAGGAGGAGGGGAAAAGGAAAGGGAAGAGAGAGTCCTAGGGTCAGAGTAGGAATTGAAAAAAGATTTTAAAAGAACGATTGTAATTGTGGGATTAAGAGATGTAGAGGGAAAATTCATCAAGCACTGCATACAGAAAGTCAGGAAAGAACCTTCCATAGAAAGTTATGAAGAACCCAGGAATAAGGAATTGAGGATAGAGACAAAAGTGTTTTATAAAGGTTTGAGGAAGGTAAAAAAATTTCTCCTGAACATCTTTCCTCTTGCTGCGTTCTCCTCTGTAGTGTAGAGCTCAGTCATTTTTATTTTTATTTGTTTTAATTTTTTGGCCACTTTTATTGGTTTTTTCACCCTTTTATTGGTCTTCTTTTGGGGTTAGACAAGAGCCCACTCAGGCTCTTGGAAGGGTCCTCCTTCCGGGAACAACCTTAGCATAAATTCCCACCTCAGACTCTGTTTCTTGGGAATCCAGTATAGGACAAAGATGATGTCAACTTATAACTAGTTGTTTTCCAAGAAAAATTTTGTAAATCAGTTTGGAAATCAACAACATTCTTGTGTTGTTGTTTAGTGGCTCAATTGTGTCCGACTCTTCGACCCCATGGACTGCAGCTCACCAGCTGTCCCTGTCCTTCACTATCTTCTGGAGTTTGCTCAAACTCTTGTCCATTCAGTAATGCCATCCAACCATCTTGTCCTCTGTCATTCTTGTACAGAAAATGGATTAGAAATGTTACAATCCACAGGTTTATCTAACTCATCGTGTATTTAAAATACTGAACATTTGCAGCAAAACACTGTACAGAAATTTACTGTTGTTCTACCTGCAACAAAATTAACTGCAGAAAAATTAAAATTACTGAAATGACAAAAAAGGCAGAGTTTCCCCTGAATCTCAATGTCGGTTTAGGCATGAATAAATTCCTAAGGATTTCCAAGAGTATGAGAAATTGTAAAAACAGGTTCTTTTTTGTCTAGATATTCTTTCCTTCCCTTCATGCAAATGCATAACATATAAGCACCACAGTCCCTTTTCAAGGCAATATAGGGCCTTTTCGATAACAAATGGTATAGGGGGCAAGAGGTATGGAGGAGGAGGGGAAAAGGAAAGGGAAGAGAGAGTCCTAGGGTCAGAGTAGGAATTGAAAAAAGATTTTAAAAGAACGATTGTAATTGTGGGATTAAGAGATGTAGAGGGAAAATTCATCAAGCACTGCATACAGAAAGTCAGGAAAGAACCTTCCATAGAAAGTTATGAAGAACCCAGGAATAAGGAATTGAGGATAGAGACAAAAGTGTTTTATAAAGGTTTGAGGAAGGTAAAAAAATTTCTCCTGAACATCTTTCCTCTTGCTGCGTTCTCCTCTGTAGTGTAGAGCTCAGTCATTTTTATTTTTATTTGTTTTAATTTTTTGGCCACTTTTATTGGTCTTTCTTTTGTTTATTTTCATCCATCTTTGTTCTTTGGCCTGTGTGGGCCTCCCATCACAGGGGCCTCTCCTGTACCAGAGCACCAGCTCTGGGTGCATGTGCTCCAGAGTGCCGGCCGGTAATTGGACACACTGGTCCAGCTGCTCCGTAGCATGTGGGATCTACCTGTGCCAGGGATCAAACCGGCACCCCTTGCAGGGCAAGGTGGACTCTTTACCCACTGGACCACCAGAGAAGCCCCGAGCTCAGTCATTTTTAATGGATCCTGTGTGCCCTGTTTGGAGACCTACAGCTAATGTAAAGGAGTTGTTAAGTCTCTCTGCCTCATGGATTCTTGAATTCTCTTCATACTGTCTGACTAGCAACTAGCTGCAAATACATGAGTGAGTCCAGCTGAGGCCAGAAAACCTGTATAACTGAGCCCAGCACAAATTTTCAGCCCACAGAATCATGAATGGAGTAGTTTTAAGCCCTAGGATGTGGGGTGGATTGTTATACAGTGAAAGTACCTGACACAATGTTGCTTATGATAATGCATTTATTATACAAAGCATGATAATGCAAATTATATAATTGTATTAATGCTACCTAAAAGTAACATGAACGAAGTCTGACACTGAGTTTTTAATTTTCATTCTTTTATTTTTTTAATTTTTTTTTTTTGAAGATTTATTTATTTATTTATTTTGGGCGGGGGTCGGGTTGGGGAGGGAGGGGGACGGGCAGGCCACTTCTATTGGTCTTTCATTTCTCTGTTTTCATCCGTCTTTGTTCTTTGGCTCCTGTGGGCCTCCCATCGCGGTGCCCTCTGTTGTCGCAGAGCACCGGCTCTGGGTGCATGCGCTCCAGAGCTCCGGCTCGGTAATTGGACACATCGGTCCAGCCGCTCCGTGGCACGTGGGATCTTCCCAGGCCAGGGCTTGAACCAGCGCCCCTTGCACTGCAAGGTGGTGTCCTTACCCACTGGACCACCAGGGGAAGCCCATAATTTTCACTTCTTTATTAGTTCCCTAGGGTCTGTAATTAGCTGTCTTCCGCCTAAATTACCAACACACTCTTTTAGAAGTAAAGAGTTTGGATGTGATTTCTCCAACAGCCTTGGAGAACCCTAATTATTACTGCTGCGTGGCTCTAGGTCAAAACTGACTTCTCCACTCTCCATCTAGACCCTCATCCCTTGTGTTGATGAGGGTCCAGTTAGAAAAGAAAAATCACCTTGGCTATTTTAACAGTAGGGAATTGGTTAAACAGTCAATGGAAGACTTGAAAAACAAACAAGGGAATGCTACAATAAGAAGCCACATATCCCAAAGGCTAGGAATACAAGATGGTAGAGGTGGAAGTGATTTTGGAAACTAGTAGCTTGGAGGAGCCCGTGGAGCTGAGACTCTTCTTTCTCAAAGGGGACACTAGTGCTAGTGCTGATACTTCTGCAGGGATGCAATGAGGGAATGAGGGAAGACGCTGGATGCTGGAACTGTTGGTTCTGGAGTGAAGACCCATTGCTGGGGAATCTTGATAGCTTAATAACTGGTATTCCCCATCTTTACCTTAAAGACTCATTAAGCATGGCTTTTTTTCTCTTTTCTCTGTGTCTAGCTGAACTTAAAACAGCAAAATCTCCAAGAACAAAGTTGATGCTTAACCAACATTGGGTTGAATCAATGAATATGAGGCTGAGAGTGATTCTGAAACACCTTCTTTGTGTTTTAATTTTCATTCTTTTATTTTTTAATTTTTTTTTTGAAGATTTATTTATTTATTTATTTTGGGCAGGGGTTGGTTTGGGGGGGGAGGGGGCGGGCGGGCCACTTCTATTGGTCTTTCATTTCTCTATTTTCATCCATCTTTGTTCTTTGGCCCGTGTGGGCCTCCCATCGCGGTGCCCTCTGTTGTCGCAGAGCACCGGCTCTGGGCGCATGCGCTCCAGAGCTCCGGCTCGGTAATTGGACACATGGGTCCAGCCGCTCCGCGGCACGTGGGATCTTCCCAGGCCAGGGATTGAACCAGCCCCCCTTGCACTGCAAGGCAGTGTCCTTACCCACTGGACCACCAGGGGAAGCCCATAATTTTCACTTCTTTATTAGTTCCCTAGGGTCTGTAATTAGCTGTCTTCCGCCTAAATTACCAACACACTCTTTTAGAAGTAAAGAGTTTGGATGTGATTTCTCCAACAGCCTTGGAGAACCCTAATTATTACTGCTGCGTGGCTCTAGGTCAAAACTGACTTCTCCACTCTCCATCTAGACCCTCATCCCTTGTGTTGATGAGGGTCCAGTTAGAAAAGAAAAATCACCTTGGCTATTTTAACAGTAGGGAATTGGTTAAACAGTCAATGGAAGACTTGAAAAACAAACAAGGGAATGCTACAATAAGAAGCCACATATCCCAAAGGCTAGGAATACAAGATGGTAGAGGTGGAAGTGATTTTGGAAACTAGTAGCTTGGAGGAGCCCGTGGAGCTGAGACTCTTCTTTCTCAAAGGGGACACTAGTGCTAGTGCTGATACTTCTGCAGGGATGCAATGAGGGAATGAGGGAAGACGCTGGATGCTGGAACTGTTGGTTCTGGAGTGAAGACCCATTGCTGGGGAATCTTGATAGCTTAATAACTGGTATTCCCCATCTTTACCTTAAAGACTCATTAAGCATGGCTTTTTTTCTCTTTTCTCTGTGTCTAGCTGAACTTAAAACAGCAAAATCTCCAAGAACAAAGTTGATGCTTAACCAACATTGGGTTGAATCAATGAATATGAGGCTGGAGAGTGATTCTGAAACACCTTCTTTGTGTTAGATGCTATACCGAGCACTTTTTATGTTTATCCTCTTTAATACTCACAACAGCCACACAAGGAAGATGGTAAGACTTCTCTGTGTCTATCAGTGTCCAGTCAGAAAAGCAGAAATCCACCTGGGTATTTCAGAGAGACTTCAATACTGAGGATGGTTTACAAAGGTGTAAGGTCTGGAGGAACAAAAGAGGAAAGTGATGCTGCTCAGAGCCCACCGGTGTGGACTCACTACTGAGGCTGACAGAGCTCTGCTGCTGAACTCCTGGGAAGTGTGGAACCAGTGCTATTACCGTTGAACACAAACCTTGGACACCCCTCCCTGCATCATTGCTCCAGCCACTGCCTCTGCCATAGTAACCACCGTCACTGATGCAGAGGCCTGTGATGACCTGCTGTAGCTGCCCTTGCTACAACCTGTTGTTGTAGCACTCACCACTGTTTGAGGAAACTGGTCACCTGCAGGAGGCTACAGTCCCAGAAGCAGAAAAACAGCTTCTCTTTTCCATCTGACTTCCAGTTTTTGGCAGACTTTAACAGATGTCAGCTGGCAAGGGAGTTTGGGAAATACAGTTCTCAACCTTCTAACCCCCACCAGTACATAGAAGCGTATAAAAGAACAAGTATGGGGCTGAGGGCCAAACCTAAATATCTGGAACAGCCCACCTCTTTTCCAAGTTTTTTGAGCATAAAACAAACAAGGGAATGCTACAATAAGAAGCCACATACCCAAAGGCTAGGAATACAAGATGGTAGAGGTGGAAGTGATTTTGGAAACTAGTAGCTTGGAGGAGCCCGTGGAGCTGAGACTCTTCTTTCTCAAAGGGGACACTAGTGCTAGTGCTGATACTTCTGCAGGGATGCAATGAGGGAATGAGGGAAGACGCTGGATGCTGGAACTGTTGGTTCTGGAGTGAAGACCCATTGCTGGGGAATCTTGATAGCTTAATAACTGGTATTCCCCATCTTTACCTTAAAGACTCATTAAGCATGGCTTTTTTTCTCTTTTCTCTGTGTCTAGCTGAACTTAAAACAGCAAAATCTCCAAGAACAAAGTTGATGCTTAACCAACATTGGGTTGAATCAATGAATATGAGGCTGGAGAGTGATTCTGAAACACCTTCTTTGTGTTAGATGCTATACCGAGCACTTTTTATGTTTATCCTCTTTAATACTCACAACAGCCACACAAGGAAGATGGTAAGACTTCTCTGTGTCTATCAGTGTCCAGTCAGAAAAGCAGAAATCCACCTGGGTATTTCAGAGAGACTTCAATACTGAGGATGGTTTACAAAGGTGTAAGGTCTGGAGGAACAAAAGAGGAAAGTGATGCTGCTCAGAGCCCACCGGTGTGGACTCACTACTGAGGCTGACAGAGCTCTGCTGCTGAACTCCTGGGAAGTGTGGAACCAGTGCTATTACCGTTGAACACAAACCTTGGACACCCCTCCCTGCATCATTGCTCCAGCCACTGCCTCTGCCATAGTAACCACCGTCACTGATGCAGAGGCCTGTGATGACCTGCTGTAGCTGCCCTTGCTACAACCTGTTGTTGTAGCACTCACCACTGTTTGAGGAAACTGGTCACCTGCAGGAGGCTACAGTCCCAGAAGCAGAAAAACAGCTTCTCTTTTCCATCTGACTTCCAGTTTTTGGCAGACTTTAACAGATGTCAGCTGGCAAGGGAGTTTGGGAAATACAGTTCTCAACCTTCTAACCCCCAGCAGTACATAGAAGAGTATAAAAGAACAAGTATGGGGCTGAGGGCCAAACCTAAATATCTGGAACAGCCCACCTCTTTGGTTACTAAGCATCTGTATATACTTTTTTGCACTTTTAAACTTTCACCAACAATATTAACAAACTCATGCTTCAGTTTAATACAATGCAACCGTCTCTTCTACAAACCAATATACTTTTATCTTCTTCCTAAAAGGATATATATGAAGTCCAAATAAGTAACTCTGATATAGACCTCAACTGGCCCAACTCAATATTCTGTTCATTTCCCTTGGTTTCACAGCCTTATAATCCATTTCCATGTATATTACTTAGGGTTTTACCAATATAATTTTTAAAATCTTGCAATTTAGGTGTACAAAGCTGTATCCTTTAAGGTCAGACTTTAAGATTTTGTTGCTAAGATTGCTGAAATCTGATACTAGAGTGAATCTGAGTCTGGAGGTGCAAAAGATGAAGAGAGTAAATCTAGAAGACTGCCTCCACTTGTTGGGAAACTACCCTGGATGAGGCTATTAATAAGGTCTTCTTGCAAAAGAAGACTGGTCTTCTCAACTAGAGGAGGGACTGGCAAAGAAGATTTGGGAGATCAAGAGTTTCCCACATCTGCATGAGTCCATCCAAATGGCTCCATTCCAATTCTTAGGGTACCATCTGCTCCTTCTAAATCCATCCTCACACTCTCACATAAAAGATCTGATGAGTTCATGAATTCAGATTACATTGTAATTCTCCAACCTATGAGATAGAATTTTGAGATGGTGTCAAAATTAATAATGGTGTCAATATCTATGGCTGAAAAGATAAAAGATTGCTTTAGAGCCATCACAGAGTAACTCTAGTTCTGTGACAAGACCTTGAGCTGAGCGACTAAAGCCCTGAGTTGGTCATGTTCTTTCTGTGATGTCTCCAGGGAAGTCAGAAACAGACACCCCACCCTAGTCTTGCAGTCGTTGTTCCCGCTATCACCCTACCCTGCTGTTACGATAATCATTCCCTTTATTGCAGTGACCCATAACCACCCTCTGGGGCCTTAGCTATTGCTATTGCTGATGTCCTGCTGCTCCGCTTTCCAGAAGCAGAAGCAGAAAAGTAACTCTCTTCTCCTGTTGCTTTGACCCTCCCTCCAGTGTCTCCCATTGGCAGAGACTAAGCTCCATCCAGCTGGCATCAGAGGCTGAAAAAATACCATTTGTAGGTTTACTGCTTTGGTAGGATAGAGAAGAGCTAAGGCCAGTTGCTGGACTGGCAGCCAACGAGTTATTATCCACACTTTAAAAGATGAGGAAACTGAGGCTGTAGAGCATAAATGACCTGCCCCAGGGCATACAAAGAAGAGTTCACAACAGAGAAAATATATCTTAGTCTCTCCGAATCCAAGGTCTATGGTCTTTTCACTATAAAGCATGTTCCCAGAAGCCAATTTTCAGAGGATCTGGAATATGACAAGGTGTAGAATTTGAGCATTTTCAACCTCCTCATTCCATTTTAGATTTGCCAATCACGGCTCCAACTGTTTGGATATGTTGATAGATCTCCTCACCACCAGGAAAGGTTCAAATTATGTGAAAATGGAAAAGATGCAGGAGCACATGAAGAGGCAACTATAGCTTAGTGGTTGAAGCCACAAATTGCCTGCATTTGTAACCCAGCCCTATGACTTATTAGTTGTCTAACTTTGAGCAAGTTACAAAGCATCTCAGTACCTTGGTTTCCTCCTCTGTATAATGATGGTAATGCTCCCTGCAGCAAATAGTTGGTATAAGGAATAAATGAATTATGAAAACAAGTTACAAAGCATCTCAGTTTAACCTTTAAAAATGTATCTACTAAGAGCTCCCAAGAGATGTGGTAAATCTCCCCAAAGTAAAAAATTGTAATTTCAATGAGATGTTTGTGTCAAAATTAATAATGGTGTCAATATCTATGGCTGAAAAGATAAAAGATTGCTTTAGAGCCATCACAGAGTAACTCTAGTTCTGTGACAAGACCTTGAGCTGAGCGACTAAAGCCCTGAGTTGGTCATGTTCTTTCTGTGATGTCTCCAGGGAAGTCAGAAACAGACACCCCACCCTAGTCTTGCAGTCGTTGTTCCCGCTATCACCCTACCCTGCTGTTACGATAATCATTCCCTTTATTGCAGTGACCCATAACCACCCTCTGGGGCCTTAGCTATTGCTATTGCTGATGTCCTGCTGCTCCGCTTTCCAGAAGCAGAAGCAGAAAAGTAACTCTCTTCTCCTGTTGCTTTGACCCTCCCTCCAGTGTCTCCCATTGGCAGAGACTAAGCTCCATCCAGCTGGCATCAGAGGCTGAAAAAATACCATTTGTAGGTTTACTGCTTTGGTAGGATAGAGAAGAGCTAAGGCCAGTTGCTGGACTGGCAGCCAACGAGTTATTATCCACACTTTAAAAGATGAGGAAACTGAGGCTGTAGAGCATAAATGACCTGCCCCAGGGCATACAAAGAAGAGTTCACAACAGAGAAAATATATCTTAGTCTCTCCGAATCCAAGGTCTATGGTCTTTTCACTATAAAGCATGTTCCCAGAAGCCAATTTTCAGAGGATCTGGAATATGACAAGGTGTAGAATTTGAGCATTTTCAACCTCCTCATTCCATTTTAGATTTGCCAATCACGGCTCCAACTGTTTGGATATGTTGATAGATCTCCTCACCACCAGGAAAGGTTCAAATTATGTGAAAATGGAAAAGATGCAGGAGCACATGAAGAGGCAACTATAGCTTAGTGGTTGAAGCCACAAATTGCCTGCATTTGTAACCCAGCCCTATGACTTATTAGTTGTCTAACTTTGAGCAAGTTACAAAGCATCTCAGTACCTTGGTTTCCTCCTCTGTATAATGATGGTAATGCTCCCTGCAGCAAATAGTTGGTATAAGGAATAAATGAATTATGCAATATCAAGCTCACAGAACAGTTAAATATAGCTGTTATTATTATGATGATACTTGTGTGCATTTGATTATTAAGAGTCTCCTAAAGACATGAAATTAACTTCAATGTCCTTCTCAAAACCAGATGTATCTACTAAGAGCTCCCAAGAGATGTGGATCCAAAAACTCTCCCCAAAGTAAAACACATGGGAGGACCTAGGTGTTCCCATGAGAGAGGAGAGACTTGAGGAAGAAAGAGGCCTGGAATTAAGTGAACATCCATCATGAGTAAGAGAGCTCAGGAGGCTCAGCAAACCTTAGTCTGAGCCCATACCTTGTGTTCAACCTGGGGGAGAAGAACCAAGAAAGATCCTCCTTCCTGGGCAGCAGGGGAACTATGGCATTGGACACAGTTAAAAAAAATAGGGGAGAACCAGGAGGAGAAGCCATATTCCTCACACGTCCTTGTCTGGAAATGTGTCTGGAATAACTGTGTAAACTATCTTTACCCAACCCCTAGCTGTGCAAGGCTGGAGCCCTGTGACTCTGGATTATAATCGCCATTGTTTCCCCCTTATTCCTGGTTCTTTCTTTCATCCAATAGCTGTTTACTGAGTAACAAATTGCACATCAAACTGAGTTTGGCTCCTAATATTATCCTCATTTTACAGATGAAAAAACTGACATGTAAGTTAAATAGCTGGCTTCATCATACAGGAATATTTGAAGGAAGATTATTATCTCCCATAGGAGAAACAATGGGAAAGCCTAGTTTTCTCAAGTTGTATTCTCTAAGGAATCTCTAAGGCTTCATTAGGGTAATAGAGAAAGTAAGAGGGAGGTCAGGTTGCTGAAAATTGAGCTATAGTCATGCAGGCAGTTGACTGATGGGGAAAGCATTAGGCAACACTCTTAACTATCAAGTGGAGTGCTCACTGCCTTTGAGAGATTTGGTCTTTTTTTTGTTTGTTTTGTTTTTGGCGAAGGACAAGAAGTAACATCTGAAGATGATGTTACTGGATTTTCCTGGAAAGTCTGGAGGTTTCTGCTTCTGACCCAGTAGAAAACCTGTAATGTACCATACTTACTGGGAAGGGACAGGTCAGAGCAGCCTGATCCAAACCCTAGTTCCAGGTGAAGGAAGGGATGCTATGTCTGGTCCTACATCTGTTTTATTATTCATGGTACTTGACCGATCATACAAATAGGGTTAGGAAGGTCAGTGCAGCATTAATATGCAATGATGGCATGGGCTGGTGATGGAAATTAACTTCAATGTCCTTCTCAAAACCAGATGTATCTACTAAGAGCTCCCAAGAGATGTGGATCCAAAAACTCTCCCAAAGTAAAACACATGGGAGGACCTAGGTGTTCCCATGAGAGAGAGAGACTTGAGGAAGAAAGAGGCCTGGAATTAAGTGAACATCCATCATGAGTAAGAGAGCTCAGGAGGCTCAGCAAACCTTAGTCTGAGCCCATACCTTGTGTTCAACCTGGGGGAGAAGAACCAAGAAAGATCCTCCTTCCTGGGCAGCAGGGGAACTATGGCATTGGACACAGTTAAAAAAAATAGGGGAGAACCAGGAGGAGAAGCCATATTCCTCACACGTCCTTGTCTGGAAATGTGTCTGGAATAACTGTGTAAACTATCTTTACCCAACCCCTAGCTGTGCAAGGCTGGAGCCCTGTGACTCTGGATTATAATCGCCATTGTTTCCCCCTTATTCCTGGTTCTTTCTTTCATCCAATAGCTGTTTACTGAGTAACAAATTGCACATCAAACTGAGTTTGGCTCCTAATATTATCCTCATTTTACAGATGAAAAAACTGACATGTAAGTTAAATAGCTGGCTTCATCATACAGGAATATTTGAAGGAAGATTATTATCTCCCATAGGAGAAACAATGGGAAAGCCTAGTTTTCTCAAGTTGTATTCTCTAAGGAATCTCTAAGGCTTCATTAGGGTAATAGAGAAAGTAAGAGGGAGGTCAGGTTGCTGAAAATTGAGCTATAGTCATGCAGGCAGTTGACTGATGGGGAAAGCATTAGGCAACACTCTTAACTATCAAGTGGAGTGCTCACTGCCTTTGAGAGATTTGGTCTTTTTTTTGTTTGTTTTGTTTTTGGCGAAGGACAAGAAGTAACATCTGAAGATGATGTTACTGGATTTTCCTGGAAAGTCTGGAGGTTTCTGCTTCTGACCCAGTAGAAAACCTGTAATGTACCATACTTACTGGGAAGGGACAGGTCAGAGCAGCCTGATCCAAACCCTAGTTCCAGGTGAAGGAAGGGATGCTATGTCTGGTCCTACATCTGTTTTATTATTCATGGTACTTGACCGATCATACAAATAGGGTTAGGAAGGTCAGTGCAGCATTAATATGCTGAATTGGGAGATGGCATGGGCTGGTGATGGAACCTGTCACACCACAGTGATTCTTATTGAGGGGGCTTGATTTGATATTAATATTAATTTGATGTTTCTTCCCATCTTCAAGAAATTTGTCCTACCCAGATAGGAGAAAGCCTGACTGTGAGCCCCATACAAAGTAATAACCTTATGTTAGGTTTCATGGTGAGGGTTGGAAGTTGGAAGAAAGGAAAGGGAGGATCAGACTATCTATAATCTTTAGTGTGAGACTCTACCATGGATGTTTGGGAAAGTATGTAGAGAGCCATTCATGGGAATTAAACAGTTTTCACATTTCTGCCCCAAAGTATAGTTCCCAAGTAAGTCTACCTACTCAAAATCATTAGAGACAAAATCCAGACAAAACCCAGTCTGCTGGGGCTTCCCTGGTGGTCCAGTGGGTAAGGACACTGCCTTGAAATGCAAAGGCCGCTGGTTCGATCCCTGGCCTGGGAAGATCCCACGTGCCACAGAGCGGCTGGACCCACGTGTCCAATTACCGAGCCGGAGCTCTGGAGCGCATGCGCCCAGAGCCAGTGCTCTGCGACAACAGAGGCCACCTCGATGGGAGGCCCACACGGGCTGAAGAACAAAGATGGATGAAAATAGACAAATGAAAGACCAATAGAAGTGGCCCACCTGCTCCCCTCCCTCCCCACCCAACCCCCACCAAAATAAATAAATAAATAAAATTAAAAAAACAAAACCAAAAACCCAGTCTGCTATTGCCTTCTGGGTGTTAGAGTCAACCTGCAGTCTAAGAGGCATGTTTTTATTATTATTTTTAAAATTTTGGCCTCTTTTATTTATTTATTTTACTTTTTTTGGGTGGGGTACCAAATTACTTTATTTGAAGGAACGGTACTAAGGAAACTTAAGTAGACGTTTGGGTACAATTTATAGAAAAGGTTAAGGTAACCCAAACATGTGTGCACTGTCTTGGTGACTGGGGAAGTCACCCTGTGGCGATGGAAAGCCAGCTTGAGGCTTAGCTGCTGCTTCCCAGGGTGTGCTTGTCAAAGATGTACTCTGCCATGCCAGATTTGTGGGCCCCCATCTTGTGTAGGTTGGTTACATGGTTACCCAGTTCTTTGATAGACTTCACCTGCTCATCCAGGTAATGAGTCTCAAGGAAGTCACACAGATGGGGGTCGTTTTTGTCTGTGGCCAGTTTGTGCAGTTGCGGTAGTGACTGATTCACGCTTTCTTCCAGGTGCAGCACACATTCCATTGCATTCAGCCCATTTCCCCAGTCATCACGGTCTGGTTTCTTGATATTCTGAAGGAAGATTCAGTCACCTCGTTGGTTCTGCAGCTTCATCAACTTTTCAGCATGTTCCCTCTCCTCATGAGATTGGTGAAGAAAGTATTTGGCAAAGTTCTTCAAAGCCACATCATCGCGGTCAAAATAGTATGACATGAACAGGTAGACGTAGGAGGCGTAGAGCTCCAGGTTGATCTGGCGGTTGATAGCGGCCTCCGAGTCCTGGTGGTAGTTCTGGCGCACCTGCGGGGGATGCGGTCGTCATGGCGGGTGGCTGAGAAGTGGCAGCGGTGGCAGTGGTGGCGGCTGTGTGGAGCTGGAGTGGCGGCAAGGACCTTGGGGCTCTGTGAGGTGGTGACAAGGGCTGACTCTGACTGGCCGGCCGAGGTGGGGGACTAGCAGCCGGGTTCCGTTCAGGCACTGTTGAAGCAGGAAACCATGGTGACTCTCCGCGAAGACTCTTTATTTTTCTTAATTTTTTTTTTTTTTTTTGTCCACTTCCGTCGGTCTTTCATTTATTTATTTTCATCCATCCTTGTTCTTTGGCCTGTGTGGGCCCCCCCACCTCAGTGGCCTCTCTCGCTGCAAAGCACTGGCTCTGGGCGCATGCGCTCCAGAGATCTGGCTCGGTAGTTGGACACATGGGTCCAGCTGCTTCGCGGCACGCGGGATCTTCCCAGGCCAGGGATCGAACCGGTGCACCCTGTACTGCAAGGCAGTGTCCTTACCCACTGGACCACCAGGGAAGCCCTATTTTATTTTATTTTATTTTGGCCACTTCTATTGATCTTTCATTTATTTATCTTTGTTCTTTGGCCTGTGTGGGCCCCCTATCACAGTGGCCTCTGTCGCTCCAGAGCACCAGCTCTGGGCGCATGTGCTCCAGAGCTCCGGCTCGGTAGTTGGACACATGGGTCCAGCTGCTTCACGGCACGCGGGATCTTCCCAGGCCAGGGATCGAACCGGTGCACCCTGTACTGCAAGGCAGTGTCCTTACCCACTGGACCACCAGGGAAGCCCTATTTTATTTTATTTTATTTTGGCCACTTCTATTGATCTTTCATTCACTTATTGTTTTTGTTCTTTGGCCTGTGTGGGCCTCCCATTTGCAGTGGCCTCTCCCATAGCAGAGCACTGGCTCTAGGCGCATGTGTTCCAGAGCTCCGGCTCGGTAGTTGGACACATCCGTCCAGCTGCTCCGCGACATGCAGGATCTTCTCAGGCCAGGGATCTAACCGGTACCCCCTGCACTGCAAGGCAGTGTCCCTTCCCACTGGATCACCAGAGACGCCCCTTTCATTTAGTTTTTATCCATTTCTTTTCATTCATCTTTATTCTTTGGCCTGTGTGGGCTTCCCACCACAGTGGCCTCTCCCGTTGCTGAGCTCTGGCCCCAGTCCACACTGCCGCACATGGGATCTTCCCGGGCCAGGGATCAAACCGGTGTCCCTTGTGCTGCAAGATGGACTCTTTACCCACTGCACTGCCAGGGAAGCCCCCAAGAGGCATATTTTGCTCTAGCAAAACCAGAAAACTGTGCAAAGTCATCTTTTGTCATGTGCAATGACTGCTTGCATTTAGGGAAATTGGGATCTATGTGTTGCTCCTCCCCCTGGATATTTGCACATCATACTATATCTCTGTACTTAGAGGGAGGAGGAGGTGAGAGTGAGGTAGGAGAAAGGATGGTGGTAGGTGGCTGGGAGAGAGAGAAGACCTTTCTGTGGATTAAAGAATTTTTAGGCATCAGTGATCATGTGGGCATGTGAGGAGATTTGGAGGAATTAAAGAACCTCTTTAGCACCCATGAAATTTGATATACTTACTTGTAAGTGTTGCCTTGGAGGCAGGATTGGTATAAAAATAAAAGGACATGCGGTGTTTGAACACACACTTTTGTTTCTTTCTCCCAAATCCCCCAAGAGAGCTATGAACCTGATTTTACAGATGAAGCCATTTTGCTTAGTGATGTGAAGTAACATGTCCCAGGTCACACAGCTAGAAAGTGGCACAGCTGGGAAGCCCACCCCAGTCTATCCAGTGCTCATGTGGGCAGAGGTTACTCATCTTCAGTCAAAACCTAGAACTCCCCATGCATATCAACCTGCCTGCAATTATGGAAGGGGATGCTGTGACATCTCTTCTCGAGGATCAGAACCTGCCTAGCCAAGCACAAGCCCTCAGGTCTCACCCTTCAGCTCTTCCTTCGACTGCTGCCCTGTCTCCCCTTCTTTCCAAGTCAACCCTTCTCTGCAAGCCAAGGCTCCCACTGCTAGGAAATTCTCCTACCCCATTCCTAGTGTACCACAGGTACTTACAGATGTTAATAACTGCTCCCCTCCTCCAGGAACCCTGGAGCTCCCCTGTCACAGGGTACTTATGACAGAAGCGTCCTTGTCTAGTTTCCTCGGTGTATCATCCACACCATCATCCTTCTGTGCCATCTGATCAAAGGGGTTGAGGAACCCTGCTCTGGAACATGGTCGAATGCAGAAAGGAAAAACGTTGGTACAGAAAGGTGCTGTGATCTAGAGAGAAAGGAGATTAATTAAGGGACAGTGGATATAAGGTTTTTGTAAATTATTTGCTACAAAGTACTACAAATGCTCATGTTATAATGAAGGCATATACTAATTCCTTTTGCGATTTGCCTCTTGCTTTTTTACAATTAATGGCATTTTGGATTGGTTTCTGTAGCACTTATGGACTTAGGCGTTCCTTTAATGGCCACATGTGATTTATCCTATGCTTGTACTATAGTTTACCTAACTAGTCCCTTGATGATGGATGTTCAGGTTCCTGCAAGGGGTTTTTCCATTGTAAATGATCCTACAATGAACATGCTTACACATATAGTTCTCTTCCTTTCTTTCTCTTTCATTCTGCACATGTTTGAGTATAGCTGGGGGAGAAATTCCTAGACGTGTAAGTTGGGTTGCCTTTTTGGAAAAGGGGCAGGATTGGTATAAAAATAAAAGGACATGCGGTGTTTGAACACACACTTTTGTTTCTTTCTCCCAAATCCCCCAAGAGAGCTATGAACCTGATTTTACAGATGAAGCCATTTTGCTTAGTGATGTGAAGTAACATGTCCCAGGTCACACAGCTAGAAAGTGGCACAGCTGGGAAGCCCACCCCAGTCTATCCAGTGCTCATGTGGGCAGAGGTTACTCATCTTCAGTCAAAACCTAGAACTCCCCATGCATATCAACCTGCCTGCAATTATGGAAGGGGATGCTGTGACATCTCTTCTCGAGGATCAGAACCTGCCTAGCCAAGCACAAGCCCTCAGGTCTCACCCTTCAGCTCTTCCTTCGACTGCTGCCCTGTCTCCCCTTCTTTCCAAGTCAACCCTTCTCTGCAAGCCAAGGCTCCCACTGCTAGGAAATGCTCCTACCCCATTCCTAGTGTACCACAGGTACTTACAGATGTTAATAACTGCTCCCCTCCTCCAGGAACCCTGGAGCTCCCCTGTCACAGGGTACTTATGACAGAAGCGTCCTTGTCTAGTTTCCTCGGTGTATCATCCACACCATCATCCTTCTGTGCCATCTGATCAAAGGGGTTGAGGAACCCTGCTCTGGAACATGGTCGAATGCAGAAAGGAAAAACGTTGGTACAGAAAGGTGCTGTGATCTAGGGAGAAAGGAGATTAATTAAGGGACAGTGGATATAAGGTTTTTGTAAATTATTTGCTACAAAGTACTACAAATGCTCATGTTATAATAAAGGCATATACTAATTCCTTTTGCGATTTGCCTCTTGCTTTTTTACAATTAATGGCATTTTGGATTGGTTTCTGTAGCACTTATGGACTTAGGCGTTCCTTTAATGGCCACATGTGATTTATCCTATGCTTGTACTATAGTTTACCTAACTAGTCCCTTGATGATGGATGTTCAGGTTCCTGCAAGGGGTTTTTCCATTGTAAATGATCCTACAATGAACATGCTTACACATATAGTTCTCTTCCTTTCTTTCTCTTTCATTCTGCACATGTTTGAGTATAGCTGGGGGAGAAATTCCTAGACGTGTAATTGCTAGGTTAATGTGTACACTTATTTTTTATTTTATTACTTATTGCTAAATTTACAGGTTTAAAATGCATATAGTCAACTTTATTAATCTTTCCCATTATGGTTTACAGGTTATGTGCTATGTTCAGAAAAGTCTTCCCTCTACAAAAAATTTCCTTCCAGTGCATTTATGGTTTTATCTTTTTAATGTTTAAATCTTTGCTCCATGTGGAATTCAAGTTTATGTAAGGAGTGAAATAGAGATCAGATCTTATTTTTTCCCAAATGGCTAGCCAGTTGTCCCAACACTGGTTATTGAATAATCCATCTTTTTTCTTGCTGATTTGAAATGCTACTTTTATCATGTATGAAACTCCCACATGTATTAGGTTGCTTTTTTAAAAAATTTCTCTCCTCTGTTCCATTAAATCTTCTGTCTAATCCTATGTGAGTTTAAATTACTGTATCTTGATTATAGAGGTTTAATATGTGGTTGCATCTCTCTGCTGTTATTGTTCTTCCTTTTCAGAGACTTTCTGGCCATTCTTACTTATTTAATTTTACATATGAATTTAAGTATGATTCTGTTGCATTAAAAATGCTACAGGTATTTTAAGATAACACAGAATGTAAAGATTCACTTAGGAATAATGAACTTCATTCAGTAATATTCTGATTCAATAGGAAGGCATTCCTTTCTATTTTTGTTGTTGTTGTTGAGCTTTTTAAAAAAATTTTATTTTACTTTTTACTTTTGCAGAGTTTTATTGTTTACAGATACGTATGATTCCAGATTAGTCACATTCCTTTCTATTTATTAAAATATTCTGTGTTGTTTTTCTTCAGAAGTAAGTGAAGATTTTTCCTCATCTTCGCCTTTTATATTCATTTCAAAGTTTACCCCTTTTGTGGGGAATGGAAATAAAAGGGTGATTTTGATTGTGATATTGAATGGAGCATTTTCATTGAAATATGTTTTCTAACTGGTTATTATTTGAATACAAACTACTTTTTAATATCAGCTTTGCAGACATTTACCTTACTAAATTCTCTTGCTCTTTCTAACACTTCTCAGTGATTGTCTTGGGTTTTCCACAGTACAATCATAGAACCTAAAGATAATGATACTCCCTGTGTTTTCAAATGGGAAGCTTCTAGTGCCCTGACATGAAACATTATTCTGACTTGGGAAGTTTGTGTTTATGTAAGTAAGCACATTTATATCAACATACATGTATATGTACACATTTACATATATGTACATACAAACATATCTGAAAAGTAATCAAGTTAAAGTTTCCATTTATATTTTGCGAAGAATTTTTGACTGTAATACATAGTAAATTTTACCAAACGCCTTCTATCTTTATTTTTTTTAATAAAGTATTCCTTTTTTAAAAAAATTATTTTCATCCATTTTTATTCTTTGGCATGTGTGGGCCTCCCATTGCAGCGGCCTCTCTCTTTGCAGAGCACCGGCTTTGGGTACATAGGCTCCAGAGTACTGGCTTGTAATTGGACACTCCGGTTCAGCCACTCCGCAGCACGTGGGATCTTCCCGGCCCAGGGATCGATCGAACCAGTACCCGTTATATTGCAAGGCAAACTCTTTAGCCACCGGACCACCAGGGAAACCCTGCCTTCTTTCTTTTATATCGATCTTATGATCACTGTTTTCCCTCATTTGACCTACTAATATAATGAATCATATGAAAAGATTTTCTAATAGGGAATCCTCTTTGCATTCATGAAGCATTTCTACACTTTTATGGATTGTTCACTTAAAGAATTACTAAATTGTATTTGTTAGCATTTTTATTTAGGATTTGTGTTATCATCATTGATTGATTAGTCTATATTTTCTTTCCGTACCATCTTAGGTGGATTTTGTTGAGTATATTTCTAACTCCCTTATTATAATAGTTTGGAAGTAGAGTCTTAAAATAATGTACACATCAGAGGTGAGGGAAGGGATTGAGTTTCAAGTGGAGGGGAAATTGTGTTTGGAGAACGCGAGGTATTTAAGAGTCTGGTACAAGTGTTTGAGTGAGTGAGTAACTGTGTGTGTGTGTGTGTGTGTGCGTGTTTAACTCAGAAGGGGCAGGGCTACTTTAGCTGGAGGGGGAGGCCAGGAGTGCCATAAGTAGGCCAGCATCAGGTGAGCAGGAATATTATATTTCTTTTGAGGATCTAGAACCTAGTCCAGTTTGGCTGAGATAACCAAACTTTCCTTTAATAATCATGAAAGAATTGGAGCCTGTACCCTCAAATCTGTAGTTATAGATTAAGAAACCTCAAGAGAAGCTTTTAAATATTTATCAAGTTCAATTAAATTTTATAATATATGGTATGTCTCACATAGCTTTAAAAATCACTGAGGAAATTATAGGGTTTTTTTTGTTTGTTAATATGATAGATTTGCCACTAGGTATCAGCTAAAGTACACTCCAGGGGCCAGGCTGATTTTAGATCATCTTGAGTATAGAATTATTATTGTTATTACAGTGTCTTTCACCATTTCATTTTTTTAAATGCCAGCTGCATGTCAGATCTGACATTACAAGAGAAACTGAAGTCTTCTGACACCTCCTCCTCCAGAGGTTTTTGTTTATTTGTTTGTTTGTTTTTAAGCATTTGTTAAATGTAAAGTGACAAGAGAGCCTGAAATGGGAGAGCTCTAATTTGCAAAAGGAGAGATATTAGATAATGGCTCCAAGTCTAGACTTTAGAGCCATGCTGCCTGGGCTTGCCTTCAGACTCTGCCTATTAGTATCCATAGAGTTTGGACAATTACTCAACCTCCCTAAGTCTCAGTTTTCTCATCTGTAGAGTGGAAACAATAATGTTGCAAGGATTCAAAAAGACAGTCCATGTGAAACTCTTTAGCATATTAAGTGCTCCAAGTCAACAGTAGCTGGTTTTGCACCAGTGTGAGGGTGGCGCAGAGACCATGGTCAGACATGTCAAAGGGGGGACCAGAAAGGGGAATTAACCTCTCATTAGGGCCAGAGAGTTCTTATCCCAGGATACCTCGGGTGATGAGGTCAGGGAAGCCTGACCACCTTGGTTTAGTGATCACCTCCAGCTCTGTGAGCCTATTTCTTCCAAACACCGGAGGCTACAGTAGCTAAAATAGTATCTGTATTTTCTGATGCAGCTAACGAAGTGCTTCACAGTTTTACAGTGAGTCTTCATAGGAAGCTGCTATTTTGTTTACTCATTTTTCTCACAAGTGAGTATTTTGCTTTCCTAGCAAGGTGAAAAAGAGTAAATTTCGGGATGACTTGACTCTTTGTGGAACAGTAGGAGATGATATTTCAACATGAAATAATTCTATTAATATCTATCTCTTGCTTACAGTAAATAAGAAAATATCTTTAATTGGGCTTCAAGGTAGATAAGAATCATTGGGTGCCAGAAACTGAAGGAAAATGTATGGAAGAAAAGGCAAATTGAGAATATTCTACTCGTGGGTTGATTTTTCCAAGAAATGAATGGGGAAGGCTAATATTTATTGTTCAGTTTCCATATCAGCACTGATTACAGAATATGAGGATTCCATGGGAGCTAATTTGAATATACACTTTGTAAAAATCTTTTGTTAAGTTCTTCATGGCCACTACATATTTTTTACTATGTATTTTTTACTATAATAAAGCACACATAGCATAAAATTTTCATTTTGACAATTCTAAAGGATATTATTTAGAGGGATTCATTACATTCACAGTGTTACATCACAGTGTAACCATCACCACTATCTAGTTCCAGAACTTTCCATCACCCCCAAAAGAAGCCCTATAGTCACTGAGCAGTTCCTCCTCATTCTGCCCTCCTCCCAGCTGCTGGAAACCACTAATCTGCTTCTCATTTCTATAATTTGTCTGTCTATTTTGGCTATTTCATATAAATGGAATTGTATAATTACTATGCATTTTAAAACAATTACTCAAGCTGCCTTTTGATTAAAGATAGAGAATTTTATGTTCTGCCTCCTAAGACTTTACTAAATCTAAGGGGTTTCAATACATTTTTAGATTCTGGAAGGTGAATAGAGAACACACAACCTGAAGTGTGTGTTGAGCAGAGAGAACTGATGTGCTGGAGGTGTCATGCAGAGGGTGAGGCATGGGACCAAAGAATAGGACTAACTCCAAAGATGAGCACTAAACAGTCAACCCCAGTCACCCATCACCTTAAGCTGCAGAATGTCAGCAACCAGGTGTCTACACTGCTGTGAAGATCAGGAGTTTCTCTGTTATGGCCCTTTGCAATGATGCTTAGAGGTATTCCAGTAACCTGGCCTTTTTAGCCAAGAGCAGAGTCCACCGAAAGGCAAGCCCTTTACTAGTGACCATCAGCTTCCAATTTTCCTTTACTGCCACATAAAGATGAAAAAACAATGAAAAGTTAGTCTACAGCAAAAGACGGGATGATCTTTGTGGAACAGTAGGAGATGATATTTCAACATGAAATAATTCTATTAATATCTATCTCTTGCTTACAGTAAATAAGAAAATATCTTTAATTGGGCTTCAAGGTAGATAAGAATCATTGGGTGCCAGAAACTGAAGGAAAATGTATGGAAGAAAATGCAAATTGAGAATATTCTACTCGTGGGTTGATTTTTCCAAGAAATGAATGGGGAAGGCTAATATTTATTGTTCAGTTTCCATATCAGCACTGATTACAGAATATGAGGATTCCATGGGAGCTAATTTGAATATACACTTTGTAAAAATCTTTTGTTAAGTTCTTCATGGCCACTACATATTTTTTTACTATGTATTTTTTACTATAATAAAGCACACATAGCATAAAATTTTCATTTTGACAATTCTAAAGGATATTATTTAGAGGGATTCATTACATTCACAGTGTTACATCACAGTGTAACCATCACCACTATCTAGTTCCAGAACTTTCCATCACCCCCAAAAGAAGCCCTATAGTCACTGAGCAGTTCCTCCTCATTCTGCCCTCCTCCCAGCTGCTGGAAACCACTAATCTGCTTCTCATTTCTATAATTTGTCTGTCTATTTTGGCTATTTCATATAAATGGAATTGTATAATTACTATGCATTTTAAAACAATTACTCAAGCTGCCTTTTGATTAAAGATAGAGAATTTTATGTTCTGCCTCCTAAGACTTTACTAAATCTAAGGGGTTTCAATACATTTTTAGATTCTGGAAGGTGAATAGGAACACACAACCTGAAGTGTGTGTTGAGCAGAGAGAACTGATGTGCTGGAGGTGTCATGCAGAGGGTGAGGCATGGGACCAAAGAATAGGACTAACTCCAAAGATGAGCACTAAACAGTCAACCCCAGTCACCCATCACCTTAAGCTGCAGAATGTCAGCAACCAGGTGTCTACACTGCTGTGAAGATCAGGAGTTTCTCTGTTATGGCCCTTTGCAATGATGCTTAGAGGTATTCCAGTAACCTGGCCTTTTTAGCCAAGAGCAGAGTCCACCGAAAGGCAAGCCCTTTACTAGTGACCATCAGCTTCCAATTTTCCTTTACTGCCACATAAAGATGAAAAAACAATGAAAAGTAGTCACCAGGCATTTGAAGATGACTTAGGGCAAGAAAACAAAAGATGAGCTAATGTATGCAAAAAGAAGACAAAAAATCAGAACTTCCTTGGTGGTCCAATGGTTACAAATCTACCTAGTAATGCAAGGGACATGGATTTGATCCCTGGTCAGGGAACTAAGATCCCATATGCTTCAGCCCTCGTGCTCTAATGAGGTCCAACACAACCAACCAAATAAGTATTAAAAAGAGAAGAAGACAATATCTGAGCAAAAGGGACAACTGATCTAGTTGAAAACTGAAACTGAAAAAAAACCCCACAAAACAATTTGGTATCCAGATTAGTATCCTAACTGATAACCTTAAAAAGTAGGGGAATATGACTATAAATAAAGGAACACTAAGAGAGTAAGAATGAACTCTTAGAAATGAAAAACAGTGGTACTAAAACTGAAAATTAAATAAATGTTACAAGATAAAACGGAGAATATTGCTTGGAAAGGAGAGGAGGAAGACATTGAAATTGAAAGTAAAAACTACAGAAGATCTAATCCAGGGGGCCCAACATTTAATCCAGAGTGGTTCTGAAAGGGAACCCAGAGAGAAGGGATGGGAGAAAGTTATTTTTCAAACACAAGAAATGGGATTTCCCCAGTGGTTCAGTGGTTAAGCCTTGCAATGTAGGGGACACGGGTTCCATCTCTAGTCTGGGAGCTAATACTCCGCATGCCTCAGGGCAACTAAGCTCCATGTGTTCTGGGGCCTGCATGACTCAACTAACACTCCATGCAGCCCAAAAAATAAATATTTAAACACACGCAGAGGAAATATTCCAGGACTAAAAGCTGAAAGGCATTTTAAATGCCACCAAGGGCCCCCAAATAGTTTAAAAATGGTTTACATCCAAGTTTTGTTATGAAATTTCAAGTCTCAAGGTTAAAAGACAATTCTAAAAGCATCTAGAAGTGCAGAAAGAAAAGGAATATCTACAAAGGAATGAAAATTAGAATAGCATCAAACTTCTTGATGTTTGTGGTTAATTACACTACAAGACAGTGGGGCAGTGTCTTCAAAATTCTGAGGGAAAATAATCTTCAAACTGGAATTTTATATTCAGCCAAACTATTAATCAACTATGAGGAAATAATGAAGACATTTTCATACATGTAAAGATTTAGATAACTTCTTGTCTTAAGATGTGCTTGAGTAGAACTGGGTATAAATAAAAGACGGAAGAAGTAACCAGGTGAAGCAGAGTTAACCTGGAAGAGCCTGGCAGAGCGGTCCAGGAGAGCTCCGTGCAGCCGGATCAGATACAATGGTACAGTTTGGAGGGAAGGTCAGGGGGTAGGGGACCTTCAGGAAAAAGGAGACTCAATACAATGCCTGATATGTCGAAACATTTGGAAATCATTAGGTTGTGTTGATACAAGGAAGACAGCAGGAGAATAGAAAGGCAGTTAGATGCACTGGACAAAACAAGAAACTATAAATAGAGGAATTATAGACAGGGCAGTATCCCTTGCTTGGCAGAGGACACATTTACTGTGTCATATGATGTAAACTACCCACTATAGATTTAACAAAAATAGTGAAATAACTATATTTGGAGAATGTGGAGAGATGAGGAGGGGACAGCCTAACAAAGTGAGATAGCCATTAATCTTAACACCATAATCAATAGATAAGGTCAACAATGGGTGAATCAAGAAACAGAAGCAGAAGCACATCATCTGGCACTTTGTAATTAGCCAGGAAAAGAAACAGCTCAAAAAAGTTTAAAATGCTGGCATCTGAGGGAGCAGGAATAGAATACGAAGGACTAGGATAAAGGACTACTGTTTTCCCCCTTTTTAAAATATAGTTTAAAAAATTGTGTGTGTATTACATTGGCAAAAATAAAGCAAATAATAAAAATCAGTTCAGGTTAAGGGATGAGAAAAACAATATGTAAATAGCATTTAGAGACCAATTTATTTGTGATTAAGACAGCTATGCTATACAACTGTAGACAATTTAAAAAATTTTCAAATCCTATGACAAATGAAAAATGACTTCCTTAGAAAAGAAGATGAATATCTACAAAGGAATGAAAATTAGAATAGCATCAAACTTCTTGATGTTTGTGGTTAATTACACTACAAGACAGTGGGGCAGTGTCTTCAAAATTCTGAGGGAAAATAATCTTCAAACTGGAATTTTATATTCAGCCAAACTATTAATCAACTATGAGGAAATAATGAAGACATTTTCATACATGTAAAGATTTAGATAACTTCTTGTCTTAAGATGTGCTTGAGTAGAACTGGGTATAAATAAAAGACGGAAGAAGTAACCAGGTGAAGCAGAGTTAACCTGGAAGAGCCTGGCAGAGCGGTCCAGGAGAGCTCCGTGCAGCCGGATCAGATACAATGGTACAGTTTGGAGGGAAGGTCAGGGGGTAGGGGACCTTCAGGAAAAAGGAGACTCAATACAATGCCTGATATGTCGAAACATTTGGAAATCATTAGGTTGTGTTGATACAAGGAAGACAGCAGGAGAATAGAAAGGCAGTTAGATGCACTGGACAAAACAAGAAACTATAAATAGAGGAATTATAGACAGGGCAGTATCCCTTGCTTGGCAGAGGACACATTTACTGTGTCATATGATGTAAACTACCCACTATAGATTTAACAAAAATAGTGAAATAACTATATTTGGAGAATGTGGAGAGATGAGGAGGGGACAGCCTAACAAAGTGAGATAGCCATTAATCTTAACACCATAATCAATAGATAAGGTCAACAATGGGTGAATCAAGAAACAGAAGCAGAAGCACATCATCTGGCACTTTGTAATTAGCCAGGAAAAGAAACAGCTCAAAAAAGTTTAAAATGCTGGCATCTGAGGGAGCAGGAATAGAATACGAAGGACTAGGATAAAGGACTACTGTTTTCCCCCTTTTTAAAATATAGTTTAAAAAATTGTGTGTGTATTACATTGGCAAAAATAAAGCAAATAATAAAAATCAGTTCAGGTTAAGGGATGAGAAAAACAATATGTAAATAGCATTTAGAGACCAATTTATTTGTGATTAAGACAGCTATGCTATACAACTGTAGACAATTTAAAAAATTTTCAAATCCTATGACAAATGAAAAATGACTTCCTTAGAAAAGAAGATGAAACTGCACCTAGCAGAAACGAGCTTCTGTCCATTTCCAGAAGAAAATTCATTGCTCATTATAAGGGTGCCTCTATCAGCCTACAAGCTGAGTTGATAAAAGTTAAAATTTAACAGTTTTAAAACTTTACAAAGACCGTGAAAACCTTCATAACGTTGTAAATTCTGACCTGGGTGGAGGCATGCAGTCCACACAAATTCTGACTTCCTTCAGCTTCAAGTAACTCAGCATGTAAATCCTTAGGAATCAAATTGAATCCTAAAAGTGAAAAGTGAAATACTTTCACCTATGTAGAGAAAGCAGTTTGAGCAGTATGCAGGTCAGTAACGAAGGGATTCTAAAGTTCACCCTGCCTGTGTATATACTCAGTGTGGCCCCAAAAGACTTGGGGCCATCCAAGAAGAAGCAGGTGAGTAGAAGTGAAAACAAGGACATGGCTGAGTTAGGCTAAGCAGGAATAGACTCTCATCTTTGTTAGAGTAAGCCTTTCTTGGCTTTCATGGACATTACTAGGTGTATTAGTTTGGGCTGTCATAACAAAATACCACAGAGAAGGTAACCAGGAATTAATTTTATCACAATTTTGGAGGCTAGGAGTTGAAGATCAAGGTGAATCTGCTGTGTTCTGAGACCTCTCTGGCAGATGACCATCTTCCCTGTGTCTCCACATGGCCTGATCTCTACGTTTAGGCATACCCCATGTTTCTTCTTTTTTTTTCTTCTTTTAAGTACTCTAGTTCTTTGACTTATCCTTATTTAACCTTAATTACCTCATTACAGGCTGTATCTCCAGATACAGTCGCCCTGGGTGTTAGGGCTTTAGTGCACAAATTTGAGAGGGACACAATTCGGTTCATAGCATAAGGGACAGGCAGAACTATTCTAGAGTATGTTTTGGTTAACTCTGGTGAGAACCAAATGACCAAATGGCCCTGCTTCTAAGACATATGTGCCCCAGAGCCTCCCTCTGAAGAGCAAACATCAGTCAAACCTGGAACCATTCACGAGCCTGTGCGCTGGAAGTTACAGTTCTCTGTGGGCAGCTGCCCGTGTCTGTCAACCACCTTGGGTTCCCCACAGCGGGGTGCTGTGTGATGCTGGCAGGGTGTGGACACAGAAGATGGCCAGTTGGATGCCTTTTCAAAAGAACACGTCCAATTTACCAAGTTGCAATGATCTGAATGAAGAATGTATAGGAGATTGATTTGAACAGAGTTTTCTGTTTCTGTTTTCCAAAGAAAGACTCTCCCAGCTGGGTTACAACCCTGAAGTTGAAGAAGGAATCCTCAGTTCTTTGATAAAGGTTCTTATGAAGACAAATGGATCTTGGACAGGTATATACTCGATGACCAGAGGTTGTGCGAGAAAGGAAAAATATTCACATTTTATTATATGGCTTAGCTGTGTTAATGTTTAAATTATTATGATAATATCCATGGAATTTCCCAGGTAAGAATACTGGAGTGGATTGCCATTTCCTTTTTTAGGGGACCTTCCCAACTCAGGGATTGGACCCATGTCTCCTGCATTGATATGTAGATTCTTTACTGCTGAGCCACCAGGGAAGCCCATAATGTCAACACAGGATACTAATCAAACTAAAACTAAAATTAATTCTACTAAGAGGCTCATGGATGAGAGGGTGCATGTGCATGGTTGAGAAGGTAGAAAGAGATGGACGGATTTGTGTTGGGAAGCTTAATTTAATGCAGCGCTAAAGAGCAACTAGGCTGTTGATGGGGGGCACCCCGGAGGGATAGGGGCAGAAGAAAGAAACTTTACTTCTGCAGCTGGTTCCTCAAATTCCCAGGCTCCCTCTGACATATGTGAACAGAAAGCCCTGGTCAGGGTGGCTGAGGAACCTGAGTGATTATACTGGGATTAAAGACTTGCCAAATTGCTTTAAACTCAGCCCATCTCCATCCTGGCTTTCACCACCCTTGACGTGAACGTGTAACTGAGCTTGTAAATAACTGTGCTTGGAGGCAGAGCTGGGAATTACGCCCCTCTAGACAGCTATTCAGAGACTGAGAGAATAGGGCCTGCTCTCTGTAATGCTATGCATTAAAAGCACTTATGCTGCTAAAACCTGCATTAGAATTGCACATAAACATTGCTGTCATGCTCTCAATGGGACTCTGGAGTCCAGACGGGACTCAGAGTCTTCAGAGGGAAGGAAAGTCATCCCAGGCAGTGCAACGATCTCTCCCCTAAGGCCCACCAAGCCACACTGCCTCTCTGATATGAATAACCCTCTCCATAAATGGGGATAAAAATGAACTTATCTCCAAGCCAAGATTAAACTGGGTCCACACGGTGTTGAGAGAAGAGAAATGAAACCAAGCCAAGAAGGTCCATTCATTTTGGGGTGGCAGGCAGGTTGTTCCAGGTGTCTTAGAAGTTCCCCAAAACTCCCTGCATGTGTCCGGCTCACAGCAAGCTGTTGATGAATGAATGTGAGAGGCACACACTTGCAAAGGTCTAATCTCAGTAGCCCTTTATTCATTCAGTTTCTGTTGAAGCGTGGGGGTTCAATGTGGAATTTCCTAAGAATACTGGTGTGGATTGCCATTTCCTTTTTTAGGGGACCTTCCCAACTCAGGGATTGGACCCATGTCTCCTGCATTGATATGTAGATTCTTTACTGCTGAGCCACCAGGGAAGCCCATAATGTCAACACAGGATACTAATCAAACTAAAACTAAAATTAATTCTACTAAGAGGCTCATGGATGAGAGGGTGCATGTGCATGGTTGAGAAGGTAGAAAGAGATGGACGGATTTGTGTTGGGAAGCTTAATTTAATGCAGCGCTAAAGAGCAACTAGGCTGTTGATGGGGGGCACCCCGGAGGGATAGGGGCAGAAGAAAGAAACTTTACTTCTGCAGCTGGTTCCTCAAATTCCCAGGCTCCCTCTGACATATGTGAACAGAAAGCCCTGGTCAGGGTGGCTGAGGAACCTGAGTGATTATACTGGGAGTAAAGACTTGCCAAATTGCTTTAAACTCAGCCCATCTCCATCCTGGCTTTCACCACCCTTGACATGAACGTGTAACTGAGCTTGTAAATAACTGTGCTTGGAGGCAGAGCTGGGAATTACGCCCCTCTAGACAGCTATTCAGAGACTGAGAGAATAGGGCCTGCTCTCTGTAATGCTATGCATTAAAAAGCACTTATGCTGCTAAAACCTGCATTAGAATTGCACATAAACATTGCTGTCATGCTCTCAATGGGACTCTGGAGTCCAGACGGGACTCAGAGTCTTCAGAGGGAAGGAAAGTCATCCCAGGCAGTGCAACGATCTCTCCCCTAAGGCCCACCAAGCCACACTGCCTCTCTGATGTGAATAACCCTCTCCATAAATGGGGATAAAAATGAACTTATCTCCAAGCCAAGATTAAACTGGGTCCACACGGTGTTGAGAGAAGAGAAATGAAACCAAGCCAAGAAGGTCCATTCATTTTGGGGTGGCAGGCAGGTTGTTCCAGGTGTCTTAGAAGTTCCCCAAAACTCCCTGCATGTGTCCGGCTCACAGCAAGCTGTTGATGAATGAATGTGAGAGGCACACACTTCCAAAGGTCTAATCTCAGTAGCCCTTTATTCATTCAGTTTCTGTTGAAGCGTCAAATGAATTTGATGGGCCGAGTCTCCTAACAGAGGCCTCAGGGGTCCCCTGTGGGCAGTTGGCCCTCACCCATGAATTTCTGCTGCATCAGACTCCATCCATCTCACCCTAGTCATTCATTCCCTAATGTGATGTGAAGTCTAGAATTATCCGTGGCCAGGCAGAATGAAGTGAATCAGGATCAAGCAGTCACCTGGAGTCTCCCACTGGACCACAGTTCACACTAAAGAAATAATTGCTGGGATTAGAAAACTGCTCAGATGATTGTCAACTCTCAGATTTACTTGATTCTTAAGAAAAGTGAAAAAGAGATATTTCTGAACCATCTAATGCCCAGGGGAAAAAGAGCTTGGACTAAGAATTCTATCCTGGTATGGGACCAGCCTGTATGCTTCAAGCCTCATTTGAAAGAATCAAATGACTCCCAGTCTTGAGAGGATGCTACAAGGACATATAAATCAATATGTGAGAATAGTCTATGCCAGATCCGCAGTATGTGGAACTCATAGAAGAGAAAAAAAGTAGTTGAAAACAAACAAAATCTCTCTCAACCCCTGACTCAGCTGTCTGAGGGTCTTGTCACCAAAAAAATCCTTCACTGGGATTTTTCTTTAGTGCCAGCTGAATTTTTCTTTAACACATGTTTATCAAGGCTTCCCAGGTGGTGCCGTGGTAAAGAATCCACCTCACACTGCAGGAGACACAGGAGACACAGATTTGATCCCAGGGTCAGAAAGATCCCCTGGAGAAGGAAATGACAACCCACTCTAGTATTCTTGCCTGGAGAATTCATGGCCCAAGGATCCTGGTGGGCTATAGTCCACGGGGTTGCAAAGAGTCGGACATGACCAAGCACATAAAGTTGCCAGTTCTGCAACACATTAAAGATAATGTATGTTAAGAACATGTGGACCTTTAAGAAAAAAGATCTGATTTTAAGTAAGAAAGAGATGGAATACGCAACAAAAAGCAGACGTAAACATATCCATTCTCTTGTTATATTTGTGTATCTAAGAGATACAGAAGAAAAAGAAAGAAAAGAAAAGGAGACAGCAAAATTATATCACCCCATAGCAATTGCCAGCAAGATGTGGTTAAGTTATGTTTCTGGTCCTCCCTTCCTGAAGACAAAAAAGCATGTCAGACTTTTCAGAAACTTGGCCATAAAAATGTCTAAAATAAAAAAAAAAATTAGATGTGTCTGTGGGGCATTTCTGGAAATGTTCTCTGTCTTTGATTTAGATGGAATCATGTGGGTATATACTTATGTAAAAATTATTGAGACATTAAGATTCATTCACTTACTATATGTATGTCATATCTCAGTTTTAAAAAATACTAGACAGGGCTTCCCTGGTGGTCCAGTGGGTAAGGACACCACCTTGCAGTGCAAGGGGCAGCAGTTTGATCCCTGGCCTTGGAAGATCCCATGTGCCACGGAGCGGCTGGACCTGTGTGTCCAACTACCGAGCCGGAGCTCTGGAGCGCATGCGCCCAGAGCCGGTGCTCTGCGACAAGAGAGGCTACTGAGATGGGAGGCCCACACAGGCCAAAGAACAAAGAGGATAAGTGAATGAAAGATCAATAGAAGTGGCCAAATAAATAAATAAATAATAAGCATACTAGACAACGAGTGGTTAAATTAAAAAAAAAAAATCACTTACCTGGAACATCTTATTTCCCACTGTTGCCAGATAGATTAAGGATTATTTTGCCTCTCACACATATTAACTGTAAAAATAACCACCATTGCAGGAGCATTTACCAAGTACATTGGCATTTACCATTTGTCAATTGCTATGCAATTAACTCATTATTTAATATTATCATCCTTGATAAGAACTGAGGTTCAGAGAAGCTTAAAGTGTAAGATGTATAACAACAGAGAGCCTATCTGGCTCATCTGTCTTCTGAATCAGTGTATCCCCAGTGCATGGACTGATGTCTGGGATATGGTAGATATGACACAGGTTTGAACAACATGGGTTGAACTGCACAGGTTCACTTACACTCAGGTGTTTTTTTTACTAAGGTGGCACTCGAGGTAAAGAACCTGCCTGCAATTCAGGAGACATAAAGGATGCAGGTTCGATCTTTGGGTCAGGAAGATTCCCTGGAGCAGGGAACGGCAACCCACTCTGGTATTCTTGCCAGAAGAATCCCATGGACTGAGGAACATGGTGACTGAAGTGGCTTAGCACTCACATGCTAAATACTTCATGAGCTGGATTTGGTTGAGCCTGAGGATGTAGAATTGCAGGTACAGAGGGCAGACTATAAAGCTTTTTAGGCTTTTTTGGCTGTGCTGGGTCATTATTGTTGCATGAGGGTTTTCTCTAGTTTCAGTGAGGGTGGGCTGGGGTGCTATTCTTCGACGTGCATGGGTTTCTCATTTCATTGCTCTGCTTCTCTTGTTGCATGGGGGCTTCAGTAGCTGCAGTACTCCAGCTTCCATAGTTGCAGCTCTTGGGCTCTAGAACATAGGCTCAATACTTGTGGCCAGGGTCTTAGTTGCTCCGAGATCTGTAGGTTCTTCCCCAACCAGGAATAGAATCTGTATTGCCTCCCAGTGAAGGTGGATTCTTATCAGCTGTACCTCCAGGGAAGTCCCAAACTATAAGTGTATACACAGATTTTCAACTTCTCAGGGAGTATGCGTCTCTAACTCCAATGTTACTCAAGGGTCTACTATATTCAACAAATGTTTGTAAAATTAAAAAAAATACTTTGTACAGTGTCATGGAACTAATATTGGGAAATTCTGGTTTGGACCTTGAGTTGACTCTAAAGCCCAAATTCTACCCTTTTTTTATTGTGGTAGAATCATAGAATGTAACACATCCTATTTCAAGCACATTTAACAGTACAGTTCAGGGGCACTGAGTACAGGTCCACATTCCTGTGCAAATCTCACCGTGGTCCATCTCCTGCATCTTTCACCTTCTTAAACTGAAACTCTGTCCCCATTAAATGCCAACTTCTCACTCCCCTCCCCACTCCCCGGCCCCTCAGCCCCGGTCATCTACCAATGTACTTCCTGACTCTCTGAATTTGATTATTAGGTGTTTCAAACAGTATTTGTATGGACACCAAGCAGGGAAGTGGGGATGGAATAAATTGGGAGATTGGGGTTGACATATATCCATTCTTATCTATAAACTAGATAACTAATGAGAACCTACTGTACAGCACACACACACAAAAGAAGAAGGCTCAATATGTTTGTAGGACATATATTAAGTTAAACTTCAAAATGCATTCCAAGATACACTGGGTGAGTATGTGCTCAGTCACTTCATCTTGTCCAACTCTCTGTAACCCTGTGGACTGTAGTCTGCCAGTCTCCTCTATCTGTGGGATTCTCTAGGCAAGATTTTGGAGTGGATTGCTATGCCCTCCTCCAGGGGATCTTCCTGACTCAGGGATCAAACCTGGGTTTCCTGCATTGCAGGCAGATTCTTTACCTCTGAGCCACTGGGAAAGCCCCCAAGATGCATTAGGTGTAGGTAAATATTGTTTGAAAGCCCAATTTCTTAACCATTCCCTGGTATCCTTCTCAAATAAGACACACGAATTTGTATACTAACCTGAAGCCATTATCAATCTGTTTTAACAATACTGAATTGAGGTAAATTACCCCTACCAAAAAAATGTATAAAATATAAGTTCAAAGGAGAACAACAAAGTGAACACTGGTGTGCTCACATCAGTACCTTAGGACCCTGTAAAAGCCTTCCCCAACTGCATCTCCCACCCCAGATGGCTGGAGGTGCCAACTCCTGAGGATTTTTTTTTTAACCAATCTTTTGTCTTTCTAGGTTTTTTATTTTATTTTTTTAAAACACAGTTGGTGTCTCTAAACTTTCTTTTGCCTGTTTTTGAACTATGAATGGCTGGTAACCTTTTCACTACACTCATGACCTTGGTTTTAAACCTTATTAGTCCTTCAGTCTGTTAATTTCTACATTCCTCTAATCCATCAGCCTCTATATTTCATATTTTAAAAAAATGTAGTAAATTTAGTAATGTAAACTTTAGTAATTCCCTTCCTAATACACTCTTTTAAATCTGTTTCTCTTTTCGTTGAACCTATTCAGACGGATGCTTGGAAAAGCAATTTAAGTGAGGGACTGATTTGTAGCATTGCTAGTTTCCTTGGTGTACATTTTTTCACAGTGACTGGCTGATTTCAAGCTAACAGAATGATGTCACTGAACGTAGCCTGGAAAGAGATGTAGAAAGTTGGCCATTGTGAGCTGTTGTAAGCCAACTCCAATACATCCTTCATCTGTTATATTACTGCTGTTTAGTCACTCAGTAGTGTTTGACTCTTTGAAACCCAATGAACTGTAGCCTGCCAGGCTCCTCTGTCCATGGAGTTTTCCAGACAAGAATACTGGAATGGGTTGCTATTTCTTTCTCCAGGGGAGTGATCTTCCTGACCCAGGGATCAAATCCATGTCTCCTACATTGGCAGGTTGGTTCTTTACACTGAGCCACCCTGGAAGAAGATCCATTCTGCTATAGTGCTTAGTTCTTAGCCACTCAGTCTTGTTCAACTCTTTTGTAACCCCATGAACTGTAGCCCACCAGGTTCTTTTGTCTATGGGATTTTCCAGGGAAGAATACTGGAGTGAGTTTCCATTTCCTTCTTTAGGGAATCTTCCCAACCCAGGGACAGAACCTGTATCTCTTGTATTTCAGGCAATTCTTTACCCACTGAGCCATTGGGGAAGTCCCAAAGTACTTGTTGCCTCCCTGTTGGGGAATCGAACCTCAGTATTCCTTTGCATGACAGGTGGGGATCCTCACCACTATACTATCTTCCTTCAAAGTCTCAGCCCTGGATGAGCCTAACAAAACATTTTCTCTCCCTCACTGCACCTAAATATCCTCATTCCCTTTTACATTAGAGTAACCAGTTGTGCCAAACTGAACCAGAAATCAGAGGCAAAGGAATATTTGTAGAGTCCATGCAGACCATGCTCTTCAGGGCAGAGAACAGATTTCTTGTTCCTGCTCTAACAAATTATGACAAGCCTGGTGCTTAACCAACAGAAATTATTCTCTTATAGTTCTGCAGGAAGTTCAAAATAAGTCTTACAGGGCTAAAATTAAGGTATTAATAGACTCACTCTTTCCAGAGACCCTAGGAGAGAATCAGTTTGCTTGCTTTTTGCAGAGTCTAGAGCTGCACTCTGGCTCATGGCCTCTTTGTTCAGGGATATACGTCTTCTCCCTCTGACTCTGCTTCTTTCCTATGACCTTCTCTCCTGTGTCCTATGCCTTCTGTCTCCTTTGTATAAAGACATTCAAAATGTGTTTAGGGCCCGCTGGGATCTTCCCATCTCAAAATCCTTAAATTCATTGCATAGGTAAAATCCCTTTTTCCAAATAAAGCATCCCGGTTCTAGAAATGATGAACTGGACATTTCTGGAGGACATTATTTAGTCTCCCACAAGAGTAGAGGAATGTCAGTACTGGATCTGAAGGAGTAAACGGAAGATATTCTACATAACCCACTCATCTGCCCCACAACATGCCTCTTATCCTCTCCTTACATGGAAAAGTTCATGTGTCTCATGCAGGAACCACTGAAAGTCTCATCAGGTACCATATTATTATCAAGTGACACCAATTTGTTCATACTGCTTCCTGAAATCTAAAATATTAACCCCATGAACTGTAGCCCACCAGGTTCTTTTGTCTATGGGATTTTCCAGGGAAGAATACTGGAGTGAGTTTCCATTTCCTTCTTTAGGGAATCTTCCCAACCCAGGGACAGAACCTGTATCTCTTGTATTTCAGGCAATTCTTTACCCACTGAGCCATTGGGGAAGTCCCAAAGTACTTGTTGCCTCCCTGTTGGGGAATCGAACCTCAGTATTCCTTTGCATGACAGGTGGGGATCCTCACCACTATACTATCTTCCTTCAAAGTCTCAGCCCTGGATGAGCCTAACAAAACATTTTCTCTCCCTCACTGCACCTAAATATCCTCATTCCCTTTTACATTAGAGTAACCAGTTGTGCCAAACTGAACCAGAAATCAGAGGCAAAGGAATATTTGTAGAGTCCATGCAGACCATGCTCTTCAGGGCAGAGAACAGATTTCTTGTTCCTGCTCTAACAAATTATGACAAGCCTGGTGCTTAACCAACAGAAATTATTCTCTTATAGTTCTGCAGGAAGTTCAAAATAAGTCTTACAGGGCTAAAATTAAGGTATTAATAGACTCACTCTTTCCAGAGACCCTAGGAGAGAATCAGTTTGCTTGCTTTTTGCAGAGTCTAGAGCTGCACTCTGGCTCATGGCCTCTTTGTTCAGGGATATACGTCTTCTCCCTCTGACTCTGCTTCTTTCCTATGACCTTCTCTCCTGTGTCCTATGCCTTCTGTCTCCTTTGTATAAAGACATTCAAAATGTGTTTAGGGCCCGCTGGGATCTTCCCATCTCAAAATCCTTAAATTCATTGCATAGGTAAAATCCCTTTTGCCAAATAAGGCATCCCGGGTTCTAGAAATGATGAACTGGACATTTCTGGAGGACATTATTTAGTCTCCCACAAGAGTAGAGGAATGTCAGTACTGGATCTGAAGGAGTAAACGGAAGATATTCTACATAACCCACTCATCTGCCCCACAACATGCCTCTTATCCTCTCCTTACATGGAAAAGTTCATGTGTCTCATGCAGGAACCACTGAAAGTCTCATCAGGTACCATATTATTATCAAGTGACACCAATTTGTTCATACTGCTTCCTGAAATCTAAAATATTAGTCACTAGCAATAGTCCTCATACATGATAGCCATGGGGGATGAAGGAGGAGCAACAATTCATAACACATAATAGAAGCAATTAAGAGCAGTTTCCATAGTCCTTGTTTCTACAGCTGGTTCTGAGGACATAGATAATCAAAGACACAGAAGAATATAGGATTCTTGCTACTTCTAAGGTTCACTTAGCAGGGGTTCAGTTAGTCTCGAGTCATTACTATAACGTAAGACAGGGTGATGTTTCCTGGAGTGACTGAAATCCTTCCACTGCACAGCTTCTGCACCAGGATAGCCTAGGGTACTAGCCTAAGAGCTTCTCCTTGGCCTAAGGCGTGTGTGTGCTGTGTGCTCAGTCACTCAGTCATGTCTGACTTTTTGCAGCCCCACGGACTGCAGCCCGTCAGACTCCTTTGTCCATGGACTTTTCCAGGCAAGAACACTGGAGTGGGTTGCCATTCCCCACTCCAGGGGATCTCCCCAAGCCAGGAATCGAACCTGTATCTCCTGGTGGGCAGGTAGATTCTTTACCACTAGTGCCACCTGGGCATAAGCCCTCTGAAATCTTATTTCTCCAAACTAAAGGAGCGCCTGTTAGACCCAGCCCAAGGTGTGAGGGCTGAGTGTGGGTAAAGCAGCTCAGAGGGTCTTTTTTCTCAAAACTGGCATGGCAGCCTGACGTTGCTTGCTTGCTCTCTCCTTGTATGCTTAAGGGATATCGTCTTCTCCCTCTGCTCTCTTCTTTCCTATGACTTCTTCCTGGTCCTATGCCTTCTGTCTCCTTTGTATAAAGACATTCAAAATGTGTTTAGGGCCCGCTGGGATCTTCCCATCTCAAAATCCTTAAATTCATTGCATAGGTAAAATCCCTTTTGCCAAATAAGCATCCGGTTCTAGAAATGATGAACTGGACATTTCTGGAGGACATTATTTAGTCTCCCACAAGAGTAGAGGAATGTCAGTACTGGATCTGAAGGAGTAAACGGAAGATATTCTACATAACCCACTCATCTGCCCCACAACATGCCTCTTATCCTCTCCTTACATGGAAAAGTTCATGTGTCTCATGCAGGAACCACTGAAAGTCTCATCAGGTACCATATTATTATCAAGTGACACCAATTTGTTCATACTGCTTCCTGAAATCTAAAATATTAGTCACTAGCAATAGTCCTCATACATGATAGCCATGGGGGATGAAGGAGGAGCAACAATTCATAACACATAATAGAAGCAATTAAGAGCAGTTTCCATAGTCCTTGTTTCTACAGCTGGTTCTGAGGACATAGATAATCAAAGACACAGAAGAATATAGGATTCTTGCTACTTCTAAGGTTCACTTAGCAGGGGTTCAGTTAGTCTCGAGTCATTACTATAACGTAAGACAGGGTGATGTTTCCTGGAGTGACTGAAATCCTTCCACTGCACAGCTTCTGCACCAGGATAGCCTAGGGTACTAGCCTAAGAGCTTCTCCTTGGCCTAAGGCGTGTGTGTGCTGTGTGCTCAGTCACTCAGTCATGTCTGACTTTTTGCAGCCCCACGGACTGCAGCCCGTCAGACTCCTTTGTCCATGGACTTTTCCAGGCAAGAACACTGGAGTGGGTTGCCATTCCCCACTCCAGGGGATCTCCCCAAGCCAGGAATCGAACCTGTATCTCCTGGTGGGCAGGTAGATTCTTTACCACTAGTGCCACCTGGGCATAAGCCCTCTGAAATCTTATTTCTCCAAACTAAAGGAGCGCCTGTTAGACCCAGCCCAAGGTGTGAGGGCTGAGTGTGGGTAAAGCAGCTCAGAGGGTCTTTTATTTCAGCTGCTGGAGGAGATGGGGAGGAGAAACTGGTTCTTCAAGGTTGCCTCTGCATCTTCCGAGCTTACACACTGACAAGTCATTAAAAAAAATTTTTTTTTTTTGCTTTATTTTTAGAGTTTTATTGTTTACTGCTATACATAGACCTGAATCAGTCATAGGTATATACTTAGCCCCTCCCACTTGAACTTCCCTCCCATCTCCCTCCCTTTCCCACCTGTCCAGGTTGTTGCAGAGCCCCCGTGTGAATATGCTGTAAGACTAAGGGAACTGACAAGTCATTTTTGAACTTAAAAGCCATAATTTTCCTCCAGTGTCTATCTAGTTTCAGAGTGATCTCTTGTCCTAAGGTGATACGATTCTTGTCTAACTGGGTTGAAGGAGAAAAGAGAAAAGAGAAAGTACCTCAGGACATGAAGGGACATTCATTGAGTGGAGAGCAGGTGGGGGTGGCAGGGAGCACATCAATGAACTCTTTGAAATATGATCCTCACCTGCTCTCTCATTCACCTGTCACTGCCCAAGGGTTGCTCCCTCTTCACTTCCCCATTCTCAGCCAAAAGTGGTAAAATCCCTTCATTTCCTTACCTGCCACTCACACCTCCACCCACTCCATAGTGGCTGCCCCAGCATCTCTCCACCACAGCTCTTCTCTGGCCCCTAGAACCTCCGGACCCCCAGTGGACCTCGTTTTATTTGCTTTCTCAGCAACATCCTCTCACTGCTGGCTTCACTGTTTCTGTTTGCCATTCCAAATCTGTGCTTCATCCTTCCCCCCTACCCCAGGGTGCTGACTTCTAAGCTTTACATCAACAGACTCCCTTCCCTTCTAACTAACAGGTTTGGCCAGTGAAAGTCCAGGCAGGAGATTAGATGGAGAGAGGAAAGGTCAGGGTATTCATTCTCCTGCTTTTTCTCCCACCAGGCTCCAAGTGAGCAGGTAGATTCTTTACCACTAGTGCCACCTGGGCATAAGCCCTCTGAAATCTTATTTCTCCAAACTAAAGGAGCGCCTGTTAGACCCAGCCCAAGGTGTGAGGGCTGAGTGTGGGTAAAGCAGCTCAGAGGGTCTTTTATTTCAGCTGCTGGAGGAGATGGGGAGGAGAAACTGGTTCTTCAAGGTTGCCTCTGCATCTTCCGAGCTTACACACTGACAAGTCATTAAAAAAAATTTTTTTTTGCTTTATTTTTAGAGTTTTATTGTTTACTGCTATACATAGACCTGAATCAGTCATAGGTATATACTTAGCCCCTCCCACTTGAACTTCCCTCCCATCTCCCTCCCTTTCCCACCTGTCCAGGTTGTTGCAGAGCCCCCGTGTGAATATGCTGTAAGACTAAGGGAACTGACAAGTCATTTTTGAACTTAAAAGCCATAATTTTCCTCCAGTGTCTATCTAGTTTCAGAGTGATCTCTTGTCCTAAGGTGATACGATTCTTGTCTAACTGGGTTGAAGGAGAAAAGAGAAAAGAGAAAGTACCTCAGGACATGAAGGGACATTCATTGAGTGGAGAGCAGGTGGGGGTGGCAGGGAGCACATCAATGAACTCTTTGAAATATGATCCTCACCTGCTCTCTCATTCACCTGTCACTGCCCAAGGGTTGCTCCCTCTTCACTTCCCCATTCTCAGCCAAAAGTGGTAAAATCCCTTCATTTCCTTACCTGCCACTCACACCTCCACCCACTCCATAGTGGCTGCCCCAGCATCTCTCCACCACAGCTCTTCTCTGGCCCCTAGAACCTCCGGACCCCCAGTGGACCTCGTTTTATTTGCTTTCTCAGCAACATCCTCTCACTGCTGGCTTCACTGTTTCTGTTTGCCATTCCAAATCTGTGCTTCATCCTTCCCCCCTACCCCAGGGTGCTGACTTCTAAGCTTTACATCAACAGACTCCCTTCCCTTCTAACTAACAGGTTTGGCCAGTGAAAGTCCAGGCAGGAGATTAGATGGAGAGAGGAAAGGTCAGGGTATTCATTCTCCTGCTTTTTCTCCCACCAGGCTCCAAGTGAGCAGTGGTTGAGTAGCCCCCTCTGACAGCCACAGCTCTCCTGGGTTCAGGTAACCCCATCCTCTCTGACCCACAGGTGAGACCAACCTGTCGTGGCCCTGGGATGCTTCCTCCCTTGCTGGTATTTCTTAACATTGCTCACTCCTTTGCAAATGGTTTCTTCATTAAATCCTTTAATCACTCAGTTTTTCATGTGCCAATTTATATTGATTTCCTTTCTCGAAACACATCTTTCACCTGGTCTCCATCACATCTCACTCTCCTGCTTTTATCCAAATGTCCATTCCTTCTCTGTTTACTTGACAGATTTCATCTCTTCTGCGAACCACAAACTTTGGAATTCTATTAAATCCTCAGCCCTCTTTTCTTCCTACTATATTCCATTCTCAGGCACTTTCTTCAACATCCACACTTTCAATAACTACCTAGAAGAAGCCATCGACTCATATACTTCTGTCTCCAGCCACACCTGTTCTTCAGGATCCAGACACATGTATTCAACTTCCATTTTACTGTAGTCTCCGTGGTTAAATCAGGGGATATTTTTTGAGAGCGTATTATGTTCTAGATGTGTTCTTGGATGATTAAAACCACCTCAAACATCTCGTCCAAACTCGATGCATGATTTTTTACTTTCCCCCAGTCCATTCCTCTTCAACTGTTCCCTTCCAACACCATCTGTCCAATCTCACAACCTGGGGACTAGGAGATCTTTGGTTCCCTTTGATCGATGCCTCCCTTTTGCTTATCCTCCTTAACTAACTCATAGTCACATTAGTGACTAGTTAACTTATCTCCTAAGCGTCTCTTGATTCTAACCAAGTTTTTCCATCTCTGTCATCACTACCATAGCCCAAGTTGCCACTGTTTCTTACCTGTTAGTCTAACTTCAGTAGTCTCCTTTCTTGTTTCCCCTACTTCAGGTGAGTTTACAGAGGTACAAATCTAATCAAGCTAGATCAAGCCCCTGCTTAAAGTCTCCTGATATCTCTCCTTGCCGTCTGAAGTATGCCTCCTGCGCACCTCAGTGGCCTAGTTCAAACTGCATCTTCTCCAACACCTTATCTATGAGTCTCTCTTAATCTTCCTTCACTTCTCAATATTGACATAATGACTCATGCTACAGGCACTTAATACTTACTGTTCCCTTTGTTTAAGATTCTTTCCCCACATACCCCACCTCACTCAATAGCATATTCTTCCTTTTTAAATCTCAGCTAAAATGTTGCTTCCTCGGACTTCCCTGGTGGTTCAGTGGGTAAGGACACTGCCTTGCAGTGCAAGGGGCACTGGTTCGATCCCTGGCCTGGGAAGATCCCACGTGCTGCGGAGCGGCTGGACTGATGTGTCCAATCACCGAGCCGAGCTCTGGAGCGCATGCGCCCAGAGCTGGTGCTCTGCGACAACAGAGGCCACCACGATGGGAGGCCCACAAGGGCCAAGGAACAAAGACAGATGAAACTGAGTAAATGAAAGACCAATAGAAGTGACCCGCCTGCCCTCCTCCCTACCCAACCACCCACCCCCACGGGGGAAAAAAAAATGTTGCTTCCTCAAGGATGTCTTCCCTGGTACCTCTTTCAAAATTCTATCATTTTTTAAAATCAGTTCTCAAAACACCAGATACCTCTTCTTCAGACCATTTATCACAGTTGTAATTTTATATTAATATGTGTGCTGTTTTGAATAATAAACTACAACTGTACATGAGTTGAGGAACCACAAGTATTTTGTTCAACATCATATTTGCTAGTGTCTGGCACATAGCAGGTGCTCAGTAAATATTTGTGGAAAAAATGAATAAAGAAAGAGATTCACTGAGAGTGAGGCTTACCATAGCAAGAAAAGGAGCCATGTGTTACTCCTCACTTAATGCAGCTTCTCAAAGGCTTTGGAAGAAGTCAGGTGATTCAATAAATGTTGGTGATGCAAAGTAACAGCCTTGGCTCATGAGATAATTTTAAGCAATGTTCAACTTGCTAATTAGACAACCAGTCTGAAAATCTCAAAAGTAATATTTTGTTACTCAGTCTCGCAAAAATCAACTATATTGCCAAGAAATGTATGTTATTGAACAATTTGACCACGTTTCTTACTTTTATTTTATTAGAACAATAAAACATTAAACTGTAGATCATAATTTGATTACTGTAAGACTTGAAAAAAATGGAAATCTCAAGTTCTGATTGGACAGTAATGTTTGACTACTTAGTGTCAGTCATAACTTGGCTTGATTTATTGATTTTTAAGACTCAAATAAGACTTTTCAGTGAATTCCTGAAATGTTTTAACTGCGTCTTGGTGTCTGCCCATGGTGCATTAAGAATTCTAGAACTCTGGCCAGCCCTGCCTCAGAAGTCTTGGAAGGCAGTGCATGATAACCCCTCACCTCTAATTTGACTTCTTTCTAACGTCATCAGAAGAGATCAAAGTTGCCCTCCTAGGAATCCCAGTTATGAGTCATAACTAGCATTTACTGAGCTATGGACCAAGTGAACGTCATGTAAGCTAGTTTTTACAACCAACTGTATGTGAGGCACTATCCTGGCATTTTATACAGATTTTTCCATTAACTTTCAGTTGCTTTTTAAGGTAGGTATGAGACATCACTTTGCCAATAAAAGTCTATGTAGTCAAAGCTATGGTTTTCCAGTAGTCACGTTCAGATAGGGAGTTGGACCATCAAAATTCTATCATTTTTTAAAATCAGTTCTCAAAACACCAGATACCTCTTCTTCAGACCATTTATCACAGTTGTAATTTTATATTAATATGTGTGCTGTTTTGAATAATAAACTACAACTGTACATGAGTTGAGGAACCACAAGTATTTTGTTCAACATCATATTTGCTAGTGTCTGGCACATAGCAGGTGCTCAGTAAATATTTGTGGAAAAAATGAATAAAGAAAGAGATTCACTGAGAGTGAGGCTTACCATAGCAAGAAAAGGAGCCATGTGTTACTCCTCACTTAATGCAGCTTCTCAAAGGCTTTGGAAGAAGTCAGGTGATTCAATAAATGTTGGTGATGCAAAGTAACAGCCTTGGCTCATGAGATAATTTTAAGCAATGTTCAACTTGCTAATTAGACAACCAGTCTGAAAATCTCAAAAGTAATATTTTGTTACTCAGTCTCGCAAAAATCAACTATATTGCCAAGAAATGTATGTTATTGAACAATTTGACCACGTTTCTTACTTTTATTTTATTAGAACAATAAAACATTAAACTGTAGATCATAATTTGATTACTGTAAGACTTGAAAAAAATGGAAATCTCAAGTTCTGATTGGACAGTAATGTTTGACTACTTAGTGTCAGTCATAACTTGGCTTGATTTATTGATTTTTAAGACTCAAATAAGACTTTTCAGTGAATTCCTGAAATGTTTTAACTGCGTCTTGGTGTCTGCCCATGGTGCATTAAGAATTCTAGAACTCTGGCCAGCCCTGCCTCAGAAGTCTTGGAAGGCAGTGCATGATAACCCCTCACCTCTAATTTGACTTCTTTCTAACGTCATCAGAAGAGATCAAAGTTGCCCTCCTAGGAATCCCAGTTATGAGTCATAACTAGCATTTACTGAGCTATGGACCAAGTGAACGTCATGTAAGCTAGTTTTTACAACCAACTGTATGTGAGGCACTATCCTGGCATTTTATACAGATTTTTTTCCATTAACTTTCAGTTGCTTTTTAAGGTAGGTATGAGACATCACTTTGCCAATAAAAGTCTATGTAGTCAAAGCTATGGTTTTTCCAGTAGTCACGTTCAGATAGGGGAGTTGGACCATCAAGAAGGGTGAGTGCCAAAGAACAGATGCTTTTGAACTGTGATGCTGGAGAAGATTCTTGAGAGTCTCTTAGACAGCAAGGAGATCAAACCAGTCCGTCCTAAAGGAAATGAACCCTGAATATTCATTGGAAAAACTGCTGCTGAAGCTGAAGCTCCAGTGCTTTGGCCACCTGATGTAGAGAGTTGACTTACTGGAAAAGACCCTATGGAAGGAAAGATTGAAGGCAAAATGAGAAGGGAGTAGCAGAGGATGAGATGGATAGATAGTATCAATGACTCAGTGGACATGAATTTGAGCAAACTCCAGGAGATAGTGGAGGACAAAAGAACCCGGTATACTGCAGTCTGTGGGGTCACAAAAACTTGGACACAACTTAACAATTGAACAACAACAACGACAACAAAGAATAATGTTTACATTTTCCAGATGGGGAAATTGAGGCTTAGGTCCTTTTGATCTCTCAAGCCTTAGAGATAGTACTTATCACAGCCAAAAATCAGTCCTGGAAATCCTTGCCCTAGGGTTCTTAAAACCATTAACCCCAAGTTCTTACATCCTTTGTAGTCAAGCTGAAAATAAATTCCTTTTAGTGCATCTGCACAAATGCTCTTTAATATGAAATTCTGTTGGGTATTTTTTACCTAGTTAGAAATACATAATTTTGTACTCTCTTTTGCTTTAAGTGTTTTGAAGCATTCGTGAGCTCTCTAAAATGTCTTGATAAAATCCAGCCAATCAAGAGGTGGACTAAATAAAAATTTACATTCTTTTTAAAAACTTTGTTTAATTTATTTTAATTTAATTAAACTTTATACATGTACTTTAAGTTGAGACAGTCAACAGCCGCTTAAAGAAAGGGAAAATGTTGTACTTTGAAAGACTCTAATTTAGGTTAATGAAAACAATCAATTTTTAGTCATAACTAGCTTTTGCTTTTTAAGGGTTTTCCCCGGTGAGGCACTATCCTGGCATTTTATACAGATTTTTCCATTAACTTTCAGTTGCTTTTTAAGGTAGGTATGAGACATCACTTTGCCAATAAAAGTCTATGTAGTCAAAGCTATGGTTTTTCCAGTAGTCACGTTCAGATAGGGGAGTTGGACCATCAAGAAGGGTGAGTGCCAAAGAACAGATGCTTTTGAACTGTGATGCTGGAGAAGATTCTTGAGAGTCTCTTAGACAGCAAGGAGATCAAACCAGTCCGTCCTAAAGGAAATGAACCCTGAATATTCATTGGAAAAACTGCTGCTGAAGCTGAAGCTCCAGTGCTTTGGCCACCTGATGTAGAGAGTTGACTTACTGGAAAAGACCCTATGGAAGGAAAGATTGAAGGCAAAATGAGAAGGGAGTAGCAGAGGATGAGATGGATAGATAGTATCAATGACTCAGTGGACATGAATTTGAGCAAACTCCAGGAGATAGTGGAGGACAAAAGAACCCGGTATACTGCAGTCTGTGGGGTCACAAAAACTTGGACACAACTTAACAATTGAACAACAACAACGACAACAAAGAATAATGTTTACATTTTCCAGATGGGGAAATTGAGGCTTAGGTCCTTTTGATCTCTCAAGCCTTAGAGATAGTACTTATCACAGCCAAAAATCAGTCCTGGAAATCCTTGCCCTAGGGTTCTTAAAACCATTAACCCCAAGTTCTTACATCCTTTGTAGTCAAGCTGAAAATAAATTCCTTTTAGTGCATCTGCACAAATGCTCTTTAATATGAAATTCTGTTGGGTATTTTTTACCTAGTTAGAAATACATAATTTTGTACTCTCTTTTGCTTTAAGTGTTTTGAAGCATTCGTGAGCTCTCTAAAAATGTCTTGATAAAATCCAGCCAATCAAGAGGTGGACTAAATAAAAATTTACATTCTTTTTAAAAACTTTGTTTAATTTATTTTAATTTAATTAAACTTTATACATGTACTTTAAGTTGAGACAGTCAACAGCCGCTTAAAGAAAGGGAAAATGTTGTACTTTGAAAGACTCTAATTTAGGTTAATGAAAACAATCAATGTTCCTGTCTCTTTAGGAAGATTACACTAGTTTCATGATGACAGGAATGATGTTTATCTTTATTCCGTTGCATTGGTTCCTATGTTTCATTTTATGCCAATATCATGCTGTTTTGATTGCTGTAGCTTTGTAGTATTGTTTGAAGTCTGGGAGACTTATGTCTCCTGCCATGTTCTTTTTCCTCAGGATTGCTTTGGCAGTTCTGGGTCTTTTATGGTTCCATATACAATTTTTTTTATATTCTTAAAAATAAAGAACTAAATCACAGATATAGAGAATAAACTAGTGGTTACCAGTGGAGAGAGGAAAGGCGGGGACAATATAAGGGTAGGAGTGTAAGAGGTACAAAATAAGCTAATATAGGTATTTTAGAATGTGAATTGAAGAATGGATCCAGAAGAGGTTAGCAAAAAAAGCCTAGTGAGATTTTTTTTTTTTAATCATATAGCTTAAGCTGATTTTAAAACAAAGGCTTTAGTTTAATTCTTGGTTTTCTTTATTGGAATAAGCTAATGGCTTGTTTGTGTAAAGCTTTTTTATTGAAAGAAAAAAATTTTAAATCTTGTACCTAGCAGAGTATTGTTATAGAATTTACATGTAACATTTTATATGGTAGTTTAAGTCTGTCAGTTTCTTAATTGTGGACGAATTAACAGTTGGCTCTGGCCGTTTGCTCTAAGACGCCTCTGTCACCCACTCAGCCCTGGCATCTGGGCAGACAGACCCATCTCAGTTCTGCTGTCTCTTGGAAGTTAAGGCTCAGCATGAATTTTTGTCAGGTAACTAATACCTGGGGTTTTCTTTCTTCCTTTTTTGTTTGTTGAAGTTTAAGTGGGTAAGTGCCAGTGTTCAGATTTGAACTATAATAGTTTGTATAATCAACATTTGAACTATATTCTATTTTGTTATACTATTCTTGTTTCAAAGTGTGTTCAAGCAAGGCTTCCCTGGTGGTCCAGTGGGTAGAGAGTCTACCTTGCAGTGCAAGGGGCACTGGTTCAATCCCTGGCCCGGGAGGATCCCACATGCTGTGGAGTAGCTGGACCAGTGTGTCCAATTGCAAGCTGGTGCTCTGGAGCATATGTGCCCAGAGCCAGTGCTCTGCAGCTGGGAAAGGTCACTGCAGTGAGAGGCCCACACCGGCCAAAGAATAAAGATCAATGAAAATAAATAAGTAAACAAAAAAATCAATAAGAGGCCAAAATTTAAAAAAAAAGTTACTCAAGTAGATTTTCTGAAATACAGAAATGAAATTAAAAAAAAATAAGTTGCATGTATTTATCATACAACATGGTGAATACTGTGTAGCCAATGTTTTAGAATAACTATACACCTTTAAGAATTGTGAATCACTGTGCTGTATGCCTGTAACTTACATGATGTTACTACAATAAAAATAAAGATAAATTAAAAAATAAATAAAATAATACAAAAGATGATAGAAAAATGCAAAAGCAGTCTAGTAGTTCAGGACTGCTACTGGGAGGCAGACTTTTGAAGACAATTTTAATTAAAATTTTTAATTAACATTTTAAAGTAGAGATTTTGAAAACTGTATAAAATGAATTTATGTTGATGTATTTACCATCATTCATATATATGTGCCTCACAGTTCACATTATGTTGTACCCTGCATTTCCATTTATTATATGGAAAATATTTCCCTTTGTCTTTAAATAATCTTTGAGCATTTTATTTCAAATCTCCATAATAAACCATTAAGTGTGTAGATTCACCATAATTTATTTAAAAAACAAACAAAAAGAAATTGTGATAAACAGACATTCAGTATTGATTCCATTAAATAAAAATAGACTATAAAACTGTGAGAATTATGTTATACTTCTTGATAAAGTAAAAACATTTAAAGACATATTTGTAAAGTAAAAACAAATAAGGTTAGATTTGGAATAAGAAGAAAAATAGGAAAGACTAATTTCCTCAACTTTTAGGCCAATGAATCAATCAATGCTGCCTAAATGTAAGTACCTAGTTTATTTTAAAAAGTTATAACTCCAGACTCTAAAAGTACTTCTTAATCTTTGTTCTCAATCCTAGGGCTATATTTATAGAAGTTTCTTATAGTGAAGAAGCATTTAGCTGAAGTTTAGGCATTTCCTCAGTTTCATCTTGATTTCTCCATTTTCTTGAAATTCAATAAAATTTAAATGTAATGTTATTTCTTTAAATTAGTGTATAGATTGATTTTAATATTTTTGATTGAAGTAAATAATTAGTTTCAGGGAAAGGTCACTGCAGTCAGAGGCCCACATAGGCCGGAGAATAAAGATGGATGAAAATAAATAAATAAAAATCAATAAGAGGCCAAAATTTAAAAAAAAAGTTACTCAAGTAGATTTTCTGAAATACAGAAATGAAATTAAAAAAAAATAAGTTGCATGTATTTATCATACAACATGGTGAATACTGTGTAGCCAATGTTTTAGAATAACTATACACCTTTAAGAATTGTGAATCACTGTGCTGTATGCCTGTAACTTACATGATGTTACTACAATAAAAATAAAGATAAATTAAAAAATAAATAAAATAATACAAAAGATGATAAAAAAATGCAAAAGCAGTCTAGTAGTTCAGGACTGCTACTGGGAGGCAGACTTTTGAAGACAATTTTAATTAAAATTTTTAATTAACATTTTAAAGTAGAGATTTTGAAAACTGTATAAAATGAATTTATGTTGATGTATTTACCATCATTCATATATATGTGCCTCACAGTTCACATTATGTTGTACCCTGCATTTCCATTTATTATATGGAAAATATTTCCCTTTGTCTTTAAATAATCTTTGAGCATTTTATTTCAAATCTCCATAATAAACCATTAAGTGTGTAGATTCACCATAATTTATTTAAAAAACAAACAAAAAGAAATTGTGATAAACAGACATTCAGTATTGATTCCATTAAATAAAAATAGACTATAAAACTGTGAGAATTATGTTATACTTCTTGATAAAGTAAAAACATTTAAAGACATATTTGTAAAGTAAAAACAAATAAGGTTAGATTTGGAATAAGAAGAAAATAGGAAAGACTAATTTCCTCAACTTTTAGGCCAATGAATCAATCAATGCTGCCTAAATGTAAGTACCTAGTTTATTTTAAAAAGTTATAACTCCAGACTCTAAAAGTACTTCTTAATCTTTGTTCTCAATCCTAGGGCTATATTTATAGAAGTTTCTTATAGTGAAGAAGCATTTAGCTGAAGTTTAGGCATTTCCTCAGTTTCATCTTGATTTCTCCATTTTCTTGAAATTCAATAAAATTTAAATGTAATGTTATTTCTTTAAATTAGTGTATAGATTGATTTTAATATTTTTGATTGAAGTATAATTAATTCACAATATTGTCTTAGTTTCAGATGTAGAGCAAAGTGATTCAATTATATATGTAGATTTATATATATGTTCTTTTTGAGATTCTTTCTCTCTATAGGTTATTACAAATTATTGAGTATGGTTTCTCATGGGTTCTTGTTGGTTATCTATTACATACATAATAATGTGTATATGGTAGCATAATTTTTACCTTTATAGAAATATTTCTCATGTTCCTTCTCTCTTATTCATTAAATAATATCTGTAATGAAATTTATCTGTGTTAACAATAGTTATTTCCAGTGGTGGAATTTGGGGATATTTTTCTACATCACCACAATTCTGCTGTCATCACCGCTAATAAAATTAATCATACCTTAACATCATCTAATACCTAGTCTGTATGAAAATTCCCCAACTGATTTGAGTGATTTCTTCAAATCAGATTCTAATCAAAGACCACGCATGACAGCAATCTTCATCCCTTTTGTTTTCCTTAGGGGTGATTTGTTGAGACCAGACCACTGTTCTTTAGAATGTATCACTGTATGGACTTTTGATCCCTTGTGATATTGCTCTACTTGGTTCCATAGATCCTATACTTCTTGGAAACTCAAAGTTGGAACTACAGGCTTGGTTAGATTCAGCCTAAATACTTTGGGCAGGAATATGTCACAGCTGATGAAACTTAACATTGCTTCCTCACAGAAGGTGCATGTCCTCTGGCTGACCCTCCACAGAGCTCAGATAGAGCAGCAACCCTTCCTGTGTAAAGTTACGCTTCCCCCTTGTAATCTATGAGGTGACATGTTAGCACCGACATCTATTCCCTTACGATTTTAGCATCCTTCAATGGCCCATGCCTGAATCCTTTCTCTTACTAGGGTTGCAAAGTAGTGATTTTCTAATTCTGTAAGTCCATCAATTATTAGCTAAGGTTTTACTGTAAAGAAAAATGTTCTTTCATCACCTGGGGCTAGTTGGTGACCCTGGAATACAGATCGCACTTGGAAGGCAGGATAATACCTAAATCTTTCCCATTAATTACAAATTTTACAAGTAAGAAATTGATATAATGGTCTTCGCAGACCTAGGGCTGATTCATGTGGATGTTTGGCAGTAAACAACAAAACTCTGTAAAGCTATTATCCTTCAATTTAAGAAAAAAGGGAAAAATAGTCTTCGTGGACGGTGACAAATCATTCCTTTCAGCCTTTTTTTCTTTTTAAGTATCATATAAATTGATGGGTTTTTATATTTTCAATTTGTAGTTACCATGCTTGTGATGCATCAATTATCCCAACCTGGACTGGTAGGAAACCCTTCAAGTTGATGCCTGTATCCTTTTGACATAGCCCCATTTTTCTTTGAAAACTGGCTTGATTTCTGACTCAAGAGACTTGGTTTTTAGGGTTTAAATTCCATTCATTCCTTCCACCCCAGGTATTGAAAGGAGAAGTATATTCAAACAGATATATCTGATGTGCACCATTTACATAGTTAGCCCCAAGCTAGGTACCTTGAAAGAACCAAAAGAAAGGTGTGCTCCTTATTAGCTGATGAAAAGCTCATATTCCTTCTCTTTCTCTTCCTCCTCTTCCTCCCTATGTCCTTTTCTTTTTCACCATCATCCTAGTAGAATGTTATCAGAACCAGGATTCTGTTTAATTGAAATTTCTGGTTAACTGTGGTGGATCAGATAACCCTTGTCATGTCCATGTTGTCAAACATCCTGTTACATCTCTGTTACACGTGAGCCCACTCTGTTGTCTATAAAGTACCATTGTGAAATGTACAGAGGGCCTCTGACTTACAATGGTTCAACTTACTGTTTATCAACTTTATGATCCTTAAGAATGCATTCAGTAGAGACTATGCTTCAAATTTTGAAGTTTATTCTTTTCAAGGGCTAGTGATATGCAGTACAATCCTCTCTTGTGTTGCTGGACAGTGGAGGCCGCAGATTCCAGTCGGCCACACAATCATGAGGGTAAACAACTGACACAGACATTCTGTACCCTTATTATCTTTCTTTTGTCTTCAGTTTAGAATTCAATAAATTACATGTGATAGTCCACACTTTATTATAAAATGGGCTTTGTGTCAGGAGATTTTGCCCAGCTGTAGACTGATGTAAGTGTTCTGGGCACTTTAAGGTAGGCAAGGCTATGAATTTTGCTAGGTTAGGTGTATTACATGCACTTTCCACTTACAATATCTTCAACTTATGATGGGTTTATCATGGCATAACCCCATCATAAGTTGAAAATGATCTGTAATTTGATCTTTCTTTGATGATTTGGAAATTGACAGTGCCATCAGATGGTTATTACAAACATCAACAAGAAGTAGAACTCTGTAGGAAAAATGAAGAAGGTTGAAGGAATGGGACTGAACTTGATCCCAGGGTGCAACTTCTTCATAAATCCTCATTTTTACATGTTTCTTCCAAAAGCAATTCTGACTTGCAAAGGCACTTTGTTGGGTTCTGGTTATTTATTAATACTATAGCCAGTGAGTAAAGAAGACTTTCTGAGTAGAGTCATGTTTATTTCTCTTAGGCCCTGGGATGATCCTCTGGAAGTCAATTCTGTTTAGGCTCTGGGTCCAGGGGCAGCCCCGTTTGGTGCTATTAGCTATTTTCTTCCCTAATTTATCACCCTGTCCCATCCTGCCTCATTATTCAGTGTACATCATTGCAATGAAACAAGATTAAAACATCAGCATAACCTTCCTGTGTAGACACCTAATTATGTGACAACTACTTTTCTTGTAGGATGTTTTGCCATTTTTACAAGCTTATAGAGAAAGGAGTTTATTTGCATTTCAAAATTGAATTTTACTGATGGAGAATCTGCACCAAGAAGACAGAATTAGAGATCATTTTCTGATAGGAACAGCGCTGAGCAGACAGCACATTTTAGTTGAACAAACAGCTTTTTAAAGAGCGAGTTAGAAGAATGCCACTTCTTCCCACAGGTTATTTACAGGCAATCTGGTCTAGTTAAACCACACAAGAAAGAGGTTCATCAAAAAGAAAGCTCATGCTTTTTTAAGAAAATAATTTTATCACAATAAAAAAATTGTGTCATTAACACATTTGCTAAATTACATAAATTCTGTGCTGACTCAAGCATTTCTCCAAATACTTTTGGGGTTTTAAAAATCATCATTACAAAAAATACCTGAAAAGATGCTCAATGCTGCTCATTGTTAGAGAAATGTAAACCAAAACTACAATGAGGTATCACCTCACACAAGTCAGAATAGTCATCATCAACAAATTTACAGACAATTAATAATGGAGAGGTGTGGAGTAAAGGGAACACTCTTGTACTGTTGGTGGGAATGTAAGTTGACACACCCACTAGGGAGGACAATATGGAGATTCCTTAAAAAACTAGGAATAGAACCACCATATGATCCAGCAATCCCACTATTCAGCGAACTCTGTAGGAAAAATGAAGAAGGTTGAAGGAATGGGACTGAACTTGATCCCAGGGTGCAACTTCTTCATAAATCCTCATTTTTACATGTTTCTTCCAAAAGCAATTCTGACTTGCAAAGGCACTTTGTTGGGTTCTGGTTATTTATTAATACTATAGCCAGTGAGTAAAGAAGACTTTCTGAGTAGAGTCATGTTTATTTCTCTTAGGCCCTGGGATGATCCTCTGGAAGTCAATTCTGTTTAGGCTCTGGGTCCAGGGGCAGCCCCGTTTGGTGCTATTAGCTATTTTCTTCCCTAATTTATCACCCTGTCCCATCCTGCCTCATTATTCAGTGTACATCATTGCAATGAAACAAGATTAAAACATCAGCATAACCTTCCTGTGTAGACACCTAATTATGTGACAACTACTTTTCTTGTAGGATGTTTTGCCATTTTTACAAGCTTATAGAGAAAGGAGTTTATTTGCATTTCAAAATTGAATTTTACTGATGGAGAATCTGCACCAAGAAGACAGAATTAGAGATCATTTTCTGATAGGAACAGCGCTGAGCAGACAGCACATTTTAGTTGAACAAACAGCTTTTTAAAGAGCGAGTTAGAAGAATGCCACTTCTTCCCACAGGTTATTTACAGGCAATCTGGTCTAGTTAAACCACACAAGAAAGAGGTTCATCAAAAAGAAAGCTCATGCTTTTTTAAGAAAATAATTTTATCACAATAAAAAAATTGTGTCATTAACACATTTGCTAAATTACATAAATTCTGTGCTGACTCAAGCATTTCTCCAAATACTTTTGGGGTTTTAAAAATCATCATTACAAAAAATACATGAAAAGATGCTCAATGCTGCTCATTGTTAGAGAAATACAAATCAAAACTACAATGAGATATCACCTCACACAAGTCAGAATAGTCATCATCAACAAATTTACAGACAATTAATAATGGAGAGGGTGTGGAGTAAAGGGAACACTCTTGTACTGTTGGTGGGAATGTAAGTTGACACACCCACTAGGGAGGACAATATGGAGATTCCTTAAAAAACTAGGAATAGAACCACCATATGATCCAGCAATCCCACTATTCAGCATATACCCTGAAGAAGTCAAGATTGAAAGAGACTCATGTACCCCAATGTTCATTGCAGCACTTTTTGCAATAGTTGGAACATGGAAACAACCTAGGTGTCCATCAACAAATGAATGGATAAAGAAGCTCTGGTACGTATATACAATGGAATACTTCTCAGCCATAAAAGAAATGCATTTCAGTCAGTGGTAATGAGGTGGATGAACCTGGAACCTATTAAACAAAGTGAAGGAAGTAAGAGAAATATAATATACTAGCATATATGTATATGGAATCTAGAAAGATGGTACTGATAAATGTGCATGCAGAGCAGCAGTGAAGAAACAGACACAGAGAACAGACTTATGGACACTGGGGGCAGGGAAGGATGGGCGAGATGTATGGCAAGACTAACGTGGAAACTTACACTACCATATGTAAAGGAGACAGCCAATGGGAATGTGTTGTAAGACTCAGGGGACTTACTCAGGTGGCTTACACAGTGGCTATGCAACAGCCTGGAAGGGTGGGACAGGGAGGGAGTGGGAGGGAGGGTCATGTGGGAGGGGTTGAGGATATACCTATGACTGATTTGGTTTATGTATAGCAGTGAACAAAAAATATCTGTAAAAGTAAAATAAAAAGAAATTAATAATAAAAAAGAACTTCCAAAATAATGTAGTAAAAAAGCATGAAATTAAAGTTGCATCTAAATAAGGAAAAAAAATCATTAAAGTCCTATGTCTTATATCCCAAACTCTAATACATATTTCAGAACACCTAATTTCACAAGGTTCACAAAGTTGGTGAGTTTCTGTAGTGAAAATATTTCTCACATTTAAAGCTTAAGTCACAGAGTTGATTCTGACTAGAGATCATATGCCCCAAAAGTAATTGTTTTACAAGAATAAATCAAGCCACACAGCATGCCAACTCACTCATAGTATCATGTTGCCACATTACTGTGTTATGGGCAGAAGTTTCCGATTAGATCTAATATATTAGTGGTGCATCTTGTAAACATAGTTTTACAACAATTCACACACAAGTTCCCCAGGTTTATTCAGTATCTCAACAGACACGACCAACAGGCACTGCAGATTGTCCACCCCATGCCCTCTTGACACCCTCAGTCATGTGGGAGCCCCCTCAACGGAGATGTAAAAGAGCAGTAAAAAGACAAAGTCTCATTTGTGCCTGTGGTTGGGAAAATGCAACTTTCCTTTGGGATGAAACCGCAGTATTCCAAGTGTCCATAAGATGGCACCATTGTCCTGAAACGTGAGTGCAACCACATTAACAAGTGGGGCAACTGCCTCAGGGCCCAAAGATGCTGGTGAAAACCCAAGGGATCTGAAAAAAAGAGAGAGAGGACTGCACAGGAAATGTAGAAAGCTTATGGAATGGAAATTTGGGTCAACTTCCAATTTAAGAATTGTTTATAGCAATGCTATATACTATAATACAATAATTTTATACACATAGGTACTGGTTAATTTTTTTTTTTCATTTTTTTTAAACCTTTATTTTGCTTTTAACTTTTACAGAGTTTTGTTGTTTACAGATATGTATGTTCCCAGATTAGTCATATGTATATCCCCCACTTCCCACCCGTCCCAACCATCACACAGCACCCCTGAAGGATCCCCTTTTCTCATAGAGCAATGACTAGAGCTATTTTCTTCACTTAGGATAGTACAGGCCTTCATGCTACTTCCTTTACGCCTCCCACCTTCTGTTCCTTCCCCACAGTGTCCATATGTCCACTGTCCATGTCTGTCTTTCCGTCGCTTCACTGCGTGTGCCATCATCACCATCCTACTAGATTCCATATATACGTGTTAATATACTGTATTTGTCCTTCTCTTTCGGTACTGGTTAATTTTTGAGAAAAAGGCAAATGAAACGTACTGACTTTTTTGATTTCAAGTTAAGTTTTCTTACAGCTTATCCTTTTATCATCTGCCAAGAAAGCAAAAATTGGAGTCAGGGCTTTCTTCTAGGAAGAAGTTTCAGAGCAAACCCTTCTGGATATAATGCTTCAACATTTGGAAGGCACAGGGTGTGTATGGAAGTATGTGCATGCATTTCTGTGTTATATTGGAAATTTATTTTTAATTAAATATATTTATTTTAATGGGGATTGTTCTATATATTGTGTTGTTTTCCCAGGTTTCAGATCAAGCAGGGTCAGATTGTCCACCCCATGCCCTCTTGACACCCTCAGCCATGTGGGAGCCCTCAACGGAGATGTAAAAGAGCAGTAAAAAGACAAAGTCTCATTTGTGCCTGTGGTTGGGAAAATGCAACTTTCCTTTGGGATGAAACCGCAGTATTCCAAGTGTCCATAAGATGGCACCATTGTCCTGAAACGTGAGTGCAACCACATTAACAAGTGGGGCAACTGCCTCAGGGCCCAAAGATGCTGGTGAAAACCCAAGGGATCTGAAAAAAAGAGAGAGAGGACTGCACAGGAAATGTAGAAAGCTTATGGAATGGAAATTTGGGTCAACTTCCAATTTAAGAATTGTTTATAGCAATGCTATATACTATAATACAATAATTTTATACACATAGGTACTGGTTAATTTTTTTTTTTCATTTTTTTTAAACCTTTATTTTGCTTTTAACTTTTACAGAGTTTTGTTGTTTACAGATATGTATGTTCCCAGATTAGTCATATGTATATCCCCCACTTCCCACCCGTCCCAACCATCACACAGCACCCCTGAAGGATCCCCTTTTCTCATAGAGCAATGACTAGAGCTATTTTCTTCACTTAGGATAGTACAGGCCTTCATGCTACTTCCTTTACGCCTCCCACCTTCTGTTCCTTCCCCACAGTGTCCATATGTCCACTGTCCATGTCTGTCTTTCCGTCGCTTCACTGCGTGTGCCATCATCACCATCCTACTAGATTCCATATATACGTGTTAATATACTGTATTTGTCCTTCTCTTTCGGTACTGGTTAATTTTTGAGAAAAAGGCAAATGAAACGTACTGGCTTTTTTGATTTCAAGTTAAGTTTTCTTACAGCTTATCCTTTTATCATCTGCCAAGAAAGCAAAAATTGGAGTCAGGGCTTTCTTCTAGGAAGAAGTTTCAGAGCAAACCCTTCTGGATATAATGCTTCAACATTTGGAAGGCACAGGGGTGTGTATGGAAGTATGTGCATGCATTTCTGTGTTATATTGGAAATTTATTTTTTAATTAAATATATTTATTTTAATGGAAGAGAATTGTTCTATAATATTGTGTTGGTTTCTGCCATACATCAACATGAATCAGTCATAGGTACACATGTATCTCTTCCCTCCTGATCCTTCTCCCACCTCCCACTCCATTATACTGGAACTTTATTTTAAAAGGTCAGACTGTCCTTTTGCCTTTGAATTCCCCTTCCTCCTCTTCCAGCCTTCCTACTCTTGGGTACCCCAGGAGCATAAGGATTTGTCAATAGGACGATCACTTTCAACAACACTAAGTCAGACCATAAAAATGTGTTAGTTGCTCAGTCCTGTCCGACTCTCTGCAACCCCATAAACTGTAGCCCACCAGGTTCCTCTGTCCATGGAATTCTTCAGGCAAGAATACTGGAGTAGGTAGCCATTCCTTTCTCCTTGGGGTCTTTACAACCCAAGGAACAAAGCTGGGCCTCATGCATTGCAGGCAGATTATTTACTGTCTGAGCTACTGGGGAAGCCCCAGTCAGACCATACTGATTTCATTTTCCAAACAAAAGCAATTTTCTTTTATCTTAAGAAGGGAGAATTTGAGGTCCATTTGTGTAAGTAGGAATAGGTTAGTGGAGAAAACCAGCACTATCTCCCTTTGATAAGGGTTAGAATCCACATAGGAACAGCATAGGGTAGTGCTATGGTATAGCCTGAAGTCTAGGGCTAGAACTTTGAGAAGATCAAAATGAAAAATAAGAAAACCATTTTAAAATAAATATATAAAGATAGCGAAAACAATCTAAAACAATAGCACGCACTACTGGCAGTGTACATTGGAATAACCTTTTCAGAAAACAAAATGTAAAGGAACTTAAAGTGATTCTAGACTTTAACCCGGTAAGAACATATATGAGAATTATTCTAAAAAAATAATTCAATAGGGGAAAAAAAAGCCATAATTAAAAATATTCTTCATAGTATTATCTGTTGTTTAGTTGTTAAGTTACGTTCAACTCTGCGATCTCATGGACAGCAGCACGCCAGGCTTCCCTGTCCTTCACCATCTCTTGGATTTTGCTTAAACTCATGTCCATTGAGTCGGTGATGCCATCTAACCATCTCATCTTTGATCACTCCCTTCTCCTTCTGCCCTCAATCTTTCCCAGCATCAGAGTCTTTTCTAATGAGTCACCTGTTTGCATCAGGTGGCCAAAGTATTATTGGAGGTTCAGCTTCAGCATCAGTCCTTCCTATGAATATTCAGAGTTGATTTCCTTTAGGATTGACTGGCTTGACTCCTTGTGTCCAAGAGACTCTTTTTTTTTTCTTTTCAGTATGAAAAAAGCATTATCTTTAATTCTGAAAAATTGGAAAAAAATTAAATATCAAACACTACATAAAAGAGTAATTACAGGGCTTCCCTGGTGGTCCAGTGGGTAAGGACACCACCTTTCAGTGCAAGGGGCGCCGGTTCGATCCCTGACCTGGGAAGATCTCACGTGCCGCGGAGCGGCTGTACCGATGTGTCTGATCACCAAACTGGTGCTCTGCAACAATGGAGGCCACTGCGATGGGAGGCCCACACAAGCCAAAGAACAAAGATGAATGAAAAATAGATAAATGAAAGACCAATAGAAGTAGTCCCCCACCCACCACCCCCTCCCTAAAAAAATAAAATAAAATAAAATAGAATTCTGAAAAAAAAAAAGAGTAATTACATAGATTAAGGTACACCTAGCTACTAGATGAAGTTTTAATCATCATTAAATTAAATTGATAGTAAAGAATTTGCCTGAAATGTGGGAGACCTGGGTTCGATCCCAGGGTTAGGAAGATCCCCTGGAGAACGGGAAGGCTATGCACTCAAGTAGTCTTATCTGGAGAATTCCATGGCTCTTCCATGGGGTTACAAAGCATTGGACACAACTGAGCAACTTTCAGTTTCACTCCTCACTCTCAAACATTGCTTAGTCACATTTTAAAATGTGAATTTCAGGAGGTGTTGGGAAAAGCAATGAATTGCAGTACGACAAGGAACAAGGCCAGGGCTGTTCCAACTGGAGCAATGGGGCTTCTCTCCAGTGCATTCACAGGGCAGCAAACATTCACTGCTTCTGTGTCTCTAGTCCTGTCATCAGTAGCTGTGTGCTCCAGTAGAATTTTGCTTTGCTGTGGAAGTGAGTTGGTGTTTGGATGTTCATGACAGTGGACTCAGCTTCCAGGAGATAGCAGGGCCTGGACTTTTGATCACTCCCTTCTCCTCCAGCCCCCAATCTTTCCCAGCATCAGAGTCTTTTCTAATGAGTCACCTGTTTGCATCAGGTGGCCAAAGTATTATTGGAGGTTCAGCTTCAGCATCAGTCCTTCCTATGAATATTCAGAGTTGATTTCCTTTAGGATTGACTGGCTTGACTCCTTGTGTCCAAGAGACTCTTTTTTTTTTCTTTTCAGTATGAAAAAAGCATTATCTTTAATTCTGAAAAATTGGAAAAAAATTAAATATCAAACACTACATAAAAGAGTAATTACAGGGCTTCCCTGGTGGTCCAGTGGGTAAGGACACCACCTTTCAGTGCAAGGGGCGCCGGTTCGATCCCTGACCTGGGAAGATCTCACGTGCCGCGGAGCGGCTGTACCGATGTGTCTGATCACCAAACTGGTGCTCTGCAACAATGGAGGCCACTGCGATGGGAGGCCCACACAAGCCAAAGAACAAAGATGAATGAAAAATAGATAAATGAAAGACCAATAGAAGTAGTCCCCCCACCCCCCACCCCCTCCCTAAAAAAATAAAATAAAATAAAATAGAATTCTGAAAAAAAAAAAGAGTAATTACATAGATTAAGGTACACCTAGCTACTAGATGAAGTTTTAATCATCATTAAATTAAATTGATAGTAAAGAATTTGCCTGAAATGTGGGAGACCTGGGTTCGATCCCAGGGTTAGGAAGATCCCCTGGAGAACGGGAAGGCTATGCACTCAAGTAGTCTTATCTGGAGAATTCCATGGCTCTTCCATGGGGTTACAAAGCATTGGACACAACTGAGCAACTTTCAGTTTCACTCCTCACTCTCAAACATTGCTTAGTCACATTTTAAAATGTGAATTTCAGGAGGTGTTGGGAAAAGCAATGAATTGCAGTACGACAAGGAACAAGGCCAGGGCTGTTCCAACTGGAGCAATGGGGCTTCTCTCCAGTGCGTTCACAGGGGCAGCAAACATTCACTGCTTCTGTGTCTCTAGTCCTGTCATCAGTAGCTGTGTGCTCCGTCAGTAGAATTTTGCTTTGCTGTGGAAGTGAGTTGGTGTTTGGATGTTCATGACAGTGGACTCAGCTTCCAGGAGATAAGCCATGCGGCCTCATGGACTCTTGTGGTCTGGGAGAACCCTTCTGTATTGCCGAGTGCCATCTGCGAAATGGACACAAAGAGATCACAATGCTTCCCACCCCCATCTCCTCCCTTACCAGACACAGATCCGAGTTAGTGGAACAGAAGATGTTATAAACAGACCAAGGAGCATCAACTCTTTCCTTAATACAAATCAGCATCCACTCGGCACATTCTCAACCTTGGGTGGGGATTATTTAGGGTGAAAATTCGATTTCCCCAAATTTTCTGACTGACTACTCTCCTCGCACCATCTAACCAACTACTTCCCTCTCTCTTCTTGCTATCTACACAGATTGCAAATGAATTGTCACAGAAGTCTAAATCAGACACAATTAAGGAGGCAAACTGGTATAAATCCAAATTGCATTACATATTCCAAAGATGAATATCACTGATTTATGGATAGGGTTATAAGTTCTCTGGGAGAGATTTTTTGTTGTCTGTTCTTCTCCTCAGGACTCCAAATAATTGGTAGTTAATTGTGTGTTGATTTTGTGCAGATACAGTATAATATAAGCTGATAAAATTCCAGGACCCCGAACATGTGGCCATCAGCATCAAAGCACTAGGCCAGGGAGAGGGTCCCCTGACTCAGGTCCCTTTCAGTATCAGCTTTTCACCTGGAGACACAAGAGGCTCCAACAACTTTATTTCCTAATGGTTCTGCTGTTGTCACACCCCCTCCATCCTGAATGAACAGTTCATGCGAAGCAATTCAAGTCCACTGTGGTTTTCTGCAGATGTCAGGGAGACAAGCCTTCACTGTTTTGTGAATTATTTCCAGTGGAAGTTAGGATAGATATCATAAATTATCTGGAAAGGGTTAATTACATATTTGTAATCAACTTGGCGGAAAAGGGCTTACTGGTGAGTTATTGAAAATACTTTTAGCTGTCATCTAACTTTTATGTAGACACTTTTTCTTTCCACTGGCCTTCTGTTGTCTCTAGTCCTGTCATCAGTAGCTGTGTGCTCCGTCAGTAGAATTTTGCTTTGCTGTGGAAGTGAGTTGGTGTTTGGATGTTCATGACAGTGGACTCAGCTTCCAGGAGATAAGCCATGCGGCCTCATGGACTCTTGTGGTCTGGGAGAACCCTTCTGTATTGCCGAGTGCCATCTGCGAAATGGACACAAAGAGATCACAATGCTTCCCACCCCCATCTCCTCCCTTACCAGACACAGATCCGAGTTAGTGGAACAGAAGATGTTATAAACAGACCAAGGAGCATCAACTCTTTCCTTAATACAAATCAGCATCCACTCGGCACATTCTCAACCTTGGGTGGGGATTATTTAGGGTGAAAATTCGATTTCCCCAAATTTTCTGACTGACTACTCTCCTCGCACCATCTAACCAACTACTTCCCTCTCTCTTCTTGCTATCTACACAGATTGCAAATGAATTGTCACAGAAGTCTAAATCAGACACAATTAAGGAGGCAAACTGGTATAAATCCAAATTGCATTACATATTCCAAAGATGAATATCACTGATTTATGGATAGGGTTATAAGTTCTCTGGGAGAGATTTTTTGTTGTCTGTTCTTCTCCTCAGGACTCCAAATAATTGGTAGTTAATTGTGTGTTGATTTTTGTGCAGATACAGTATAATATAAGCTGATAAAATTCCAGGACCCCGAACATGTGGCCATCAGCATCAAAGCACTAGGCCAGGGAGAGGGTCCCCTGACTCAGGTCCCTTTCAGTATCAGATTTTCACCTGGAGACACAAGAGGCTCCAACAACTTTATTTCCTAATGGTTCTGCTGTTGTCACACCCCCTCCATCCTGAATGAACAGTTCATGCGAAGCAATTCAAGTCCACTGTGGTTTTCTGCAGATGTCAGGGAGACAAGCCTTCACTGTTTTGTGAATTATTTCCAGTGGAAGTTAGGATAGATATCATAAATTATCTGGAAAGGGTTAATTCCATCTTTGTAATCAACTTGGAGGAAAAGGGGCTTACTGGTGAGTTATTGAAAATACTTTTTAGCTGTCATCTAACTTTTATGTAGACACTTTTTCTTTCCACTTTCGATGTAAGAGATACTAACATTTTGAATTGTCCTTTAGATGTTGGCCAATTTTCATCCTTTTCCAGTTTTGAGGTTTCACAGGAAAAATAATAGAGATGCAGGCTGTGACCTAAGTGCTCTGTCAATTAAAAGTGGCACAGAAGGCCCTGCTACTTAGCCATGTGTGGCTTGCTCATGGGGGAGTGGATGAGGAGGTGGGATGGAGTGGGGGACAGGGCTGCAAGATAGAAGGAGGCCATGTTGAACGTGAACGGGTCACCTTCCAAGGACTGTTATCAGTACCACCTTGTTTCTGGAGGGCCAGGCCTCCAACAGCAGCCAAGTTTCCAGCAGTGAGGGCCAATGTCAGAAAGGAAGGGAATTTAAAACAAAACCCAAACCAAGCATCACTTTCCTGGATTAGCTTTCTTTTCATTTTGTTGCAGTGGTTTCTACATGGATGAATGACAGCACACCTCTTCAGCCAAAGTAATTTCCATCTTATACTACGCTTATGGTGAGTGAATTGGAACTCAAGCCTTCAGAATTTAAAGAGTCGTTCCAGCTCCACATGGGAGTGGGAGCTGAGAGGCTGCATGAGTCACTTCATCACCATTGTGTTCAGGTCTGTTCAAGACAAGAATGTGACCATCTACCAGAAGGCAATGGATGATTCCAAAGAGTCTGACTTCTCCGTGGCAAATGAAGGACATGAAAATCATGTACATTAAAAATAAAAGTTTTGATTCAAGAGAAAAAACCAGCATCACTCTGGAAGTTAGATGCAGAATTCTTCTTCCTGTGCCAGCCAGATGATTTGCTAATTGCCTGTGCACAACTTCTGCTCATGAACACTAAAGAGGCTTACTCCAGGCCTCACTGCTGTGTTCCCTGTGTGGCCAGATAGATAGAACCATGTTTTAGCATCTTGTTCAAAGAAACACACATGAGGGTAGGGGGTTGCTCAGCTGTGTATTCCTACTGCATTTTCTTTGTCTTCTTTGGAAATTGCTTTTGGAATGAAGGGGTGGTAGGAGACATGGCTGTTCTACTTAATTGAACTTAGGAGGATTTAAAAAATTAGATGTGGAAATAGCTGAGAACAACATCTTTTTGTAGACACTTTTTCTTTCCACTTTCGATAAAATACTAACATTTTGAATTGTCCTTTAGATGTTGGCCAATTTTCATCCTTTTCCAGTTTTGAGGTTTCACAGGAAAAATAATAGAGATGCAGGCTGTGACCTAAGTGCTCTGTCAATTAAAAGTGGCACAGAAGGCCCTGCTACTTAGCCATGTGTGGCTTGCTCATGGGGGAGTGGATGAGGAGGTGGGATGGAGTGGGGGACAGGGCTGCAAGATAGAAGGAGGCCATGTTGAACGTGAACGGGTCACCTTCCAAGGACTGTTATCAGTACCACCTTGTTTCTGGAGGGCCAGGCCTCCAACAGCAGCCAAGTTTCCAGCAGTGAGGGCCAATGTCAGAAAGGAAGGGAATTTAAAACAAAACCCAAACCAAGCATCACTTTCCTGGATTAGCTTTCTTTTCATTTTGTTGCAGTGGTTTTCTACATGGATGAATGACAGCACACCTCTTCAGCCAAAGTAATTTCCATCTTATACTACGCTTATGGTGAGTGAATTGGAACTCAAGCCTTCAGAATTTAAAGAGTCGTTCCAGCTCCACATGGGAGTGGGAGCTGAGAGGCTGCATGAGTCACTTCATCACCATTGTGTTCAGGTCTGTTCCAAGACAAGAATGTGACCATCTACCAGAAGGCAATGGATGATTCCAAAGAGTCTGACTTCTCCGTGGCAAATGAAGGACATGAAAATCATGTACATTAAAAAATAAAAAGTTTTGATTCAAGAGAAAAAAAACCAGCATCACTCTGGAAGTTAGATGCAGAATTCTTCTTCCTGTGCCAGCCAGATGATTTGCTAATTGCCTGTGCACAACTTCTGCTCATGAACACTAAAGAGGCTTACTCCAGGCCTCACTGCTGTGTTCCCTGTGTGGCCAGATAGATAGAACCATGTTTTAGCATCTTGTTCAAAGAAACACACATGAGGGTAGGGGGTTGCTCAGCTGTGTATTCCTACTGCATTTTCTTTGTCTTCTTTGGAAATTGCTTTTGGAATGAAGGGGTGGTAGGAGACATGGCTGTTCTACTTAATTGAACTTAGGAGGATTTAAAAAAAAATTAGATGTGGAAATAGCTGAGAACAACATCAAACCCATGAATGCAGCATTGAATTAATTGCTTTTTAAGAAATAAAAGATTTCAAATAAAGTCCTCCATCTTCCTCTTCTGGGCTCCATTCTTTCTGTTTCTCCCTCCCTAAATAAAGTCACTGTCATGAACTTGGTATATGCCTGGTCAATGTTTCTACACATTACCATATATAAAATGTATCCAAAAACTCTAATAAACTTTGTGGGTGCTTTATATAATTAAACAGATGCTTATCTGCATGCTTTGTATGATGCCCTCATGTTTTAAGTTTTCTCAACCTTTAAAACTATTTTAAATAATTTTGTTAATTAAAACTCATGGTATACTTCTATATGCGCAGCCTTCCTTTTTCTTTTTCAACCCGTTTTGGTTATCTCCACTATGTGCCCACAGACTTGGTCAATACATTTATTCCATTCTATTGATTATGCCATAATCTATCCCATTATTTAATCCTGGACGTTGAATTGTTTCCATTTTCTCAACTTTACAACTGTGCTTAAATGGGCATTCTTGTTCATGTTTCCATGTGCAGCTACACAGGGCTGGCTCAGAAAAAATGACTCTGTAGGACTGGCCCCACCTGCTAATCAAAACATAGAGCAAAGTGCTGTTAGAGGAGCTAAAATATACAACCTTTCTTTTCTTTCATGATCTCTCTTTCTTTCACCTTGTAACATGCTTTTTAAATTTGCCATCCTAATACTGTTCTAAGAAAGATGAGAAAGGCAAATTGTTATCAGGAATTTTAGCTTTCATTGGTGTATGGTGCATTACACAATGCCAGTTTTAAATGCAAGTGCAAGCATATTTCACCCTTATAGGGAATCACTGAAACCCTACAACGTTTATCTTGTAGCTCCTATATGGGTATGTATTTAATTTGTACCAGAAACAGAGAAACAGTAGAAACACCACATAAAACTAACTAAAGTGTTTTCATGTTCTGACTCCGCCCCCCCTACCCTACCTTAAACATGCATGTGTATTCCTTACTGCATTTTCTTTGTCTTCTTTGGAAATTGCTTTTGGAATGAAGGGGTGGTAGGAGACATGGCTGTTCTACTTAATTGAACTTAGGAGGATTTAAAAAAAAATTAGATGTGGAAATAGCTGAGAACAACATCAAACCCATGAATGCAGCATTGAATTAATTGCTTTTTAAGAAATAAAAGATTTCAAATAAAGTCCTCCATCTTCCTCTTCTGGGCTCCATTCTTTCTGTTTCTCCCTCCCTAAATAAAGTCACTGTCATGAACTTGGTATATGCCTGGTCAATGTTTCTACACATTACCATATATAAAATGTATCCAAAAACTCTAATAAACTTTGTGGGTGCTTTATATAATTAAACAGATGCTTATCTGCATGCTTTGTATGATGCCCTCATGTTTTAAGTTTTTCTCAACCTTTAAAACTATTTTAAATAATTTTGTTAATTAAAACTCATGGTATACTTCTATATGCGCAGCCTTCCTTTTTCTTTTTCAACCCGTTTTGGTTATCTCCACTATGTGCCCACAGACTTGGTCAATACATTTATTCCATTCTATTGATTATGCCATAATCTATCCCATTATTTAATCCTGGACGTTGAATTGTTTCCATTTTCTCAACTTTACAACTGTGCTTAAATGGGCATTCTTGTTCATGTTTCCATGTGCAGCTACACAGGGCTGGCTCGGAAAAAATGACTCTGTAGGACTGGCCCCACCTGCTAATCAAAACATAGAGCAAAGTGCTGTTAGAGGAGCTAAAATATACAACCTTTCTTTTCTTTCATGATCTCTCTTTCTTTCACCTTGTAACATGCTTTTTAAATTTGCCATCCTAATACTGTTCTAAGAAAGATGAGAAAGGCAAATTGTTATCAGGAATTTTAGCTTTCATTGGTGTATGGTGCATTACACAATGCCAGTTTTAAATGCAAGTGCAAGCATATTTCACCCTTATAGGGAATCACTGAAACCCTACAACGTTTATCTTGTAGCTCCTATATGGGTATGTATTTAATTTGTACCAGAAACAGAGAAACAGTAGAAACACCACATAAAACTAACTAAAGTGTTTTCATGTTCTGACTCCCGCACCTTCTACCCATACTCTCTACCTTTGACTTACTGATGAGTAAGGAAGCACTGAGAGACAGAGGGATTGAGGCGTCCAGTCCTTTCCTTTCCTTCTGTGTCATTATATTCAGGGTAAGTGGTTGGTTGATACAGGGAAGTAACGGGAGAAAGAAAGGCTAAGTCTGAGGTCCTAGGTTGCTGATGTCTTCTTTCTGCATTTGAAGCAAGTTCTGGTTCAAGACAACTGTGGCCTCTTTGGGATGAGTCTGTTGTAGATATCACGTACTTAACCTTGTTCTTGCCTTGAGCCCTGCTAACCCCCCCCCCCGCCCCCACATCATAGGTCCACTGGAATGCTGTGCTCAGGACTCCCTGAGTGCTAGACGGGAACAGGGAGGCATGTGTATCACGCCCATTGTTAACTGAAGTTCCATTGTTGCATGGAACTTCAGTTAAAAGCACAAGTTCAAAACTATTGAGAATTTCAGGATGGTGAAAGCAGAGCATTAAATCAAGCACAGGACCCTCTCAAGGACAGAGCAGTGTGAGACTATGCATGCCCATGAAGCTGTTCCTGCATTCTCTGCCTGAAAGATGTTCCAGGATATGGCCTCTAAGTGGGTTTCTGAGTGGCCATGCTCACTGTCCATTTTAATCCGAAATTACCAAAGTGGATTCCATAATGGCCACATTTACACAAATACCATTGGCTCATTTTCTCACCTGTACTTAATAATAAATTATTTTTTAAGTTTTGACAAATTTATTATTTTGATCTCTCTTTCTTTCACCTTGTAACATGCTTTAAATTTGCCATCCTAATACTGTTCTAAGAAAGATGAGAAAGGCAAATTGTTATCAGGAATTTTAGCTTTCATTGGTGTATGGTGCATTACACAATGCCAGTTTTAAATGCAAGTGCAAGCATATTTCACCCTTATAGGGAATCACTGAAACCCTACAACGTTTATCTTGTAGCTCCTATATGGGTATGTATTTAATTTGTACCAGAAACAGAGAAACAGTAGAAACACCACATAAAACTAACTAAAGTGTTTTCATGTTCTGACTCCCGCACCTTCTACCCATACTCTCTACCTTTGACTTACTGATGAGTAAGGAAGCACTGAGAGACAGAGGGATTGAGGCGTCCAGTCCTTTCCTTTCCTTCTGTGTCATTATATTCAGGGTAAGTGGTTGGTTGATACAGGGAAGTAACGGGAGAAAGAAAGGCTAAGTCTGAGGTCCTAGGTTGCTGATGTCTTCTTTCTGCATTTGAAGCAAGTTCTGGTTCAAGACAACTGTGGCCTCTTTGGGATGAGTCTGTTGTAGATATCACGTACTTAACCTTGTTCTTGCCTTGAGCCCTGCTAACCCCCCGCCCCACATCATAGGTCCACTGGAATGCTGTGCTCAGGACTCCCTGAGTGCTAGACGGGAACAGGGAGGCATGTGTATCACGCCCATTGTTAACTGAAGTTCCATTGTTGCATGGAACTTCAGTTAAAAGCACAAGTTCAAAACTATTGAGAATTTCAGGATGGTGAAAGCAGAGCATTAAATCAAGCACAGGACCCTCTCAAGGACAGAGCAGTGTGAGACTATGCATGCCCATGAAGCTGTTCCTGCATTCTCTGCCTGAAAGATGTTCCAGGATATGGCCTCTAAGTGGGTTTCTGAGTGGCCATGCTCACTGTCCATTTTAATCCGAAATTACCAAAGTGGATTCCATAATGGCCACATTTACACAAATACCATTGGCTCATTTTCTCACCTGTACTTAATAATAAATTATTTTTTAAGTTTTGACAAATGTATTATTTTTGTTGTTATTTCCCTGCGAGGTTGAACATCTTTTCATTTGTTTGTTTATTCTGGGTGGTGTGGGGTATGGATTTCTCTTCTGTGAGCTTCTTGTTCTATAATTTATTGTCTCTCAGTACTAATTTTGACTGTTATATATCTTATCATTATCTTCTCTCAGCTTGCTTCTCCTCTTTTAGCTTTGAAAGTAGGGTCTTCTGTTCTACAAAAATTTTAAAACACTCCATTTATCAATATTTTCCATTATTATTTTGATTTTTTGTGTTTTCTTTGTCTTAAGATCACAAAGGTATTCTCCTATATATTTTTTCTTGTTTAAAATTTTAAATACATATGCTGCCTGGAGCTTGATTTTATGTTTAGGATGAGATAAGAATTTAACTTTATATTTAATTTGGAAAGTTGGTTGCCCCAAAACTATGTAGAAATAACCTATCACCTCCCCCACTGATAGCTGTTGGTCTGTTTCTCAGATCTCTATATTATTTCACTGACCTGTTTATATTTCACACTAACTAGCACAGCTTTAGGTGAATACCAATATCTGGTTCAATGAGAACCCCAGGACTTTTATTTATTTATTTATTTATTTATTTATTTATTTGGGGAGGTGAGTTGGGGGCGTGAGGGAGTGGGCGGGCCACTTCTATTGGTCTTTCATTTGTCTATTTTCATCCGTCTTTTTTGTTCTTTGGCCCGTGTGGGTCTCCCATCGCAGTGGCCTCTGTTGTAGTGCAGGGAAGGGCATGTGTATCACGCCCATTGTTAACTGAAGTTCCATTGTTGCATGGAACGTCAGTTAAAAGCACAAGTTCAAAACTATTGAGAATTTCAGGATGGTGAAAGCAGAGCATTAAATCAAGCACAGGACCCTCTCAAGGACAGAGCAGTGTGAGACTATGCACGCCCATGAAGCTGTTCCTGCATTCTCTGCCTGAAAGATGTTCCAGGATATGGCCTCTAAGTGGGTTTCTGAGTGGCCATGCTCACTGTCCATTTTAATCCGAAATTACCAAAGTGGATTCCATAATGGCCACATTTACACAAATACCATTGGCTCATTTTCTCACCCGTACTTAATAATAAATTATTTTTTAAGTTTTGACAAATGTATTATTTTTGTTGTTATTTCCCTGCGAGGTTGAACATCTTTTCATTTGTTTGTTTATTCTGGGTGGTGTGGGGTATGGATTTCTCTTCTATGAGCTTCTTGTTCTATAATTTATTGTCTCTCAGTACTAATTTTGACTGTTATATATCTTATCATTATCTTCTCTCAGCTTGCTTCTCCTCTTTTAGCTTTGAAAGTAGGGTCTTCTGTTCTACAAAAATTTTAAAACACTCCATTTATCAATATTTTCCATTATTATTTTGATTTTTTGTGTTTTCTTTGTCTTAAGATCACAAAGGTATTCTCCTATATATTTTTTCTTGTTTAAAATTTTAAATACATATGCTGCCTGGAGCTTGATTTTATGTTTAGGATGAGATAAGAATTTAACTTTATATTTAATTTGGAAAGTTGGTTGCCCCAAAACCATGTAGAAATAACCTATCACCTCCCCCACTGATAGCTGTTGGTCTGTTTCTCAGATCTCTATATTATTTCACTGACCTGTTTATATTTCACACTAACTAGCACAGCTTTAGGTGAATACCAATATCTGGTTCAATGAGAACCCCAGGACTTTTATTTATTTATTTATTTATTTATTTATTTATTTGGGGAGGTGAGTTGGGGGCGTGAGGGAGTGGGCGGGCCACTTCTATTGGTCTTTCATTTGTCTATTTTCATCCGTCTTTTTTGTTCTTTGGCCCGTGTGGGTCTCCCATCGCAGTGGCCTCTGTTGTCACAGAGCACCGGCTCTGGGTGCATGTGCTCCAGAGCTCCGGCTCGGTAGTTGGACACATTGGTCCAGCCGCTCTGCAGCACGTGGGATCTTCCCAGGCCAGGGATCGAACTGACGCCCCTTGCACTGCAAGATGGTGTCTTTACCCACTGGACCACCAGGGAAGCCCCCCCCAGGACTTTTAAATAACAGATATTCTATTCATTAAGAAACATAGAAATGATAAAACAAACAAATTTTCTTGCTTTTCAGGCTGCATCAAGTTCTCTAACCTACATGGCTTGAAAATTCAATGACTTTGAAATCAGACAGTTTTAAGTTCTTTTCCCAGGATTGTCATTTTCTGGCTGTTTGAACTTGGGACATGTCTCTTAACTTCTGGGGTTAGACTCTCTAATCTGTAAAATGGGGATAATAAGATCTGCGACCTAAAGCCATTGAGAGGATTAAGTGAACTAAGTGCCTGGCACAGCCTAAACACTGGAGAAATATGACTGTTCTTTCCCTTTCCTGTCCTTGAAAAGGGCCGGTTATTCTTTTCACTGGTGGGCTCCACAGAGGATGGCTAGAGCCTGCTTAAAGGGAAAACAAGATCCACCCCTGGCTGATGATCTGATTCAGTCACTTTTCTAAAACCTGAATAATTGCCTGGGCTTTGGAATAGCAGGAGTTGCCAGGATGTCCTCTATATATTTTTCTTGTTTAAAATTTTAAAACTATGTGCCTGAGCTATTTATGTTTAGGATAGATGTTTCTTTATATTTAATTTGGAAAGTTGGTTGCCCCAAAACCATGTAGAAATAACCTATCACCTCCCCCACTGATAGCTGTTGGTCTGTTTCTCAGATCTCTATATTATTTCACTGACCTGTTTATATTTCACACTAACTAGCACAGCTTTAGGTGAATACCAATATCTGGTTCAATGAGAACCCCAGGACTTTTATTTATTTATTTATTTATTTATTTATTTATTTGGGGAGGTGAGTTGGGGGCGTGAGGGAGTGGGCGGGCCACTTCTATTGGTCTTTCATTTGTCTATTTTCATCCGTCTTTTTTGTTCTTTGGCCCGTGTGGGTCTCCCATCGCAGTGGCCTCTGTTGTCACAGAGCACCGGCTCTGGGTGCATGTGCTCCAGAGCTCCGGCTCGGTAGTTGGACACATTGGTCCAGCCGCTCTGCAGCACGTGGGATCTTCCCAGGCCAGGGATCGAACTGACGCCCCTTGCACTGCAAGATGGTGTCTTTACCCACTGGACCACCAGGGAAGCCCCCCCCAGGACTTTTAAATAACAGATATTCTATTCATTAAGAAACATAGAAATGATAAAACAAACAAATTTTCTTGCTTTTCAGGCTGCATCAAGTTCTCTAACCTACATGGCTTGAAAATTCAATGACTTTGAAATCAGACAGTTTTAAGTTCTTTTCCCAGGATTGTCATTTTCTGGCTGTTTGAACTTGGGACATGTCTCTTAACTTCTGGGGCTAGACTCTCTAATCTGTAAAATGGGGATAATAAGATCTGCGACCTAAAGCCATTGAGAGGATTAAGTGAACTAAGTGCCTGGCACAGCCTAAACACTGGAGAAATATGACTGTTCTTTCCCTTTCCTGTCCTTGAAAAGGGCCGGTTATTCTTTTCACTGGTGGGCTCCACAGAGGATGGCTAGAGCCTGCTTAAAGGGAAAACAAGATCCACCCCTGGCTGATGATCTGATTCAGTCACTTTTCTAAAACCTGAATAATTGCCTGGGCTTTGGAATAGCAGGAGTTGCCAGGATGTCCTTAAGTGGTGCATCAGCTGGCTTCCGCTCTTATTAATTAAATGACACAAATAGGTCATAATCAAACCGGAGCCAATCAGCCACCCCTCCGAATTACACAAACCCAACTCTCCTGACAAGTGCAGAAAAGATCAAAAGGACGAGGAGTCAATAGGATTATGAGTTTGACATTCTGATGTCTCACCCACAGTGAGACTGGGACCTCCGACTCTCCAGCCTGGCTCAGACCAACATCATTTCCTCAGATGGAGCGAAATTTTTCAAACTAACATACCTTGAAACCTGGGACGGAGTTGAGAACATGCCTGGAATTTCATCACATCCAGGTAGAAACCTGAACTGAAGAGGCTGTTCTGGAAGATCAAAGGAAACAAAAGTGCATCAGGAGTAAATACATAACTACTCCCACGACAGCAGGAAGAGGAGGCTAATGGGCCTAATGAAGTGGCGGGCGGGGGGCACCATACAGGGCTCTCCAGGGGTTTCTGCAGAGCAGGCTGTACTCGGGGATAAACAGACCAGTAGATGAGTCAGGGCGCAGGCTGAAACATGCAGGTGATGCTCTGGTGTGCCATCTGACAGGGCCGAGAGGCCCAGTTGGGGAGGGGCTGAAGGCGAATACCGTGAGCTCAGTGGCCAGGTTCCCCCAGCGCCACCCCTGTGCTTCAGCACCTTCCATAAACACAAGCACCTGGAGAGTGACATGCGCAGTGGGGAGCACTCTGGGCGCAGATCTGTATTCAGATCCTGACCCCAGGACCTAACAGCTGTATGATCTCAGCTTCTTCATCTACTAAACAATAGGAAGAATTTCAAACTTGAAGCATTGTTTGAAAATAAACTGAAATAAAATACAAGCTATAGAGTTCTGATGCTGAAGCTGAAGCTCCAATACTTTGGCCACCAGTGTCAAGAGTCAACTTGTTGGAAAAGACCTTAGCTGGGGGGGTTATTCTTTTCACTGGTGGGCTCCACAGAGGATGGCTAGAGCCTGCTTAAAGGGAAAACAAGATCCACCCCTGGCTGATGATCTGATTCAGTCACTTTTCTAAAACCTGAATAATTGCCTGGGCTTTGGAATAGCAGGAGTTGCCAGGATGTCCTTAAGTGGTGCATCAGCTGGCTTCCGCTCTTATTAATTAAATGACACAAATAGGTCATAATCAAACCGGAGCCAATCAGCCACCCCTCCGAATTACACAAACCCAACTCTCCTGACAAGTGCAGAAAAGATCAAAAGGACGAGGAGTCAATAGGATTATGAGTTTGACATTCTGATGTCTCACCCACAGTGAGACTGGGACCTCCGACTCTCCAGCCTGGCTCAGACCAACATCATTTCCTCAGATGGAGCGAAATTTTTCAAACTAACATACCTTGAAACCTGGGACGGAGTTGAGAACATGCCTGGAATTTCATCACATCCAGGTAGAAACCTGAACTGAAGAGGCTGTTCTGGAAGATCAAAGGAAACAAAAGTGCATCAGGAGTAAATACATAACTACTCCCACGACAGCAGGAAGAGGAGGCTAATGGGCCTAATGAAGTGGCGGGCGGGGGGCACCATACAGGGCTCTCCAGGGGTTTCTGCAGAGCAGGCTGTACTCCGGGGGAGAAACAGACCAGTAGATGAGTCAGGGCGCAGGCTGAAACATGCAGGTGATGCTCTGGTGTGCCATCTGACAGGGCCGAGAGGCCCAGTTGGGGAGGGGCTGAAGGCGAATACCGTGAGCTCAGTGGCCAGGTTCCCCCAGCGCCACCCCTGTGCTTCAGCACCTTCCATAAACACAAGCACCTGGAGAGTGACATGCGCAGTGGGGAGCACTCTGGGCGCAGATCTGTATTCAGATCCTGACCCCAGGACCTAACAGCTGTATGATCTCAGCTTCTTCATCTACTAAACAATAGGAAGAATTTCAAACTTGAAGCATTGTTTGAAAATAAACTGAAATAAAATACAAGCTATAGAGTTCTGATGCTGAAGCTGAAGCTCCAATACTTTGGCCACCAGTGTCAAGAGTCAACTTGTTGGAAAAGACCTTGATGCTGGGGAAGATTGAGGGCAGGAGGAGAAAGATTACAGAGGACAAGATGGTTGGATGGCATCACCGACTCAATGGACATGAGTTTGAGCAAACTCGGCAAGATAGTGAAGGACAGGGAAGCCTGGAGTGCTGCAGTCTGTAGGGCCACAAAGAGTCAGACACAACTGAGCAACTGAACAACAACAAATAGACTTCTTAATACAAGAGGGTCCAATAACGTACCCATGAGCACGGTCCACCTTTGATAAGATGTGATTGTCTTTGGTAAGCCAGGGAGACTGGCAGCCCTGAGTTCTGCTCCTTCCCCAAAGATTCACCAAACCTCCAATCTCTTGGGTCCTCCACTTGGTAAGTTCTCTGTTTATCTCCATGAGACTCCCTTTCCCTCCTGCTTCTTGGCAGAGCCCCTCATTCTTGGCTCACTTCCACTAGCTATTGTGTGTGTGGAATTATATGTAAGGGTGAGATCTAAACTTATGGAATGACTCTCCCAAAAGTCTGTTGATGGAATGTTTGTGACTCAGAACATACAGCCCCTCAGTCACAGTATTCCAGATCAATGTCTCCCTCACATGTTCTGAGTCAGCAGGTTGGGGGAAGGTCCAGGAACCTGTGTTTAACAAGTAGCCCCAGGTCCTTGCTGTTAGTGTGGCTGGACAGCTTTGGCCTCACCCAGGAGCTTGTTAGAAATGCCAAATCTCAGGTTTCACCTCATAACTACCAAATCAGAAGCTGGACTTGGAACAGATCCTCAGAATTGTAGATAAAATATAAGATGGGCAGCTACATTTCCATTTCAGATAAACAATGAAGAGTTTTTTTTAAATTTGTGTGTGCCATAAATGTACCTATAAAATTTTTTTAAAAAATTGCTAAATCTGGCAACCCTAGCAATCACCCAGCTGATTTTTACGCACATTAAGGTGTTAGAAGCACTAGTCTCCATCTGTAGATCTCAAATTTTCACCTGTTACTGAAGACTCAGCCCGAGGCTATGTTGAAATTCAGATTGCTGGGCTTCACCTCCAGAGTTTCTGGTTCAGTAAGTCTGGGCAGGGGCCTGAGCAACTGCATTTCTAACAAGATCCCAATGGATGAAGATGCACCCACTTTAAGTACCACAGATCTATATCAGTAGATTCCTAGGTCAGCCTATGAGATTCTCTGAAGTCCCTAGAGCTTGGATGAGGTATAGTCTGAGGTTCTCTCCAACTTTTATATTTAAATAAAGAGAGAGAGATGGAATAATACTCTCTGATTCCAAATCAACTGCTGCAAAATCCTGCCCACCATTTATAACAAGGTCTGTAAGGACAAACGTGGATGGAGGACCGCATGAAGTAAGTACCAGGCACGCAGCTTCTTCCAACTTTGTATGTTTCTTCCCTGTTTCCAGGCTAATGGTTCTCAGAGCTCAGCAGGGTAGGATGAAGAGCTGGAAACAGATGAATTCAAAGCAGGGACAAATCTCTTAAAGGGATGAGGGAGAGTGGAGGGAAACCAGCTAGGCAGATTTGGAAGTGGGGTTGCCAGTGGTGGGAACCAGGGAGGAGATGCAGGAGGAAGGAGAAGGGATGGGGCAGAGTTGACTCCTTGGTAGGAATAGGTGGCCACAGCCGAAGTGACCGCTGGAACTCAGAGCGAGCACAGCAGCTCCTGGGGGTGGAAACAGAGATGAAAAGCCCGGCGCTGCCAGAGCTCAGACTTGCGACCTCCACAGGCAGTGCCACCTCTCTGAGCTTGAATTTCCTCGTGTGAGCAATGGTTCTCCTCCCCTGAAGGCTGATGGTGAGGGATAAGTGAGACAATGCAGAGAGAAAATTCCTGATCCCTGGAGGATGCACTCAGTAAATGGTATCAGTTACTATTATAGTTGCAAGAGGGTTTAATGCTACTTTAGAGTCACATTCTGTTTTAGAGAATCTCTTTACCTGTGTTTAATTTCAGATGAGAGTAGGTTTAGGGGAAAGGTCATGCATACTCGGTGATGACAAAGGTTTCTTGTCAAAACTATACATTGTGAGTGAGAGCGCATTCCTGCCTGAGTGTAATTCCCCTCTCGCCCCTCCTGCACTGGTTCCTCCAGGCTCAGATGGAAGAATGGGCCCCTCAAAAAATTTTCACCTGTTACGGGGGTAAAGTCTGGGCCAAGGGGCCTGAGCAACTGCATTTCTAACAAGATCCCAATGGATGAAGATGCACCCACTTTAAGTACCACAGATCTATATCAGTAGATTCCTAGGTCAGCCTATGAGATTCTCTGAAGTCCCTAGAGCTTGGATGAGGTATAGTCTGAGGTTCTCTCCAACGTTTATATTTAAATAAAGAGAGAGAGATGGAATAATACTCTCTGATTCCAAATCAACTGCTGCAAAATCCTGCCCACCATTTATAACAAGGTCTGTAAGGACAAACGTGGATGGAGGACCGCATGAAGTAAGTACCAGGCACGCAGCTTCTTCCAACTTTGTATGTTTCTTCCCTGTTTCCAGGCTAATGGTTCTCAGAGCTCAGCAGGGTAGGATGAAGAGCTGGAAACAGATGAATTCAAAGCAGGGACAAATCTCTTAAAGGGATGAGGGAGAGTGGAGGGAAACCAGCTAGGCAGATTTGGAAGTGGGGTTGCCAGTGGTGGGAACCAGGGAGGAGATGCAGGAGGAAGGAGAAGGGATGGGGCAGAGTTGACTCCTTGGTAGGAATAGGTGGCCACAGCCGAAGTGACCGCTGGAACTCAGAGCGAGCACAGCAGCTCCTGGGGGTGGAAACAGAGATGAAAAGCCCGGCGCTGCCAGAGCTCAGACTTGCGACCTCCACAGGCAGTGCCACCTCTCTGAGCTTGAATTTCCTCGTGTGAGCAATGGTTCTCCTCCCCTGAAGGCTGATGGTGAGGGATAAGTGAGACAATGCAGAGAGAAAATTCCTGATCCCTGGAGGATGCACTCAGTAAATGGTATCAGTTACTATTATAGTTGCAAGAGGGTTTAATGCTACTTTAGAGTCACATTCTGTTTTAGAGAATCTCTTTACCTGTGTTTAATTTCAGATGAGAGTAGGTTTAGGGGAAAGGTCATGCATACTCGGTGATGACAAAGGTTTCTTGTCAAAACTATACATTGTGAGTGAGAGGCGCATTCCTGCCTGAGTGTAATTCCCCCTCTCGCCCCTCCTGCACTGGTTCCTCCAGGCTCAGATGGAAGAATGGGCCGTGGTGGAGCTGGAGGCTGAGCTTGGATGGAATAGGCCCCTAGCCCTCAGCTGGTACCCTAGGGAGGTCAGCTGTCAGCTGGACAACAGGCTGGACAGTGATAGGCCTTGAAGGACAGATGCAGGGGTGGACCAACTTAACTAGATCCCTTTGTTTCCTAGAGAATGCAACCCAAGTGCTCTTCAGTGTGTTTGTGTGCCTTCTTTTAGAACATTTTGCTTTGTTTCCAATAGGAAAATACAGAACAATTTCCTTTTTGGAGGTACTTCTCTGTGCACATCAACGGTGTGTAAGTGGGTGTGACTGGCCAAGTGTGATACCCTCAAGACACAGAATGGCCCCCAGGTGGAAATGTACCTTCCACTCTGTGATCCACATCTTCATCCCCCACCCTTGACTCTCAGCAACTATATTTTTGTCTGTTCAAGAATACCATACAAATAAAAGAAATTATGCTGAGAGAAAAAGTCAGTCCTGCCTTAGTTTATATTCTTAAAATTTAAATGAAGATAACAAACTTGATGATTATTATTTGACACAAAACCTGAATATGAGAAAACCCATTGGTAAACGAGGCATGTTGTGCTTAAGGTCAGCCTCTCCCTCCAACACACTTCTGTTCAATTCTTATAGACTTACTTCTTCCAGGAGGGCTCCTCGGGTAGGCTCTCCAGATCTTCTTTATTCTCTCCCTCTGGACCTTTTCCTCCACATGCTTGACTTCTCTTCGTCTCTTTCTCAAGGACTCTCTTCTGAGCACCAAGTATCTGCATGACACAGGGCACAGCCACAAGTTCTTGGAAGACAAGCAGCTCTTAGTACTAACCTGGGTTCACTAGAACCGTGGCATGCTTAAGCTCCTTGAGCATCGGCTTCCTCAGGGCAGAATAACATTTACCCTCAATTTAGGGTAATTTTAGGTCTTTACCTGTGTTTAATTTCAGATGAGAGTAGGTTTAGGGGAAAGGTCATGCATACTCGGTGATGACAAAGGTTTCTTGTCAAAACTATACATTGTGAGTGAGAGGCGCATTCCTGCCTGAGTGTAATTCCCCCTCTCGCCCCTCCTGCACTGGTTCCTCCAGGCTCAGATGGAAGAATGGGCCGTGGTGGAGCTGGAGGCTGAGCTTGGATGGAATAGGCCCCTAGCCCTCAGCTGGTACCCTAGGGAGGTCAGCTGTCAGCTGGACAACAGGCTGGACAGTGATAGGCCTTGAAGGACAGATGCAGGGGTGGACCAACTTAACTAGATCCCTTTGTTTCCTAGAGAATGCAACCCAAGTGCTCTTCAGTGTGTTTGTGTGCCTTCTTTTAGAACATTTTGCTTTGTTTCCAATAGGAAAATACAGAACAATTTCCTTTTTGGAGGTACTTCTCTGTGCACATCAACGGTGTGTAAGTGGGTGTGACTGGCCAAGTGTGATACCCTCAAGACACAGAATGGCCCCCAGGTGGAAATGTACCTTCCACTCTGTGATCCACATCTTCATCCCCCACCCTTGACTCTCAGCAACTATATTTTTGTCTGTTCAAGAATACCATACAAATAAAAGAAATTATGCTGAGAGAAAAAGTCAGTCCTGCCTTAGTTTATATTCTTAAAATTTAAATGAAGATAACAAACTTGATGATTATTATTTGACACAAAACCTGAATATGAGAAAACCCATTGGTAAACGAGGCATGTTGTGCTTAAGGTCAGCCTCTCCCTCCAACACACTTCTGTTCAATTCTTATAGACTTACTTCTTCCAGGAGGGCTCCTCGGGTAGGCTCTCCAGATCTTCTTTATTCTCTCCCTCTGGACCTTTTCCTCCACATGCTTGACTTCTCTTCGTCTCTTTCTCAAGGACTCTCTTCTGAGCACCAAGTATCTGCATGACACAGGGCACAGCCACAAGTTCTTGGAAGACAAGCAGCTCTTAGTACTAACCTGGGTTCACTAGAACCGTGGCATGCTTAAGCTCCTTGAGCATCGGCTTCCTCAGGGCAGAATAACATTTACCCTCAAGAGTGGAGCAAGGATGAAATGAGGGATGCACCCCAAGTGCCTGGGACAGAGCAGTCCAAGAGGCAGGTAGTTAGCGTTGTTTATTTGGGGAGCTGTGTCAGGTCTTAGCTGTGTCATGTGGAATCTAGTTCCCTGACCAGGGACCAAAGCTAGGACCCCTGCATTGAGAGTGAGAGCCTTAGCCACTGGACCACCAGGGAAGTCCTGGCAGTTAGCATTCTGAGCTACTGGCAGCAAGACTGCTCATGGTCATGGGAGTTTACACCTGTTTGACCATCACAGAAACCCACGCATCATTCCTCCATATATGAGCAATGGACTAAATTTTCATTTGGTTCATCTTTCATCCTGGCCACATAGTGAAGGGCAAGTGTCAAAAGGCCATGCTCTGCCACGGCTTCTGTGCATGACCTTGACCATGGCACCTTGGCCTCCCTCCCTGGTCCTTGATTTAAAAAAAAAATTTTTTTGCCCCTAAGTCATCATTTATTTTTCATCAATATTCTTTGGCATGAGTGAGCCTCCCATTGCAGTGGCCTCTCTTGCTGCAGAGCACTGGCTCTGGCACATGCGCTCCAGAGCACTGGCTCCTAATTATACACATCCGTCCAGCTGCTCCAGGGCATGTGGGATCTTCCCAGGCCAGGGATCGAACTGGTGCTTCTTGCACTGCAAGGTGGACTTTTTACCCACTGGACCAGCAGGGAAGCCCCTTGATTTTCTTTTCTTTTTAACGCAAAAATGTGAGGTTGATCTCAACATGGAGGTTTCTCTCAGCGCTGAACTTCTAAAACCCTAAGTACACATAGACCATGGCTTTAGAATGTAGTCATTTCTTATATGCTCTTTCCCTACCTTTATCCAGTTTGAAACATTTGTCAGTCCTGAAAATGGGAACCCACCCCCCTCTCCTGTTTATTGTTCTGGCATTTCACTGGCTCTGTACAGAAAGAGGGCTTCCCTGGTGGCTCTGAGGATAAAGAATCGGTCTGCAATGCAGGAGACCAGGGTTAGATCTCTGGGTGGGAAAGATCCCCTGCAGAAGGGAATGGCTGCCCACTCCAGTATTCTTACTCCAGTATTCTTACATGGACAGAGGAGCCTGGAGGGCTACAGTCCACTGGGTTGAAAAGACTCGGACAAGACTGAATGACTAACACTACAGAAAAATGGAGATTATTAGGTAAATCTAGACTATACGGAAACAATGACTGAATAATTGTCTTAAAAATATACAGAGCGGGCTTCCTTTGGTGGTCCAGTGGGTAAGGACACCGCCTTGCAGTACAAGAGGTGCCGATTCGAGCCCTGGCCTGGGAAGATCCCACGTGCCGCGGAGCGGCTGGACCCATGTGTCCAATTACCGAGCCAGAGCTCTGGAGCACATGTGCCCGGAGCCGGCGCTCTGCAACGACAGATGCCACCGCGATGGGAGGCCCACAGGAGCCAAAGAACAAAGACGGATGAACATAGAGAAATGAAAGACCAATAGAAGTGGCCCGCCCGTCCCCCTCCCTTCCCAACCTGACCCCTGCCCAAAATAAATAAATAAATAAATCTTAAAAAAAAAAAAAAAAATATATATATATATATATACACACACACACACACACAGAGCTTGGGGCTTTCCTGGCTGTCTGGTGGTTAAGACCCTGTGTTTCCACTTCAATGGGTTCAACACCTGGCTGGGCAGCTAAGATCCTGCATGATGTGCCATGTAGCCTAGAGTTAAATATATACACACATATTTAAAGTAGCTCTTCTATTTAAATATTGTGGCAAAGCAAAAAAAAAAAAAAAAAAGAGAGAGAGAGAGAGAGAGAAGAAAAAGTCTGGATGAATAGTGTAATGCACTCTGCTGGTTTCTGCCATGTAGATGAAGTTTAATAATATTTCATGACAATCATGACATTTTCCGGGCATTGACTGTGTGCTAGGAATAAGGCTGGGCACCCTATATGGATGGTATCTCATTTAATCCTGATAACACATCTGTGGCTAGGTGTTGGGATTGCTATTTTAATCCCTCTTTTCACAGATGAATAAACCCGCCCTGAGAGGTATAGTAAGTAGCCCATAGTTACAGAGGTAATAAGTAGCATAAAGCTAGACAGAGCTAAAAAAAAAAAAAAAAATTAAAAGTACAAGTAATTTCAGAGCAGGAATTACACTCATCCCTGTCACTAAAGGGAAGACAGTTGCTTCCATGGGTTTACTGCATCCCCCTCTGATTCCTTAGTGCCCCAAAGGGCTTGACTGTGACTAACACTCCACAATTACTGTGGTTGGACGGATAAAGGTGTAGAGGGAAAGGGAGAAAGGCCAAGCAAGGGCAAGCCGGGGTAAGAGAAAGAGCGAGAGGTGTCGGGGGAGACAGTGGAGAAAGAGGAATGAGTTTGGGGGTGGGGCATGACTAGTGGAGGCTAAACACGTGGGTCCTTCAGAGATGCAGGTGCCTAAGAGGAGCCTGATGAGGACACGAGACTGCAAGACTGGGAGTGCTGGAACGGAGACAGGGGAGGGCTGTGTTCTCTGCCCTGAGAGCTGAGAATCCCCTGAAATTCGCCTTGCCCTTGCCAGCTCCTGACTACCCATGAGCCCAGCGTTTCTGTAACCAGAGAGGTTTTTTCTTTGCAATATAACTAGGAGGGAACAAACAAGATTTGTCTGTGAAAACATTCCTAAACTATGTTTCTACCTCAGTTGTGCTACAAGAGAAAGCAACAACTTGTATAACGATGGGCAAACTGTTGGGAAATGGTAAAAGGCTGGGGACTCTATGTGTGATTTTAAGAAGAAAAAGTATGACACCACTTTGAAGAGATGGACAGAACAGAACCTCAGCTGATATTCTCATTCACCACACACACACAAAAATACATGGGGAAAAGTATTAATTTTTTTTAAGTGAAAGAAAATAAATAGTGAATCCAGAAATAACTGATGCTTATAAAGTGTGTGGCTTGGTACCAATAAGCACTTTACAACTGTAATGTCTTTCAAACCTCCCAATAATCCCGTGAGATTAGTGCTGCTACTATGTCCATTTTGTAGATGAGGAAAGTGAGACCTAGAGAGGTCGCACAGCTAGCAAGCAGCGGAGCTAGGATTTAAGACTTCTTCTTTTTTTTTTGGCTGTGTCCATGCAGAATGGGAGATCTTAGTTCCTTAAACAAGGATTGAACCTGTAACTTCTGCATTGGAAGCATCGAGTTCTAACCACTGGACCAACAGGGGAAGTCCCACGGGATTCAAGACTTGAGGGTCTGAGTCCACAAGCAAGTGATCAACCAAAACAATCATCTGACTCTTGAAAAAGACACAAAAAACCAAAACGAACCAAGGCGAAAGAGTCCTGAGGAGTTCGTTATTGCTGGCGAAGTAACTGACGAATGCCCCAAGGACTCTGGAGAAAGCACCTGCTGCTTAAGGAAGGTCAAATGCAGGTCTATATGACTGATGGGGTGAGAGCCAGGACCAGATGAGGGAGGGAAAAGAACTGAGTTTTCAGGGCCTCTTCCTAGTGACTTTGTGACCGCAGACAAGTCATTTCACTTCTCAAAGCTCCAGGTTCTTCTGTAAAATAGAGATAATACAAAAGAGAAAGAGAGAGAGATAAAACCTACAGAAAAAGTATTGGGAATTGACTTCAGGGGAAGGTAGGTAAACTGGGAGGAGTTAAATTCCTTTCTGCAGCCCAACCTGCTGGAGGTGTAAGTAATTCTGAGTGAGCTGTGGCCAAAGGAAAAAAAAGTAGTTTATGAGAAGACATCAGACCCTTGACTAAACAAAGAAAACCACTATCGATCTGTGACAAAATACTTGATTTATTTGGGCATTTTTTCTTTTACGGGGCTAAACTGCATCCCTGTTTTTTGTTTTTTTCCTTTCTCTTTTTTTAACTTTCATTGAAGTCTACTTAGAAATCTGCTCTGGGAGTGATAAATACAAGGCCACCTCGGGAATTCCTCGAGAAGTCTAGGGGTTTGGACTCTCATTGCTGACAGGCCAGGTTCGATCCCTGGAGCAGACCTGCTCTTTTTGGAGCAGAAAGATTCCACAAACCATGCCATCTGTCAAAAAATAAAATAAAAAATAAAGAACCCAAGTTATCATTTAAAAAAATAAAAGATGTTATCTAAAACAAGGCCACTTCATTTTGGAGACAGCCACAGACTTTGCAAGACCACAGATGAAAAAGTCAACCTTCTGGGATCACCAGGTGACCCAGGGAAGAACAAGTATCTGTAGATGAGGAAAGTGAGACCTAGAGAGGTCGCACAGCTAGCAAGCAGCGGAGCTAGGATTTAAGACTTCTTCTTTTTTTTTTGGCTGTGTCCATGCAGAATGGGAGATCTTAGTTCCTTAAACAAGGATTGAACCTGTAACTTCTGCATTGGAAGCATCGAGTTCTAACCACTGGACCACTAGGGAAGTCCCACGGGATTCAAGACTTGAGGGTCTGAGTCCACAAGCAAGTGATCAACCAAAACAATCATCTGACTCTTGAAAAAGACACAAAAAACCAAAACGAACCAAGGCGAAAGAGTCCTGAGGAGTTCGTTATTGCTGGCGAAGTAACTGACGAATGCCCCAAGGACTCTGGAGAAAGCACCTGCTGCTTAAGGAAGGTCAAATGCAGGTCTATATGACTGATGGGGTGAGAGCCAGGACCAGATGAGGGAGGGAAAAGAACTGAGTTTTCAGGGCCTCTTCCTAGTGACTTTGTGACCGCAGACAAGTCATTTCACTTCTCAAAGCTCCAGGTTCTTCTGTAAAATAGAGATAATACAAAAGAGAAAGAGAGAGAGATAAAACCTACAGAAAAAGTATTGGGAATTGACTTCAGGGGAAGGTAGGTAAACTGGGAGGAGTTAAATTCCTTTCTGCAGCCCAACCTGCTGGAGGTGTAAGTAATTCTGAGTGAGCTGTGGCCAAAGGAAAAAAAAGTAGTTTATGAGAAGACATCAGACCCTTGACTAAACAAAGAAAACCACTATCGATCTGTGACAAAATACTTGATTTATTTGGGCATTTTTTCTTTTACGGGGCTAAACTGCATCCCTGTTTTTTGTTTTTTTCCTTTCTCTTTTTTTAACTTTCATTGAAGTCTACTTAGAAATCTGCTCTGGGAGTGATAAATACAAGGCCACCTCGGGAATTCCTCGAGAAGTCTAGGGGTTTGGACTCTCATTGCTGACAGGCCAGGTTCGATCCCTGGAGCAGACCTGCTCTTTTTGGAGCAGAAAGATTCCACAAACCATGCCATCTGTCAAAAAATAAAATAAAAAATAAAGAACCCAAGTTATCATTTAAAAAAATAAAAGATGTTATCTAAAACAAGGCCACTTCATTTTGGAGACAGCCACAGACTTTGCAAGACCACAGATGAAAAAGTCAACCTTCTGGGATCACCAGGTGACCCAGGGAAGAACAAGTATCTGGGGATCATTGGGTGGGGCAGTGCACCACCCTGGGACTCTAGCTGGTGATGGAGACTGCATTTCCAAGCTTGTTGGTCTGTCTGTGGCACAAAGACACTGGTGGCTGCCACCAGCAGACTGCTTGTGGTTAGTGGCCCTTCCTCTTTCCTCCTTCTCTCCCTTTCTCCTGTCCAGCTGACCTTCCTAGGGCAGGGGCTGCTCCTGGCTCTCAGAGCCTATTCAGATCCCTCCTTCTCATAGATTGCTGCCTCCTTTCCCTCAGTTCCCGTGGAAATGTGTTGTTTCTTGTTGCTGTTGTTAAGATTTATTTATGTATGTATATACTTTTTGCCTGCACTGGGTCTTCATGGCTGCTGAGGGCTTTCTCTAGTTGTGGTGAGTGGGGGCCACTCTCTAGTTGCGGTGCTTGGGCTGCTCGTTGTCATGGCTTCTCTTGTTGTGGAGCTGGGGCTCCACAGCACAGGCTCGGGGAAGGCTCTGCGGCTTCACACTGGAATAAGTCCACCTTTGTCCCTATCTGGTGGGCTCCCAGGAGATTTTACCCAACAGGGGGAGCTTTCATTTCTAGGGGGGCATTAGGGGGCCCCTTCCAAGAATCGTGGGATGGCAGAAGTGTGTTTACGAGAAGTGTTTCTTTTGATCCCTGCTGTCTGTCAAAGGACACGGAATGATACCTGTTTATTGTTTTAGATTATAGATTTCTGATACCTCCCACTCACGGGGGCCAAAAGGGCCCTTGGAATAAACATCACATAAAGGGAGTTAGGTGTACATGCCTCTTTCCCCTCAGTGGACACCTGGCACCGAGCCCCTTTGGTCAACGAGCACCTGGGGTAGACCCTGCTTGTCTAGCCACCTCTGGCAGCACCCACGGGCTGCTGAGGGGTTGGGCTGGGCGGGGGTGGGGTGGGGGTGGCGTGGGGCTGGTGGTGGTGGGGCTGGTGGTGGTGGTGCAGTCTGAGGCTTGCAGATCACCCTGTTGCTGCTGTTCAATTGTCAACCTTCAGTCTTTCCATTTCTCCAATGTCTTGGTCTTAAGAAACAGCAGGTCTTTTGTACCAGGCTTTTTGGTTTGTCATTTGTTTGGAACATGTTAAAATATTAATTTGAGGTTTGTTTCTTAGTTGTATCTGCCCTATTTTGGGTTATTTTTATTGATGTCAAATATATATATGACATGTGTGTGGTTCTTTTTAACCCTTCCTGTTTTTTAAAAAATTTATTTAGAAGAAACTTTGGAGACGATATATATATATATATATATATATTTTCGATATATATATAAACTTTGGAGACGATATATATATATATATATATTTTCTCTTTAGCAACAGTTATCACTGGAATCAAAGGGAAAAGTGATCTCTTTTTGCATTGATTGTGTTTGTATGTCACAAATAAAAGACACTTTGTTCAAAAAACAGAACAACAACAATTACAAAAAAAAAAAAAAACAACAGGAAAGGGCTTTATGGTGCAGGGGCTTTCTTGCTTTGTGGCATGTGGGATCTTCCCTGACCATGAATGTAACCTGTCTCCCTGGCACTGGCAGGTGGATTCTTAACCACTGACCACCAAGGAAGTAAGTCCCTCTGTTACATTTTATATAATATAATCAGTAGGCTGAAGGCATTCTGAATAAGGAAATAAGGCTTAGTACTACCTCAGTGGTAGACAATCCATGAGTAGGACAGGAGAGAGGAGACTCAGGTTCAATCCCTGGGTCAGGAAGGTCCACTGGAGTAAGGCATGGTAACCTACTCCAATATTCTTGCCTGGAAAACCCCACGGACAAAGGAGCCTGGCAGGCCACAGTGCATAGGATCACAAAGAAGGGGACATGACCAAAAGGGGAGAGCACGCACACAGCTCTAAGAAAGCACTGAAAATTTCTGTGAGGACCAGGAGAATCGTCATATCCTCCTCCCCCAAGAGAAAGTGCTAACTGCCTAATGCTGTCTTTTAGCCTGAGAGAAAAATGAGGGAAACAGACACAAAGTGGACTGGGCCAAGAACTACAAGACTTGGGCAATAGACTGTCCTTCCCTGTAGTCAGGCTGTGTGACATTGGAGAAAGCACTTTTCCCCTTTGATCTTTCTTCATTTTCCCCTGTGGTGAAGTGAACACTTTAGAACAGTGGTTCTCCAAGTGTGAGGCTTGAGATGGCGTGCATGGCTGTTTCACAGGGGAAACTTTTAATTTTGATTAATCTTAGACACACACATACAACCTACCACAAATAACCTCGTAATTCATGTAATTACTGTGTAGGATGAGAGTAAAATTAAAAAGAATGAGTTAAGTGAAAGAAAAATATGTAAGTTTACTAAAACTGCAGATGGGTGTGACCAAAATTGTGAAGACGATACTAGAAAGAAGCCAGCTTTGACCTTCTGCCCCTTACAGAGGGCAGAGACTAGGACCAGCAGGCAGCTTCCTCTTGAATTGCTCTCATTGGTCTCCCTCTCCTCTGCTCTCCCAGCTTTTATTAGGAATTTCTGTGATTATTAGAAACCTGCCCCACACATCCAGTTACTGGTTTGAGGTCCTTTAGTCTCAAATCAAAATTTGCACAAGTGATCATGTCATCCAGAGCACTTCACAAATAAAAGTCTCAGTAAAGCCAGTAGCTATTCAAATCTTCTTTTAAATGTTTATAAAATGATCACATCTTGCCCACAGGTTTCTGCCTCTCAGTTCTCAGTGGACTCCCTCCTTTGGCTTCATACGTTCACTTTTTTTTTTTTTTTTTTTAATAAAAAGGACATCCGGTCTTTATTTGGAAGAGAATAAGATCAGGGCTCCAGAAAGGGCAGATATTAAACTGGTTTATGCAGCGCGTGTGCACAAATTTGAAAACTACTGAAAGAGTTCTGTCTTGGTTGTTAAGTAGCTGCTCTGATGCCCTGACTGTCTGGGCCGAATTCTGGCATCTCCCCATGATTCTGACGGAGGCCTCCAGGACCCTCACCAACACTCCAGCCCACACCTGTTCCGGTTGCTCAGACCTTGATATATTCACTTTTTTAAATGTCCTTCTTATGCAGACCAGGGGTGTGATTCTAACAGTAGAAAAGGAAGGAGTCATTGAGCATGTTTCTGAGCAGGTCTGTAAGGTTATACAAAAGGAGGGACTGGGCAACTAAGAGGCTTTGGAATGTCCCCAAATTGCTTCCAACACAAATACTGTGATAAGTAACTTTTTGTTTATGGCATGCTTTGATCTTCCTACAAAGATGCGATGAATGCAAACTATTCTTAGCAAAAAAATGCAGAATCTCTTGGTATACCATGATTGATATGCAAGAGCTCAATACAGGATGAACAAGTAAAAATCAGTGTTCCCACCTTTAGGCAAAGACACAGAGGCTGGTTAGATTTTCAGAATCTGGCTGAGGAATTCAGGGGCAGGAGAAGGGTAACAGCTTTTTACTAAGCCTGATTAGGAGCAGGAGGAGAAACAGGATTGAAGGAAGAATTTCTTCTTTCCCTTCCCTGCACACTAGGGCTTCAATTGCTGAGCTCCCTTGACACAGAAGGGCTCTGTGATGCCAGCATCATGAAATGGAGCATGTGGAAGGGACTCTGCGGGAAATCTGCATCCGCATCTGGTGGCTCTGCAGGGAATCGGTGTCTATGTCTTGCTATTTAGTCATTAAGTCCTGCCTGACTCTTTTCAACCCCATGGACTGTAGCCTGCTGGGCTCCCATGGGATTTTCCAGGCAAGAATACTGGAGTGGGCTGCTGTATGTTTCTCCAGGGGGATCTTTCTCCCAAGGATCGAACCCATGGCAGATTCTTTACCAATGAGCTACCAGGGCAGCCTGCTCTGTGATGATTCGTGATTAGCTTGGTGATCTCCTGATCCCTGGCTATGTGTGTGTCAGTAAAACTTAGAAGCAGCTAGTGAAACTCGGGCCAAGAAGGCTGAAGCAGTGTGTGACCCAGCTGTTAAGAGGGCTCCGGGCTTCCATGGTAGTTCAGCTGGTAAAGAATCCACCTGCAATGCAGGAGACCCTGGTTTGATTACTGGGTCGGGAAGATCTCCTGGAGAAGGAATAGGCAACCCCCCTCCAGCCCACACCTGTTCCGGTTGCTCAGACCTTGATATTCACTTTTTAAATGTCCTTCTTATGCAGACCAGGGGTGTGATTCTAACAGTAGAAAAGGAAGGAGTCATTGAGCATGTTTCTGAGCAGGTCTGTAAGGTTATACAAAAGGAGGGACTGGGCAACTAAGAGGCTTTGGAATGTCCCCAAATTGCTTCCAACACAAATACTGTGATAAGTAACTTTTTGTTTATGGCATGCTTTGATCTTCCTACAAAGATGCGATGAATGCAAACTATTCTTAGCAAAAAAATGCAGAATCTCTTGGTATACCATGATTGATATGCAAGAGCTCAATACAGGATGAACAAGTAAAAATCAGTGTTCCCACCTTTAGGCAAAGACACAGAGGCTGGTTAGATTTTCAGAATCTGGCTGAGGAATTCAGGGCAGGAGAAGGGTAACAGCTTTTTACTAAGCCTGATTAGGAGCAGGAGGAGAAACAGGATTGAAGGAAGAATTTCTTCTTTCCCTTCCCTGCACACTAGGGCTTCAATTGCTGAGCTCCCTTGACACAGAAGGGCTCTGTGATGCCAGCATCATGAAATGGAGCATGTGGAAGGGACTCTGCGGGAAATCTGCATCCGCATCTGGTGGCTCTGCAGGGAATCGGTGTCTATGTCTTGCTATTTAGTCATTAAGTCCTGCCTGACTCTTTTCAACCCCATGGACTGTAGCCTGCTGGGCTCCCATGGGATTTTCCAGGCAAGAATACTGGAGTGGGCTGCTGTATGTTTCTCCAGGGGGATCTTTCTCCCAAGGATCGAACCCATGGCAGATTCTTTACCAATGAGCTACCAGGGCAGCCTGCTCTGTGATGATTCGTGATTAGCTTGGTGATCTCCTGATCCCTGGCTATGTGTGTGTCAGTAAAACTTAGAAGCAGCTAGTGAAACTCGGGCCAAGAAGGCTGAAGCAGTGTGTGACCCAGCTGTTAAGAGGGCTCCGGGCTTCCATGGTAGTTCAGCTGGTAAAGAATCCACCTGCAATGCAGGAGACCCTGGTTTGATTACTGGGTCGGGAAGATCTCCTGGAGAAGGAATAGGATACCCTTTCTAGTATTCTTGCCTGGAGAATTCTGCGGACGGAGGAGCCTGGTGTTCTACAGTTCATGGGGTTGCACAGAGTTGGACACGGCTGAGTGACTAAGCACACAGCTCATCCATGGTAACAGGAGATACTGGTCCATTTCAATTCTGCATCTCCTCCTGCTTACCCTGAAACTCTGCATTTTCTCTTCCTTGATTTCATCCCCAGCTATGAATTCTGTGGGTTCTTGGCCACTTCTTTTACCCATCTCCAGTGAATCCTTGATTTTACAGATAATAGTGAGTAGACAGTGAGCATTGTATAGTGATTCTATTGTGAGGACCATAAGCCCTGGGGTGAGTTATGAATGTCTTTGAGCCTCAGTTTCCTCCTATGAGAAGCAGGGGTAATAGCACTACTTACCTCCTGGCACTTTAGGAAGAATTCAACAACATGGAGTAGCTAAGGTACTTCATTGCTTCTATGCATAGAGCTTGCAATTAATATCCTTCTAATAAACCACAGTGGTTCTCCCCTATTGCAAACAGAATACATTCCCCCAGGGAAGAGGAAGACCAATCTTTAGAGTCCTGGAAAGAAATACAATCAATTAAAACATATCCCTAAAACACATTTTACTGAAAGATTAAAAAAAGAAATCTCTTTAATTCACTAGCTGAGATGGTACCTGAACAGTAGACAATGTCGGCTTTTCTCTCAGTTGCTGATTAAAAGATATAAAACTCTTACCTGTTTGAATTCGGTGTACTGTCCTCCCCATCAGTCCAGGCACAGTCAATGCCCCTTGGAGTAAAACACAAATTTCATGACTTTTTCTGCATCTAAGCCAGGAAATTTGGTCAGAGGATTGGTGCTCACACTTTGGCATCCATGCAAGGCAACAGCTCCCAAATGGGCTCTGGGTATCTTCTGGGCTTGTCTGATCATTCTCTGGGTTTGTGTCAGTAAAACTTAGAAGCAGCTAGTGAAACTCGGGCCAAGAAGGCTGAAGCAGTGTGTGACCCAGCTGTTAAGAGGGCTCCGCTTCCATGGTAGTTCAGCTGGTAAAGAATCCACCTGCAATGCAGGAGACCCTGGTTTGATTACTGGGTCGGGAAGATCTCCTGGAGAAGGAATAGGATACCCTTTCTAGTATTCTTGCCTGGAGAATTCTGCGGACGGAGGAGCCTGGTGTTCTACAGTTCATGGGGTTGCACAGAGTTGGACACGGCTGAGTGACTAAGCACACAGCTCATCCATGGTAACAGGAGATACTGGTCCATTTCAATTCTGCATCTCCTCCTGCTTACCCTGAAACTCTGCATTTTCTCTTCCTTGATTTCATCCCCAGCTATGAATTCTGTGGGTTCTTGGCCACTTCTTTTACCCATCTCCAGTGAATCCTTGATTTTACAGATAATAGTGAGTAGACAGTGAGCATTGTATAGTGATTCTATTGTGAGGACCATAAGCCCTGGGGTGAGTTATGAATGTCTTTGAGCCTCAGTTTCCTCCTATGAGAAGCAGGGGTAATAGCACTACTTACCTCCTGGCACTTTAGGAAGAATTCAACAACATGGAGTAGCTAAGGTACTTCATTGCTTCTATGCATAGAGCTTGCAATTAATATCCTTCTAATAAACCACAGTGGTTCTCCCCTATTGCAAACAGAATACATTCCCCCAGGGAAGAGGAAGACCAATCTTTAGAGTCCTGGAAAGAAATACAATCAATTAAAACATATCCCTAAAACACATTTTACTGAAAGATTAAAAAAAGAAATCTCTTTAATTCACTAGCTGAGATGGTACCTGAACAGTAGACAATGTCGGCTTTTCTCTCAGTTGCTGATTAAAAGATATAAAACTCTTACCTGTTTGAATTCGGTGTACTGTCCTCCCCATCAGTCCAGGCACAGTCAATGCCCCTTGGAGTAAAACACAAATTTCATGACTTTTTCTGCATCTAAGCCAGGAAATTTGGTCAGAGGATTGGTGCTCACACTTTGGCATCCATGCAAGGCAACAGCTCCCAAATGGGCTCTGGGTATCTTCTGGGCTTGTCTGATCATTCTCTGGGTTTGTGTCTTTCAGTACTAAGAATTTCTCCTAGGAAGACAGTCAGAACTCCATCACTGAGACAAGTGTGTCAGAGTGAATCCATATCATCAGTTTATTGTTTTGTCATTAAGTCACTAAATCATGTCTGACTCATTTGCAACTCCATGGACTATAGCCCACCAGGCTCCTCTGTTCATGGATTTTTCAAGCAGGAATACTGGAGTGAGTTGCCAGTTCCTTCTCCTTGATACGGTCAGTAGGTGACCAGAACTCCATTAAAAAGTCTTTGATGATTAACTGGTAGTGTCATGGCACTGCCTTTCTCTTTCCATTCCCACTCTGTTTACTGATAGTTTTATGGAACCCTCTCACAGGGCTCTGGGCTGTCCTGGGTCATGGTGACCTGTTGTCCATTCAGGAAGTAAGGAATTTGGACCACAGGGTTTGACACATGCATCTAAGGATCAAGGACTTTCCCCACCTTATTAACTGAAAAAAAAATCCTTGGATATCTAGTTGAAACTCAGAGGATGACCAAAAGATATAAATGAATACAAATCCTTTTTGGTGTCAATCTAAAGAATTCTTTCTTTCTTTCTGATGTTATCCTACATTTGAACCCTCCCCAACGAAGAAGAGTGAAAGCATAATGGTAATTTTCATTGTGGCTACAGTTTGTCTTGAACCAAATTTACCTGTTTTCCTCCAGATTGTCTCCTACGGGGATGAGTATTCCCTCTTTCAGTGGGTGTGCTGATTCAGAAGCCCATCACATTGCACAATGGTGGACAGTGGAGATAATCAAATTTCTGTTCCCATTAAAAGAAGAAAAATAAAAAAGAGGAAGGCAGGAATAAAATGTCCCTGTGGGATGTCCTCTGAGAGCTGGGAGAGCGAGAGGCTGCCCTCAAAGGGCAGGCAGTCTTAGTGTGCCATGAGAACTCCGAAAGAGACCACCCGCAGATGGGATAGGGCTAGGACACAGAACTAATCACAGGCCTGGCTTCACATGTGCTGATGACATTTCCTAAAAATAAAAATCTGAACCCATTTCCATTACCACTCATTTTACCTTTTTATTATAAAATGTGTTTCCAAGAAATACTGGAGCAACTTCAACCATCTGCAAAGGGAGTGAAGGCTGTTCATTTGAGAGCAGGCTGACCTCCCACCTGATGTCAATCCTCCACCTAACAAGTTAGCTGTGGAAGCGACTACAGTGAATTGTATAATACACTTTGAATTTTACCAATCCAGTGGTAACAAGGTGGATTTGAACCCCAAGTGACAGCTAAAGATGTCACAACAGCAGATAGTAAGTACTGTTTGTATTTACACCTTGTTTGTGCTCACTTTAATGCAGAGTGTAATTTATTTATACCTGTATGTAAATGGTTCATTGTCAACCAAAAGTATATTTGGACAAAGTTCAGCTCACCTGTTCTACAGACGACTTCAGTTTTTTCTTGGTAATTTTCTTCTCAAAAAGAAATCAAAGCAAGTAGATCCTTCTTATTAGGTCTAAGTATTGCAAACAGTCCAGAGAACCCAGGATGTAAAAGACAATGGTAAGGAGAACATTTTAAATGACATAAAGGTGTCATCCCATCCAGCTAACTCACAAACACTCACTTCAAATGAATCTACAGAGTTTGCAGAAGAAATACACATGAGACATTTCAACTTCTGGCCAAGCTGTTACTCCTTTTGCCTCATATTCAGTTTGTTTGATTAAAAATCAGATGGGAAAGGAAATTCATTACCACAGCGAAAGAATGTGAGACTGGGAAGAAACCGACCTGATGAGAAATGATGCTGATAATTTATGAAGACCTATGAAGGAAATCTCTGATAGCAGCGTTCACATTTTAAAAAGGAAAACTATGCAGAAGCAGAAAGGGGAGGAGAAAGAAAGAGAAAAGGGGGAAAAAAGAATGAAAACATTAGTCTTCACGAAAGAAGTTTGTAAAACTGGAAAACCATCAAAGGGCAGGCAGTCTTAGTGTGCCATGAGAACTCCGAAAGAGACCACCCGCAGATGGGATAGGGCTAGGACACAGAACTAATCACAGGCCTGGCTTCACATGTGCTGATGACATTTCCTAAAATAAAAATCTGAACCCATTTCCATTACCACTCATTTTACCTTTTTATTATAAAATGTGTTTCCAAGAAATACTGGAGCAACTTCAACCATCTGCAAAGGGAGTGAAGGCTGTTCATTTGAGAGCAGGCTGACCTCCCACCTGATGTCAATCCTCCACCTAACAAGTTAGCTGTGGAAGCGACTACAGTGAATTGTATAATACACTTTGAATTTTACCAATCCAGTGGTAACAAGGTGGATTTGAACCCCAAGTGACAGCTAAAGATGTCACAACAGCAGATAGTAAGTACTGTTTGTATTTACACCTTGTTTGTGCTCACTTTAATGCAGAGTGTAATTTATTTATACCTGTATGTAAATGGTTCATTGTCAACCAAAAGTATATTTGGACAAAGTTCAGCTCACCTGTTCTACAGACGACTTCAGTTTTTTCTTGGTAATTTTCTTCTCAAAAAGAAATCAAAGCAAGTAGATCCTTCTTATTAGGTCTAAGTATTGCAAACAGTCCAGAGAACCCAGGATGTAAAAGACAATGGTAAGGAGAACATTTTAAATGACATAAAGGTGTCATCCCATCCAGCTAACTCACAAACACTCACTTCAAATGAATCTACAGAGTTTGCAGAAGAAATACACATGAGACATTTCAACTTCTGGCCAAGCTGTTACTCCTTTTGCCTCATATTCAGTTTGTTTGATTAAAAATCAGATGGGAAAGGAAATTCATTACCACAGCGAAAGAATGTGAGACTGGGAAGAAACCGACCTGATGAGAAATGATGCTGATAATTTATGAAGACCTATGAAGGAAATCTCTGATAGCAGCGTTCACATTTTAAAAAGGAAAACTATGCAGAAGCAGAAAGGGGAGGAGAAAGAAAGAGAAAAGGGGGAAAAAAGAATGAAAACATTAGTCTTCACTGTAAAGAAGCTTCCCCCTGTGGCAATGCCTTTACTGTTTTTCTTAACTGTGAAAACCATCATCAGATGCTGACAGTTGGTCTTGTCCTTGGTTAGGTCTCCAATCATCCACCTGGGTGATATAAAAACAGGGAGTGATACTATCGCATTATTTGGGTGAAAAGTATCTGTCATCACCTCTTATTTCAAGAAAAGTAAAAGCTATTCTTAAGTAATCTTTTGCCCTTGGAAGCCTCCAAATGAGAGCACCTCTTGTTTCTGTCTTGATATATGCAAATTTTGCTACACAATTATTTATACTTTGCAACTGTAACACAAAAGACTTTCTACTGCTTATACCTTGATCAAGGAAATCTTCAGGGAAATGTGAACTTGTTCATGCCCATAGCAACACTTTTAACAACACATTACTGACTCAACCTCTGACTCTACATAAGGATTCACCCTTCAGTAAATTTGTACATTACACAAAGGTTTTCACGGGGTAAATGTCTTTCTATTGCATGCATATTTTATGAAAAAATAATCACATATCCTCTGCATACAATCTTTCTGGCTCAAACTGCAGCAAGAATGAAAAGTGATTATGGTTAAAAATTTCCCCTAAAGCCATTATATTAAATTGTCAGGGATACTTAAAAACAACAACAAAATCTCTCCTCTTTACCTGTCTTTACCTACTTTATCTCATTCTCATGTTATTTTAAAGAAAGAAAACTTCATTGCATATTCTAGCAAAGAGTATTGATGGGGGAAGATTTAACAGAGCCAGAGAGAATGTGCAAGGAGTGAGAAAGTGAATTGATGGATGGATGGTTAAATGAATATAAATGAACTGACACCTTTACAGGAAAATAACATTTCTTTTCTTTTTTTATTCTATAGATCAGTGGGTTTTATATCTGTAATTCTTTCATATCAGCAAAGAGGAAATAAACTCTCATGTAAATCATTTCCCCCCCATCTGGAGCATATTAAAACCATGCCCCCCCTTTTTCTTTTAAGCAGACTCCTTTTTCCCTATTTGCTTATCAGTTCATCCACCATTACATTTTAAATGAAATTGCGAGACCCTTGTCCCTCCCCCCAAATTCAGCCTGATGTAGGAAAGTGGGAAGCAGACTTTTCTTGCTTTAGAATAGTGACCTAGATTCAATTACAGATAGACTCAGAAGAGAGGAGTGACACCTCACCATTTTCTTAGAAGTCTCGAAAAAATTAGAAACCCCAAAACAATACTTCTTGGAAAAGAGTCTGTTTATTTCCCAAGAATCGGTTTATTTCCCCCATTCTGCCAGCTTACTTTTTCTCTCCCTTAATGGTATCGCTTTGGTCCATTTAATTGTTTCTAGTATAACATCACAAAAGGTTTCCCATGGGATATTTAGAATCAGAAAAACAGGCATTTCAAAGAAATTTCTGGTTTGGTTTTTGAGAGTGGTTGTCTTCCATCCGGGGTGTGTGTAATCCTACAAACTGGACCCAGACAATATTTTTAAAAATCGCATAAAAGGTATATTGTTTTCCTTATGGTCTTAAGAAAAAGCAAACAAATTACATCACAAAAGCACACTTCTTATACTTGCACTGCAGACAAAGCATTGAACGAGGTGGGAAGGAATCAAGGGCATATATGTTTTACTGTTTTTCCAATTACGGTGAAAAAAAAAATGTGGTGAAAGCAAACAGAAAAGGGCGAACGCGGTGATGGTGCTTATTGACTTTTATCACTAAAGTAAGCATATAAATGATCTGAACGGGTGGCTTGGTATATTAAATTAAAAAAAAGAAGAAGAACAATGATTCTCTCTTCTTTTTTTCCCTCCCTCTCTGATCTCAGCCTGAAAGGAGTCTCGGGGAGATAAGAAATATGGGATTCGGTCGCGCTGCTCTGGTCCGTCCTGCTTCTCCCGGGGTAGGGAGCCAGTTGCCTTTCACTCAAGATTGTAGTTCGGGGTTCACAAGAAGAGTTCTCAGGCTGGGGTACAGTCTCCTCATTTCCACGCCCCACCCCAAACAAGCCCAAAACCGGTTGTCCCAAGACCAAAGCCCTGGGGAACCTTTGAAATGCGTGAGCACAGGACAGGCTGCAGTGGGCGGGCGCGGGTACCTCGACTCTCGCCTCAGGGCTGGAGCCGCCCAGCGTAGGAAGAGGGCAGAAGTGGGCTGCGTCTACGCGGGTATCCAAAATGAAAAAGCTGCGAACTGCGCAGAAGCCCGGGGTGAAGGTGTAGAACACAGAGCAGGAGCGCCGCATGGGTTTATTTTTCCAAAAATTTGGGAAAAAGGGTGCGAACTGCGCAGAAGCCGGAGGTGAAAAATTAGAAACCCCAAAACAATACTTCTTGGAAAAGAGTCTGTTTATTTCCCAAGAATCGGTTTATTTCCCCCATTCTGCCAGCTTACTTTTTCTCTCCCTTAATGGTATCGCTTTGGTCCATTTAATTGTTTCTAGTATAACATCACAAAAGGTTTCCCATGGGATATTTAGAATCAGAAAAACAGGCATTTCAAAGAAATTTCTGGTTTGGTTTTTGAGAGTGGTTGTCTTCCATCCGGGGTGTGTAATCCTACAAACTGGACCCAGACAATATTTTTAAAAATCGCATAAAAGGTATATTGTTTTCCTTATGGTCTTAAGAAAAAGCAAACAAATTACATCACAAAAGCACACTTCTTATACTTGCACTGCAGACAAAGCATTGAACGAGGTGGGAAGGAATCAAGGGCATATATGTTTTACTGTTTTTCCAATTACGGTGAAAAAAAAAATGTGGTGAAAGCAAACAGAAAAGGGCGAACGCGGTGATGGTGCTTATTGACTTTTATCACTAAAGTAAGCATATAAATGATCTGAACGGGTGGCTTGGTATATTAAATTAAAAAAAAGAAGAAGAACAATGATTCTCTCTTCTTTTTTTCCCTCCCTCTCTGATCTCAGCCTGAAAGGAGTCTCGGGGAGATAAGAAATATGGGATTCGGTCGCGCTGCTCTGGTCCGTCCTGCTTCTCCCGGGGTAGGGAGCCAGTTGCCTTTCACTCAAGATTGTAGTTCGGGGTTCACAAGAAGAGTTCTCAGGCTGGGGTACAGTCTCCTCATTTCCACGCCCCACCCCAAACAAGCCCAAAACCGGTTGTCCCAAGACCAAAGCCCTGGGGAACCTTTGAAATGCGTGAGCACAGGACAGGCTGCAGTGGGCGGGCGCGGGTACCTCGACTCTCGCCTCAGGGCTGGAGCCGCCCAGCGTAGGAAGAGGGCAGAAGTGGGCTCGCGTCTACGCGGGTATCCAAAATGAAAAAGCTGCGAACTGCGCAGAAGCCCGGGGTGAAGGTGTAGAACACAGAGCAGGAGCGCCGCATGGGTTCTCCAACACTTCGCACGGATGGGTTTTCTTCGAGAAATTATTTCCGATCCTGGAAATAGGGCTCCGCTAGGCGCTGGCCGCGGCATTGGGGATACAGGTGCGTGCCTGGCCCAGCAAAAAGGGTCCCCAGGGTCGCACAGAGGAGCGCAGCAGGCTCCCGGCCCCGGGGGAGCCGGCGGAGGATTGTTTCATTTCAAAGTGAAAATCTGCAGGCTTTGGGAAACGATATTCAAAAAAGTATATAATCTCCCTATGCCGCTCAATGGAGGATCCTCATAATTTACAGCGGCAGATAAGGCTAGAGGGTGTAATAAAAAATCTGAAGCCCTCCCCTCCCCCTCGCCGCCTCCCCGGAATTGCACCTTGGGCAGCGGAGCAGAATCCGGAATGTGAACTTCTCCCGACATATGTTTCCCGCAGATAAGTAAACAATCTGGACGTGAAATGGAAATGGTAATTAATGCAGTAATGCTGTTACACCTCGAGTGTGCAAATCCCATTGACTCGCCGCGCCACGGGGGTTGCCGGGCTAACGCTGACTGGAGGCGTGCGCCTCGGCCGCCTGCTCCCTCCCTCTCTCCCTCCTCCCCCGGTCCCCGGGCGGGGCGCCGGGAGAGCCCGCGGGGGCTTGGCCCGGCTGCAGGAAGTCGGGAGCTGCAAGGCGGCTCTTGGGACTCCCAGATCTCCGCCCTCCGCCAGCTAGGAGGGTGCGCCGCGCCACTTCTCCCGCGGCACCCGCCTCACACCCACCTCCTCTTCTTCTCACCGCCTATTAGCTCCCTCAGAGCCTCGGGGATGGGAGGTGCGGCCGGGCCCTGAAGTACCCAGGAGAGGCAGGGAGCGACAGGCGACGCCAGGGACACCGCACCCGAACGCGGCGGCTTGTCCCGCACCTATGCGTGCGGTCTAGTCTTGCGTCTCCTCCCAGTTGCAGGAGGAGTGGAACCCGGCTTGCCCGCAGAGTTTTCTGAAGTCCTTTCCGTGTCTGCCCGCAAGGAGCGGCTCCCGATCGAATTGCTTCCCTTCCCAGCCCAAGAGTGAAAAAGTTTGGTAACGGCCACCGCCGCTGGCTGCCAGAGACGCGCAGCTCCTTCACTTTGCGGCAAAGAGGAAACTCTTGGACTTCTTTCGGTCTCTTTCCGGCCTAGGCACCTGCTCCCTTCCCCAACTCGAACCAAACTCTTGGGGCCTTTGGGAGATCGGAGAGGGTGCCCAGCGCAGGGATGCGAGGGAAGAGGGCGGAGAATCTAGGAGGCTGCTCAAGAACGTCCCGGGCCTGGGGACCTTCCCGCTTTCCGAGAGCACCAGTCATACCTGGGCCCCGGGGACAGGCGAGGAGTCCACGAGGGAGGCTCAGCTGGCCGAAGGACAGGGGCCGGGACGAGGAGGGGGTGTTGAAGCTCCCTCTTTTCTCCTTCAGTCCCCTCCCAGTCCCAGGGCGGACACTCCCAAGCTGAGGGCCCCAGGCGCGCACAGCGCCGAGAATCAGGCAGCGGCGATCGCAAGTCTCGGGTCTGGTGTGAACGCCCCAGGATTTCTAGCGGCCCCCACCTGCTCCCAGTTTAACACTGGTTTTTAATGACTTTGCGGTGGCCGTGCGCTAGCGCTTCCGGTTCCAGGACAAGTCTCATCCCATAGCGCCAAGAAAAAATTCAGCCCAAGTCCAGCTTTGGCTCTTGGGTCTGCGAGGTCTCCGAGGCCAGGCCAGGGTCACCGTGCAGGGGCACGCACCCCTCAGCGGCGGCGGGAAGCACCTGCCCAGCGTCTCCTGAACCCAAATCTCGTGGGCCCTTTCTGCCTCGGTCTGTCTTCCTCTTTCAACACTCATACACAGGTACAGGTGTTCAGTAAATAAAGAGATGAGAACTCTTATCACGAATCTTGTGAGTTACTCGATATTCGCATTCAAATGACTTGAAATTCATTGTCCGCTTGAACAATGGTGATAAGGCCCAAACTGGGGAGGAGCCGAAAAAGAACGAGTCCTCCAGGGCAGTCCTGGCGCCCCGCTCGCCAAGTTTCCCGTGCCTGGCACACTGGGCTAGCCCCAGAGAAGCTGCTTGCCTGCAGAGGCTTCCCTAGACGGTGTGATGTAATGAAAGGCCTCCAGGTCCCACCCCGCTTGAAAGATACCCTTTGACTGGGGCCTGGAGGTCATCGAATTGCTTCCTTCCCAGCCCAAGAGTGAAAAAGTTTGGTAACGGCCACCGCCGCTGGCTGCCAGAGACGCGCAGCTCCTTCACTTTGCGGCAAAGAGGAAACTCTTGGACTTCTTTCGGTCTCTTTCCGGCCTAGGCACCTGCTCCTTCCCCAACTCGAACCAAACTCTTGGGGCCTTTGGGAGATCGGAGAGGTGCCCAGCGCAGGGATGCGAGGGAAGAGGGCGGAGAATCTAGGAGGCTGCTCAAGAACGTCCCGGGCCTGGGGACCTTCCCGCTTTCCGAGAGCACCAGTCATACCTGGGCCCCGGGGACAGGCGAGGAGTCCACGAGGGAGGCTCAGCTGGCCGAAGGACAGGGGCCGGGACGAGGAGGGGGTGTTGAAGCTCCCTCTTTTCTCCTTCAGTCCCCTCCCAGTCCCAGGGCGGACACTCCCAAGCTGAGGGCCCCAGGCGCGCACAGCGCCGAGAATCAGGCAGCGGCGATCGCAAGTCTCGGGTCTGGTGTGAACGCCCCAGGATTTCTAGCGGCCCCCACCTGCTCCCAGTTTAACACTGGTTTTTAATGACTTTGCGGTGGCCGTGCGCTAGCGCTTCCGGTTCCAGGACAAGTCTCATCCCATAGCGCCAAGAAAAAATTCAGCCCAAGTCCAGCTTTGGCTCTTGGGTCTGCGAGGTCTCCGAGGCCAGGCCAGGGTCACCGTGCAGGGGCACGCACCCCTCAGCGGCGGCGGGAAGCACCTGCCCAGCGTCTCCTGAACCCAAATCTCGTGGGCCCTTTCTGCCTCGGTCTGTCTTCCTCTTTCAACACTCATACACAGGTACAGGTGTTCAGTAAATAAAGAGATGAGAACTCTTATCACGAATCTTGTGAGTTACTCGATATTCGCATTCAAATGACTTGAAATTCATTGTCCGCTTGAACAATGGTGATAAGGCCCAAACTGGGGAGGAGCCGAAAAAGAACGAGTCCTCCAGGGCAGTCCTGGCGCCCCGCTCGCCAAGTTTCCCGTGCCTGGCACACTGGGCTAGCCCCAGAGAAGCTGCTTGCCTGCAGAGGCTTCCCTAGACGGTGTGATGTAATGAAAGGCCTCCAGGTCCCACCCCGCTTGAAAGATCACCCCGTTTTAGATGACTGGAGAGATTCCTGGAGGTCATCTAGATCCTGCTTTAAGATTCACACGTAAACGGTCTCAGAACTCAGCCACTCACACCTCCGTATGATTCACTCTTAAGTAGTCGGTCTTCCCCATCAATGAAGTTAGCAGTTCGAAGGAAACTGATATTTAAATGAGAAACTGGAAGGGATTCAACGGTGTTTGGAGTCGGATCCAAACCTGGGGAAGGGCAAGAAAAGCGGAAGAGGCTCTCCAGGAGAGGCCAGGAGTGAAGGTACGGCACCGCATCTCCCAGAGGAATGCGGCCAGTGTGTCCTTGAGCCAAACGGCTGCCAAGGTTTAGGAAAGCAAAGCTAACAGCCCAACCACCCTGCCTCTACAGCGCCGGCGCCGCCCGCTGCCATCCCGAGCCGCGTGGAGGCCGGGTCTCCGCGGTCTTATTAAATACCAGGAGAGGAAAGGCAGGGGCTAGCGCAGATTCTACTGGGTCATTTTTGTTGTTGTTCGGGAAGCAATCGCGCCCGCAGGCGAGAGGCACAGGCTGGCCCTGCTGCCGCTGCTCCAGGGAGGCCCAGGTTGCGGGCAGAAGCCCCGGCCTCCCAGACCGCCAGACGCGCGCCAAGTGCAGAGGAGTCGGGGTGGCCTCCTGCTGGGTCTCCGGTGCCCGGAGCACCGAGGGAGCGCGCGTTCTCCCGTGCTCGCAGTCCGGCCAAAAACTCCTGGCTGCTCTTTGCTGCGCGTCGCGCGCTCGAGAGAAGCGGCTCTCCTCGACTCCGGCGGGAGGGGCACTACTCTCCCTACAGGTTTGCTTTAATGATTTTCTTGAAAGAAAGAGACAGTTGTGAGCAAACAGGTTTGACAGGGACTGCTCCCCCCCACCCCCAGGGGATTTCTTTTTGTCTGCGCCAGACTTCAAAGTCAGTAATCGGCCCCTGTCAGCGGCGTGACGGGGAGGATTTGGGCGGTTTGTTGGGGCGAGTCTCGGGCGCGCATCTCGGTGGAGGCTCTGCGGCCCGCGGGGCGCGGGAGGCAGGGCTCAGGCAGGTCCCTGCTGGGGCCAGGCCCCGGGAGCGCAGACAGCTGCGTGAACCCAACAGCCAAGGACGGAGACGAGGTGTCATCGACAGAAACGGCCGCAGCCAGGTCTGCGACTTTAGTTGCCGGGGGACCTGCGCTGGACAGCCTACTCCCTGCTGGCTGGAAAGCAGTCTCGATGACCCAGCTGCCGGCGCACCGGCGCCTCCCGGCCACGGCGTAGCCCAGCTTTCCGAAGCTCCCTTCCAAGTCCCCAGGGCCGGCTCCGTCGGGGACCCCGGTTTCAGTTTTCCAACGGCTGCAGCCCGACGCCTTCTACACTCGGACCCACCTGGTGCCCCTTCCCCGCCTAACCCCGCCTGGAAGTCGGCTGGGAGCTCCAGTGGGGCGGTGTGCGGGTTCCTCCGCGGGCTGGGGTCCTCGTTGGACCCAGGGCGCTGGGGCGCCGGGCTCCGCGGGGAGACCCCCTGGACCCCTGTAAACTTCATCTTAGGAGATGTTAAGGGACACTGAGCTATGAGGGAGATCAGAGCGGCTGACAGGACTGTCAGTTGGGGTTATATCACACAGCGAAACCGAGAAGCCTCCGCCCCGGGCCTCCAGGGCTTCCTGGGGGGCGAGAGGAGGGGCTTTCCCTCAGCGCCCGGAGCCCCCAGGCCCGAGGGCCACCAGAGGCAAGTCACTTCCTAATTGTCTCGATTTGTAAGAGGGTTTTGTGATGCTAAGTAAGCGTGGCGCAGCTCGCCCGGCCTCCCCCCCAACACGTCCCCTGCCCGCCTTTGTTTACCTTCGCCTGATCGCTCATTTATTTATCTATCTATTATTTATAGGTCCCTCCTATTCAGCGCCCGTGTATGTTAATTGTGTTTAAAATTGTAAAGAGGGTTACTCCGGCGGAGGGGCACTACTCTCCCTACAGGTTTGCTTTAATGATTTTCTTGAAAGAAAGAGACAGTTGTGAGCAAACAGGTTTGACAGGGACTGCTCCCCACCACAGGGGATTTCTTTTTGTCTGCGCCAGACTTCAAAGTCAGTAATCGGCCCCTGTCAGCGGCGTGACGGGGAGGATTTGGGCGGTTTGTTGGGGCGAGTCTCGGGCGCGCATCTCGGTGGAGGCTCTGCGGCCCGCGGGGCGCGGGAGGCAGGGCTCAGGCAGGTCCCTGCTGGGGCCAGGCCCCGGGAGCGCAGACAGCTGCGTGAACCCAACAGCCAAGGACGGAGACGAGGTGTCATCGACAGAAACGGCCGCAGCCAGGTCTGCGACTTTAGTTGCCGGGGGACCTGCGCTGGACAGCCTACTCCCTGCTGGCTGGAAAGCAGTCTCGATGACCCAGCTGCCGGCGCACCGGCGCCTCCCGGCCACGGCGTAGCCCAGCTTTCCGAAGCTCCCTTCCAAGTCCCCAGGGCCGGCTCCGTCGGGGACCCCGGTTTCAGTTTTCCAACGGCTGCAGCCCGACGCCTTCTACACTCGGACCCACCTGGTGCCCCTTCCCCGCCTAACCCCGCCTGGAAGTCGGCTGGGAGCTCCAGTGGGGCGGTGTGCGGGTTCCTCCGCGGGCTGGGGTCCTCGTTGGACCCAGGGCGCTGGGGCGCCGGGCTCCGCGGGAGACCCCCTGGACCCCTGTAAACTTCATCTTAGGAGATGTTAAGGGACACTGAGCTATGAGGGAGATCAGAGCGGCTGACAGGACTGTCAGTTGGGGTTATATCACACAGCGAAACCGAGAAGCCTCCGCCCCGGGCCTCCAGGGCTTCCTGGGGGGCGAGAGGAGGGGCTTTCCCTCAGCGCCCGGAGCCCCCAGGCCCGAGGGCCACCAGAGGCAAGTCACTTCCTAATTGTCTCGATTTGTAAGAGGGTTTTGTGATGCTAAGTAAGCGTGGCGCAGCTCGCCCGGCCTCCCCCCCAACACGTCCCCTGCCCGCCTTTGTTTACCTTCGCCTGATCGCTCATTTATTTATCTATCTATTATTTATAGGCGTCCCCTCCTATTCAGCGCCCGTGTATGTTAATTGTGTTATACCATTTAATTCTAACATCGGTCTCAAAAGAGCTCTTAATGAGAAAAGCATATACAACACGGATCACTTTGCTATTCAGCTCAGCCAGATGGACAACTGCTAACTTTTTTTTTTTTTATATAATGAAAATCCCCCTTTGACAAAGGGGCTCAGATGAATAGGCTCCAAACAGCACCTCCAACACTTCTAATTGTTTTGAGGACAATATGCTAATCCTTGGTTTTCTGCTTTGGTGTCTGTTGACAACGTTTCCGCGCACTCGCAGCCACGGGTCCTTTGGAAACGACCAAAGCAGCCCACAAATCCCTCAACAGCAGAGGAAAGGAGAAGAGCCACTAGGCTGCCCCCACCCCTACCTTGCATCTTATCAGACCCAGTGAGGAAAGCACCCGACCTACAGAGAAGCGCCCGTGAGCTCAGCTGTGGAAATGGGACTGGGAGAGACGAGGGCTGGGCGGCACACTGGTTCCGAGAACAAGTTCCAAAGAGCTGTTCTGGAAAGAATCAGCCCTTTCGCCTTGTGAAAACCAGAGTAATCTTCAAGTTAACATTCACTTACTGGGGATTAAGCAAATTAGGCTGTTTCCTTGCTTGATAAACACAAAGGGCTATAACTTATTTAATTGTTACGATGTTTTAAAAAAAACTCCATGTGAGAGCTGTGTCACTATCGTCTGCCTTTTCCCTTTGCATCTGTAAGGTCTTAGTAAAAAAGTCTCCCACGGTTGGGACTGGAGACCTACCATACTTTTTTTTTTTTTTTCAACACTTCTTAGACTTTTATTTTTTAATTTAGAAACCAGTATTGAGTCCCCAACCCCCAGAAGACCCAGCAACAGGGTATTCAGACACCTTAGTGTTCTTTTTTTTTTAATCCATTCCATTCTCTTCCACCAGCCCTGATCTTAAGCACCCACTGCAGGATGTGGCATTCTGTGGGCAAGGGGTTCCCTATAGACTTGGTGCTTCTCTTTATTCCTTTGAAATTTAAAAGAAGAAAATGCACTCAGATCTCAGAAGTCTGGGTGGCCTTTGCCTTACTTAGTTCATTTGATCCTCCAAGTGGTCTGAGCACTTTGTGAAAATGCAAGGGAGTGAAGTCCCAGGAGGGAAAACCCTTGTCTAGCCTCTGAAGGCAAAAAGTGGATCCAGAGGGTGTGACAGGGACAAACCTTAGACTCTGGGCCCCTAGGCACCTGGTCCAAGGGCCACCGGGCTGGGCCACCGGGTTCGGCCATGCAGGCCAGCTGCCACCGCCACCACGGGAGTCTCTCTGTGCACACTCAGCCTCCTGGCCACCCGGCTCCCCACAGACCTCACCTCTCCACTTCAGATTTTATGCACATCAGAGGTTACTTTTTGCAATGACAGATTGTCTTTATTCAAAACATCTTTGTTCAACAAATGAACAGAATAAGGAGGTGAAATCCTTCCAGGTACATTTCCAAGACATTGTCCAAACATTTAGGATGTTTTTATTTTTAAAAAATTTTGTTCATTTTCTACATCCTGACTTCATAACCTGACATTCTGTCTGAAAGTAAACTTAGGTCTCTAGGAGCACTGCTTTATACAAAGTTAATAACCAGGTGGGTCCTTTTGTTTTACCTTTTAAAGAAACAAACACTATCATAGCATGATTGTAAATAGAAATGTTTTCCTTTCTGTGTTTTAAACTTTTAAGCCTTTCCCCCCACACATGAAGAGCAAACGGCACCTAGTTGTGTCTGATGGCAAAACACAGAGACAGAGCTAACTCCTTCTTCAGGGTGCAAAAGAAAAAAATATGTATATGCATATTCTAGATATGATACCAGGGTCTGGGAGTTCTGGAGTCCAAAGCCCATCAGAGGAAAGAGAAGGGGACATAAATAAAGCAAAACTGCCTACATTTTTGTCCAAAGGGGGTACAGTCGGAGGTTCGTTTGGGGACAGTCGGGGTAGGGGCAGCTGTATAGCTGTAGTGACCGTTCACAAGTTTCTGGCACCTGTCTGCGCCTTGGGTCCGCGTGGACGCCCCTACCATCCAGCGGAAGAGAGAGAGGCAGAGTCTGGGGTAGGGTAGGGGGCATCTGCTGGCCCCCATTGGCTGGGCGCAGAGGACAGACAGTGTGCAGACCCCGCTTCCAGGCCGCCCTCCAGGTCTGGCAGGCTGGGCTGGGGGTTACATGGCCGTGGCGTGGGCTGACGAATAAGGGTCTATGCCAGTCTTGGTCATGCCCGGGAAGAGGATGTAGGCGACGGGGGGCTGCAGGGTGGAGGCAGACCAGGCGGTACAGTTACAGGGCACCACGTAGCCCGGGTTGGTGGGGGACGGGTGAGTGTGCGTGTGCTGGCTGGGGCAGCTGAGGCTGCCGAAAGCGCCGTTCTGGTAGCCCAGGGTGGACGCGTAGGGCAGTGCGCCGGTGGCCAACGTGTGGGGCACTTCACCCATCTTCTGGATGGCGCTCGAGCTAAACTGCGCGGGGTCCAGCAGGGAGTAGGGCGCCGAGGCCGGCGGCAAGAAGGCCCGGGCTTTCTCGGGCGCGCTCAGGAGGCCGTCGGAGGCCCCCACGGGCAGGCCAGCCGCCTTGAGCGGGTCCGTGTCGCCCAGGTAGGGCAGGGGGAAGACATACCTGTCCTTCTTGAGCAGGTTCTTGGGCTTGCGCCGCGGTCGGTACTTGTAGTCAGGATGCTCCTTCATGTGCTGGGCGCGCAGCCTCTTGGCCTCGTCGATGTACGGCCGCTTCTCGGCCTCAGACAGAAGCTTCCATTCGGCGCCTAGGCGTTTGCTGATCTCGGAGTTGTGCATCTTGGGGTTTTCCTGGGCCATCTTGCGCCGCTGACCTCGGGACCATACCATGAAGGCGTTCATGGGTCGCTTGATGTGATCTGAAGGTTTGGACATGGTCCCGGAGGCTAGGCGGGTGGGGGTGGGGAGTGCAGGGGCGCTGCGGGCGAGCCTGAACGCAGTTGTCGGTCTGCCTGTCTGTCCGTCCCGAGCCGGGCTCTGCGCTCCCCTCGCCTCCGCACCGCAGAGGGGAAGCCAGAGAGAAGCGCTAACCCCGCAAAGTTCAGCTGATCATGCCAGTCTCGGCACCCAGGCAGGCCCCGGGGGGCGAGTGGGGCAGGAAGGGCGGGGGGAGGAGAGGGTAGCCGGCTGGGGGGCTGCAGGTGCCCGAGGCTGGGGCCCAAGTACGGGAGTCTCTGGGATTAAGTGGCCAGGTAATTTGCTGGCGAGGGCAGGAAGCTCCTCCTTCTCCCCCGGTCCACCTTCGCCTTCTCGGGTTCTCTTCTCTCGTGTGTCTACCTACGGCCGTGGCTCCCTCCCCCCGCCTGTGGCTGTCCCGGAGCTGCCTCGTCTAGCGCAGCACCTGGCTGAGAATGCGGGGAGGCTGGTGAACGAGAGCCAAAAGCGGCGAAGTTCAAAGGCGAGGTGGGCCCGGACGGCACGCACTCTGACATAAGCGCGGGGCGGCGACTCCCCAACCTGGGCGCCAATCAGCAGCAGAGAAGGCGAGGGGGCGCACCTGCCAACGCGCCCGCCTCGGAAAGAGGGAGCGCGACTACGTGGGGCGGGGAGAGGTGTGAGCGAGAGACCCGGAGAGCCGGAGAGCCAAGCTGCAGGCTCCGGACCGGGGACTTGGATTCCACCTTTTTTTTCTGGCACTGACAACAAATAAAACTCCTCGTGCCCATTTCCTTTCCCGGTTGTACAAAGGAGAAGTAGGGCTACGAATACAAAGACTGGGGAGGGGGTGCAGAGGGAGCAAGCTGAGAGCGCGGGGTGATAAATAGGGCAGGCTCGCCACGAAATAAAAGGACTGCGCTGACCTCGCCCCCGCCCCGTCAAAGATCCTCGGAAAAGAAAAAGAATATATCAGACTCAGGTTATAAAGCAAAATAAACTTTTCGCGCCGTGCCCTGGGCGGTCCGTCTCCCGGGACGCCACTGCGGCTCCGCCTCCACCCTTCCCCGGGATTCGGCGCCGGGACGAATCCCCGGGCCCCGGGCTAACTCAGCCCCGCGTTCCAAACCGATGAACGAAGGCCTTGCCGCCGGCGGCGCAGACTTTTCAAACCCTGGTTGGTGAGCCTCGAAGAACAACGCGACCCGCTCTTCACTTTCGTGGAGGCGGCGAGGGACGGGATTTCCATCATGATTCCTATCTGTGTTATTATCGTTTAGAGGTTTTAAAAAATCTCCAACTTTCCCTCCTCATCTGTCCAAACCCGGAGTGTAACCCGAAGGCGGCCGGCCCGGCGGGGCGAGTGAGTTTCCCGGCTGCCCCTTCAGAGTAGACCCTAGAACGGAGTCTCAGGCTATATCCACACCTGGGGTCAGTTTGTCCCGGGGCGCCTAGTCCCATCCAGCGAAATGGGCGACTCGTTTCTTGCGTCAGATGAGCATTCTTTGGGTAAAGAAGACGAAATAACCCGCGGATCCAACCTGCGCGCCTGTTTCCTTTGAATAATTGCCTACCCGTTGTGAGATGCCCTTGAGGGAAATATTTATTAAATGGAAACCATTGTCCCAGCCCCAGCAGGACCTGCGTGTGTTCCAGGCTTATTGGCTTTTGCACCAACCTCTCTCGGGAGGACCCACCAGAACCGCGCGCGGCTCCGCGGGCTTAGGCTGGTTGAGGGTGGGGAAGGTAAGCAGAGAAGGAGGAGGCAGGGAGAGAGGTTTTTTCTTTAGCATGTAGTGGGTCAAGTTTGAGGCAAAGTCATTGCATCTTCTAAAGTGAGAAAGATGCGTGGTGCTTTTCATTCTCTGTGCGCTCTTCGGAAAGACGGACACTATGCCCATTTTACAGATTAGGAAACTGAGTTTGAGAAGGCCACGCGATTTGCCAAAAGCGACTCCAGTGGGAAGTGGGGATGGAGAGTGTGCATAATTTGAAACCCATGCTTTTATTTCCCACCCCATTCAGCGCCAAGTCTGAGATAATGCTGAAGCCAAACGCGGGCCCCTGGACTAGACTATCGTAGCCATCGAAACCTGCCATAAGAATAAACTGCCCAGGAGGACAGATTCTGAAGCCTGCTCTTGATTCACTTAGGCTCTGGGTTGAGACCTGGCTTCCGTGAGCCAGGAGCGACATCTCGGCGTGGGCTCGCGAGCAGGTGCAGTCTTCACATTCCTCTCTGCCCCAGCCCTGGCCCCCACCCTGCCCTCTACCTCTGTTTTCTCTTCAAGAGGTTTCACATAGCTCCCACACAGTCGCGGGAGGGTTTCTAAGAGTGACAGACAACTTCAACTTAGACTGGACCGACTGACTAGCGTGTCTCCAACTTTCCTTCATCTGTCCAAACGTTCCTCTCGAAACCGGGGCCCGGGCGGGGGGGGGCAGTGAGTTTCCTGGCTGCCCCTTCAGAGTAGACCCTAGAACGGAGTCTCAGGCTGTATCCACACCTGGGGTCAGTTTGTCCCGGGGCGCCTAGTCCCATCCAGCGAAATGGGCGACTCGTTTCTTGCGTCAGATGAGCATTCTTTGGGTAAAGAAGACGAAATAACCCGCGGATCCAACCTGCGCGCCTGTTTCCTTTGAATAATTGCCTACCCGTTGTGAGATGCCCTTGAGGGAAATATTTATTAAATGGAAACCATTGTCCCAGCCCCAGCAGGACCTGCGTGTGTTCCAGGCTTATTGGCTTTTGCACCAACCTCTCTCGGGAGGACCCACCAGAACCGCGCGCGGCTCCGCGGGCTTAGGCTGGTTGAGGGTGGGGAAGGTAAGCAGAGAAGGAGGAGGCAGGGAGAGAGGTTTTTTCTTTAGCATGTAGTGGGTCAAGTTTGAGGCAAAGTCATTGCATCTTCTAAAGTGAGAAAGATGCGTGGTGCTTTTCATTCTCTGTGCGCTCTTCGGAAAGACGGACACTATGCCCATTTTACAGATTAGGAAACTGAGTTTGAGAAGGCCACGCAATTTGCCAAAAGCGACTCCAGTGGGAAGTGGGGATGGAGAGTGTGCGTAATTTGAAACCCATGCTTTTATTTCCCACCCCATTCAGCGCCAAGTCTGAGATAATGCTGAAGCCAAACGCGGGCCCCTGGACTAGACTATCGTAGCCATCGAAACCTGCCATAAGAATAAACTGCCCAGGAGGACAGATTCTGAAGCCTGCTCTTGATTCACTTAGGCTCTGGGTTGAGACCTGGCTTCCGTGAGCCAGGAGCGACATCTCGGCGTGGGCTCGCGAGCAGGTGCAGTCTTCACATTCCTCTCTGCCCCAGCCCTGGCCCCCACCCTGCCCTCTACCTCTGTTTTCTCTTCAAGAGGTTTCACATAGCTCCCACACAGTCGCGGGAGGGTTTCTAAGAGTGACAGACAACTTCAACTTAGACTGGACCGACTGACTAGCGTGCGGACTGACCACCGTGCTCAAAGTCGGACGGGGATCCGAGGTCCAGGGGCCAGGCCATTGGAGTCCCACTGGGCAATCTCGATGGTCTAGGGGAAGGAATAACAGAAAAGTTTACATCTGCAGAGAGGTTCCGAGTTCAGCGGTTCCTGCCAAATCTCACTCCGGAGGGGACACCACACACACACACACACAGAGGTTTCTGTTATGGCAGAAAACTTGAAAACTGCTTAAGGAGGGGATCTGGGACAGGGTCGTAGACCCTTTCTGTCTTTCCAGCCTCCAGGCCAACTCAGTCCTTTCGCTCCGAGGCAACTCGGGGCAGGACCGCACTCTACTTCAGTCCTCGGATCTCCACCTCCTCGTCTTGTTCGCATTCCTCTTTAAACATCTGGCGCTCAGAGCTCAGATGGAAATCCAAGAGTGTGAAGCGGATTATTACAAAGGGCGTACACTGGTGCAGGTGGCAATTTGTGCGCAGGGCGCTCTTGGCCACTCAGAGTCCGAAGTCCCAGGCTGTCTGGGTCACGCTGCACTGACTCTGACTGGGGGACAGCATCCTGCTGTTCATCTTGGCCTTGAGATTTGAACCCTGTGCAGGGAACGCAGGGTCGAGGGGCGCACGCTCCCCGGCCGGCCTCGTGGCATCTATTAGGCGGGTGGCGCCTCCTTCACTCCTTGCACAGTGCTGGTTTGCCGCCGGTTTATTCAAGACGCCTCAGCGCTGGGCCTGGAGCAGAAGTTTCCGTGATCCCGGGCCTGGCCAGGTGCTCTCTCAGACCGCGCCTTTACCTTTCTCGGCTGCTTTGTCCCGCTGAGCTCTGCCTCCCTGATAGGCTTATACCCCGGCTTAGACGTCCTGGAGAGGTGGCCCCTGGGCGAACCGGCAGTTTTGGTCACCACCAGACCAAGTCTTGGATAGAGGTCGCCTAAGCACGCCTCCCGCTTTATTCACAGCCTGAAGCTCGGCGGAGGGTCAAACACCACGCCCGGTCTGCAGACTTCCACCGCAGGTGGCTTTTCAGCTTTTGCGTTTGCCTAAAGAATCCGGGCACGTCCTTAGTACGCGTGTCTTTACGCAGTACAGTTACTCAAGGCACGCCGGGCGCCAGCCTAAGCCTGGGGTCTGGATCGTAGAGCAATATGAATTCACTCTGCGAACTGGCGTCGTTCGCGTCGAAGGAAAGTGAGGCCTCGGAAATCAAGATCCAGTCCAACTTTCGCCCTGTCCCCTCTCCCCTAGCACCCGTAAGGTTCAAGATGCTTCTTCTTATCTCTGGTACTGAGCCTTTGTAGGGAGCATTCCACCTCTTTTTTGGCCCAACTGCTTTTCGTACCTGTTCTCTTTCAAGACCTCACTTCCTCCAGGAAGCCTTCTTTGATTCCCGACCTGGGCTAAGACTGCTTTCTATGTTCTCCCTCTCACATCCTTTCCGTCTCACGCTTTTTCTTAGCCTCGTGTCACAGCCTGTCACAGCCCAGAAGAATTGTAGTTTCTCGAGGGGTGGTGGCTTCCTGTTACACATCTTTGAGTGCCGGGGGTCCTCACACAGCCCAGCGCAAAGACGTCACAGAATTTCTTTCTGTTCAGGCTTAAACTTATCCAATAGGCCTCTTCCATGCCTTGCAGCGGAGGGAACAGGACTCCAGATGCAGGCTGGCAAGACCAAGTGCGAAAGTCACGGCTCCCAGGTCTGCACCCGCCTTTTTGGCCTCAATGCTCTGCCTGCCTGCCAGCCCCACCCCAGTAGGCAGAAGGTGTACTCTCCTAGGCCTCCCAGACTGAGCGAGGAGAGGAAGGTGCTCAGACTCTGGCTTGGAGAATGTGGTTCGCGGGAGTGGGGGAGAAAAGTTGTCAATCAATTCGCCCCCAGCAGATTTTCCAAGAGCCCAGCAGAGTCACGGACATCTGTAACCGCGGGGGGGGAGGAGGAAGGTGGGGTCAGACTCGAGGTAGTCTGGCACCCCACCTGGAGACCCTGGGCGAACCGGCATTTTCTTGGATAGAGGTCGCCTAAGCACGCCTCCCGCTTTATTCACAGCCTGAAGCTCGGCGGAGGGTCAAACACCACGCCCGGTCTGCAGACTTCCACCGCAGGTGGCTTTTCAGCTTTTGCGTTTGCCTAAAGAATCCGGGCACGTCCTTAGTACGCGTGTCTTTACGCAGTACAGTTACTCAAGGCACGCCGGGCGCCAGCCTAAGCCTGGGGTCTGGATCGTAGAGCAATATGAATTCACTCTGCGAACTGCCGTCGTTCGCGTCGAAGGAAAGTGAGGCCTCGGAAATCAAGATCCAATCCAACTTTCGCCCTGTCCCCTCTCCCCTAGCACCCGTAAGGTTCAAGATGCTTCTTCTTATCTCTGGTACCGAGCCTTTGTAGGGAGCATTCCACCTCTTTTTTGGCCCAACTGCTTTTCGTACCTGTTCTCTTTCAAGACCTCACTTCCTCCAGGAAGCCTTCTTTGATTCCCGACCTGGGCTAAGACTGCTTTCTATGTTCTCCCTCTCACATCCTTTCCGTCTCACGCTTTTTCTTAGCCTCGTGTCACAGCCTGTCACAGCCCAGAAGAATTGTAGTTTCTCGAGGGGTGGTGGCTTCCTGTTACACATCTTTGAGTGCCGGGGGTCCTCACACAGCCCAGCGCAAAGACGTCACAGAATTTCTTTCTGTTCAGGCTTAAACTTATCCAATAGGCCTCTTCCATGCCTTGCAGCGGAGGGAACAGGACTCCAGATGCAGGCTGGCAAGACCAAGTGCGAAAGTCACGGCTCCCAGGTCTGCACCCGCCTTTTTGGCCTCAATGCTCTGCCTGCCTGCCAGCCCCCACCCCAGTAGGCAGAAGGTGTACTCTCCTAGGCCTCCCAGACTGAGCGAGGAGAGGAAGGTGCTCAGACTCTGGCTTGGAGAATGTGGTTCGCGGGAGTGGGGGAGAAAAGTTGTCAATCAATTCGCCCCCAGCAGATTTTCCAAGAGCCCAGCAGAGTCACGGGCATCTGTAACCGCGGAGGTGTTGAGCGGCCGCTTGCCCTGTAGGCTGACACTGCGGCCCTTCGGGGATTTCAGAGAGAGATTGAGCGAAGCTCCAGAAGCAGTTTTCGGGGGTGAGGGGTAGCCTCGGAGCAGCCCTGGCTCCTGCTGACTGCAGGAAGAATGAGCCCGAGGCACACTCAAGGTAGGTGTGCAGCTGCCCGGAGCGCTAATGTAGCCCACTCCCCAGAGCTGACGGCCCAGGAGTTGCAGATGACAAATAGAATCTTGGGAAATAATGCACTTTTGTTTAAATCATAAACTTTTACAAATTTAAAGATTATTTAGTTGCCCCGCGTTTTCTTTCCCGCCCCTCTGTTTTCTCTCCCATCTCTGGATAGTGCCTGAACGGATCCAGGACTGTGGTCCTATTACAACAATTATTGTTCTAGATTCTTACCTCCAGAACCCAGCGCCTCCCCACCCCCTACTCCCACCCCCACCTACGTGTCTTGAAATTTTGTAAAACTCTAAGAAAGCCAAGACAGCCCAGGGAGGGTGTGACTTCCACCAAGAAATCCAACAAAACCTAAGTCCCAGGACTCACACCTGCCTGCAGAGCCTGCCACAGCGTGTTTGACCGGGCAGGGCGAGCTTGGATGGGTGGAGGACACTTCAGTCTCAGATCCCTAGTGTGTCCAGGTAAGGAGAATTTTCGATGGTCAAATTGCCTTAATTTGCATAGCTGGAATCTGTTGAAGCAGGTCACTTGATTCCCAACTTGGTGAAAGTTAATAGAGGATTGCCTACCATCTGCACACATCTAGAAAGAGCAGGGTTGTGAGTAGCAGTAGGGCTTTGACATCTTATTGACTCTTTAAAGGCTGCTTCTTGAGCACCACCTCTGTCAGGCATGGGGTTGGATTCTGGGATACAGCAGTAAACAAAACCTGAAAATGCCCTTCTCTCCTGGTGCTTATATCCCAATGAGAGAACAGACAGATACAAAAAACCAATCCTGGGGTGATTCTCTTCACCATCAGGTACTTGCATCACTTCAGGCAAACTACTTGACCTGTTTGTTTCATCACCCATAATGGGTATAATGGATTATTAACAGGATTAATTGAGTTAATATGAGAAAAATTCTTAGAGCAGTGCTTAACATGTGAACATGCCCAGTAAATAGATTATATTATTTTATCATGAAATAAACATGGAGTTGATTTCTGGCCATGAGAAGTGGCTAACAGTGAATCAGTGATGAAACAGGGGCCAAGGGAAGAAGGGTGGTCTCCTTTATGTTGGATGCCCAGGGACCTGAACATGGGAAGGAACCAGACATATAAGGGAGGAGAGAGGTAAAGTAGGAGAAGCAGGAAATACCACTGCCTGGGAGAGAGACTAAGAAAGGTAGTGTCTTAGTTACTCAGTCATGTCCGACTCTTTGCGACCCATGGACTGTGGCCCACCAGGCTCCTCTGTCTATGGGGATTCTCTAGGTGAGAAAACTGTAGTGGGTTGCCATTTCCTTCTCCAAGGGATCTTCTCAACCTGGAGATTGAACTCAGGTCTCCTGCATTGCAGGCAGACTCTACATTCTGAGCTACAGGGGTACCTGAGGAGTCAGTATGGCTGAAACCTGGTCATGACTCTGAAGAGAGTATTAGGGAAAAGGGTGACAACGTTTGCAGAATCCAAACCACCAGGGCCCTGTAGATTCCATACGGAGTTTGGATTTTATTCTAAGTGTACTGGGAAGTCATTGGAATGAGAACCATCAGAATGATTTAAAACAATTCCAGAAACTACACACACACATTATGCTTTATCAGACACTCTGCTTATGGACGAATCTCACTTCTAATTATGGGCCTGAAATGGATAGATATTTCTTGGCCCTGAAGTCAGCTGCTTGACCTTCCCTTGAAGAACAAGGCCACTTGCTGAACACTCTGAGCTCCCTTTTCCTCTCCTTTCCCCAGTGGAAACCAAGCAATATATCAAGGAATGGTCACAGTTGTTGATGACTCAGAAAACATGTCCATTGATATTCTGTAGACATTGATGGCCTGTTGAGTCCCTGACTTACTCTTCTCACTTCCCACTAAGTAAAGTTTTCCTCCTTCCCTGTTGGGGAAGAAGGAGCCTCAGAACTCTGAGTTGACTCTTTCTGGAAACAGAGTCCACACACAGGCATCTTGCATCTCTCAGTTTGAGATATATAGGAGTATATAAGCAAGTGAGGTTTCTTAGGATTAAAAAAACTCCCAGTGATTATAACAATAGGAAAGACACATTTTCTAAGAATAAAAGCCAAAAGAATGCCAGAATTGCTTGCCTCTCCTTTGGGTTTTATTGTGTTCAGGTGTTTCACATGCATTAGGGCTCCCTGAATCCCATTCTTCTAATGTAAGAATCCTTGGTCAGCTTTTATCATAAATAATACTAAGGCTCTGTGTTTGCCTAATGCAATCCCGGGCTCATGGGAAGGACCCAATAAGGGAGGAGAGAGGTAAAGTAGGAGAAGCAGGAAATACCACTGCCTGGGAGAGAGACTAAGAAAGGTAGTGTCTTAGTTACTCAGTCATGTCCGACTCTTTGCGACCCATGGACTGTGGCCCACCAGGCTCCTCTGTCTATGGGGATTCTCTAGGTGAGAAAACTGTAGTGGGTTGCCATTTCCTTCTCCAAGGGATCTTCTCAACCTGGAGATTGAACTCAGGTCTCCTGCATTGCAGGCAGACTCTACATTCTGAGCTACAGGGGTACCTGAGGAGTCAGTATGGCTGAAACCTGGTCATGACTCTGAAGAGAGTATTAGGGAAAAGGGTGACAACGTTTGCAGAATCCAAACCACCAGGGCCCTGTAGATTCCATACGGAGTTTGGATTTTATTCTAAGTGTACTGGGAAGTCATTGGAATGAGAACCATCAGAATGATTTAAAACAATTCCAGAAACTACACACACACATTATGCTTTATCAGACACTCTGCTTATGGACGAATCTCACTTCTAATTATGGGCCTGAAATGGATAGATATTTCTTGGCCCTGAAGTCAGCTGCTTGACCTTCCCTTGAAGAACAAGGCCACTTGCTGAACACTCTGAGCTCCCTTTTCCTCTCCTTTCCCCAGTGGAAACCAAGCAATATATCAAGGAATGGTCACAGTTGTTGATGACTCAGAAAACATGTCCATTGATATTCTGTAGACATTGATGGCCTGTTGAGTCCCTGACTTACTCTTCTCACTTCCCACTAAGTAAAGTTTTCCTCCTTCCCTGTTGGGGAAGAAGGAGCCTCAGAACTCTGAGTTGACTCTTTCTGGAAACAGAGTCCACACACAGGCATCTTGCATCTCTCAGTTTGAGATATATAGGAGTATATAAGCAAGTGAGGTTTCTTAGGATTAAAAAAACTCCCAGTGATTATAACAATAGGAAAGACACATTTTCTAAGAATAAAAGCCAAAAGAATGCCAGAATTGCTTGCCTCTCCTTTGGGTTTTATTGTGTTCAGGTGTTTCACATGCATTAGGGCTCCCTGAATCCCATTCTTCTAATGTAAGAATCCTTGGTCAGCTTTTATCATAAATAATACTAAGGCTCTGTGTTTGCCTAATGCAATCGGCCAAGTTATTGGAGCATACATTCTCTTGCCAATTTTATCACAAATTATACACTGCAGAGGATAAGACCAAACTCTGGCAACAAGCCCCAAATGAGGATCAGAATAACACTTGCTCCTTTTATGGTACCTGCCTCTATTCCCAACATAAATAGCAGAAAATACTAGGGCACTCAGCAATTGCTGGGACAACATTAAGCATGCTTATTTTCATGCTCGTTTTGTTTCTTTAAAGCATCATTTTTGCATGTTCTGAAGACCAATAACCCTTAACACTTTATTTAATAAGAAAGCTTTTGAAATATTTGTGGAGTGGGTTGATGGTTGTGTAGAAAGACCTTTAAAAATGGAATTTAAGGGCTTCCCCTGGTGGTCCAGTGGGTACGGACACTGCCTTGCAGTGCAAGGGGCACCGGTTTGATCCCTGGCCTGGGAAGATTCCACGTGCTGCGGAGCGGCTGGACCGATGTGTCCAGTTACCCGGCCGGAGCTCTGGTGTGCATGCACCTAGAGCCGGCGCTCTGTGACAACAGAGGCCACCTCGATGGGAGGCCCACAGGAGCCAAAGAACAAAGATGGATGAAAATAGAGAAATGAAAGACCAACAGAAGTGGCCCGCCCCTCCCCCCCCCCCCCCACCCCCCCCCCCAAAAGATAAATAAATAAAATTTATTAAAAAAAATGGAATTTAAGAAATAATGCTTCCAATTACTGTGAGAACTTGGGCAAATCACTCTTGGCTTCAGTGTGACAAAGTGCTCCAAAACTTAGTGGCTTGAAACAGCAAACTTTTACTATCTTGCACTGCAAAGCAGGCTCTCTATCCACTGGACCACTGGGGGATGCCCCTGAACTTTTACTATCTTATCTGGTTTCTGAGGGTCAAGAATCCAGGAACAGCTTAGTTAGCTGGGTGGTTCTGACTCAGAGTCTCATACATACGTGTGAAAGACACATTTTCTAAGAATAAAAGCCAAAAGAATGCCAGAATTGCTTGCCTCTCCTTTGGGATTGTGTTCAGGTGTTTCACATGCATTAGGGCTCCCTGAATCCCATTCTTCTAATGTAAGAATCCTTGGTCAGCTTTTATCATAAATAATACTAAGGCTCTGTGTTTGCCTAATGCAATCGGCCAAGTTATTGGAGCATACATTCTCTTGCCAATTTTATCACAAATTATACACTGCAGAGGATAAGACCAAACTCTGGCAACAAGCCCCAAATGAGGATCAGAATAACACTTGCTCCTTTTATGGTACCTGCCTCTATTCCCAACATAAATAGCAGAAAATACTAGGGCACTCAGCAATTGCTGGGACAACATTAAGCATGCTTATTTTCATGCTCGTTTTGTTTCTTTAAAGCATCATTTTTGCATGTTCTGAAGACCAATAACCCTTAACACTTTATTTAATAAGAAAGCTTTTGAAATATTTGTGGAGTGGGTTGATGGTTGTGTAGAAAGACCTTTAAAAATGGAATTTAAGGGCTTCCCCTGGTGGTCCAGTGGGTACGGACACTGCCTTGCAGTGCAAGGGGCACCGGTTTGATCCCTGGCCTGGGAAGATTCCACGTGCTGCGGAGCGGCTGGACCGATGTGTCCAGTTACCCGGCCGGAGCTCTGGTGTGCATGCACCCAGAGCCGGCGCTCTGTGACAACAGAGGCCACCTCGATGGGAGGCCCACAGGAGCCAAAGAACAAAGATGGATGAAAATAGAGAAATGAAAGACCAACAGAAGTGGCCCGCCCATCCCCCTCCCTCCACACCCCACCCCCCAAAAGATAAATAAATAAAATTTATTAAAAAAAATGGAATTTAAGAAATAATGCTTCCAATTACTGTGAGAACTTGGGCAAATCACTCTTGGCTTCAGTGTGACAAAGTGCTCCAAAACTTAGTGGCTTGAAACAGCAAACTTTTACTATCTTGCACTGCAAAGCAGGCTCTCTATCCACTGGACCACTGGGGGATGCCCCTGAACTTTTACTATCTTATCTGGTTTCTGAGGGTCAAGAATCCAGGAACAGCTTAGTTAGCTGGGTGGTTCTGACTCAGAGTCTCATATGAGAATGTGATCAAGATGTTGTGGGGCTGCAGTCATCTGAAGGCTCGACTGAGGCGGGTCTGCTTCCAAGCTCACTTTGTGTAGTTGTTGGCAGGAGACCTCAGTTTCTCATCACATGTGCCTCTCTCTAAGGACTCATGGCATGGTAGCTTTGATTCCCTTGTGCAAATGATCTGAGAGAGACTGATACAGAGGCTTGATCCACTGTGGGAGATGACCTCAGCAGAAGTGATTCTTAAAAGAAGCAATCACAGGGGATGGTCCCAGAGGCTTCCTCTACTTGCTCTAACTGGACAACAGAGCGGGAAATGCTTTGTAGGCAGTCAAATACCACAACCTTAAGTTACCTTCGCTGATTGTTTCTTCTGTACATAATCACAGCTAGTGCTGGTCTTAACTGTGCAGAGAATATAATTTTGTTTGAAATTCTACCACTTCCCTCTGTCAGTGTGCAGTTGGCCATGCTGAAGCTGGCTCTTGCCCTTTTAACAGTTTTTTTTTAATATTTATTTATTTGGCTGTATCTGATCTTAGGTGCAGCCTGAGGGCTTCAGCAGTTGCATGGGCTTAGTTGTTCCATGGCATGTGGGATCTTAGTTCAGGGATCAAACCCACATCCCCAGCATTGCAAGACAAATTCTTAGCCAGTGAACCGCCAAGGAAGTCCCCCTTTTTTCTAGTTTTGTTATCAATATCCTGACCCTCACCATTCTTCTTCCCAAACTGTGTCCTATTAACTTCTATTGGCTTCTGAGAACTAAGATACTCACTAATTATCAAGGTGCCAATAAAGGACATAAGGAGCTGGGTTATTTTTAAGCCCCACTGGAAATTTATTATAAAAATATGTGTGTGCTCAGGATTTGAAAGAAGAGTTGACTTAGTAGGAGATAGCAAGGGGAGTTCTGAGACCTTACACATTCATAGACTTTGTCTCTGGAGCAACAAACACTCGGCTTATCTGGAGTTGGATTGTAGAAGAGGACCACTGGGGACCCAGGTCAGTGACTGTGATGGGGACAATGGAGGCAATGTTGATGCTGATGGAGCTGCTTGCAGCACCTCTAAAATGGTATCACTTCCCTCTGTTGGCTCTTTAGCTAGTCCTGATCCTGATATCTACAGTTGAAATAAAATGTGAAAATATCTCTAAGTGAAAAACCAATTAGCAGCCAGCTCACGAGGAGCCAGTGCGTTGACTTAGAATATGCCGGTCAATTTGACCTTTTCCTTTTTTTATTATTTAAAATTTACTTTACTGAAATTCATATGGTTTCAAAGGGCTTCACAGGTGGCACCAGTGGTAAAGAACTTGCCTGTCAATGCCAGAGGCCAACAAGTTCTAGTTCAATCCCTAGGTCAGGAAGATCCCCTGGAGGAGGGCATGGCACCCCACTCCAGTATTCTTGCCTGGAGAATCCCATGGACACAGGAGCCTGGCAGGCTATAGTCCATGGGGTCGTAAAGAATTGGACATGACTGAAGCAACTTAACACACAGTGATGTCAAAAGTTAGGAAGTCCTAAAGCCTGATAAGTCTCCTACCCCCAGAAACTCCTGCCCTTCACAGTTTCGCACAGAGCCTCTCTTCAGAGATAATCATTCCCCATTCTTCCAGAATCACCTTGCATCTCCATATTTCTAAACAAATTGTGTAAACTGTTACCTAACTCTTTGATAGGTGAGTTCCTCTCCTTCACTCTCCTAATGTAGCTCTGTTTTCAGCAGATTGAAGACATGACAGGACAACGGTGGTCCTCAGCATGGGTCCCTTAAGTCCCATGGCTCCAGGTTGGAATAGTCCCCCTCTGTCTTACCTCTTGGCATTCTTTCTCCCTTGCCTTCTAGAGGCCAGTGCCCTCATGTAGCCCTGTGGCAGTCTTGCCCTTTGTGAGCATGCTTCTGATTTTTTTGAGAACTAAGATACTCACTAATTATCAAGGTGCCAATAAAGGACATAAGGAGCTGGGTTATTTTTAAGCCCCACTGGAAATTTATTATAAAAATATGTGTGTGCTCAGGATTTGAAAGAAGAGTTGACTTAGTAGGAGATAGCAAGGGGAGTTCTGAGACCTTACACATTCATAGACTTTGTCTCTGGAGCAACAAACACTCGGCTTATCTGGAGTTGGATTGTAGAAGAGGACCACTGGGGACCCAGGTCAGTGACTGTGATGGGGACAATGGAGGCAATGTTGATGCTGATGGAGCTGCTTGCAGCACCTCTAAAATGGTATCACTTCCCTCTGTTGGCTCTTTAGCTAGTCCTGATCCTGATATCTACAGTTGAAATAAAATGTGAAAATATCTCTAAGTGAAAAACCAATTAGCAGCCAGCTCACGAGGAGCCAGTGCGTTGACTTAGAATATGCCGGTCAATTTGACCTTTTCCTTTTTTTATTATTTAAAATTTACTTTACTGAAATTCATATGGTTTCAAAGGGCTTCACAGGTGGCACCAGTGGTAAAGAACTTGCCTGTCAATGCCAGAGGCCAACAAGTTCTAGTTCAATCCCTAGGTCAGGAAGATCCCCTGGAGGAGGGCATGGCACCCCACTCCAGTATTCTTGCCTGGAGAATCCCATGGACACAGGAGCCTGGCAGGCTATAGTCCATGGGGTCGTAAAGAATTGGACATGACTGAAGCAACTTAACACACAGTGATGTCAAAAGTTAGGAAGTCCTAAAGCCTGATAAGTCTCCTACCCCCAGAAACTCCTGCCCTTCACAGTTTCGCACAGAGCCTCTCTTCAGAGATAATCATTCCCCATTCTTCCAGAATCACCTTGCATCTCCATATTTCTAAACAAATTGTGTAAACTGTTACCTAACTCTTTGATAGGTGAGTTCCTCTCCTTCACTCTCCTAATGTAGCTCTGTTTTCAGCAGATTGAAGACATGACAGGACAACGGTGGTCCTCAGCATGGGTCCCTTAAGTCCCATGGCTCCAGGTTGGAATAGTCCCCCTCTGTCTTACCTCTTGGCATTCTTTCTCCCTTGCCTTCTAGAGGCCAGTGCCCTCATGTAGCCCTGTGGCAGTCTTGCCCTTTGTGAGCATGCTTCTCTATTTTTATTAGAACTTTTCCCTCAGTATATATATAAGTTAACAGCTCTATCCAGGACAGGTTTGGCTTTGTTTTTATTTATTTGTTTGACTGTGCTGAGTCTTTGTTGATGCGCATAGGCTTTCTCTAGTTGCAGCAAGCAGGGGCTACTTTCTAATTGTGGTGTGTGGGCTTCTCATCATGGTGGCTTTTCTTGTTGCAGAGCACAGGTCCTAGGCACATGGGCTCAGACATTATGGCAGGGTGGATAAGGGATCAAAACTGAGTCTCCCACGTTGAGAGGCAGACTCCTATCTACTACAACATCAGGCAAGTCCCAGAGTTGGTACCTTTGGTTCTAGTGTGGATTAGTGGCAGAAGGGAAAGTATAGTCGACACAAACTTGGCAGAGCCTCCTCCCGGGTGTTGAAGGACCAACAGGACTTGATGGAAGAGTTGGGCAGAGGAGGGGCTTTGCCTTTCCCAGTCATTATCCACAGGGATATCAGTCAAACCAGTAAGGCAAAACAAAGACTCAGAAAGTGTTTTGCGAGCAGATAATTGTAGCAGGAAGCAGCCAATGATTGTATTCTTCTTTACTCATACCATTTTCATGCAAAAACTCTTTACATGAAGTATTTTATTCAATAGTAAATAAACCCAATAATAGTAATAAACCCAAGTAGAGAAATCATTACCCCCATTTTGAAGATGAGTAAACTGAAGCCCTTTAAAAAGTTAAATAGGACTTGCCCAAAGTTACAGAACTAGGAAGCAGCAGATCCAAGATTTGAACTCAGATGACTGACTCAAGAGCTCTCATTTTGCTGTTCCGGCTCCCCTCAGGATGACCCACTGTGAACTTGAACGGAGTCTTAACATGGTACAAGGCAGAGGAGGGTTATGTGGATCCTTGAGGGCTAGATTTCCACAGAAGGCTACCTGAGCAGAGACCCTGACCCTCTTCCTTCATGAAAGGGTTGTTATTCAGTCGCTAAGTCATGTCTCCAGGTTGGAATAGTCCCCCTCTGTCTTACCTCTTGGCATTCTTTCTCCCTTGCCTTCTAGAGGCCAGTGCCCTCATGTAGCCCTGTGGCAGTCTTGCCCTTTGTGAGCATGCTTCTCTATTTTTATTAGAACTTTTCCCTCAGTATATATATAAGTTAACAGCTCTTTCCAGGACAGGTTTGGCTTTGTTTTTATTTATTTGTTTGACTGTGCTGAGTCTTTGTTGATGCGCATAGGCTTTCTCTAGTTGCAGCAAGCAGGGGCTACTTTCTAATTGTGGTGTGTGGGCTTCTCATCATGGTGGCTTTTCTTGTTGCAGAGCACAGGTCCTAGGCACATGGGCTCAGACATTATGGCAGGGTGGATAAGGGATCAAAACTGAGTCTCCCACGTTGAGAGGCAGACTCCTATCTACTACAACATCAGGCAAGTCCCAGAGTTGGTACCTTTGGTTCTAGTGTGGATTAGTGGCAGAAGGGAAAGTATAGTCGACACAAACTTGGCAGAGCCTCCTCCCGGGTGTTGAAGGACCAACAGGACTTGATGGAAGAGTTGGGCAGAGGAGGGGCTTTGCCTTTCCCAGTCATTATCCACAGGGATATCAGTCAAACCAGTAAGGCAAAACAAAGACTCAGAAAGTGTTTTGCGAGCAGATAATTGTAGCAGGAAGCAGCCAATGATTGTATTCTTCTTTACTCATACCATTTTCATGCAAAAACTCTTTACATGAAGTATTTTATTCAATAGTAAATAAACCTAATAATAGTAATAAACCCAAGTAGAGAAATCATTACCCCCATTTTGAAGATGAGTAAACTGAAGCCCTTTAAAAAGTTAAATAGGACTTGCCCAAAGTTACAGAACTAGGAAGCAGCAGATCCAAGATTTGAACTCAGATGACTGACTCAAGAGCTCTCATTTTGCTGTTCCGGCTCCCCTCAGGATGACCCACTGTGAACTTGAACGGAGTCTTAACATGGTACAAGGCAGAGGAGGGTTATGTGGATCCTTGAGGGCTAGATTTCCACAGAAGGCTACCTGAGCAGAGACCCTGACCCTCTTCCTTCATGAAAGGGTTGTTATTCAGTCGCTAAGTCATGTCTGACTCCTGGTGACCCAATGAACTGCAGCATGCCAGGCTTCACGGTCTTTCACTATTTCCCAGAGTGTGCTCAAACTCACATCCATTGAGTCAGTGATGCTACCCAACCATCTCACCCTCTGTCATCCCTTTCTCCTCCTGTCCCCAGGGTCTTTTCCAGTGAATTAACTCTTCGCATCAGGTGGCCAAAGTATTGGAGCTTCAGTATCAGTCCTTCCATGAATATTCAGGGTTGATTTCCTTTAGGATTGGCTGATTTGATCTCCTTGTGGTCCAAGGGACTCTCAAGAGTCCAGCATCACACAAACCATCAGTCCTTTGGCTCTCAGCCTTCTTTATGGTCCAACTCTGATGAAAGAATGGGAAGGTCATATAGGTCGAGGGGAGGGAAGGCAGCAGTCAGGTAGAGAGATGAGATGAGATGATGATGTACCAATTGGGAAGAGGCAAAATGGATCAGATCTTGACATCAATGGCTACCAGAATGGGTGCTGACGAGTCATCAAATGAACAACCAAAGCAGTACAGGCTGGCAGTGAGGAATAAGGGCTTAACAGTGAGGCTCTATAGAGACAAATACCATACAACATCACTTTCACGTGGAATCTAAAATATGGCACAGATAAACGTATCTGTGAAACAGAAACAGACTCACAGACATAAAGAACAGACTTGTGATTGCTAAGGGTAAGGAGGAGGTGACATAGGGATGGATTGGGAGTTTGGGATTAGCAGATGCAAACTATTATTTATAGAATGGGTAAACAAGAAAGCCCTACTGTATAGATCAGGGAACTGTATTCAATGTCCTGTGATAAGTCACAAAGAAAAGAAATATGAAAAATAATGTATATAATGTGTATAACTGAAATGACTATACAGTAGAAATAAACACAACATTGTAAAGCAATTATTCTTCAATAAAACACATTTTTTTAAAAAAGTGAGATTGTGATGTTCAATATGAGAGTTTTACAGAAATGTTAAGAAATTGAAAGTTATTCTGTACTTATTTACTGTCCCTTATTCTACATAAGCATTTGCAATGTTTCTGTTAATGCCTCATTTATTTCAATAAATTCCCCTAAATTCTTACTTTTGTCAGAAAGCAGAATGTCTAGTCTGCTGATGAAGACTTATTTTGGTCTGTTATTATGGTTTTAACCAAATATATCTTGCAGCTGTTCTTTGCTAAAAATATTTTTAGGTTTGTACTTACTATGCTAGTGTGGATGGATTCCCTTATCAACCTATGCTCAAGAATTAAATTCAGTAGGATAATTTTAGCAATGATTAGTCTTTACTATAAATCAGAGCAGTCCATTTATAATCCTTGGATTATTATTTAGAAGATAATCTCAATCCTTGTATCTCATAGTACTTACTACACACCATGATTCTCTGTTTATTAGTCTCCACAATGGACACAAAAAAAATCAGTCCTTTGGCTCTCAGCCTTCTTTATGGTCCAACTCTGATGAAAGAATGGGAAGGTCATATAGGTCGAGGGGAGGGAAGGCAGCAGTCAGGTAGAGAGATGAGATGAGATGATGATGTACCAATTGGGAAGAGGCAAAATGGATCAGATCTTGGCATCAATGGCTACCAGAATGGGTGCTGACGAGTCATCAAATGAACAACCAAAGCAGTACAGGCTGGCAGTGAGGAATAAGGGCTTAACAGTGAGGCTCTATAGAGAGACAAATACCATACAACATCACTTTCACGTGGAATCTAAAATATGGCACAGATAAACGTATCTGTGAAACAGAAACAGACTCACAGACATAAAGAACAGACTTGTGATTGCTAAGGGTAAGGAGGAGGTGACATAGGGATGGATTGGGAGTTTGGGATTAGCAGATGCAAACTATTATTTATAGAATGGGTAAACAAGAAAGCCCTACTGTATAGATCAGGGAACTGTATTCAATGTCCTGTGATAAGTCACAAAGAAAAGAAATATGAAAAATAATGTATATAATGTGTATAACTGAAATGACTATACAGTAGAAATAAACACAACATTGTAAAGCAATTATTCTTCAATAAAACACATTTTTTTAAAAAAGTGAGATTGTGATGTTCAATATGAGAGTTTTACAGAAATGTTAAGAAATTGAAAGTTATTCTGTACTTATTTACTGTCCCTTATTCTACATAAGCATTTGCAATGTTTCTGTTAATGCCTCATTTATTTCAATAAATTCCCCTAAATTCTTACTTTTGTCAGAAAGCAGAATGTCTAGTCTGCTGATGAAGACTTATTTTGGTCTGTTATTATGGTTTTAACCAAATATATCTTGCAGCTGTTCTTTGCTAAAAATATTTTTAGGTTTGTACTTACTATGCTAGTGTGGATGGATTCCCTTATCAACCTATGCTCAAGAATTAAATTCAGTAGGATAATTTTAGCAATGATTAGTCTTTACTATAAATCAGGGCAGTCCATTTATAATCCTTGGATTATTATTTAGAAGATAATCTCAATCCTTGTATCTCATAGTACTTACTACACACCATGATTCTCTGTTTATTAGTCTCCACAATGGACACAAGGTTAAGAGAAAAAGAAGTGACCTTGGAATGGCAAGGTCCCTTATGTACATTCAAGTCATGGAGCCAGGATTGATAAATAGGTCTGTCTAATCCTACTCTATCAGACTGACTTGCTGAAATACTTGTTTAATGATGTCCAAAATAGGACATATTTATTGAATATGTGAAGCTGGGCTTGAGCTGAGTAAGTGGGTCAGATACCTTGAAGTTCTCTTTTTGTCCTGTTGGTTGGCATAGGTCTCCCTCCTCATGTATAAGATCATATTGTGATTCTCTGACTTGCTAACTGAGAATATAAGACAGAGAATGCTGATTGCCCAGTCAAATTTCCCCTATTCTTCCTTGTTCATCCGTGATTTTTTTCAGTATCCAGTGCCCAGGGGTTGATTGATTTAACTAGTAGTAGACTCACCAGCTGCTTGTCAGTGATTTGTTGAGGACTGGATGTGTGACCCAGTCTGGCCAATCAGCAGGAGTCTGCTCTAGTGTGGGATTGTGGAGAAAGTTCCATACTCGACACAAGAGTTACCCAGGAGGAAGTGATTCCAGTTTTCCTCATTTGAGATATCTTTGTCTTCATGTCATTATTTCACTATTGGAACTAGGACAGTTTCCTTGAGACCATGAGGGAGAATGAAAGGAAGAGAAAACATTAACAAGATAAAGGAGTGGTGAAAGGGGGAACATGCAGTTCCTTGATGACTTCACAGAGCTACTGAATTAACTGAACCCAACTTTGAAGCTTTTTGATGGGTGAGAGAATTCATTTCCTTTATTGTTGAAGTCATTTCTGGTTAGGTGTTCTGTCAAAACCTGCCTATGTGAGAGCAAAGCCCCCCATCTTTACCATCTCAGGTTTTGTTCAAAATTTGACTTAGCTGAATTTGCACAACCACCTCTAAGCTTTTATGTGTGGGAGCTGAAGCTCTTTTGGTATGCACATCTGAGTCTTCTTTTTATGGATTTTCTGTTCAGCTACACTCTATTTTCACATACTTTAACGTAGTAAAATTGTGATTATTTTTACTGACCAGCTTATATAGGTTGGCATCTGTTTGTTGTAAAAATAACCCCTCCATTTTGCAATTGGGGAGGAATAGAAATGAGCTGGACTGAGTTTCTCCCTGGAATGATCCTGGAACAGTAGATACTGCTCTATTTTATGGCTGCTTAGAAACATGTTGGTCCTAATATGACTACGGGTCTGAACCCCTCCCCAACACACACACATACACACACGCGCACACACACACACACACACACACACACATTGTAGCACCTCAGCTCCTACCCTAAGTTCTGTAATTGTGCTGATTTTGCCAGTCCTGGTACAGCTGCCCATGGCTGCCCAGGAGTCTCTCTGTTCATTTGTAATTCTGATTGCACTCCCTTCAATGAGGCTGCACTAAAGATCCACCAGACTCTGATCATTTCACCCACGAGGTCTCTCTTCACATCTCTCCAAGTCCAAACTAGGCGGTTCCTTTTTTTTTTTTAAAACATTTATTTTATTTATTTATCTTTTAGGGGGTGGGGTTTGGAGGGAGGGGGATGGGTGGGCCACTTCTATTGGTCTTTCATTTGTCTATTTTCATCCATCTTTGTTCTTTTGGCTCTTGTGGGCCTCCCATTGTGGTGGCCTCTGTCGTCGCAGAGCGCCGGCTCTGGGCACGTGTGCTCCAGAGCTCCGGCTAGGTAATTGTACATATCAGTCCAGCCGCTCTGGGATCTTCCCAGGCCAGGGATTGAACCGGCGCCCCTTGCACTGCAAGGCGGTGTCCTTACCCACTGGACCACCAGGGAAACCTCAGGCGGTTCCTTTTTCATCTTTTCCTTTCCTCCCAGTTTCAGAGAGAGAGAGGACTTCCTTTTCCCAAAGTTCTACCAAGGCATTCTGCCTCTATCTTCCTCCTGCAGTAAAGTTTGGGCTCTTTATATTAACTAGTCTTCTTCAAAGATGTTGCTCTTTCTGCCTAGGGATAGGCTCCCTTGTTCTTGGGCAAAAGACAAGCAGCTGTGCTGCTCTTTCAAAGCACCAGCCTAGAGTCCCTCTTTCCCTTTTCAAAATCCTCCTTGGTTTGGAACTCCAGGAGAAATTGAAGTGAGCCATGCTGATTCCTCCCTGTAATGATTATGGAAGAGTATGTACTGGTTTAGACACCTAGAGTTGAAAACCTATGTCTTTGACTCTATGTCTTCCCTGCACCTCTGGTTCTTAGCATTCTGCTCCTGCAAACTACCAAAAAGGAACTGACAAAGATGGCCAGACACTTGTCCTGACAAACGCATGACCTCCACTCAGCCCTGCTTTCCCTTGACCATCTGCAGCAGTTGATGCTGTTCTCTACCCTTCAGACTTTTCTGCCCAACAGACTCTGACCGACTTCAGCCCTTTTCAGTTCTCTGTGGGACACGCTAGTTGTGTATTAAAAACCTAGTACCTGAGTTCAGATGAACTTCCAGCCAAGAACAGTCTGGTTAACCTAGTACCCAGGACAGTTCAGACTCTTGTGTCTAATAGCTCAGGGGCTTCCCAGATGATTCAGTGGTCAAGAACGCGCCTGCCATTGCAGGAGGTGCGGGAGACTCAGGTTCGATCACTGGGTGGGAAAGATCTCCTGGAAGAGGAAACAGCCATTCACTCCAGCATTCTTCCCTGGGAAATTCCATGGACAGAGGAGCCTGGCTGGCTGCAGTCTGTGGGGTCACAAGAAGTTGGATATGACTTAGCGACTGAGCAGCACCCACGCCTAATAAGGTAAGAGATGTCTGTGGAATGGACTAAGATCTATCTTCTCCTCTGACCTCTTTCCCAACTTCTAATGCTGTCGTTGTGCTTAGTGGGCATTTCCATGTGGGTTTCTGGATATTGCTTCTTTTTCCTTCTGTTCAAAATAAATGATCTTTCCTTCCATGCTGACTGCTCGATTTCTTCCTTCTTTCTTCCAGGCTGTAGTAGCATGATTCACCAGAGGTGGGGATGTTGGGGCGCTCACCAACTCTTTATTTTCTCTTTTTTCTTTGATATGCTGGCACCCACCAACCCTTGTCTAGTCTTTCTTCTATTTTTTATGTTAAAATATTTATTTATTTATTAGGCCATGTCAGGTGTTTGTTGTGGCAGATACGGTCTTCATTGTGTCATGAGGAATCTTCTGTTGTAGTAAACTGGCTCAATAGTTGCAACCTGTGGGCTTCGTTGCTCCATGGCATGTAGGATCTTAATCCCCTGGCCAGGGATTGAGCCCATGTCCCCTGAACTGTAAGGTGGATTCTTAACTACTGGATCATCCTAGTCTTTCTTCTTTATGCCTGACCCTCCATCCCTCTTCTTTAGCTTTTGTCACTCCATGCCTGAACCGATGGGAGCTTCTCTTTGTTTCCAATTCATCCACACAATGACAAGATTTCTTTTTTAAAACCAGATTTAATGCTCCACATGTCATGCATGTGTTCTAGATGCCTTTCATAACATGGGTGAGGTGTCCATTGCTCTCCTGGCTCATAGGGAAATATCCAGTTGGTTTTCCCCAGTCTCCTTTGGTTAGGGGAGAGACTTTCCCTTCTCTGCTATAGGCACCCCAAGGTGTTAGAACTATCAGATGGTGGGTTTTAGGTAGATGATGTGTCATTTGGGTCATGGAGGACCTGGCAGTGTCCTCAGGTTGGTGACACTGAGCAGGATTCAACTTGTTCCCAGCTTCCTGGTGCTTGAGATGCAAAGACTCCACCAATCCCTCCTCAAGTAGAGTTGAATTTTCCCTCCTTGCCCATGTTTCTCAGCTGTCTCACTCTTCCTTCTCCTCCCCTCTCTCCCACTGGGTCTGACTTTGTTTCAGATTGTAGAAAACCTTCCTTGGGCAAACAAGCACCTGATCCTCTGTCTTTTGTTAGGAGGCACTTGGTCTTTGTAGATGCTCCCCAAGTGGGTGAATCTTAAATTATAGCAGTGACTGGGGAAGGAAAAACTGCTCAGGGCTCTTGTGAGAGAGGAAAGGAGAGGCAGATCTACTGAAAAACAGGGACAGTTACTGAGGGAAGTAACCTTGCTGCTTTTGTACAATTCTCTCTGTCTCAGCAAATTTCAAATTTACTGAGCTTCTGCTTCCTAACTATGAAAGAGTTACTAATGTTTTTCCCACTGGCTGACATGAGGATTAAAACTAAAATACCACCTAAGCAACAGACCCAGCTTGGAACAAAATAGGAGCAGAACAAAGTGTTATTTCTCCATTACTTCTTTTCCTTTCCATGGCTCCAAATACCCTCTTGACTTGCTCTGCCTTGATTGACGCACATTATATCTGCCCTGTTTTGTTGTCAAGCCTGAGTCACATCACCAACCTGGATGTTAAGGGAGCTGGGAATTTCAGTCTTTGTTTTGGGCAGACGTGTCCTATCCCACTCCCGCTGTTACTAAGGAGAAAGAGAGGATACTGGGGAAGAGCCAGTGGTCTCTGCTATACCATGTTGGCAGCTTTCTTTTTTTCCCTATGTGTTCCCCATCACTATTTCCCTTGAGCACAGAATTTCAATGAATTCATGAGAATACTTTATACTAATCAAGAAACACATATCTCATCCTCTTGTGTCTTGCTGGCAAAGTCCACCTTTTCTTCTAGAGGTTAAAATGGCAAATGCACACACTCATAGCTTCCTTTACATTTATGGGTGAGCATGACATCCAGTCACAGACAATGAGATCACGAGACATCACATAGTGGGTGTCTGCTTAGAACTTCATGGATGAGCCTCTTCACTACTGAAAAAAGAAATTGTATTGGACACTTCTGGTGCATCACTTCAAAATCCCCTCAGCCTTTCTCCTCTGTTGGCACAGAGGAGACCAACGCTGTGCCAGCCAGTGCCTGACTGTGCAGGTATAATCTGGTGGGGGCTCACCTCGGCCCAGGCACTGTTCTTCTCACTCCTGGGGCTTCTCTGGCACTGCCACCTTGAAAGTCCACAGGAAGCCTGTTCTCGGCAAGGTTCTCATAACCTGGCAGCGTGAGATGACTTAATACCTATGAGGCAAACCAACTATTGGGAGGTCAGAGGTGATGAACCTTTTCTTCTTCCATCTCCTGTATGGACATTTATGAAGATACATTTCATAAGTCTCTTCAGAAAGCCCCAATAGTTTGAGTGCATCTCCCACAGTAGTGGCCACATCAGTAGTGCATCCTGAACTGGCTTTCCCGCCATATCTATTTCACTGCCTGTATCCTAAACTCCTCTTCCTTATGCAAGAATCACATTCCCTAACCAACTACTTGCACACAAGTCTTGGTCTCAGGCTTTGCGTGCAGAAATGCCCAGTCGTAGAAAATTCTTTGAAGAGGAAAACTCTCACTCCCTGTCTTCCTCCTCTTCTCCCATTTCCTCCCCTTCCATCTCTTCTCTTTCCTTCCTATTGTCCTGTGGGGATGAAGTCTGTGAAACATCAGCTGCCACCTTGTGACAATGAGGAGAAAGTCAAGAAAATCCATGAAAAGTTGATCCAGAATCCTCAGTAGTGAGCCTCTGAACCATGCCTGGAATGATCTACCTCAGATATTTCTGTTATATGAGAAAAGTAAACTACAATTTTTTTAAACCACCTTTGGCTGAATATTATTGGAATTTGCAGCTGAAAATATTTTTAACAATATAAAATCCATAAATCTGTCTACAGCCATACCACTCTGTAGACGCCTGATGTCATCTGATCTTGGAAGCTAAGCACGGTTGGGCCTGGTTAGTACTTGAATAGGAGAATTCATAAATCCATTTGCTTGGGGATAAATAAATAATATCATCTCACATATTTATTTCCTCTTATTTTTCAAATGCATGTTAGTGAACCACAAATTTATTTAAAAGGATGTGGGAGACACTGTTATTTGCTTATTCCTTTCTTCTCTATAAAAGAACCCTGATTTCCCTCCTAGACAGCTACCCTCTTCCCTTACAGTCAAATACCCAGGATAAGCTGACTTCAGTCCTAGCTTCATGAGGAAATGTGATCTGTTTTAGTCTAATCTTGATCTCTGTTTATTATTGGTCCAGGAGTGGACATGTGTATGTATTTAAGCCAATAGCTTCTGGGGACACTTTGCTTCCTGTGAGAGAACTACAGGAAGACATGAACTTCCTTACCCTTCTGACATGTATCTGAAAATGACGGCTAGAGTGCCATAGCCCTCCTGTTGTCAGCCTGGAGGCAAAGCCCACAGGGAAGGTGCCGAGTGGTGTGTTAGGCCCTGGGTCTGGTGACAATGCTGATCTCGTACATCAGCTCTCTGAAGTCCTTCCTCTGGACTTTCTTTTTTTTCTGATGGGCGAGAAATGGATTTATTTAGAGAGGAACACTCTCCATGGATTGTGGTCCATCTTAGAAGGCTTTGCGTGCAGAAATGCCCAGTCGTAGAAAATTCTTTGAAGAGGAAAACTCTCACTCCCTGTCTTCCTCCTCTTCTCCCATTTCCTCCCCTTCCATCTCTTCTCTTTCCTTCCTATTGTCCTGTGGGGATGAAGTCTGTGAAACATCAGCTGCCACCTTGTGACAATGAGGAGAAAGTCAAGAAAATCCATGAAAAGTTGATCCAGAATCCTCAGTAGTGAGCCTCTGAACCATGCCTGGAATGATCTACCTCAGATATTTCTGTTATATGAGAAAAGTAAACTACAATTTTTTTAAACCACCTTTGGCTGAATATTATTGGAATTTGCAGCTGAAAATATTTTTAACAATATAAAATCCATAAATCTGTCTACAGCCATACCACTCTGTAGATGCCTGATGTCATCTGATCTTGGAAGCTAAGCACGGTTGGGCCTGGTTAGTACTTGAATAGGAGAATTCATAAATCCATTTGCTTGGGGATAAATAAATAATATCATCTCACATATTTATTTCCTCTTATTTTTCAAATGCATGTTAGTGAACCACAAATTTATTTAAAAGGATGTGGGAGACACTGTTATTTGCTTATTCCTTTCTTCTCTATAAAAGAACCCTGATTTCCCTCCTAGACAGCTACCCTCTTCCCTTACAGTCAAATACCCAGGATAAGCTGACTTCAGTCCTAGCTTCATGAGGAAATGTGATCTGTTTTAGTCTAATCTTGATCTCTGTTTATTATTGGTCCAGGAGTGGACATGTGTATGTATTTAAGCCAATAGCTTCTGGGGACACTTTGCTTCCTGTGAGAGAACTACAGGAAGACATGAACTTCCTTACCCTTCTGACATGTATCTGAAAATGACGGCTAGAGTGCCATAGCCCTCCTGTTGTCAGCCTGGAGGCAAAGCCCACAGGGAAGGTGCCGAGTGGTGTGTTAGGCCCTGGGTCTGGTGACAATGCTGATCTCGTACATCAGCTCTCTGAAGTCCTTCCTCTGGACTTTCTTTTTTTTCTGATGGGCGAGAAATGGATTTATTTAGAGAGGAACACTCTCCATGGATTGTGGTCCATCTTAGAAGGTGAGAGGCCTTGGGAGGAACACCTGCACAGATGGGCTACCAGCCAGAACAGATGATAAGAGTGGCCCTGAAATAGGGCATGGTTAGTTTATTTTTTCTTTCTCTTCACAACAGTAAAAGATGTTTATCAGTTTTCACAATCAATAGCCAGTCAAAAAAGAGATAATTACAATCACAAGCCATAATGAAAACATGATTAACTTAACAATATAAAATAATTACACACAATTTGCAGTTAAAATTTTTTTTTTTTACTTTTTATTTTTTACAGAATTTTGTTGTTTACAGATAATCCCAGATTGGTCACATGTATATCTCTGGCCCCCTCCATCCTCCACCGCCTCCCAGTTCCCCCCACCCCACCCCTCTAGGCTGTCACACTGTGCCCCTGCAGGCTCCCCTATTCCAATCTTGGGCTTTAACTAGAGGAATGTGCTGAGTGTGTACACATGCACATGTTCTCATCGTCCCAGCCAGTCTAAGTCATTTGATTGGTGTATTTAATTCATTTACAGTTAAGGTAAGTATTGATATGTATGATCCTATTATCATTTTCTTGTTTTAGGTCTATTTTGTGTAGGTCTTTTCTTTCTCTTGTGTTTCCTGGATAGAGAAGTTCCTTCAGTATTTGTTGTAAAGCTGGTTTGGTGGTGCTGAATTCTGTAACTTTTGCTTGTCTGGAAAGCTTTTGATTTCTCCATCACATCTGAAGGAGAGTCTTGCTGGGTAGAGTACTCTTGGTTGTAGGTTCTTGCCTTTCATCACTTTAAATATATCATGCCATTCCTTTCTGGCTTGTAGAGTTTTGATTGAGAAATCAATTGATAGCCTGATAGGAGTTCTCTTGTATGTTATTTTTCCCTTGTTGCCTGTAATATTTTATCTTTGTCTTTAATTTTCATCATTTTGATTACTGTGTGTCTTGGTGTGTTTTTCCTTGGTTTTATATTGCCTGGGACTCTGGGTTTCTGGACTTGGCTAACCATCTTAGAAGGTGAGAGGCCTTGGGACTGCGATACATCAGCTTGCCCACTTTTTTTCTGATGGGCGAGAAATGGATTTATTTAGAGAGGAACACTCTCCATGGATTGTGGTCCATCTTAGAAGGTGAGAGGCCTTGGGAGGAACACCTGCACAGATGGGCTACCAGCCAGAACAGATGATAAGAGTGGCCCTGAAATAGGGCATGGTTAGTTTATTTTTTCTTTCTCTTCACAACAGTAAAAGATGTTTATCAGTTTTCACAATCAATAGCCAGTCAAAAAAGAGATAATTACAATCACAAGCCATAATGAAAACATGATTAACTTAACAATATAAAATAATTACACACAATTTGCAGTTAAAATTTTTTTTTTTTACTTTTTATTTTTTACAGAATTTTGTTGTTTACAGATAATCCCAGATTGGTCACATGTATATCTCTGGCCCCCTCCATCCTCCACCGCCTCCCAGTTCCCCCCACCCCACCCCTCTAGGCTGTCACACTGTGCCCCTGCAGGCTCCCCTATTCCAATCTTGGGCTTTAACTAGAGGAATGTGCTGAGTGTGTACACATGCACATGTTCTCATCGTCCCAGCCAGTCTAAGTCATTTGATTGGTGTATTTAATTCATTTACAGTTAAGGTAAGTATTGATATGTATGATCCTATTATCATTTTCTTGTTTTAGGTCTATTTTGTGTAGGTCTTTTCTTTCTCTTGTGTTTCCTGGATAGAGAAGTTCCTTCAGTATTTGTTGTAAAGCTGGTTTGGTGGTGCTGAATTCTGTAACTTTTGCTTGTCTGGAAAGCTTTTGATTTCTCCATCACATCTGAAGGAGAGTCTTGCTGGGTAGAGTACTCTTGGTTGTAGGTTCTTGCCTTTCATCACTTTAAATATATCATGCCATTCCTTTCTGGCTTGTAGAGTTTTGATTGAGAAATCAATTGATAGCCTGATAGGAGTTCTCTTGTATGTTATTTTTCCCTTGTTGCCTGTAATATTTTATCTTTGTCTTTAATTTTCATCATTTTGATTACTGTGTGTCTTGGTGTGTTTTTCCTTGGTTTTATATTGCCTGGGACTCTGGGTTTCTGGACTTGGCTAACTTCTTTCCCATGTTAGAGAAATTTTCAGCTATTGCCTCTTCAAATATTTTCTCAGGTACTTTCTTTCTCTTCTCCTTCTGAGATCCCTATAATGAAAATGCTGGTGCATTTAATGTCCTATAGGTCTCTTATGCTCTCTTCATTTTTTCCCCTTCTTTCCTCTATATTCTACTCTGAGGCAGTGATTTCCACCATTCTATCTTCCAGGTCACTTATCCATTCTTTTGCCTCAGTTATTCTGCCATTGATTCCTTCTAGTGTATTGTTCATCTCTGTTTGTTTGTTCTTTAGTTTTTCTAGATCTTTGGTAAACATTCCTTTCATCTTCTTGATCTTTGCCTCCATTATTTCTCTGAGATTCTGGAACATCTTCACAACCATTATTCTGAATTCTTTTTCTGGAAAGTTCCCTATCACCACTTCATTTGGCTATTTTTCTAGGGTTTTATCTTGTCCCGTCATCTGGTACAAAATCCTCTGCTTTTTCATCGTGCTGACTTTCTGTGATGTGGCTTTGGTTCTAGCACTGCAGGACTGTGATTCATCTTGCTTCTTCTGTCAGCCCTTTGGCTAAGAGGGTTTCCGGTTTAAGATGGCAGAGTAGAAGGATGTGCATGCATTTCCTCCTACTAGTGCTAGAGGGTTTCCTGTGACAGTAGGTTGGCAGCGACTCGCTATGGGGACAGGGGCACAGGCAGCAATAGTCCTGGAAGGGGCCCCCTGGAGTAAGTCCTCTTGGAGGTCTCCAAAAGTGCTACCAGAGAGCCCATAGGCCTCAGGACTGGGCTGCCTCAGGTCAAACAACCAACAGGGAGCAAGTGGAATTCCACCATCAGCAACTAATTGGATTAAAGTTTTACTGAGCATGACTCTGCCTATAGAGCAAGACCCAGTTTTTCCCACAATCAGTCCCTCCCATCAGCTGCATCAGCTGGACTTTCTGTTGTGTGAGATTCTATATCTATATCTTTCTCTATCTATACTTATTGAGGTTTCTCTGATGGTTCAGCAGTAAAGAATCTGTCTACAATGTGGGAGATGGGTTGGGAAAATCCCCTGGAGGAGGAAATGGCAACCCACTCCAGTATTTTTGCCTGGAAAATCCCATGAACAGTGGAGCCCGGTGGACTACAGTCCATGGGGTTTCAAAAAGTCTAACATGACTGACACATAGCATATCTCCTATTGTCAACGTCAGTTTGAGCCTGAAATTCCAAGTCTTACCACTGAAAACATCCTATTTCAAAATGTTACTGAATTAAATGTAGCTTTCTGTTCTACATTTTCTAAGCCAACAAATACTCAAAGCACACCCCCAATCATGCTGAGGTTTGTGCGATACTTTGTTGTTAGAAAAGGTCTGTATCCTCTAGTGTTGGATACAACTGTCTTTCATTCTTTTGCACCTTTTTAGTTCTTGTTTGATTTGTTTCCCTTTCTACTCCTTCAAGGGCTGGGAGAGTAATCAGGATGAAGAAACAAGAAAGAGTTAGCAAGGGCACAGTCAGGCTACCTTCTCCAGTGGGAGGGAGAGGGCTTATGCAGAGGAGGGCAGAGTGGAGACTGTGTGGGTCAGAGGTTGACTCTTGATGGTCACTCAGTAATTGCTTGTTAAATTTAATGAGCTCTTATGGGAAGGATGAGAGGGAGCTTTTGCAGTGACTCAGTGTAGAACTAACCCCAAAGATGATGAGTGATGTTTTCACGGTAGGAAACTCAGATCCATTATATGCTATTCAACAAATTTGTTCTGAGACCAAATATATACAAAACATCATAGTCAGTGTTGTATGAGCTTTCACAGAGCTGCCGTCCAAGTTCAAGAGTAGTTACATCATATATAAGATGCCAAGTGATGCTAAATGCTACATGCTGCTGATCCAGTTGGTGAGTGAAACTTCAGCATCTGAAAAGCAAACAACTAATGGCTCCTCAGACTACACTAAAACCTTCTAATTCTATGTAGAGGGAATTTTGTTCTGTTGTCACCATGTGGACAGACCAACCAAACTAAGAATGTCTCCAGATTGGGTGGAAATGGAAAATCTGGTTCTAAGTCTAGATATGCAGGCACCAGCTTCATCAGATATTAGTAATAAATAAGTGTCCTGAAGTCTAATTCTTTGTAGTAACTTTAAGGTTGAAAGTAGAAATAGGCCTTCCCTGGTGGTCCAGTGGGTAACGAGTCTGCCTTGCAGTGCAAGGGGCACCGGTTCGATCCCTCACCAGGGAAGATCCCACGTGCCACGGAGAGGCTGGGCCAGTGTGACCAGTTGTGAGCCAGTATTCTGGAGTGCATGTGCCCAGAGCCAACTCTCTGCAATGAGAGAGGCCACTGCAGTTGGAGGCTCACACATGCCAAAGAATCAAGATGGATGAAAATAAATAAATAATACTTTTTTTAAAAAGTAGAAATAAATTTTCTTTACTGCAAGTTTTCTGTACCAGTGTGTTTTGTGACTCTAAGAGAAGAATTCTGTATGGATCTTTCCCTGATTTATTTGGCCAAGGTATTCTTCAGTGGTCTGACCTGGTGGAATATGTTTTGGGGAATACTGCTCCAGCTTAATGGAATCTAATGATAAGATCCAGTAAAAATGAAACATCTGCAACCAGAAATGGTGGATTATCTATTGAGAATGTAAAGTTCTCATATAAATGGAATTATGATCAACCTACTGTGTCTTCTCACTAACCTCTCTCTCTTTTACAAATAATAGCCAATGATGGGATCAGTTTGCCTAGAGAGAAGCACTAAGTCAAAACTCCCTTAATTGTGGCCAGTGTGCTTTCTCCAGTAGCATTCTACAATCAGAAATCTGTTTTTAGTTCCTCCAGCCCATTGTCTGATACCCAGCAGGAATGAATGCTTCTGTTGAGAAGACCTACATGCTTCTCCTTTGACTATTGTCTTATTCCCATTGAGAGTTAAAGAAAACCTTCCCTGTAGATTCTTAGATATTTTTATATTCCATAGTATGAGAAGACCTTGGATGTTCTGTGGAAAGTGGTGAAATTTTTACCCATATCACTAAGAAGCACAAACGAAAGATGTAGGTTCCCAAAACCTTACCAACAAGCCTTTGGAATAAATGAGATTGTCAGTTACACAGTATACCTGCCCAAGTCACTAAATACATAGAGTTATTGAATTCTAGGAAGGCAGAATTTTGTGCAATGATTTTTGACCAACATGGCTGACTTCCCCATGTTCCATGGGTGAGTGGAGGAAGTGATGCATTGCAGGAGAGTGAAGAAAAACTGTCTTGCTGTCAGTCACAGTGGGTACTCAGTAGATCCATGTAATAGGAAGTTAGCCTCTGGGAGGTAGATGGTGAAGAGGATTTCCTCTTCAGTGATATGCCAACTAATGTTCAGTCACAGCTGTGGGTGACATCACGCTGGAACCAGATTAATAGAACAGTGGTTCCAAGATTGCCTAGACCAATAGTTCCCAAACCACAAGCCAATTTTTTTGTCTTGTGGAGAGATGAAGGAACTATGAAAAAAAGATATATAGTGAGTTTTTCATGTTTAAAATTATGACTATGGGAAGTAAGTCAGGAAGAGAAAGACAAATACCATTTGATATCACTTATATGTGGAATCTAAAATACACCACAAATGAAGCAGACTCACAAATACAAAGAACAGACTTGTGGGTGCCAAGCAGGAAGGTTGGACTATGACTCTGTGATTAGCTGATGCAAACTATTAAATATAGAATGGATAAATAGCAAGATCTTGCTGTATAGCACAGGAGACTGTATTCAATATCCGATGATAAACAATAATGGAAAAGAAAAAAAGAATATTTTAAGTGTGAGATTATATTTTTCTTAATCTTTAAAAGTATACATGTCCTTGGTTTGGTAATTATAGTAAGTAGTAGCTTTTTCTCTTTAAATTTTAATATACTTGGCAGAATAAACAGTTATCAGCTCTCATGTTAGTCCTGTGACTTTAAATTTTTGTGTGTGATATTTCTCTTGTGCTTTGTTGGAAGTCACATTGCTACATATGTGGGAATCACTGCTCAGCAGCATATTGAGAGCTAAGTCAAGACTTTCGTGTTGGGTTGAAAGATGGTGAGAAGGGGCAAGAAAATGAAATGACTCAGATGGTGTGAAAGAATAAGATGTTAGTCTCAAATTGTTTTTCAACATTTTACCAACAAGCCTTTGGAATAAATGAGATTGTCAGTTACACAGTATACCTGCCCAAGTCACTAAATACATAGAGTTATTGAATTCTAGGAAGGCAGAATTTTGTGCAATGATTTTTGACCAACATGGCTGACTTCCCCATGTTCCATGGGTGAGTGGAGGAAGTGATGCATTGCAGGAGAGTGAAGAAAAACTGTCTTGCTGTCAGTCACAGTGGGTACTCAGTAGATCCATGTAATAGGAAGTTAGCCTCTGGGAGGTAGATGGTGAAGAGGATTTCCTCTTCAGTGATATGCCAACTAATGTTCAGTCACAGCTGTGGGTGACATCACACTGGAACCAGATTAATAGAACAGTGGTTCCAAGATTGCCTAGACCAATAGTTCCCAAACCACAAGCCAATTTTTTGTCTTGTGGAGAGATGAAGGAACTATGAAAAAAAGATATATAGTGAGTTTTTCATGTTTAAAATTATGACTATGGGAAGTAAGTCAGGAAGAGAAAGACAAATACCATTTGATATCACTTATATGTGGAATCTAAAATACAACACAAATGAAGCAGACTCACAAATACAAAGAACAGACTTGTGGGTGCCAAGCAGGAAGGTTGGACTATGACTCTGTGATTAGCTGATGCAAACTATTAAATATAGAATGGATAAATAGCAAGATCTTGCTGTATAGCACAGGAGACTGTATTCAATATCCGATGATAAACAATAATGGAAAAGAAAAAAAGAATATTTTAAGTGTGAGATTATATTTTTCTTAATCTTTAAAAGTATACATGTCCTTGGTTTGGTAATTATAGTAAGTAGTAGCTTTTTTTCTTTAAATTTTAATATACTTGGCAGAATAAACAGTTATCAGCTCTCATGTTAGTCCTGTGACTTTAAATTTTTGTGTGTGATATTTCTCTTGTGCTTTGTTGGAAGTCACATTGCTACATATGTGGGAATCACTGCTCAGCAGCATATTGAGAGCTAAGACAAGACTTTCATGTTGGGTTGAAAGATGGTGAGAAGGGGCAAGAAAATGAAATAGAAATGACTCAGATGGTGTGAAAGGGAATAAGAATCTGGTTGAGGAGTCTAAGTGCAAATTGGCACATAATTTATATGTACACAACATATTTTAAGTAAGGTTTCCAAAACGATAAAACTGATGTAACTATGATTTCAAGGCAGCTCTCTGGGCTTTCCAGGTAACTCAGTGGTAGCGAAGAATCCACTTGCCAATAGAGGAGATGCAGGTTCTATCCCTGGGTTGGGACGATCCCCTGGAGAAGGAAATCATAACCCACTCCAGTATTCTTTCTTGGGAAATCCCATGAACAAAGGAGCCAGGTGGGCTACAGTCCATGGGACTGCAAAAGAGTTGAACACAACTTAGCAATTAAACAATAACAAGAACATGATGGTTCAACAGCTTAGAGGTTGTTTCTGGTTTACTATCCGGAGTGGATCTATCCTCACAGGCTTGAGGGAAGGAGGCCAGCTCCTACAAATCACTAGAAATCTTGTTAAAAGGAGTGCTAAAAAAATTAAATGCTTCTGGTTTAAAGACAAAATGCTAGGTTTATTATAAAATATTATTCTGAAAGTTATGTGTGATTCTGTTACTTAATATGTGCCCATTATAAGTTATAAAATCATGCATTTTTTCCTGGTAAAGAATTTGTTGTCAAAAATGGTGAGACATGTCTTTTGAAATCATGGGATAAGAAGCTGCTGGATTCAGGCTGTCAAAGTTTCATAAGCCATTTCTACTGATGCTACTAAAGTACTTCATTATATGAGGTTTGATTACAAGAGAGTGGATGGATTTATATATGTAGTTGATGAAATCTGTCTCATTTATCTATAGTAATGTTTTGGACATGAACAAGAACTTTTAAGAGAGAAGGGATAGAGCATAGTAATTTTAGAGTTAGATTATTTCAACCTCTCAAACTTAGGCAATTCACTTAACCTTTCTGATCCTCACATTCTTTGACTATAAAATGTGGACAATAAAAGTTCCAACCTGAGGAAATTATGTTCAGTATGATGGGCTGAGGAAATGCTAAAACTGTCCACTCATATACCAAATCACTGAAATGATAGTAAAAAGAAACACACAGCCAAGCCATAAAACAACAAAGGGGACTGTCTGAGCACTTGAAATGGGTAGTCCTTAATAGAAAAAGTACCACAGGAGCCAGAGCAGCAAGCAGAGACCATCACACTGCTGCTAAGGGCTCAGGTGGTCTCTGAGCTTTTGTAGCAATTCTCTGTGAGTCTGAATGTGACACTGTCATGAGACTGCCCTACTAAGAGGACACAGACCATATAAAACAACCCATATCAAAACCGACCAGTACCTCAGAAAGGTCACCATCAAAAAAGAAAGATAATGTGACAGACGATATTTTCTTAATTTGGCATCACAACAATGCCCATTCCAGATTCCATTGAGAGATAGAATCTATGTGCTCATCCCTGAAATTTAGGTAGGGTTATGATTGTGACAACTGGACCATAAAGAAGACAGAGCACCAAAGAATAGATGCCTTCAAACTGTGGTGCCAGAGAAAACTCCTGAAAGACCCTTGGAGAGCAAGGAGATCAAACCGATCAATCTTAAGGGAAATCAACCCTGAATACTCATTGGAAGGACTGATATATGATGTGAACAGCTGACTCATTGGAAAAGTCCCTGATGCTGGGAAACATTGAAGGCAGAAGGAAAAGAGGGTTTTAGAGGATGAGATGGCTGGATGGCATCACCAATGCAATGGACATGAACTTGGGCAAACTCCAGGAGATGATGAGGGACAGGGAGGCCTGATGTGCTGCTGTTCACGGGGTCTCAAAGAGTCATACATGACTGAAAAACAACAACATCTATCACAGAAATGGTTATGGTACTTCCAAGGCCAAAGCTAAATCATAAAAGGAAATGCAGTTTCCACCTGGATCTTCTAGGACCCTAGCTGTTGGAACTGAGCTACTTCTCTGCACGCCATTGTTGAGGCCCACATAAAGAGACACCAAATCCCCTGATTATCAACTCAGGCTGAACTTCTATTTGATAGCAAACAGCTACTGGTCAGTCACATGAGTGTCGAATTATCTACTTACAGCTTTTGAAAAAAGAATCCTTGATTTATGGTTTGAATAGCACATTGAACCAGCTGAAGAGTGAATCAGTGAGTCAAAAAGTTGAGGTGAGGAATATTCCAGGGTGTTATACAAAGAAAACAGAGACAAAAAATAAAGACTAATAATGAAGGAAAAGGTGTAGTCCCAGTTTTACTGAGGTGGAGAAGCCATCAGGAGGACAGAAGCAGCTGCTGCTCACAGGTGAGCATCCCACAAACATTCCATAGAAGAGATTACAATATTTTGTGGAAAATCCATATAACTTGAGCTATCTCCCTGACCACAGTGTCAGTATGCTCCAGGGCACACAATTTTAACCAAACATCCACCAAGGATATAAAAATAATTTTAACATCTCTAAAAAATGTATTTACCTTTTCTTTTGTAAACCTTGTATAACTTATTCCCTGGTAATCAATCTTTATATTTTTTTATCTTCTTCTTAGTCAAGTAAATTTCAGCTTTTTTTTTTTGGGCTACTTCTATTGATCTTTCATTTATTTATCTTTGTTCTTTGGCCTGTGTGGGCCTCCCATCGCGGTGGACTTTCTCGTCGCAGAGCACTGGCTTGGTAGTTGGATATATCGGTCCAGCTGCTCCGCGCATGTGGGATCTTCCCAGGCCAGGGATCGAACTGGTTCCCCTTGCACTGCAAGGTGGTGTTCTTATCCACTGGACCACCAGGGAAGCCCTCAGCTTTTCTTTTTACTAAACTGAATGTCTTCATTTACTCTTTGACAAAAGTATGGAAAAAGGTAAAGAAAAAATGGAAATAGATAAAGAAATCTAAACATTGTGGTAAAGTTTCATGAAGAGAAAATGATGAGAATGGAAGAAAGATAATATCTAAAAAATACCAACTGAAAATTTCAAAAACTTGAGATTGTCATAGTTTGTAGATTTATAGAGATCACCAGTGCAGAACAGGATAAAAACAAATAACCCATACTTAGAGACATTGTGTGAAACTTCAGAAGATTAAGGAAAACCAGAAAATTTAAAATATAACAATTATATTAGAGAAATATGTCAAAACAAATTAGTTGTCAGCTCATACTGGTCAGAATGGCCATCATTAAAAAGTCGACAAATAATAAATGCTGGGGACAGTGTGGAGAAAAAAAAATCCTCCTATACAATTTATGGGAATGTAAATTGGTGCCCCTACTATGGAAAACAGTACGGAGGCTTATTAGAAAGTAAAAGCAGAACTAAGTAATCCCACTTCTGGCCATATACCTGGAGAAAACTCAAACTTGAAAAGCTACAGGCACTCCAGTGTTCATAGCAGCATATTTACAATGACCAAGACATAGAAACAACTTAGTTGTGTTACAGATAACTAAATTAAGAAAATGTGGTCTTTACATTCTCTAACAAATATTCTCCAATAAATATTAAGCCTCCAGATGGTAAGATCAAGAAATCATACTGTGCTCATTATAGGACTTATCTCTATTGCCATTGGATAAGCAATTCATTTCAGCACACTGGATAGTTATTGAACACCAACGTACAGGCTAGGTACTTTGATAATTGCTAATGTTTAGTAGAATATCAGTAAGTATATGTTGAATGGATAAGTGAATAAAAGCTCCAGATAGGTCAGTAGGAATTAATATTGACTATTGCTTTAAATATTATCAAATTAACTATCTACCTTTTCTGTTTATTCTTCTTTCACTAAGACAGAGTTTGAAATGTCCCCATACGTGTTTCTTTCTATCTTTTGCCATCTTACTGGCTTTTTTCACTCTTAATTTTTTTAAAAAAAACTTTTATTTTACTTTGAACTTTTACCAAAATTTTGTCTTTTACACTTTGACAAAAGTATGGAAAAAGGTAAAGAAAAAATGGAAATAGATAAAGAAATCTAAACATTGTGGTAAAGTTTCATGAAGAGAAAATGATGAGAATGGAAGAAAGATAATATCTAAAAAATACCAACTGAAAATTTCAAAAACTTGAGATTGTCATAGTTTGTAGATTTATAGAGATCACCAGTGCAGAACAGGATAAAAACAAATAACCCATACTTAGAGACATTGTGTGAAACTTCAGAAGATTAAGGAAAACCAGAAAATTTAAAATATAACAATTATATTAGAGAAATATAAGTCAAAACAAATTAGTTGTCAGCTCATACTGGTCAGAATGGCCATCATTAAAAAGTCGACAAATAATAAATGCTGGGGACAGTGTGGAGAAAAAAAAATCCTCCTATACAATTTATGGGAATGTAAATTGGTGCCCCTACTATGGAAAACAGTACGGAGGCTTATTAGAAAGTAAAAGCAGAACTAAGTAATCCCACTTCTGGCCATATACCTGGAGAAAACTCAAACTTGAAAAGCTACAGGCACTCCAGTGTTCATAGCAGCATATTTACAATGACCAAGACATAGAAACAACTTAGTTGTGTTACAGATAACTAAATTAAGAAAATGTGGTCTTTACATTCTCTAACAAATATTCTCCAATAAATATTAAGCCTCCAGATGGTAAGATCAAGAAATCATACTGTGCTCATTATAGGACTTATCTCTATTGCCATTGGATAAGCAATTCATTTCAGCACACTGGATAGTTATTGAACACCAACGTACAGGCTAGGTACTTTGATAATTGCTAATGTTTAGTAGAATATCAGTAAGTATATGTTGAATGGATAAGTGAATAAAAGCTCCAGATAGGTCAGTAGGAATTAATATTGACTATTGCTTTAAATATTATCAAATTAACTATCTACCTTTTCTGTTTATTCTTCTTTCACTAAGACAGAGTTTGAAATGTCCCCATACGTGTTTCTTTCTATCTTTTGCCATCTTACTGGCTTTTTTCACTCTTAATTTTTTTTAAAAAAAACTTTTATTTTACTTTGAACTTTTACAGTTTTGTTGTTTACAGATATGCATGTTCCCAGATTAGTCATATGTATATCACCCCCTTCCCACCCCTCCGGACCATCACACAGCACCCCTGAAGGATCCCCTTTTCTCACAGAGCAATGGCTATAGCTATTTTCTTCACTTATGATAGTACAGGCCTTCATTCTACTTCCTTTACACCTCCCACCCTCTGTTCCTTCCCCACAATGTCCATATGTCCACTGTCCTTGTCTATCTTTCTGTCTCTTCACTGCATGTGCCATCATCACTTCTGAAGAGAACTCTAATTTGAGGGGGAAAGTGACTTTATCATCCTTTCTTTACTGACCCAGATTTTTGTTAATTTAAACTTATTTCAAGAGTTGTGAGTCCCTTGAACTCTCAAACAAGTAACCAAAATACAGCATATACAGAATGAGGGGTGTTTTCTCTTTGTGGAAATAATCCATGCACAGGGACACAAAATGCTATGAGCATTAATCCTTGAAAAGGAAGTGTCAGAGAAAGGGAAAAGGAAAAGATGAAGACTGAAGACCTTAAAAAAATACCCAAGAACATTGTATGCAAAGAAATGTCAAAGGAGAGCTGTATTCATAAAGAAGAAATTGATGGATGAGTAGAAGAGGTTATTAAAAATGGTTTATAGAAGCTACGTGAAATAGAATAATTTGGTCAAGTAGATAAGTCTTATAGACTATTTCATATTGAACATATTGGAAAGAAAAACAGAAATAGCACCTATAGCACAGGTTCTCTATATAAAAAAAACCTGTGTTTAAAGTAAGGATATGCAGAATACAAAATATACCAACATGAACTTTTGTTGTCACATAACAGAAGATTCAGAAAGTTGACTACCTAGTAGTATAGAAACAAACTCAGAGTTTGTCAGAAAGGAAACAGGAAAAATAAAAGTTCGTGACCACCACCAACCTGGGCAGACAGATGGAACAGACAAACACACATAAAGTCTCTTGTCATTTCTCAGGTGAGAAATAACCAGGGGCACCTGTTGCTGGGTAATGTACTGGGCATATGGTCAGACCTAAGAGATCTTCTCTCCTTCCTAGCTATGCGACCTTGAGAAAATCATTTTCTCTCTCATCATGATCTATAAATTGGGAATAAAACTGCCTTATTGTGAAGATCCAATGAAAATGAATGTAAAAAAGATGATTAAAATTATAACAGAAAATAGAAGCAAGAGAAGGTAGAGAAAATAAAAATGAGAACTAATTTTGTTCATAAGATAATGCTCAGTTTTGATTGGAGATGGTTTTATTGGTGCCAAGAAAAAGTTGTATGTACCAAAAACATTTTAAGAAATGTTTTTGAGTTCTTACCACATACTAGGAACTAAGCTTAATGATTTTACTGTAAAAAAAGAATTTCATGTTCATCATGAAAGTTACCATACACATGAAACATAAAGAATAATTTAATAGAGTGCATGTAAAATGCTGTACCATTTCAGATAAGTTACATATGATATAAGAATGTAATGGTAATTTAAATGAAGGATTGGGAAGAGAGTGAGATGTACTAGTCAGTTATTGTTGAAGTACTGTTGCATAACCAACCGTTCCCCAAAGTCAGTTGCTAACAAGAGGTAATACATAGTTTTCATAGGTCTGCAGTTGGAGTCACTGCATAGAAGTCAGTGCCAGGCTCAGCTGAGATTAGCAGCAGGATTTATTGTCAGAGGCTACAGACCAGACTCAGGTCTGCTCCTGAGACCTGTCTTCTCTTTTAGAGATCAGAAGGTATCTTGGTGCATTCTTTTCATGGCAGATTGCCTAACCTCAAGAGGGATGTGTGCACACTTCTCCTGTCACTTAGGATCTTACCTTGAATTTGTCATACCATCACTTTTGTTGACAATCCATTGGTCAAAATAACTCACATGGGCAAGTCCAACAATAATGGACAGGAATTATACTCTGTTCAGAGATGGAGATGCTGTAAGATTGCATGGCAAAGGATATGATAGTATCTTATTGGTGAGAAATAAAGTATCGGGAGCAATCATTTATGCCTATACTATGTCCACACAAAGAAACCAAAAAACAAGTATGAAACATTCATGGCGAGCAAAGACTGGAAGCAACCAAAATATCTATCAGCCACAAAATAGATGAACAAAATGTACATTCATAGAACAGAGTCCTATACTGTACTAACAAGAAATACAGTTCCGATGCATTCTCCAATATAGGTGAACCTCAAAAACATTATGCTAAAAGAAAACCAAGACACAAATGACCACATGTCAATTGATTCCACTTATTTAAATGTTCAGAAAGAAAAGTCTATAGAGTTAGAACATATTCATAGACTAGTGTTGCCCAAGGTGGAGTTTGGGAATAGGGATTGATGGCAAATGGACGTGAAGATCTTTTACTGGGTTGATGAGAATGTTCTAAAATTGTCGTGATGATTGCTGAACTCTAAATTTAGTGAAATGATTAGATTGCTCACTTTTTAAAAATGCATGAATTTTATGGTATGTAAATATACCTTAACAAAGTATATGAAAAGGAAGAAAATAGATTCATTGTTGAGTTCCAAGAAACAATTATTCTATCTCAAGGGTTTTTCTTAGGATCAAGTGAGATGATGTTTCTAAAGTGGCAGATGTGAGGGACTTCTCTGCTTGGGAATCTGCCTACTATTGCAGGTGACAAGGGTTTGGTTTCTGCTCTGGGAGGATTCCACATGCTGTGGGTCAACTGGGCACAAGCTCCACAACTACTGAAGCTTGCACTTCTAGAGCCTGTGTTCTGCAGCAAGAGAAGCCACTGCAACAAGAAGCTGGGGTAGCTCAACTGGAGAGTAGCTCCTTCTCACCATGACTCGAGAAAGCCTATACACAGCAACCAAGATCCAGTGCAGTCAAAAACAAACAAAACAAACAAATTTAACTGGGCATCTGCATTTTAAAAAGTGCCTGACATAGGGACTGGCAGATAGCAGGTGCACAATGTGATGGCCATTCTTGTTATCATTTCAGACAGGTGAACCAGCAATGTATAAAGATTTAGGGGTGAAAGGAAGCAAGATATGTTCAGGAACCAGTGATTTGGAGTTGCTGGAAGGAAGGTGATATGTGGAGGAGTAACCAAGGAGTAACCTGCCCTAGGTCACCAAGCTGCAAGAAGGCAGACCCTTTAATAGGGACTTGGCTCAGTCTGACAGCAAAGTAAGTACTTGCCTCCTGGAGCATGTGTCAAATGAAGTGCAGTCTGGGGAAGACTCAGAGCTGTAAGCTTCAATTATTGACTTCCTTAGGGAAAGCAATAAAAGTTTATTTGGGAGTGTTTGAATTGGTGTACAAGGAAACACTCAAAAGGAAAATTGCAATGCCCTCATGATATATCCAAAGAGGAGTCAAAAGAACAAGCACAGACCGGACACCCTGCGATCCTTGCTTGGAAATATCAGGGTGCACTTGCTTGGCTAAGGCTAAAAGTTTAAGGTGCTGTGGTCCTCCTGTTTGCTATGTGCTGAGGGTACACAGACTGCTGTCTCTCAAAGTGGCTCACTAGTTTACCCAGGTTCAGAGTGCAGCCAAGCAATGATGCGCAGTGTGGAAGCAGGGCCCTGAGCTTCTGTGAGAAAAGAGCTACAATAAAGAGAGGAAAGACTGCCTCTGCATGCTGCTCAAGGTCGCCTTGAACATCAAAAGGGATCACAAAGATCCATCTGTATAGAAGAATAAAGGCACCCTTGGAATACAGTAGAGTGAAAAAGAGCAACTTAGAGAATCATGTATAATAACTCATTCATGTACTAATGTGTATGGATATCTGTAATCTATCACCTTCTGGCATGTATATTTATTTCTTCTTTTTATTGTATGCTCCTCAACTGGAATGAATGTTCCAAGAAGGCTGTTTTGTGCCTGAAACAGTGAGTACCTGGGACACAGTGGGCCCTCGATAAGTAATAGCTGATTGAGCTAACAACACCTACAAGAACATGCAGCACACTCTGCAGAGTGTGTTCTCTCTGGGAAGTGTGATCATGTACACTCATACATATTTGTGTGTATATGTGTTAGGGAAGTCTTTTCGGATGAACTGACAAAGATTACAGGGAGGAGGATGCCAGAAGTCTATGCCAACATTGAGAACTCGGGGGTTAAAAGAGGGAATGATTTGGAGTTGCTGGAAGGAAGGTGATATGTGGAGGAGTAACCAAGGAGTAACCTGCCCTAGGTCACCAAGCTGCAAGAAGGCAGACCCTTTAATAGGGACTTGGCTCAGTCTGACAGCAAAGTAAGTACTTGCCTCCTGGAGCATGTGTCAAATGAAGTGCAGTCTGGGGAAGACTCAGAGCTGTAAGCTTCAATTATTGACTTCCTTAGGGAAAGCAATAAAAGTTTATTTGGGAGTGTTTGAATTGGTGTACAAGGAAACACTCAAAAGGAAAATTGCAATGCCCTCATGATATATCCAAAGAGAAGGAGTCAAAAGAACAAGCACAGACCGGACACCCTGCGATCCTTGCTTGGAAATATCAGGGTGCACTTGCTTGGCTAAGGCTAAAAGTTTAAGGTGCTGTGGTCCTCCTGTTTGCTATGTGCTGAGGGTACACAGACTGCTGTCTCTCAAAGTGGCTCACTAGTTTACCCAGGTTCAGAGTGCAGCCAAGCAATGATGCGCAGTGTGGAAGCAGGGCCCTGAGCTTCTGTGAGAAAAGAGCTACAATAAAGAGAGGAAAGACTGCCTCTGCATGCTGCTCAAGGTCGCCTTGAACATCAAAAGGGATCACAAAGATCCATCTGTATAGAAGAATAAAGGCACCCTTGGAATACAGTAGAGTGAAAAGAGCAACTTAGAGAATCATGTATAATAACTCATTCATGTACTAATGTGTATGGATATCTGTAATCTATCACCTTCTGGCATGTATATTTATTTCTTCTTTTTATTGTATGCTCCTCAACTGGAATGAATGTTCCAAGAAGGCTGTTTTGTGCCTGAAACAGTGAGTACCTGGGACACAGTGGGCCCTCAATAAGTAATAGCTGATTGAGCTAACAACACCTACAAGAACATGCAGCACACTCTACAGAGTGTGTTCTCTCTGGGAAGTGTGATCATGTACACTCATACATATTTGTGTGTATATGTGTTAGGGAAGTCTTTTCGGATGAGCTGACAAAGATTACAGGGAGGAGGATGCCAGAAGTCTATGCCAACATTGAGAACTCGGGGGTTAAAAGAGGGAATGCAACAGATGCAAAAGAGTGATTATGATTTGGGCAACTGGGAGACAGTGGGAAAATGAGTTGCATTCAGAAGGAATCAGGGAAAAAAAATTTCCCTGAAGATTAAACACATTAGGAAATGAAAGAAAAATGAGATGAAGGGAAGAAATTAAATTAGAGCATGCAAGAAAAGTCTAACTTTGTCATTCAAGGTCTGTCCCTGGAGCATACCGTTTTCTTTCCCAGAACACTCTTCACTGTTCACCCAGCCAGCATCTGCTCTTCCTTCAGTCCTTATCTTAGCTATTTCCTCCAGGGTTTTTTTTCTGATTCCACCTCCCTCTCCTGATCATGACCAGGCAAGGTGCTCCTCTATGTGTTCCTATAGCGTCTCCCTCTTTCTTTGTTGTTGATCAAGTCAGTGGGAATTGTAACTGCCAGTTTTATTCATCTGTCTTGTCCACTATACTGTGAGCTCCTTGAGAATAGCAACATGTGCTACCAACCTGAGTATTTCAGAATTCCACAATGGCTGGTCTGGAATAGGTACTGAACAGACGTTGATGATTAAGTGAATGAATGAATGGATGGTATGAATTTGTGACTTAAGAAACAGCGATTTCGATTTGGAATTAGTAAATCTTTGCTTAAATCATGATCCCTCCAATTTCTGGCTCTACGACATAGACAAGTCCTTAATCTCTCTGGGGCTTAGTTTTCTCAATTGTGAGGTGAGACACTACTATTTATTTTGCAATGTACATCACCCTGAACATACTAATCTTGTCTGATCTTAAGTTCTCATGTATATAAAGTAATATTATGGATGGGGAAGTTCTTTGTGAAATAAAAAGTGATTTTCTAATATGCAATTTGAATTTAGAATGTATGTATGCACATATATGTGTATATATATGCATAGTCGGTGAAGAAAAGATTTTAATATAGGAAAACATTTATAATAAGCAATGGCAACACCTCTGCTTCTGAATGTTTTTAAAGTGTTTTGATAGGTTTAGGGCCATGCTGTCCAATAGAACTTACTGTAGTGATGGAAATGTTCTAATCTGTACTGTCCAAAATAGTAGCCCCAGTCTACCTATACCTTTTTTAAAATTGGTTTTTATTTATTTATCTTCATCCATCTTTAATCTTTCACCTGTGTGGGCACCCCATCGCAGTGGCCTCTCTCGTCTCATAGCACTGGCTCTGGCTGCATGCACTCCAGAGTGCTGTCTCCTTAATTGGACACACCAATCCAACCACTCTGAGGCACATGGGATCTTCCCAGACCAGGGATTGAACCAGTGCCCCTTGCACTGCAAGGTGGACTCTTTGCCCACTGGACCACCATGGAAGCTCTACTTATAATTTTTAAGCCCTGGAAATTTAGCTGGTGCAAATGAGGAAGTGACGATATTTCCCCCTCGCTCTTCCTTCAGGGGTTTGTTCTGATTCCACCTCCCTCTCCTGATCATGACCAGGCAAGGTGCTCCTCTATGTGTTCCTATAGCGTCTCCCTCTTTCTTTGTTGTTGATCAAGTCAGTGGGAATTGTAACTGCCAGTTTTATTCATCTGTCTTGTCCACTATACTGTGAGCTCCTTGAGAATAGCAACATGTGCTACCAACCTGAGTATTTCAGAATTCCACAATGGCTGGTCTGGAATAGGTACTGAACAGATGTTGATGATTAAGTGAATGAATGAATGGATGGTATGAATTTGTGACTTAAGAAACAGCGATTTCGATTTGGAATTAGTAAATCTTTGCTTAAATCATGATCCCTCCAATTTCTGGCTCTACGACATAGACAAGTCCTTAATCTCTCTGGGGCTTAGTTTTCTCAATTGTGAGGTGAGACACTACTATTTATTTTGCAATGTACATCACCCTGAACATACTAATCTTGTCTGATCTTAAGTTCTCATGTATATAAAGTAATATTATGGATGGGGAAGTTCTTTGTGAAATAAAAAGTGATTTTCTAATATGCAATTTGAATTTAGAATGTATGTATGCACATATATGTGTATATATATGCATAGTCGGTGAAGAAAAGATTTTAATATAGGAAAACATTTATAATAAGCAATGGCAACACCTCTGCTTCTGAATGTTTTTAAAGTGTTTTGATAGGTTTAGGGCCATGCTGTCCAATAGAACTTACTGTAGTGATGGAAATGTTCTAATCTGTACTGTCCAAAATAGTAGCCCCAGTCTACCTATACCTTTTTTAAAATTGGTTTTTATTTATTTATCTTCATCCATCTTTAATCTTTCGCCTGTGTGGGCACCCCATCGCAGTGGCCTCTCTCGTCTCATAGCACTGGCTCTGGCTGCATGCACTCCAGAGTGCTGTCTCCTTAATTGGACACACCAATCCAACCACTCTGAGGCACATGGGATCTTCCCAGACCAGGGATTGAACCAGTGCCCCTTGCACTGCAAGGTGGACTCTTTGCCCACTGGACCACCATGGAAGCTCTACTTATAATTTTTAAGCCCTGGAAATTTAGCTGGTGCAAATGAGGAAGTGACGTTTTAAATTTTATTTAATTTTAACTAATTTAAATAGCCATGTGTGCCTAGTGGCTATCTAATTGAACAGCATGGATATCAAAAATTTTCAGAAAGCTTATTGACAGAGATGTTTAGAGCTTTAACTGGTGGTGAAAAATGCAATTGAGTTCAAGGGTCATGGAAGGTATTGTAAATGTCAGAAGTGATTGGATATGAGATCGAAGGGGATGAGGTGCACTCCACCTAAAAGGCTTTCGTATTTATTTATAAAATCTTTGGTTTTGGTGAAATGATAGCAATCATCTTTTGAGACTGACTTGAAAGCAAGAATACTCATTGCTGATTGCTTCATTATTTGGGCATAATTAATGTTCCATATGTAATACATGTGTGAACTAGAAGTGACAGTTTGATGTGGGGTCAGTAAATATGTATCTTATGTTTTGTTGGGTATGATGCAATTGCTCAAGGTCAGTCAGGTACTGGCAAGATAGCCACAGTCACCATTTCCACCCTGCAACAGCTGGAGATTGAGTTCAAGGAGACCCAAGCACTAATACTGACCCTCACCAGAGAACTAGTTCAACAAATCCAAAAGGAGTAAACAGTAGCAGCTGATGACAAGACAGCACTTAGAAATGGCGCTGACATAATTTAGGACATTTAATAAGTGAAACAGCAGTCTGTTTGAATAAAGAGTGGAATTGGCAGAAGGGGTCAACTTGGGAGGACAGGTGTTGCTACAAACTTTGTTACAGAAGAAGACAAGAGGACTCTTTTTGACACTGAAACTTTCTACAATACCACAGTGGAAGAAATGCCAGTGAATATGGCTGACCTTATTTAATTCCTGGGATAAGGTAGTTTTGAATGCAGTGCTCACTGTTGCTGAATAGGTGATCAAAATGGGCATTTTTCTTCTTTCTTTGGAAATATTTGAAACATAAATGCTCATAATGGGTCAGAAATACAGATTTTGACAGCAAAGTGACATTGGTCATGAGCTCTTGCGAGGAAAGTCATTGGCTTTATTCTCTTTAGAGTTAGACTATTGGGGCTGGGTATAAAAGATGGGGGTCTGTAAAATCTTTCTTTCTTGAAATTTTATTTCCTAGTTCTGTAGAAATGATTGTGCTAGATGTTCTCCATTGTTTAATAATATATATTTGTATACTAAAAGATTTAAGTGCTGTATAAAATCAGCCATTTGTGTTAAACTAGCAAAAAAAAAAAAAAAAAAAAAAAAAGCTTGGTTTTGGATTGTCACCAGTTTTGACTTCTGGATCAATATCTGTGGGTATTTGCCAGTACAGGAGGAGCTGACCTACTTCAAAGCCTCAAATCCACCGTGAAACTGAAGAAGTTTACTATCACTTATTTACCTGCCTTTTCTTTTCTTTTTTTTTACCTACCAATATACCTACCTACTTACCTAACTACATCAATAATAAAAGGAAGCGGCTATCTTTTTTTTTTTTTGAAATCTTGAATCCCTCTCAGATCCATGATTCCATCATTGTATTCCCAAGAATTGGTGAGAATGATACCTAAAACAGTGATTCAACAATCTGTATATAGGATGATGCAGTAACTCACAGAAAATGTTTATGATATTTAAGAATTGATAAGAATGCCTTCAGCGCTCACTAAAATTTTGTGAGGCCAGTATGAAAAGCTCAGAAGAATTTTTCTATGTTTATTCTATTTTTTTCTGTAAAATCTATGTTATGTAATAGATGGCCCCTTGAGAGTGTTGCTCATCACATGGCCTCAACAGCAAGGAAAGGCAGATTCATTCTCCATTTTCATCTGATGGTCATACTTTCCTCTTATAATTCTGTCTGCATGTTTTGTTGAAGAAAAATAATAAAGTCAAAATAAAGAGAGGATCTTGGATGGAGCTATAATTCACAGTGGTACCTGGTGCACTATATCCTTGGTTATGTTGAGCAGCAGACACTGAGGGCAAGATTTTCCAGAGGTAAGTGGAAAATTCAGAAAGTTCACTAAGTTTAGATTAATGAGAAGAGCACACATCACTCACTTGAGTTATAAAAGTGAAAATCTATTTTTCTAGATGCAAATATTTTGTGGAATTGAGGAGCTGTGTTTTCTAGTAGTATACAAAGATGATTTATAGTAATAAATCAGTCTACTTTTTATTTATTTATTTATTTTTTTAATTTTGGGCGGGGGTTGGGTTGGGGAGGGAGGGGAGCAGGCGGGCCACTTCTATTGGTCTTTCATTTCTCCATTTTCATCCGTCTTTGTTCCTTGGCTCCTGTGGGCCTCCCATCGAGGTGGCGTCTGTCGTTGCGGAGCGCCGGCTCTGGGCGCATGCCCTCCAGAGCTCTGGCTCCGTAGTTGGACACATCGGTCCAGCCGCTCCGCGGCATGTGGGATCTTTCCAGGCCAGGGATCGAACTGGCGCCCCTTGCACTGCAAGGCAGTGTCCTTACCCACTGGACCACCAGGGGAAGCCCATCAGTCTACTTTTAAAAGATATTTTCTGAGTTTTCCTTTTCTGATGTTTTTTTTACAGTGTGCCTATGTTTGTCTGTTGTTTTCCAATCTCTAAGCCATGTCCAAGTCTTTGCTAACCCATGGACTGTAGCATGTCAGGCTTCCCTGCCCTTCACTATCTCCTGAAGTTTGCTCAAATTCATGTCCATTGAGTTGATGATGCCACCCAACATCATCTCATCATCTCATCTTCTCTTCCTGACTTCAATCTTTTCCAGCATCAAGGTCTTTTCCAATGAATTGGCTCTTTCCAGGCTCAAAAAGGAAGGAAAGGTCAGATTCTTTTTTCTGTAAAATCTATGTTATGTAATAGATGGCCCCTTGAGAGTGTTGCTCATCACATGGCCTCAACAGCAAGGAAAGGCAGATTCATTCTCCATTTTCATCTGATGGTCATACTTTCCTCTTATAATTCTGTCTGCATGTTTTGTTGAAGAAAAATAATAAAGTCAAAATAAAGAGAGGATCTTGGATGGAGCTATAATTCACAGTGGTACCTGGTGCACTATATCCTTGGTTATGTTGAGCAGCAGACACTGAGGGCAAGATTTTCCAGAGGTAAGTGGAAAATTCAGAAAGTTCACTAAGTTTAGATTAATGAGAAGAACACACATCACTCACTTGAGTTATAAAAGTGAAAATCTATTTTTCTAGATGCAAATATTTTGTGGAATTGAGGAGCTGTGTTTTCTAGTAGTATACAAAGATGATTTATAGTAATAAATCAGTCTACTTTTTATTTATTTATTTATTTTTTTAATTTTGGGCGGGGGTTGGATTGGGGAGGGAGGGGAGCAGGCGGGCCACTTCTATTGGTCTTTCATTTCTCCATTTTCATCCGTCTTTGTTCCTTGGCTCCTGTGGGCCTCCCATCGAGGTGGCGTCTGTCGTTGCGGAGCGCCGGCTCTGGGCGCATGCCCTCCAGAGCTCTGGCTCCGTAGTTGGACACATCGGTCCAGCCGCTCCGCGGCATGTGGGATCTTTCCAGGCCAGGGATCGAACTGGCGCCCCTTGCACTGCAAGGCAGTGTCCTTACCCACTGGACCACCAGGGGAAGCCCATCAGTCTACTTTTAAAAGATATTTTCTGAGTTTTCCTTTTCTGATGTTTTTTTTACAGTGTGCCTATGTTTGTCTGTTGTTTTCCAATCTCTAAGCCATGTCCAAGTCTTTGCTAACCCATGGACTGTAGCATGTCAGGCTTCCCTGCCCTTCACTATCTCCTGAAGTTTGCTCAAATTCATGTCCATTGAGTTGATGATGCCACCCAACATCATCTCATCATCTCATCTTCTCTTCCTGACTTCAATCTTTTCCAGCATCAAGGTCTTTTCCAATGAATTGGCTCTTTCAGTCAGGTGGCCAAAGTACTGGACTTTAGCTTCAGCATCAGTCCTTCCAATGAATATTCAGGGTTGATTTCCTTTAGGATTGACTGGTTTGATCTCCTTGCAGCCCAAGGAACTCTCAAGAATCTTTTCCAACATCACAATTCAAAAGCATCAATTGTTTGGCACTCAACATTCTTTATGGCCCAACTCTCACATCCATATATGACTACTAGAAAGACTATAGAATTGATTATCAGGACCTTTGTCAGAAAAGTGATGTCTCTTCTTTTTAATACTCTGTCTAGGTTTGTCATAGCTTTTCTTCCAAGAAGCAAACATCATCATCTGCAGTGATTTTGTAGTCGAAGAAAATAAAATATGTCACTGTTTCCACTTTTACAAACAAATAGGCTTTAAAAAAATAGTTTTCTGTTTGTATTTGTTAAAATACTTTTTTTGTTTATATTTTTTATAGACAAATAACAAATTTCTTCCAGAATTAGCCATCACTGAAATCCTAACCCTGGTTTTGCTTCAGAATTCAAGGCTTTGTTTGGGTCAATTAGTCTGTTTTCTACATAATTTCAATGAGCAGCCCTGGGAACTGAACTTTCTACTGGACCTGCCCCCCTACTGTCAGGATAGGCATTCACAGTCACAGCTTGGGCTCTGGTCACGGGCCACAAGAGTTGATTCAAGACTCGCTGAAAAGCCTTCAGGCCTGCCTACAGCTTTGGCCTGGCCAGCGCTCCACTAGGATACAGTGGAGGGCAGCAGATCCTGGTTCAGTGCAGTGACAACACAGTGAAACACTGCTGCTGAAGTACAGCCCCCACCATCTCTGTGCATCTCAGTGTTCCTGCGTGGGAGGCAAGGAGACATCTGCTAGGATGAAATACAGGACATAGAGGTCATGGATGGGAAGTCAGGCTCAGCTTCATTTTACCCAACCTCTAGAGCAGTACCTCCCAATAGAAGCATGAAGAGCAGTAGAAAAACTCGGTCAAGCTGTTAATTATTACTCAAAAGTCCTTTAATTAACCTTTGAAACTCACACCATATATAAGGACCATACTTAAAACTTCGATCCTACAAAATTTTATTTTCCTGAAATTTCTTTTCCCCTTTGTCTCCTGTGTATGTATGTGTGGACCTCTAGCTAATGTACTAGAATTGTAATCTCTCTGTGATTGGAAATGTGCCCTCAAGAATACATTTTTGACTCTGTTTTCTAGCCTAATGCAGAACCCTACATAATTTCAATGTTTATTTTTAAAGGAAAGATATCACTGACCTTGAGAAATTACCTACTTTTAAACAAATGAGAAAAACTACTCAAGGATGGGTGACCTTATTTCTGACTAGCTATGTTCCCTAGGTTTCACAGCAGTGGAAAACCCATTTCCTTTTTCAGAATCAAGGAAGTTTTGCTCAGGAGGCAGTGGTGAAGGTGTGCCTTGAAAAAGGGGGCAAGTGTGTTTAGGGAGAAAAGAAAGCAACGCAGAAGCTAGGTGTGCATGATGGGGACAGTGGTGGCAATTGACCTGGACAAGATTGCTAGAGGTGTTTTAGAGAACTGGGGAGATCAGTGTGGGAAGTCCTGCTTCAAAGGGCAGAGGGACTTCTAATTACTCTATGTCCCTGTGTGTGAATGTGTGCTTGCTCAGTTGCCTCAGTCATGTCCAACTCTTTGCGATCCCATGGACTGTAGTCCACCAGTCTCCTCCGTCCAAAGGACTATTTCAGCATGAATATTAGAGTGGGTTGCCATTTCCTCATCCAGGAGATTTTCCTGACCCAGGTATTGAATCTGAGTCTCTTGGGGCTCCCACATTGGCAGGAGAATGCGGGAATTCTTGAACCACTTGAGAATTCACTATGCTATGCCTCCCAAAAGTCCCCCCAAAAAGACAGTTTCAGGATAAAAGAGGCCATAAGCCCAAGGAAAAGGTGTTGCAGGGAGATGTTAGCTAAATCTTGAAAACTGGAAAGCTAATATGTGAATGGTAACTGATGTAATAGTCCAGAGAAAGTTGAACAGTGAAAGGCTGCAGAGACTGCTGGTGTTGGGGAAGTAAATGAAGAAAGAACTCCATTCCTTTCACAAAATCCTGAAAATCTTCAGGAATTAGGGGCATTGAATTAGTGCCACTGGTGTTAAAACATGTTTGAGCCAAGAAACAGTTAGAAGCCCAACTTCTGTCCTGGCCTCACATGGTTAAAAAGGGCTCTGTAAGTTAGAACTTCAGGGATATGATGGAAGCAGGGAGTAGAGCTGTATTAGTCACAAAGGTCCATGCCTCTGACATGACCTAAGAATGCTAGCAGCAAGAATTTTCTCTCCCAGCTGGGGATGCGAAGAGAAACAAAATACTGAACTGAAAAGATGCACAGATATTGTCAAATGGGGATTCTTCTGGCTTTGGCAGGCACAGCCAAGCATGCAAGACATCCTACGAGGTTTTTTTTAGTGACTCATTCTTGAATAGGAGGAGGCAGCTGTACATCACATTAGAGGAAAACTTCTCCTGTGAAATATGAAGGTCAAAATAAAGAAACAGAAAAGGAAGGGTAAGAAACAGACAATACAGAGTGGGCCAGTTGAAATCAAACAATGGCAATAAAGCCATATGGCCAAATGTCTTCAGTGAAATAAAGAAGGTATTGTACTCATGAAACAAGAACAGAAGATCAGTGTGGGAAGTCTTGCTTCAAAGGGCAGAGGGGCTTCTAATTACTCTATGTCCCTGTGTGTGAATGTGTGCTTGCTCAGTTGCCTCAGTCATGTCCAACTCTTTGCGATCCCATGGACTGTAGTCCACCAGTCTCCTCCGGCCAAAGGACTATTTCAGCATGAATATTAGAGTGGGTTGCCATTTCCTCATCCAGGAGATTTTCCTGACCCAGGTATTGAATCTGAGTCTCTTGGGGCTCCCACATTGGCAGGAGAATGCGGGAATTCTTGAACCACTTGAGAATTCACTATGCTATGCCTCCAAATGTCCCCCAAAATGACAGTTTCAGGATAAAAGAGGCCATAAGCCCAAGGAAAAAGGTGTTGCAGGGAGATGTTAGCTAAATCTTGAAAACTGGAAAGCTAATATGTGAATGGTAACTGATGTAATAGTCCAGAGAAAGTTGAACAGTGAAAGGCTGCAGAGACTGCTGGTGTTGGGGAAGTAAATGAAGAAAGAACTCCATTCCTTTCACAAAATCCTGAAAATCTTCAGGAATTAGGGGCATTGAATTAGTGCCACTGGTGTTAAAACATGTTTGAGCCAAGAAACAGTTAGAAGCCCAACTTCTGTCCTGGCCTCACATGGTTAAAAAGGGCTCTGTAAGTTAGAACTTCAGGGATATGATGGAAGCAGGGAGTAGAGCTGTATTAGTCACAAAGGTCCATGCCTCTGACATGACCTAAGAATGCTAGCAGCAAGAATTTTCTCTCCCAGCTGGGGATGCGAAGAGAAACAAAATACTGAACTGAAAAGATGCACAGATATTGTCAAATGGGGATTCTTCTGGCTTTGGCAGGCACAGCCAAGCATGCAAGACATCCTACGAGGTTTTTTTTAGTGACTCATTCTTGAATAGGAGGAGGCAGCTGTACATCACATTAGAGGAAAACTTCTCCTGTGAAATATGAAGGTCAAAATAAAGAAACAGAAAAGGAAGGGTAAGAAACAGACAATACAGAGTGGGCCAGTTGAAATCAAACAATGGCAATAAAGCCATATGGCCAAATGTCTTCAGTGAAATAAAGAAGGTATTGTACTCATGAAACAAGAACAGAAGCTAGAAAGAAATATTCACAGAGAAGGAAAAAAAGTTCTTGGAAATAAAAAAATGAAAGCAGAAATGAAAAATTCAATAGAAGATTTAGAACATAAAACAGTGACACAAATTGACAAAGAATGGAAATCAGAGAAGAAAATAGGAGGAAAGGTACACAATTAGAGCAGCAGGTCAAGAAATGTAATATCTAAAGAAGAGACTCTTCAGAAGGAGAACAGAAAAATCACAGATGAGAAAATGACCAAACACATAATTTAAAACAATTTCATTTGACCATGAAACAGAAGTTTCCAGTTGAAAGGGCCCTCAAGAGAGCTCTAATTTAGCGAAACATAATGCTAACAACAAAGTTTACATAAAGTCATAGTATTGAACATTTGAAAACTCTGGAGACAGACAGAGTACTTAAAAACTTCTTGAGGGAAGAAATGGGTCACATAGAAAGGATCATAAATCAGAATGGACTCAGACTTCTCAATAGCAACAGTATAAACTAAAAGGTAGTAGAGCAAGGTTTTTTACAATTTATGTTTCTGTACTTAGCTAAATTTTCAAAAAAGTGTGAATAGAATAAAAACATTTTTTTCAGTATTCGGGTCTCAGTTTACCTTTCATGCACCATTTCAAGGAAGCAAGTGGAGGAGGTCTTCCAAAATGGGACATAGGATCAAACTCAGATACTGAGAATCCAGCCTAAGAGAGATGTGCAAAGAATTCTCAGGATGATGGTCCTAGGACTGATGACTATGTGGTAGGGATAGGGAATAGATTGTTCAGATTAGATTAAAAATCAACGGACTTCAATGCAGTATATATACACAAGGGAATCTTACTCAGCCATAAAAATAATGAAATAATGCCATTTGCAACAATGCAGATGAACCTAGAAATTATCATACTAGATGAAGTAGGTCAGACAAAGACAAGTATCATATGCAATCACTTATATGTGGAATTAACAAAAAGATACAAATGAATCTTTTACAAAACAGAAACAGACTCACAGACATAGAAAACAAATTAGTGGTTACTAAAGAGGAAAAGTGGGAGGTAGGGATAAATTAAGAATTTGGGAGTAGCATATATATATACTACTTATATATAAAATGGCCCTACTTTATAGCACAGAGAACTATGGCCAATGTTTTAGTAAACTATATGGGAAGAGAGTCTGAAATAATCATCTTTTTTCTACAGTTCTGTGTATTCTTGCCACCTCTTCTTAATCTCGTCTGCTTCTGTTAGGTCCATACCGCTTTAGTCCTGTATCGTGCCCATCTTTGCCTGAAATGTTCCCTTATCTCTAATTTTCTTGATGAGACCTCTAGTCTTTCCCATTCTATTGTTTTCCTCTATTTCTTTGCATTGTTCACCTAAGAAGGCTTTCTATCTCTCCTTGCTATTCTTTGGAATTCTGCATTCAGATGGGTATATCTTTCCTTTTCTCCTCTGCCTTTCATTTCTTTCAGCTGTTTGTAGGACCGTATTGAACATTTGAAAACTCTGGAGACAGACAGAGTACTTAAAAGAAGAAATGGGTCACATAGAAAGGATCATAAATCAGAATGGACTCAGACTTCTCAATAGCAACAGTATAAACTAAAAGGTAGTAGAGCAAGGTTTTTTACAATTTATGTTTCTGTACTTAGCTAAATTTTCAAAAAAGTGTGAATAGAATAAAACATTTTTTCAGTATTCGGGTCTCAGTTTACCTTTCATGCACCATTTCAAGGAAGCAAGTGGAGGAGGTCTTCCAAAATGGGACATAGGATCAAACTCAGATACTGAGAATCCAGCCTAAGAGAGATGTGCAAAGAATTCTCAGGATGATGGTCCTAGGACTGATGACTATGTGGTAGGGATAGGGAATAGATTGTTCAGATTAGATTAAAAATCAACGGACTTCAATGCAGTATATATACACAAGGGAATCTTACTCAGCCATAAAAATAATGAAATAATGCCATTTGCAACAATGCAGATGAACCTAGAAATTATCATACTAGATGAAGTAGGTCAGACAAAGACAAGTATCATATGCAATCACTTATATGTGGAATTAACAAAAAGATACAAATGAATCTTTTACAAAACAGAAACAGACTCACAGACATAGAAAACAAATTAGTGGTTACTAAAGAGGAAAAGTGGGAGGTAGGGATAAATTAAGAATTTGGGAGTAGCATATATATATACTACTTATATATAAAATGGCCCTACTTTATAGCACAGAGAACTATGGCCAATGTTTTAGTAAACTATATGGGAAGAGAGTCTGAAATAATCATCTTTTTTCTACAGTTCTGTGTATTCTTGCCACCTCTTCTTAATCTCGTCTGCTTCTGTTAGGTCCATACCGCTTTAGTCCTGTATCGTGCCCATCTTTGCCTGAAATGTTCCCTTATCTCTAATTTTCTTGACGAGACCTCTAGTCTTTCCCATTCTATTGTTTTCCTCTATTTCTTTGCATTGTTCACCTAAGAAGGCTTTCTATCTCTCCTTGCTATTCTTTGGAATTCTGCATTCAGATGGGTATATCTTTCCTTTTCTCCTCTGCCTTTCATTTCTTTTCTCAGCTGTTTGTAGGACCTCCTCAGACAGCCATTTTGCCTTTTTTTTGTTGTTGTTTTTCTTAGGGATGGTTTTGATTACTGCCTCCTGTACAACGTTATGAACCTCTGTCCATAGTTCTTCTGGCACTCTGTCTGTTAGATCTAGTCCTTTGAATCTATGTGTCACTTCCACTGTATAATCATTAGCAATTTGATTTAGGTCATACCTGAGTGACCTAGTGGTTTTTCCTACTTTACTTGGCATTTAATAGGGTTGCACTATTTTCTGTATCAAATTTCCTATGGAAGAACACCTGAGAATTTCATAGAAGTTGAGAGTGTTTGATTTTGAGTTGATCCTTTCAGCGTTAGTACCTCTCTCAACTCTGTGCCACTGGAAAATTTGATTCATTCATCTTTTCATGACACTGAAAAAATGTTGAACTTTGTGGAAAAGTCAGCCTTGCCCCAAAGAATGCCTATGATTTTGCTACAACTTCTAAATGATCATTGTGGGGATTTGCCAGGTTCCATTGAACGACTTCTGGTAACCAGCGCTTTCCATACCATCTCTAAATCCACTGAAGACTTAACCTGTTTCTCAGAATCAGGCTGGACTTCTCAGGTATGTCTGGGGCTCCTGTTGCTTTCAGCAGCTGAAATTTATGTTTCTAAAAGGTTCCTTCAAAGTCCATTTATACTAGTTTTTCTTGCTACTGTAACTTTTTATATAAATTAATTAATATCATAAGAACCAATGAAATATTACTGTGAAAAGGAAAAAAAAAACCTGTTTATGTGCAGAGCCAAGTGCTTTGAATAAATTGATGAGGCTGAGCTTCTTAAAGAAATTCTGTCCATTTAGATGTGGGTGAGAGAATTGTAGAAAATTAGAAAACAAAGAATCACAAATATTGAAAAAGAGTCTGCATTCAGATTGCAAATACCTTTAAATCTTTCTTTGTTAAAAAACCCAACTAATAAATCATAAAGGCTTTATCAAAGATGTACTTTTTGCAGGAAAGAGAAGAAAACTGTATCTTGCCCTCAGCCTAAGATTGCCAAGTGATTGTACATTTTATATGTTTTAGTATCAAATATAAAGTATTTAGGTATCATGTTTTTATAGATACTTCACTCTAATTGATTTGGCTTTTTGATTGAGTGAACTAGGTTTCTACTGTATCAGGCTTCTACTGTAGTTGATACATGATTTGCATTTATGTGATGGTAATGTCACTGTCTACAGTCTTTATTTGATTCAAAGTGGTACCATGGACAGCTGTTTCAGATGCATACTGATATCAAGATACAGATATGAGGTCTCTAGCATTTTCCTTGTTCTTAATAACTCCAGGATTGCAGATGATGTAGCATGGTCTGTTCTTTGTAAAGAAGAACAAACCATGTTCTCTGTTTTGATTGATTCCTACCTTTTTTCTAAAAGATCACCTTTATGATATGTTGAGATTTTCAAATCTATCTAATAGAAATTATTCTAGTCTAAGATGTTAAGCTTCTAGTCTAGAAATTCTCCTAGTCTGGGATGTTGGACTTCCATTGGTGCATGCTCTGTGTGTGTGTAGTTATTGGTGACATCTATATGAAGAAGTGACACAAACATATTTGGACCTGCGTAACATCAAGGCGGCAACTGCAGAGGAAGGGAGATGCACTAATGAGAGCTCTATAGGACAGATGACTTACCTTTGGAACTTGACTGTACATAACAACAAGCTTATTTGTGAGTAAATATTTAAGTATGTCTTTTAGCTTTTTCAGAAAACTACCTTAGAATTTCTCACTACCAACAAAAAATTGTTATTTATGCTCAGGAAATAAACTGAGAACTTTACCTCTATGGACTTTAGGGTTTTTCTCAAACTATAAAGTGAAGGTGTTGATCTCCTGCCACTGTGAAGCTTAAAGAATTTATAAAATAAATCTCAAGAAATGTAACTTGTAAAAAAATTGGAACAGTATTCTCTTGCCCTCATTCTTCAGGTCCTTATTTCTAACATTGAAAGTGCCCTGAGATGATCTCTTCCTGTCTGTAATTCAGGATTTGGAGACTGAAAATTGCACTTTGTTAAAAACCCAACTAATAAATCATAAAGGCTTTATCAAAGATGTACTTTTGCAGGAAAGAAGAAAACTGTATCTTGCCCTCAGCCTAAGATTGCCAAGTGATTGTACATTTTATATGTTTTAGTATCAAATATAAAGTATTTAGGTATCATGTTTTATAGATACTTCACTCTAATTGATTTGGCTTTTTGATTGAGTGAACTAGGTTTCTACTGTATCAGGCTTCTACTGTAGTTGATACATGATTTGCATTTATGTGATGGTAATGTCACTGTCTACAGTCTTTATTTGATTCAAAGTGGTACCATGGACAGCTGTTTCAGATGCATACTGATATCAAGATACAGATATGAGGTCTCTAGCATTTTCCTTGTTCTTAATAACTCCAGGATTGCAGATGATGTAGCATGGTCTGTTCTTTGTAAAGAAGAACAAACCATGTTCTCTGTTTTGATTGATTCCTACCTTTTTTCTAAAAGATCACCTTTATGATATGTTGAGATTTTCAAATCTATCTAATAGAAATTATTCTAGTCTAAGATGTTAAGCTTCTAGTCTAGAAATTCTCCTAGTCTGGGATGTTGGACTTCCATTGGTGCATGCTCTGTGTGTGTGTAGTTATTGGTGATATCTATATGAAGAAGTGACACAAACATATTTGGACCTGCGTAACATCAAGGCGGCAACTGCAGAGGAAGGGAGATGCACTAATGAGAGCTCTATAGGACAGATGACTTACCTTTGGAACTTGACTGTACATAACAACAAGCTTATTTGTGAGTAAATATTTAAGTATGTCTTTTAGCTTTTTCAGAAAACTACCTTAGAATTTCTCACTACCAACAAAAAATTGTTATTTATGCTCAGGAAATAAACTGAGAACTTTACCTCTATGGACTTTAGGGTTTTTCTCAAACTATAAAGTGAGGGTGTTGATCTCCTGCCACTGTGAAGCTTAAAGAATTTATAAAATAAATCTCAAGAAATGTAACTTGTAAAAAAATTGGAACAGTATTCTCTTGCCCTCATTCTTCAGGTCCTTATTTCTAACATTGAAAGTGCCCTGAGATGATCTCTTCCTGTCTGTAATTCAGGATTTGGAGACTTGAATTCAGATTCATTAAAGGATTCAGGGCTTTGCTGCTATTTCCTAACTTATTCTAAACATAATTAAATTTTGATGTTTATTGATCTTCACTTTCCATTTGAAGGGAATTTCACATTTTGGTCACTTTGAAAATAAAACAGACAGTAGGGTATAGTGGAAAGGGTCAGGAATCAAGACTCAAAAGAAACGAATTCTATTTACTTATTGTTTTTGACCATGAAAACTTCCTGGTAAGGCCCAGCAGTAAAGTGTCCAGGCAGCCCCTATGATTGTGGAAACACAGTTCATGAAGGAAGCAGGCATAGCAGTCCTTCAGACTTTCTTCTTTTGTTCTCCTAAACTCCTGGTATCTCAGGACCTACTGGATAGTTGTCCCCACTATGTTCTGCTTCTTCTAGATCCTTCCATCTCTCTTTATTTATTTCTCCTTTAAATTTTCTTACCTCTGGTTTTCATTCTGGCTGCTACTATACTTCTTATTGGTTTCACTCTTATTACACTTGAGTTTAGTGAGCAAAACCTTACCATATTTTTTCAAGGAAGAGAAAATGCCATGTCAAAGGTATACATGTATTCTGTTTCACTGACTAAAGAATAGTGTCACTTTTTCTTTTTTTAATTCTTTTCTGCCTTCCTTCCTTTATTTTGAGAAGAATGACTTGAATGGCCCCTTCTAGTTTATGCATTCATTTAACAACTCCCTACAGTGTTCCTCCATGTGCTCAGTCCTGTGCTAGGCACCATGACTATGCGAGCAGGTAGGACAGAGCTAACCATCATGGGCAGAGGCAGATAACAAAGTAAATAGACAACATAATTGCAAAACAAAATAACCTAGAAAGGGGCTTCCCCAGTGGTCCAGTGGGTAAGGACACTGCCTTGCAGTGAAAGGGGTGCCGGTTCGATCTCTGGCCTGGGAAGGTCCCATGTGCCACAGAGCAGCTGGACTGATTTGTTCCCCCGAGGGTCGGTGCTGCGACAACAAGGCCACTGTGAACTTGTAAAAAATGGGGTTTTCCCCATTAACTAACATTGAAAGTGCCCTGAGATGATCTCTTCCTGTCTGTAATTCAGGATTTGGAGACTTGAATTCAGATTCATTAAAGGATTCAGGGCTTTGCTGCTATTTCCTAACTTATTCTAAACATAATTAAATTTTGATGTTTATTGATCTTCACTTTCCATTTGAAGGGAATTTCACATTTTGGTCACTTTGAAAATAAAACAGACAGTAGGGTATAGTGGAAAGGGTCAGGAATCAAGACTCAAAAGAAACGAATTCTATTTACTTATTGTTTTTGACCATGAAAACTTCCTGGTAAGGCCCAGCAGTAAAGTGTCCAGGCAGCCCCTATGATTGTGGAAACACAGTTCATGAAGGAAGCAGGCATAGCAGTCCTTCAGACTTTCTTCTTTTGTTCTCCTAAACTCCTGGTATCTCAGGACCTACTGGATAGTTGTCCCCACTATGTTCTGCTTCTTCTAGATCCTTCCATCTCTCTTTATTTATTTCTCCTTTAAATTTTCTTACCTCTGGTTTTCATTCTGGCTGCTACTATACTTCTTATTGGTTTCACTCTTATTACACTTGAGTTTAGTGAGCAAAACCTTACCATATTTTTTCAAGGAAGAGAAAATGCCATGTCAAAGGTATACATGTATTCTGTTTCACTGACTAAAGAATAGTGTCACTTTTTCTTTTTTTAATTCTTTTCTGCCTTCCTTCCTTTATTTTGAGAAGAATGACTTGAATGGCCCCTTCTAGTTTATGCATTCATTTAACAACTCCCTACAGTGTTCCTCCATGTGCTCAGTCCTGTGCTAGGCACCATGACTATGCGAGCAGGTAGGACAGAGCTAACCATCATGGGCAGAGGCAGATAACAAAGTAAATAGACAACATAATTGCAAAACAAAATAACCTAGAAAGGGGCTTCCCCAGTGGTCCAGTGGGTAAGGACACTGCCTTGCAGTGAAAGGGGTGCCGGTTCGATCTCTGGCCTGGGAAGGTCCCATGTGCCACAGAGCAGCTGGACTGATTTGTCCAATTACCGAGCCAGAGCTCTGGAGGGAATGCACCCAGAGCCGGTGCTCTGCGACAACAGAGGCCACTGTGATGGGAGGCCCACAGGAGCCAAAAGAACAAAGATGGATGAAAAAAGATTATGAATAAATGAAAGACCAATAGAAGTGGCCCGCCCACCTCTTTCCCTCCCCAACCCACACTTCAAAAAATTTAAAAAAAAAAAAAAACCTAGAAAAATGAACACAGGTATGAAAGGTGTGTGGGGACAGTCTACCTTAGATAGCCTGACCCATGTAGCCAGACTGAGATTTTAAGCTGAGGAAGAGTCAGCCATGTGAAGAGCACCTAGGCAAAAGGAATACCCTGAGATGTCCTGAGAGGGAATTGAGATGGGTATTCTAGGAACTGATCCAGGACTGATGAAGCTGGAATCCAGTGAGTGGAGTTGGAGACAAGGCACAATGATGTGAAGTGCAGTAGAAAGATAGGGCCAGATAAATCAAGCAAAACCATATTCATATCAGTAAGTTGTACATAGACATTTTTTACATTACTAATATGTCATACAAGAACAGGTAATGTTTAATAATAGCCAGTGGCAATAGAGTCCTTCATGATGTGTATGGCGCAATCCTGAGTCTTACAACTATAAGTCATTTCTCTTCAGAACTTCCCTTTCAGGCAAGTATGGTCATCATCCCCATTTTGCAGATGAGGAAACTGAGGCACAGAGGTAACTTCCCTAAGTCCTACTGCTAGTAAGATTGACCAGTGAAATTCAGACCCAGCCAACCTATTTCTGGGGCCTGTGCTCTAACTTACTTTGTCCAACACTATAGCTTCTGAAGAAGTCAACTGCCAAGCATGCTGAGGGAAAAGAATCCATGGGCAGAGGCAGATAACAGGTAGGACAGAGCTAACCATCATGGGCAGAGGCAGATAACAAAGTAAATAGACAACATAATTGCAAAACAAAATAACCTAGAAAGGGGCTTCCCCAGTGGTCCAGTGGGTAAGGACACTGCCTTGCAGTGAAAGGGGTGCCGGTTCGATCTCTGGCCTGGGAAGGTCCCATGTGCCACAGAGCAGCTGGACTGATTTGTCCAATTACCGAGCCAGAGCTCTGGAGGGAATGCACCCAGAGCCGGTGCTCTGCGACAACAGAGGCCACTGTGATGGGAGGCCCACAGGAGCCAAAAGAACAAAGATGGATGAAAAAAGATTATGAATAAATGAAAGACCAATAGAAGTGGCCCGCCCACCTCTTTCCCTCCCCAACCCACACTTCAAAAAATTTAAAAAAAAAAAAAACCTAGAAAAATGAACACAGGTATGAAAGGTGTGTGGGGACAGTCTACCTTAGATAGCCTGACCCATGTAGCCAGACTGAGATTTTAAGCTGAGGAAGAGTCAGCCATGTGAAGAGCACCTAGGCAAAAGGAATACCCTGAGATGTCCTGAGAGGGAATTGAGATGGGTATTCTAGGAACTGATCCAGGACTGATGAAGCTGGAATCCAGTGAGTGGAGTTGGAGACAAGGCACAATGATGTGAAGTGCAGTAGAAAGATAGGGCCAGATAAATCAAGCAAAACCATATTCATATCAGTAAGTTGTACATAGACATTTTTTACATTACTAATATGTCATACAAGAACAGGTAATGTTTAATAATAGCCAGTGGCAATAGAGTCCTTCCTGATGTGTATGGCGCAATCCTGAGTCTTACAACTATAAGTCATTTCTCTTCAGAACTTCCCTTTCAGGCAAGTATGGTCATCATCCCCATTTTGCAGATGAGGAAACTGAGGCACAGAGGTAACTTCCCTAAGTCCTACTGCTAGTAAGATTGACCAGTGAAATTCAGACCCAGCCAACCTATTTCTGGGGCCTGTGCTCTAACTTACTTTGTCCAACACTATAGCTTCTGAAGAAGTCAACTGCCAAGCCTGCTGAGGGGAAAAGAATGACTTTGACTAAGTCTGTTGCTGTGGACAGCATGGTACTGGAGGTCCGATTTAAATGCTTGATGATTCAGATTAAAGAACGTAGGCAAGGGCTTTCCTGGTGGTCCAGTGGGTTAGGACACCACCTTGCAGTGCAAGGGTGCCGGTTTGATCCCTGGCCTGGGAAGATTCCACATGCCATGGAGCGGCTGGACCGATGTGTCCAATTACCAAGCCGGAGCTCTGGAGCACATGTGCCCAGTGCCAGTGCTCTGCGACAACAGAGGCCACTGCGATGGGAGGCCCACAAGGGCCAAAGAACAAAGATGGATGCAAATGGATAAATGAAAGACCAATAGAAGTGGCCCTCCGGCTCCCCTCACTCCCCACCCCCACCCCCAATAATAAATGAATAAATAAATCTTAAAAAAAGAAAAGAATGGCAAGAATATGTCACAGGTGATATGTTCACAATGGGAAAATTCTTTTGTCATTGGTCTTAGCAATGATTCTTTGAAAATAGCATCAAAACAAAGCCAACCAAAGCAAAAATATACAAATATACAGCAGTCTAAAAGGCTTTTGCACAACAGGGAAGAAAATCAACAAAATGAAAAGGCAAGCTGTGGAATGGGAGAAAATATTTTCAAACTATGTATCCTATAAAGGGTTAATATTTGAAATATGTAAGGGACTTATGAAAATTATTATCAAAAACCCAAATAACTCAATCAAAAATGGACAGGAGATCTAAATAGATTTTTTTTTCTAAAGAAGATATATAAATGGCCAACAGGTACAAGGAAAGGCATTCAACATCACTGTATTTATTTCATTATTTTATTGCAATTTCCTAAGAGAGTAGATCTTAAGTGTTCTCAACAAAAACAAAACTAAACAGAAAAGGAAATCATGTGAAGTGATGGGTGTGTTAATTAACTTGATTGTGGTAATAATTTACAAAGGCAAACACATACCCAATTATCACATTGTATTTAGCCTATACATTGAGCACATTGTGAGAAATGACAGGTTGAATGAGTTCAAACTAGAATCAAGATAGGCGAGAGAAACATCAACAGCCTCAGAGAAGCAGACGATACCACTCTAATGGCAGAAAGTGAAGAGGAACTAAAGAGCCTCGATGAAGTTGAAGGAGCAGAGTATAAGAGCCAGCTTAAAATTAAATAGAAAAAAATTAAGATCAAGGCATCTGGTTTCATTACTTCATGGCAAACAGAAAGGGAAAAGGTGGAAGCAGTGACAGATTTCCTCTTCTTGGGCTCTAAAATCACTGTGAATGGTGACTGTAGCCATGAAAGCAGAAGACAATTGCTTCTTGGCAGGAAAGCTATGACAAGCCCAGACAGTGTGTTGAAAAGCAGAGACATTACTCTGTTAACCGAGGTCTGTATAGTCATACGTACTATGGTTTTCCCAGTGGTCATGTATGGTTGTGAGAGCTGGACCATAAAGAAGGTTGCACACCAAAGAATTGATGCCTTTGAACTGTGATGCTGGGGAAGACTCCTGAGAGTTCCCTGGACTGCAAGAGGATCAAACCAGTCAATCTAAAGGGAAATCAATCCTGAATATTCATTGGAAGGACTGATGCTGAAGCTGAAGCTCTAGTATTTTGGTCATCTGATGTGAACAGATGACTCACTGGAAAAGTCATCTGATGCTGGAAAATATTGAGAGCAGGAGAAGAGGGTCAGAGATGAGATGGCTGGATGGCTCACCAATGCAAAGGGCAAGAATGCTGACAAATTCTGGGAGATGATGATGGATCAGAAGCCTGGTGTGCTGCAGTCCATGGGGTCACAAAGAGCTGGACATGGCTGGGCAACTGAACAACAACCACAACAACAGTTTAAATACATGTAATTTTTGAGATGGGGGTGGAAACCTCTGCCTTTAGATACCCTAGTTTTGATAAAAACTGCAATTTTTTTTTTTAAACTCCATCTAGTTCTCATTTCCTTCCCTTGAACCACTCTCTCTAGCCTTCTCTCTATCCTCTTCCCAACAGTACTGTTGCTCCTACTTCAAAACGTATTCTGTTTCCAGTTCAGGATTATTCAAATATTTACCTAAATCCTCCTCCTTTGTTGTGAGTTAACGACTGTGTCTTCTGAATCTTAAGAAAGATAATATGGCTCAACATTTAATCTTTCATTGTTACCCAGTAACTCATTTTTCTCTTTGGAAGCATATCTCTTTTCAGTTTGGAGATTCATGTAATTGGTGATTACTGGTATAAGTAAATTCTGAATCCTTAAAGAAAATGTGTCTAAATCCGCAATGTGTCTAAATGTGTCTGTTCTTTACCTTCCCTCTTTAAATGGTGTTTTGTGTGTTTAGATGAATGTGTTTTTTAGGAAAGTGGCATTCCTCCTTTTTATGATTCTTGAAGATTACAGGGAATTCTGATTGGCTAAGCCATTCCAGAACAAGATTTCTAATTTTCCTGCAGTGCTCTCTGGTGAAGGCTACTAAGGAAGGTCCTGAAGGAGCAAGCCTCTGGCTAATGAACCTGATCCTGAAACCTCGTGATCTTCATCAGCACCTTCAGGGTGACATTGATGGAGGGGTTAAAGTTGTTAGGGGGTCTCTTTTGGTAAACTTAAAGAACTGCAGTGGATTACAACTGGACAGAAGTCTTTAGCAAGACCAAATAACACTTCTGGGGATTATGTATCTATTAGAAATTTTCTAATTAATTGGCAAGGGTCTGGCATACAGTCTGAATTAAGAGCAAGTGTTGGAGGGGCCAGTAATAGGTGAGGAAAAGATGTAGGCGAGGTCAGCCCTTCGTAAAGACTGCACTCTGTAGGTGTAGTGGGAGGCCACTGCTTTCTCTAGTACCATGACTACTTCCACTATATCCATCAACTTTTCTTTCCTCTCTTGTCAATCATATTTTGGCCCATGTCTTTAATATCAATCCCTAGATGTTATTCTCAGACCACCTCTATCCTTAGTCTCCACACTCTCTCCAGCGATTCTTATTCACACACTGCTTCCAAAGCATGCTGGTGACTATATTTTCAGCTGTCCACCAGATTCCTTTTTTGGTTTGCCACTGAACTGTGACCTTAGTGTATCAAAAGCTAAGCATGTTGTCTGCTCTTCTCTCCTCAAATCTCCGATCTTCCAGTATTTTCTATCTTTGATAAATGGCATAGTCCTCTACCTGGTTGCCTATGTGACAGTCTTCTTGATTGTCGTCCTTCTGCTGGCCTCTAAGCTCTGTCTATCATGATTCCTGTTTTATCTTTTAATGCTGTTCACTTACTTCTGCTCCACTTCCACCATCCTAGACCATGCCACCATTATCTCTCACCTGAACTACCCTAATTGACCCTGAACATAGCTTAAAACCACTAAGTGGCTCATTATCATTACTAGGGTCAAGTATTTACCCATTAACTTGGTTTATGGCTGTTTATGATCTACATTTTGCTCATATTCCCAGCTTAATTTCCCATAATGTCTTAAGCTCATACTGCTGCTGCTAAATCACGTCAGTCATGTCTGACTCTTTGCAATGCTTTGGAAGGTAATCAACCATGCTCCTCTGTCCATGCAGTTCTTCAGGCAAGAATACTGAAGAGAATTGCCATTATCTCCTCTAGGGGATCTTCCCAACCCAGGGATCCAACCTGTGTCTCTTATGTGTCCTTCATTGGCAGTCAGGTTCTCTTAAACTAGTGCCACCTAGGAAGCCCTGTTATCCCTAGAAGAGGTTGTATTCATCTACCCTTGCACATTCCTCTACTTGACATGGCCTCTTTCTGCATTCACCTGTAAAATTACTGTCTTTCAGAATTCAACTTAAAGGTCATTTCTGCTATAGGGCCAGTAATAGGTGAGGAAAAGATGTAGGCGAGGTCAGCCCTTCGTAAAGACTGCACTCTGTAGGTGTAGTGGGAGGCCACTGCTTTCTCTAGTACCATGACTACTTCCACTATATCCATCAACTTTTCTTTCCTCTCTTGTCAATCATATTTTGGTCCATGTCTTTAATATCAATCCCTAGATGTTATTCTCAGGCCACCTCTATCCTTAGTCTCCACACTCTCTCCAGAGATTCTTATTCACACACTGCTTCCAAAGCATGCTGGTGACTATATTTTCAGCTGCCCACCAGATTCCTTGGTTTGCCACTGAACTGTGACCTTAGTGTATCAAAAGCTAAGCACGTTGTCTGCTCTTCTCTCCTCAAATCTCCGATCTTCCAGTATTTTCTATCTTTGATAAATGGCATAGTCCTCTACCTGGTTGCCTATGTGACAGTCTTCTTGATTGTCATCCTTCTGCTGGCCTCTAAGCTCTGTCTATCATGATTCCTGTTTTATCTTTTAATGCTGTTCACTTACTTCTGCTCCACTTCCACCATCCTAGACCATGCCACCATTATCTCTCACCTGAACTACCCTAATTGACCCTGAACATAGCTTAAAACCACTAAGTGGCTCATTATCATTACTAGGGTCAAGTATTTACCCATTAACTTGGTTTATGGCTGTTTATGATCTACATTTTGCTCATATTCCCAGCTTAATTTCCCATAATGTCTTAAGCTCATACTGCTGCTGCTAAATCACTTCAGTCATGTCTGACTCTTTGCAATGCTTTGGAAGGTAATCAACCATGCTCCTCTGTCCATGCAGTTCTTCAGGCAAGAATACTGAAGAGAATTGCCATAATCTCCTCTAGGGGATCTTCCCAACCCAGGGATCCAACCTGTGTCTCTTATGTGTCCTTCATTGGCAGTCAGGTTCTCTTAAACTAGTGCCACCTAGGAAGCCCTGTTATCCCTAGAAGAGGTTGTATTCATCTACCCTTGCACATTCCTCTACTTGACATGGCCTCTTTCTGCATTCACCTGTAAAATTACTGTCTTTCAGAATTCAACTTAAAGGTCATTTCTGCTATGAAGTCTTCCTGAATTACTGGTTGCTTTCGGAGTAAAGTGTTTTCTGCACTGTACCACCTGTATGCCTTGTGCATATTTTTATTATATAGATAACTATGTTGATATTGCCTACTTCCTTTTTGGCTTTTTTTTTCCCAATAAACTTGAGTTTGAGGAGAGGGATCTTACTGATTTATCTCTGACATTCTAAATTACACAGGAACAGAGGAGGTTCTAGGGGGCCAAGCTAGTGAAGCATTACAGACAAGCCATAAGAACCAGATAGAGATATATCAACTGTAGCACGTAGTAGAAGATACAACATTGCAGTTTGTGTCAAGGCATAATGGACTAATTAAAAAAAAAAATCAAACAACTTCCAAACTTAAACAAATCCAGAGCTGTTATAGTGTATTATTTATGAGATCCAGTTTTCAATCCAAAACTGAAAAGAAATGTAAAGAGGTTAGAAAAGTGTGACTCATAGTGAGGAGAAAAATAGTCTCCCAAAGGGACCAAATGTTGGCCTTAGTAGACAGACACCAAAGCAGCTATTATTATAAATAAGTTCATAGGATCACAGAAAAACTTTAAAAATTAAAATTTTAATCTAATTAAAAATACTTTAAAAATTAAAGAATGGGCTTCCCTGGTGGTCCAGTGGGTAAAGAATCTGCCTTGAAGTGCAAGGGGTACCGGTTCCATCCCTGGCCTGGGAAGATCCCACGTGCAGCGGAGCAGCTGGACCCGTGTGTCAAATGAGGAGCCAGCGTTCTGGAGCGCATGTGCCCAATGCTGGTGCTCTGAAACAAGAGAGGTTACTGCAATGGGAGGCCCACACAGGCCAAAGAATAAAGATGGATGAAAATAAATAAATAAAAAAACAATAAAAGAGGCCAAAATAAAAAAAGAAAAAATATATTAAAAAATGTACCACCCTTAAAAAAAAAGTTAAAGAAAAATAGCTTCAACGAATGAAAATATTCATTTTATTAGAGAAATGGAATGTACATGGAAATTTAGGAGTTGAAATTATAACCACTGAAATGAAAAATGCACCAGACGGGTGCAACAGAAAATGGACCAATAGACCTGTTGGAGGATATAAAGTGATACACAATATTTGATTACAGCCCCAGAAACAAAGGTTAGAAAGAGACAAAATACTTAAAAAATAGTGACTGAAAAGTTCCCAAATCTGATGGAAAATACTATCTCATAGATGGGAGAAGCTTGATAAACCACAACCAGAGTAAACATACAAAAAGCTACTCCTATAAAGCTGCTCCTAGGTACATTATACTTGAATTGCAAAGATAAGGAAAAATTTTGATGACTGTTAGAGAAAATAATCCTCTACATAAATGAGAATGATGATGGCAAAGAGCTGACTTCTCATGAGGAAGAGAGGCAGAAGAGACTAGAATAACATTTTCAAAGTACTGAAAGAAAACAATATTAACTGAGAATTCCATATTCAATGAAACTGTTCTTTAAAAATAAAGGTAATCGCGGGGGGCGGGAAGAAAAGGCAGAGAATGTCCGCCGTTTACCCTCTGCTTCTGGGTGCGCTCTCATTCATAGCAGCCTCTTCATGAATTACAGCTGAGGAGGGTGGGGGAGGGGGTACCACACAACACCCCCCCAAAGGTAAAATAAAGACATTTTTTGTGCAAACAAAAACTGAGAGAATATATTGCTGACCTACCTGTGTTACAATAAAGGCTAAAAGAAGTTCTTCAGGAAAAAGAGAAAATGCACTGTATCTATAGGAAGTTATAGAGGAATGAAGAGTGTATATATGTATAACTATATGTATTGTACAATATATTTTACAAGATACACAACTATTTAAATCAAAATTATTACACTGTATTTTTCTGTTTAGAATATATTAATTACATATAACAGCAAAGCACTAAGGATGGGGGAGGTACATGGAAATATACTTTTGCAAAGTTTCTAAACTACATGAAATAATTCTAGTTCTAAGTAGAATATGTTACAGATGCAACTGCTATAAAATAATACAAATCAACATAGCTCTAAAACCAATAAAAATGGAACATTAAAAAATGTTTGGCTAACTTAAAAGAATGCAGGAAAGAGCTAAAAAACAAAAAGTAAATGCCACAAATAGAAAATAGCAGATGTACATAAAATCATATAATTATATTAAACATAAATTGACTATTCATATCAAAAGGCACAGATTGTTAGAGTGTATTAAAATAAGCAAAAGCCAAGTATATTGTTTGTAAAAGACACACTTTAAATACAGAGTCATGAATAGGTTCAAAGAAAAAAGGTGAAAGTGATATCACAGCAAACCATAACAACCACAACAACCTCGAGTGGCATTTATACCAGACAAAATAAACCTCAAGACAGGATCAAGAATGGGGACCAGAGGCTCATTTCATGATCAAAGGATTAATATTCAGGATGACTTAACAACTACAAATGTATGTATATTTAATAAAGAACAGTAAGCAATCATAGTTATTAGGAACTTAACCTTTTTCAAAACTAAGAAACTTTTTTCAAAAGTAATTCAAAAATGGGTCAAAAGTATAGAAAACAAATATTGTGGTTGTAAAAGCTGTGTGTGCTTGTGCTCATTCATGTCCGACTCTTTGCAGCCCCATGAACTGTAGTTTGGCAGGCTCCTCTCTCCATGGAATCTCCCAGACAAGAATACTGGCATAGGTTACTATTTCCTCCTCCAGGGGGGCCTTCCCTAGGGATTGAACTCATGTCTCTCGTATTTCCTGCATTGGCAGGCAGATTCTTTACCACTAGCACCATGCGCAGATCTATGTTATCTGAGCAAAGACTCACCTGGTCATTTCAACACAAAGAAAGTTCAAATAGTCCTAATGATTTGTAATTTAAAAAATTCCTAGGCCTTTCTTCCTTATAATTGTTTCTTCTTAAAAGCTTATTATTTATGGATGTTTGAAAGTCAGGAAATATAGTTCATTTCTTTCTTATCTTTCTGAAAATTTTCTGATTTTCTTTCATGCTGTACTACAACCAGCCAATTCTTACTTAAGACAGAATTATTCTCTAATTTTCTTGATTAAAAAAAAGTGCTATCTTGCACATATAGCCTCTTACCATCACATTCTTTCTTTTACGTTCTTTAAAAATAGAACATGAATATTGCTCAAAGATTTTTGTGCATTAATTTTTGACATATTAACTGATGCTTACCTTATGTAGAAAAAGAGTATAGGTAAATGAAAATTGTATTTATATTAAACATAAATTGACTATTCATATCAAAAGGCACAGATTGTTAGAGTGTATTAAAATAAGCAAAAGCCAAGTATATTGTTTGTAAAAGACACACTTTAAATACAGAGTCATGAATAGGTTCAAAGAAAAAAGGTGAAAGTGATATCACAGCAAACCATAACAACCACAACAACCTCGAGTGGCATTTATACCAGACAAAATAAACCTCAAGACAGGATCAAGAATGGGGACCAGAGGCTCATTTCATGATCAAAGGATTAATATTCAGGATGACTTAACAACTACAAATGTATGTATATTTAATAAAGAACAGTAAGCAATCATAGTTATTAGGAACTTAACCTTTTTCAAAACTAAGAAACTTTTTTCAAAAGTAATTCAAAAATGGGTCAAAAGTATAGAAAACAAATATTGTGGTTGTAAAAGCTGTGTGTGCTTGTGCTCATTCATGTCCGACTCTTTGCAGCCCCATGAACTGTAGTTTGGCAGGCTCCTCTCTCCATGGAATCTCCCAGACAAGAATACTGGCATAGGTTACTATTTCCTCCTCCAGGGGGGCCTTCCTAGGGATTGAACTCATGTCTCTCGTATTTCCTGCATTGGCAGGCAGATTCTTTACCACTAGCACCATGCGCAGATCTATGTTATCTGAGCAAAGACTCACCTGGTCATTTCAACACAAAGAAAGTTCAAATAGTCCTAATGATTTGTAATTTAAAAAATTCCTAGGCCTTTCTTCCTTTTTTAATTTTTTTTTTGTTTCTTCTTAAAAGCTTATTATTTATGGATGTTTGAAAGTCAGGAAATATAGTTCATTTCTTTCTTATCTTTCTGAAAATTTTCTGATTTTCTTTCATGCTGTACTACAACCAGCCAATTCTTACTTAAGACAGAATTATTCTCTAATTTTCTTGATTAAAAAAAAGTGCTATCTTGCACATATAGCCTCTTACCATCACATTCTTTCTTTTACGTTCTTTAAAAATAGAACATGAATATTGCTCAAAGATTTTTGTGCATTAATTTTTGACATATTAACTGATGCTTACCTTATGTAGAAAAAGAGTATAGGTAAATGAAAATTGTATTTTCTAAGTATTCAAATGTCATCAATGAAAAAATTAATATCAATTCAAGATCTTAAATTTAAGTAAGAATGGAAAATTATAGATTGAGTTTTCACATCAAGTTCTTATGGTTTTTAACATTAAAAAATTCACTAGCATAATACTTTAAAAAAACGTGTATTATTATAAGCTTATTTAATTAAACATATTTTTGCAACATTAAATGGTTTGTGCAAACAATAATTTTAATGTAAATCCAATATAGAAAATACAGAAAATTTTAATAATGAGGAAATAAACTCTACCTATGCAAGCTAGAATATTGTACCTACATTCTTTTTATAAGGTAGCGAAAACAGGGAAAAGACATAGAGTTAGTTTTAAAATAAAATTCTTAAATCAGTATAATTTGTCCAGACTACCTTGTTAAGTGTTACTTTTTCTAACATAGTTGAAACATATTTGAATTTATAAACCTAATTTTAAAGTTTCTTTAAGTCATGTTTAAAAGCTCTGAGTAGCTTTCCTTTTTTTTTTTTTTAAATTTTATAACCTAGTATATAACCAAGGTCATTATTTTATAGGTAAACTTCTGATTATTTTTCTGAGCTGTAGTAACACATTTTTTTCCCAAAGAATAGCCAAAATAAACAAAATATTAGGAGTTAAATTTTCCCTTTGAGCAGCTCTTGAGTGTTTTTCAAACTTACATGAGTATTTCATGTATCATTTTTTTTCACACTAGAAGTTAATAGGAACAGAAGTTGTCTCAGTGGGTTTTCAGATACCTTGTAATTGGATTTATTCCAATTTTATATTAGATGTGTTTATCTGGATTAAATGTTCTTAGAGTTGAACATAACAGAATTTTTAAAGGACTATTTGATCTCCAAAGTTTCTCGAGGGAGTAGGAGAAAGAGAGGAAAAAGGATAAGAAGTGGTGTGGGGGGGAGGGAGAGAGAACTGACTACAAACAGATATGGAAGTTCATCAAAGAAGGCTTGGGTGCAGGAAAATATATTTTCAAACACGTATATACACTCACACATGGGGGCAGGGTGTGTGTAGGGACAGCAGAAGAGACAAAAAGAGAATGAGAAAGACAGAGAGAAGAGGCTGAAGGGACTGAAGCCACAACTGATTTAAACAGCTCAGGACCTTGGTAATTCTATGAGGACTGTATGAGTAATAATTGATACTTACTATTTCCTAAAGGAGAGTGATACTTTATATTGAAGCGACACATCTTTTAGTTAGAATAGAGAATTTCCTCAGAGAGGTTTCTTCCCTTCTGTTCTAAGGCATGCATTTCATTTTTGGGTCTTCTGAGAAGCAGGCAGCAAAACTTCTTTAAATGTGAAAATATTTATCAGGAGACAAGTTCTTGGGAGAGCAGACATGGACAAAGCAAGTTTTAAAACTGTGATGTAAGTTTGACATGTGTGAACGTAGAGAGGAAAAATGGGAAAATTAGGTATAAAGAGCTTTCATATAACTCAATACAAAGAACCCACAATAGAACTTTAAGAAAGTGTCAGCCAGGCAATGGAGCTGTCCAGAGCAAAGACTGCCTATTAGAGGAGTCCTGTGTTGGGCAGGAATTTCCCAGATAGTGCACCTCTGCCATTCTGTTATTGATTAGAAGCTACCTAGGGAATGTGATAGCTTTTGAAATTTAGGCAGGTCAGCTGATTGCTTTCTTTTCAGAAGTTCTCTCTCTAGAGGGAGATCTGATCAGCTCACTCTCATGTCTGCTGCAGAACCTCCCCAGGGAGTAGTTTTGATTGCCTTTGCAGTTACAATTTTCCTTGGGAACTTGCAACATTTTGTGGTTGTTGTTCAGTTGCTCCATCATGTTTCTTTGTTACTGCATGGAGGCAGTCTGTCCTTCACCATCTCCCAGAGCTTGCTCAAACTTATGTCCATCAAGTCAGTGATGGCATCCAACCATCTTATCCTCTACCACCCTCTTCTACTATTGCCCTCAATCTTTCCCAGCATCAGGATATTTTCCAATGAGTTGGCTGTTTCCATTAGGCAGCCAAAGTATTTGAGCTTTCGCATCAGTCCTTTCCAATGAATATTCAGGGTTGATTTCTTTTAGGCTTGACTGGTTTGATCTCCTCGCAGTTCAAGGGACTCTCAAGAGTCTTCTCCAGCACCACAGTTCAAAGGCATCAATTCTTTAGCACTCCGTTTTCTTTATGGTCTAACTCTCACATCCATACACAACTGGTGGAAAAATCATAGCTTTGACTAGATGAACCTTTGTCAGCAAAGTGATGTCTTTGCTTTTAATATTATTTTCATTTTTCAAGGAGCAAGAGTCTTTTAATAGATGACATTTAGAGACATTTAAAAGATGACCTTTGTCACAAGAGCAATAGTGATGTAAGTTTGACATGTGTGACGGTAGATGCATTTCATTTTTGGGTCTTCTGAGAAGCAGGCAGCAAAACTTCTTTAAATGTGAAAATATTTATCAGGAGACAAGTTCTTGGGAGAGCAGACATGGACAAAGCAAGTTTTAAAACTGTGATGTAAGTTTGACATGTGTGAACGTAGAGAGGAAAAATGGGAAAATTAGGTATAAAGAGCTTTCATATAACTCAATACAAAGAACCCACAATAGAACTTTAAGAAAGTGTCAGCCAGGCAATGGAGCTGTCCAGAGCAAAGACTGCCTATTAGAGGAATCCTGTGTTGGGCAGGAATTTCCCAGATAGTGTACCTCTGCCATTCTAAGTTATTGATTAGAAGCTACCTAGGGAATGTGATAGCTTTTGAAATTTAGGCAGGTCAGCTGATTGCTTTCTTTTCAGAAGTTCTCTCTCTAGAGGGAGATCTGATCAGCTCACTCTCATGTCTGCTGCAGAACCTCCCCAGGGAGTAGTTTTGATTGCCTTTGCAGTTACAATTTTCCTTGGGAACTTGCAACATTTTGTGGTTGTTGTTCAGTTGCTCCATCATGTTTCTTTGTTACTGCATGGAGGCAGTCTGTCCTTCACCATCTCCCAGAGCTTGCTCAAACTTATGTCCATCAAGTCAGTGATGGCATCCAACCATCTTATCCTCTGCCACCCTCTTCTACTATTGCCCTCAATCTTTCCCAGCATCAGGATATTTTCCAATGAGTTGGCTGTTTCCATTAGGCAGCCAAAGTATTTGAGCTTTCGCATCAGTCCTTTCCAATGAATATTCAGGGTTGATTTCTTTTAGGCTTGACTGGTTTGATCTCCTCGCAGTTCAAGGGACTCTCAAGAGTCTTCTCCAGCACCACAGTTCAAAGGCATCAATTCTTTAGCACTCTGTTTTCTTTATGGTCTAACTCTCACATCCATACACAACTGCTGGAAAAATCATAGCTTTGACTAGATGAACCTTTGTCAGCAAAGTGATGTCTTTGCTTTTTAATATGCTGTCTAGCTTTGTCATAGCTTTTCTTCCAAGGAGCAAGAGTCTTTTAATAGATGACATTTAGAGACATTTAAAAGATGACATATAATAGATGGCGTCTATAAAGATAAATGCAAGAATGAGAATGCAAAAGTCAAAGTTCATTTAAGAAATACCACAATTTACTAACAGACAACACAGATGGGTGATTTGTACTTAAAGATCAACCTCATCTTAACTTCTAATTCAAGAAATCAGCAGCCATTTGCAGGTCAGAACGTATGAAGAGGAGAGCTCATCCAAAACCATACTCACATACAGAGCTGACTGAGAAATATTCTGAAAAGGTTTTGATGGTGATCCAAGGCAAATTTTGTTTTAAAAGAAAGCCAGTCTATCAAGACCTTTTACTCAGTTGTTTTTAGGGCCAGACTGGAATAGAAATTTATGAAATCTATATACATCTTCTACTCTCTGGATTTTTATAGACATATAATAGTGTAGATAATAGACAAGCACATATATCTTTCAAATTATGGCTTTGGATGACCTTTACCACCTAAAGGTTGACTAATGCCAAATCTTTCTCTATACTTGTTCTAAAAATTTTGAAGCTTTGATTTTTATCTTTAATTCACTTTCAGTTTTGTGTATGTTCAGGTAGGAGCGAAATTACTAAACAGGACTTCCTTTCCTTCATGATTATCAGGACCATCTTAATCATATACTAAGTTTCCATGAACACTCTCATCTGTTTTTGAGTTTTCTTTTTGAGGTTGGTGTTCTACTTGCATATTTGGCTGTATTTGCACTGTATTCTTTCAAAAATTCTTGTTTTAGAGTCTGGAAATATGGTAGAACAAGGTAATCTACCTTGTTTTCTAGAAATATCTTGGCCAGTTGTCATGAGCAATTGCTCTTCCATATTTTATTCTTCTTTAATGCCTTTCAATATCATTTTATAGCTATCTATAGACAAATTTTACACACCTTTTATTGGGTTTTCCCCTAGCCCCACTATCGTTCTCTCTGTCTCTAATTTTCCTTTCTTATATATTATTTACTTGGTTTTAATATCAAATAATAATCTAACAAACTAAAGTACTAAGCATTTTTTTATTTCTAGTCTCTGAAAAATTTTGTGTAATTGACCTGTTCCTTAGGAGGTTGGTAGAAGTGAACTATAAAATCATCAGGTTTGGTGTTCTATTTGTGGGAAGATTTTAAACTACTGATTCAATTTCTTCAACAGATAATTATAAAGTCTAGTCAGGTTTTCTGGTTATTCTAGAATCTACTTTTAAAAGTAATATTTTTGAAAAATGTGCAAATTTTAACTAAGTTTACAAATGTATTAACGTAATGACACCAAAGGTATATTCCTGCTGATTCTATTAATTTCTTTTTTTATTCCTAATATTTAGGATTTTGTTTTCCTTCTCTTCCCCATTCCCATATTAATCTTCCACAAACTTGTTGCAAATTAGTATAGTCAAAGAACAAATTTCTGGCTTTTATTTTTTCAATTTTATTATTTCCACTTTATATTGTGCCATTTCTTTTTAGATTTATCTGGGTGTTCTTTTTCAAAATTCTTAAATTCTTAACTTCTTAAGTGGGATGCCTATCTCTCTTCTTTTTTCCGACATAAATCTCAGCTATATCTTTTTTGATCCATCTCCCAGAATAATGGAAAGAAAAACAAAAATAAAAAATGGGACCTACTTAAACTCAAAAGTTTTTGCATAGGGAACAATAAACAAAATAAGAAGACAACTCACAGATTGGTAGAACATATTTGTAAGTGATATGACTGACAAGGGATTAGTCACTAAAATCTATAAACAGCCCGTGATGTACAGCATCATCAAAATAAACAGCTCAATCAAAAATGGGCAGATGACCTAAATAGACATTTCTCCAAAAAATATGTACATATTGGCTTGAAATTTGCTTTTTATTTTGGCTGTATTTGCACTGTATTCTTTCAAAAATTCTTGTTTTAGAGTCTGGAAATATGGTAGAACAAGGTAATCTACCTTGTTTTCTAGAAATATCTTGGCCAGTTGTCATGAGCAATTGCTCTTCCATATTTTATTCTTCTTTAATGCCTTTCAATATCATTTTATAGCTATCTATAGACAAATTTTACACACCTTTTATTGGGTTTTCCCCTAGCCCCACTATCATTCTCTCTGTCTCTAATTTTCCTTTCTTATATATTATTTACTTGGTTTTAATATCAAATAATAATCTAACAAACTAAGGTACTAAGCATTTTTTTATTTCTAGTCTCTGAAAAATTTTGTGTAATTGACCTGTTCCTTAGGAGGTTGGTAGAAGTGAACTATAAAATCATCAGGTTTGGTGTTCTATTTGTGGGAAGATTTTAAACTACTGATTCAATTTCTTCAACAGATAATTATAAAGTCTAGTCAGGTTTTCTGGTTATTCTAGAATCTACTTTTAAAAGTAATATTTTTGAAAAATGTGCAAATTTTAACTAAGTTTACAAATGTATTAACGTAATGACACCAAAGGTATATTCCTGCTGATTCTATTAATTTCTTTTTTTATTCCTAATATTTAGGATTTTGTTTTCCTTCTCTTCCCCATTCCCATATTAATCTTCCACAAACTTGTTGCAAATTAGTATAGTCAAAGAACAAATTTCTGGCTTTTATTTTTTCAATTTTATTATTTCCACTTTATATTGTGCCATTTCTTTTTAGATTTATCTGGGTGTTCTTTTTCAAAATTCTTAAATTCTTAACTTCTTAAGTGGGATGCCTATCTCTCTTCTTTTTTCTGACATAAATCTCAGCTATATCTTTTTTGATCCATCTCCCAGAATAATGGAAAGAAAAACAAAAATAAAAAATGGGACCTACTTAAACTCAAAAGTTTTTGCATAGGGAACAATAAACAAAATAAGAAGACAACTCACAGATTGGTAGAACATATTTGTAAGTGATATGACTGACAAGGGATTAGTCACTAAAATCTATAAACAGCCCGTGATGTACAGCATCATCAAAATAAACAGCTCAATCAAAAATGGGCAGATGACCTAAATAGACATTTCTCCAAAAAATATGTACATATTGCTGAAAGGCACATGAGAAGATGTTCAACATTGCTAGCTATTAGAGAAGTGGAAATCACAGCTACCATGAGGTATCACCAGTCCAGTCAAAATGATTATCATCAAAAAAATACACATACAATAAATGCTGGAGAGGGCATTGAGAGAAGGGGACCCTCCTTCACTGTTTCTGGGAATGTAAGTTGATACAGCTCTATTCAGAACAATATGGGAGCTTCTTTAAAAATTAAAAAAAATGTTCCATATGACCCTGTGCATATATCTGGAGAAAAAGATGATCCAAAAGGATACATGAACCTCAAGATTCATTGCAGCACTGTTTACAATAGCCAAGACATGCAAGCAACCTAAATGACCATCAACAGAGGAAAGGATAAAGATGTGGTGCATAGATACAATGGAATATTACTCAGACATCAAGAAAGAATGAAATAATGAGATTTGCAACAACATGGATAACCTAGAGATTGCCATACTGAGTGAGCTAATTCAGAGAAGTAGAAACATTGTATGACATCACTTATTTGCAGAATCTAGAAAGACATGATACAAAAGAATTTATTTACAAAACAGAAAAAAACTCACAGACTTGGATAGCAAGTTTATGGTTGCTGGGGGAAGGATAGTTAGGGAGTTTGGGATGAATGGATATTTTTGTATGTTTATAAGAATCTTTGTACATTGGTCTAAGATGGATGGCCGGCAGGGACCTATTGTGTAGCACGGGAAACTCTGCTTAACATATGTGGGAACCTGGAGGGAAAAAGAGTTTGAGAGAGAGTGGATACAGGTTCATGTCTGACTGAGTCCCTTTGCTGTCCCCCTGAAACTATTACAATATTGTTAATCGGTTATACATAAATCTCAGCTATATCTTTTGCATAGAGAAAAAAAAATAAAAAATGGGACCTACTTAAACTCAAAAGTTTTTGCATAGGGAACAATAAACAAAATAAGAAGACAACTCACAGATTGGTAGAACATATTTGTAAGTGATATGACTGACAAGGGATTAGTCACTAAAATCTATAAACAGCCCGTGATGTACAGCATCATCAAAATAAACAGCTCAATCAAAAATGGGCAGATGACCTAAATAGACATTTCTCCAAAAAATATGTACATATTGCTGAAAGGCACATGAGAAGATGTTCAACATTGCTAGCTATTAGAGAAGTGGAAATCACAGCTACCATGAGGTATCACCAGTCCAGTCAAAATGATTATCATCAAAAAAATACACATACAATAAATGCTGGAGAGGGCATTGAGAGAAGGGGACCCTCCTTCACTGTTTCTGGGAATGTAAGTTGATACAGCTCTATTCAGAACAATATGGGAGCTTCTTTAAAAATTAAAAAAAATGTTCCATATGACCCTGTGCATATATCTGGAGAAAAAGATGATCCAAAAGGATACATGAACCTCAAGATTCATTGCAGCACTGTTTACAATAGCCAAGACATGCAAGCAACCTAAATGACCATCAACAGAGGAAAGGATAAAGATGTGGTGCATAGATACAATGGAATATTACTCAGACATCAAGAAAGAATGAAATAATGAGATTTGCAACAACATGGATAACCTAGAGATTGCCATACTGAGTGAGCTAATTCAGAGAAGTAGAAACATTGTATGACATCACTTATTTGCAGAATCTAGAAAGACATGATACAAAAGAATTTATTTACAAAACAGAAAAAAACTCACAGACTTGGATAACAAGTTTATGGTTGCTGGGGGAAGGATAGTTAGGGAGTTTGGGATGAATGGATATTTTTGTATGTTTATAAGAATCTTTGTACATTGGTCTAAGATGGATGGCTGGCAGGGACCTATTGTGTAGCACGGGAAACTCTGCTTAACATATGTGGGAGCCTGGAGGGAAAAAGAGTTTGAGAGAGAGTGGATACAGGTTCATGTCTGACTGAGTCCCTTTGCTGTCCCCCTGAAACTATTACAATATTGTTAATCGGTTATACTATAATACAAATCAAAAGTTAAAAAAAAAAAAATTCACTTAGTATTGCTTTAGCTTTATCCCATAAGTTTGATCTACAGTTTCTATGCTATTATTCAATTATAAATGGATTAAAAATCACACTTTTATCATGATTTTTTTTTAAGATTTATTTATTTATTTATTTATTTATTTTGGGCGGGGGTCAGGTTGGGGAGGGAGGGGAGTGGGCGGGCCATTTCCATTGGTCTTTCATTTATCTATTTTCATCCGTCTTTGTTCTTTGGCTCCTGTGGCCTCCCATCGCGGTGGCATCTGTCGTTGTAGAGTGCCGGCTCTGGGCGCATGCGCTCCAGAGCTCCGGCTCGGTAAGTGGACACATGGGTCCAGCCACTCCGCAGCATGTGGGATCTTCCCAGGCCAGGGCTCGAATCTGCGCCCCTTGCACTGCAAGGCGGTGTTCTTACCCACTGGACCACCAGGGGAAGCCCTCATCATGATTTTTTTAAACCAAGGAGTGCTTTATAAGAATCTTTGAATATTTCCACATATATTTCCTTTTGGCAAACTGTCTTATGCTATTGATTTCTAACTAATTTGCATTGTGGATAACAGTGTGGTTAAAGATGTTGATTTTTTGGAATTGGTCAAGACACTTTGTTGTTGTTTAGTTGCTAAGTCATCTCTGATTCTTTGCAGCCCTATAGACTGTATCCTGGCAGTCTCCTATATGGTCAATATTTAAATATTTCATGTGTTACTGAAAAGAATGAATGTTCTAATTGTTGAATGTAGGATTCCATATATGTGTAATGTTAATTTTATTAATTATATAGCTTGTATATTTTATATATTTATAGATATTTAATTTTCTTGGCTTCTCTTTTACTTGATAGATGCATAATACAGGCCATATATGATAAACTTACAGCTAACATCATACTTAATAGTGAAAAGCTGAAAGTTTTCTCTCTAAGATCAGGAACAAGACAAGGATGCCTACCCTCACCACTTTTATTCAGCATGGAACTGGTAATCCTAGCCACAGCAATCAGACAAAAAGAAATATAAGGAATCCAAATTGGAAAGGATGAATAAAAACTGTTACTATTTGCAAGTGACATGATATTATATATAGAAAGTCCTGAAGATACTGCCAAAAAGCATTAGAACTAATAAATGAATTCTGTTAACTTGCAGAATATAAAAGTAATACATAGATATCTGTTACTTTTCTATATATCAAATAACAGACAATCAAAAAGATAAATTAAGGAAACAATCCTGTGTATAATTGCATCAGAAAGAACAAAATACCTAGGAATGAATCTGTTCGAGGAGGTAAAAGACCTGTACTCAGAAAACTGTAAGATACTGATGAAGGAAACTGAAGGTGATATGAAAAAGTTGAAAATATACCATACTCATGGATGGGAAAAATTGATATTATTAGAGCTCCGGCTCGGTAAGTGGACACATGGGTCCAGCCACTCCGCAGCATGTGGGATCTTCCCAGGCCAGGGCTCGAATCTGCGCCCCTTGCACTGCAAGGCGGTGTTCTTACCCACTGGACCACCAGGGGAAGCCCTCATCATGATTTTTTTAAACCAAGGAGTGCTTTATAAGAATCTTTGAATATTTCCACATATATTTCCTTTTGGCAAACTGTCTTATGCTATTGATTTCTAACTAATTTGCATTGTGGATAACAGTGTGGTTAAAGATGTTGATTTTTTGGAATTGGTCAAGACACTTTGTTGTTGTTTAGTTGCTAAGTCATCTCTGATTCTTTGCAGCCCTATAGACTGTATCCTGGCAGTCTCCTATATGGTCAATATTTAAATATTTCATGTGTTACTGAAAAGAATGAATGTTCTAATTGTTGAATGTAGGATTCCATATATGTGTAATGTTAATTTTATTAATTATATAGCTTGTATATTTTATATATTTATAGATATTTAATTATCTTGGCTTCTCTTTTACTTGATAGATGCATAATACAGGCCATATATGATAAACTTACAGCTAACATCATACTTAATAGTGAAAAGCTGAAAGCTTTCTCTCTAAGATCAGGAACAAGACAAGGATGCCTACCCTCACCACTTTTATTCAGCATGGAACTGGTAATCCTAGCCACAGCAATCAGACAAAAAGAAATATAAGGAATCCAAATTGGAAAGGATGAATAAAAACTGTTACTATTTGCAAGTGACATGATATTATATATAGAAAGTCCTGAAGATACTGCCAAAAAGCATTAGAACTAATAAATGAATTCTGTTAACTTGCAGAATATAAAAGTAATACATAGATATCTGTTACTTTTCTATATATCAAATAACAGACAATCAAAAAGATAAATTAAGGAAACAATCCTGTGTATAATTGCATCAGAAAGAACAAAATACCTAGGAATGAATCTGTTCGAGGAGGTAAAAGACCTGTACTCAGAAAACTGTAAGATACTGATGAAGGAAACTGAAGGTGATATGAAAAAGTTGAAAAATATACCATACTCATGGATGGGAAAAATTGATATTATTAAAATAACTATATTCCTCAAGGCAATCTACAGATTCAATGTAATCCCAATCAAAATGCCAATAGCATTTTTCACAGAATTAGAAAAAATAATTTTAAAACTTGTATGAAAACACAGAAGACCCTGACTAGCCAAAACAATCTTGAGAAAGAAGAACAAATATGGTGGTGTCTGATACTCTGGTTTTGGCCTATATTACAAAGTTACAGTAATCAAAACAATATAGCAATGCACAAAAACAGACACACGGATCAGTGAAACAGAATAGGAAACCCAGAAATGAACTCATATTTATATGGTCACTTAATCTACACCAAAGGGAGCCAGAATATACAATGGGGAAAAGAGAGCCTTTTAGTGAGTGGTATTGGGAAAGTTGGAACAACAACAACAAAAGAATCAAACTGGATTATTTTTCATACCATATACACAAACTCAAAATGGATTAAACAATCAAGTATAAAACCTGAAACCATAAAATTCTCAGAAGAAACCATTCAGTACACTCTTTGGCATTGTCCATCTTAGCAGTAAATTTTTAAATCTGTCTCCTTAGGTAAGGCAAACAAAAGCAAAAATAAACAAGTGAGACTACATGAGACTGACAGGCTTTTACACAGCAAAGGAAACTATCAACAAATGAAAAGGCCATCTACTGAGTAGAAAACATTTGCAAGCAACATATCTAATAAAGTTTATTATCCAAAATATCCAAAGAGCATTAGAACTAATAAATGAATTCTGTTAACTTGCAGAATATAAAAGTAATACATAGATATCTGTTACTTTTCTATATATCAAATAACAGACAATCAAAAAGATAAATTAAGGAAACAATCCTGTGTATAATTGCATCAGAAAGAACAAAATACCTAGGAATGAATCTGTTCGAGGAGGTAAAAGACCTGTACTCAGAAAACTGTAAGATACTGATGAAGGAAACTGAAGGTGATATGAAAAAGTTGAAAAATATACCATACTCATGGATGGGAAAAATTGATATTATTAAAATAACTATATTCCTCAAGGCAATCTACAGATTCAATGTAATCCCAATCAAAATGCCAATAGCATTTTTCACAGAATTAGAAAAAATAATTTTAAAACTTGTATGAAAACACAGAAGACCCTGACTAGCCAAAACAATCTTGAGAAAGAAGAACAAATATGGTGGTGTCTGATACTCTGGTTTTGGCCTATATTACAAAGTTACAGTAATCAAAACAATATAGCAATGCACAAAAACAGACACACGGATCAGTGAAACAGAATAGGAAACCCAGAAATGAACTCATATTTATATGGTCACTTAATCTACACCAAAGGGAGCCAGAATATACAATGGGGAAAAGAGAGCCTTTTAGTGAGTGGTATTGGGAAAGTTGGAACAACAACAACAAAAGAATCAAACTGGATTATTTTTCATACCATATACACAAACTCAAAATGGATTAAACAATCAAGTATAAAACCTGAAACCATAAAATTCTCAGAAGAAACCATTCAGTACACTCTTTGGCATTGTCCATCTTAGCAGTAAATTTTTAAATCTGTCTCCTTAGGTAAGGCAAACAAAAGCAAAAATAAACAAGTGAGACTACATGAGACTGACAGGCTTTTACACAGCAAAGGAAACTATCAACAAATGAAAAGGCCATCTACTGAGTAGAAAACATTTGCAAGCAACATATCTAATAAAGTTTATTATTCAAAATATCCAAAGAGCTCATACAAATCAAATTTTTTTAAATCTGATAAAAAAAAATTGGCAGAGGCCCGAATAGACTTTTTTTTAGATATACGGATGGTCAACAGACACAAGAAAATATGATCTATGTCATTAAACATCAGGAAAATGCTAACAAAAATCACAATGAGATATGATCTACATCATTAAACATCAGAAAAATGCTAACAAAAATCACAATGAGATATCACCTCATATCTGTCAGAATGGCTATTATCAAAAAGACAACTAACAAGTGTTGGTGGTAATATGGAGGAAACGGAACACTCATGTGCTATGGGTAGTAATGTTAATTGTACAGTCACTACAGGAAACAGTGGCCACTCCAAAATTAAAAATAAAGCTACCATAATATTCAGCAATTCTACATCTGGGTGTTTTTCAAAAACAAGCAAGCAAAAAAAACCACTAATTTAAAAAGGTTTAAATCTCCTATGATCTTTGCAGTGCCATTTACAATAGCGAAGATACTGAGGCAATCTAAGTGTTCACTGATAGATGAATGGATAAAGAAGATGTGGTGTATAATATATACACATATATGCATATATATGATGGAATACTACTCATTTATATGAAAGAAAAAAATCTTGCTATTTGTGACAATATGCATGAACCTAATGGGTGTTTGGGTGTTATGCTAAGTCAATAAGTCAGACCAAGGAAGGCAAATGCCATATGTTTTCATTTATAGAGCGAATCTAAAAATCAAAATAAATAAAACATAACAAAACAGGAATAGATGTATAGATACAGAGAAAAACTGGTGATTGTTATAGGTAGGGGTGGGGGCATGTGTAGAAAAGGTAAGGGAGATAAAGAAGTACAAACTTTCAGTCACACAGTAAATGTCACTGGGATGAAATGTACATCAGGAGGAATAGAGTCGTAATCAAAATGGATTAAACAATCAAGTATAAAACCTGAAACCATAAAATTCTCAGAAGAAACCATTCAGTACACTCTTTGGCATTGTCCATCTTAGCAGTAAATTTTTAAATCTGTCTCCTTAGGTAAGGCAAACAAAAGCAAAAATAAACAAGTGAGACTACATGAGACTGACAGGCTTTTACACAGCAAAGGAAACTATCAACAAATGAAAAGGCCATCTACTGAGTAGAAAACATTTGCAAGCAACATATCTAATAAAGTTTATTATCCAAAATATCCAAAGAGCTCATACAAATCAAATTTTTTTAAATCTGATAAAAAAAATTGGCAGAGGCCCGAATAGACTTTTTTTTAGATATACGGATGGTCAACAGACACAAGAAAATATGATCTATGTCATTAAACATCAGGAAAATGCTAACAAAAATCACAATGAGATATGATCTACATCATTAAACATCAGAAAAATGCTAACAAAAATCACAATGAGATATCACCTCATATCTGTCAGAATGGCTATTATCAAAAAGACAACTAACAAGTGTTGGTGGTAATATGGAGGAAACGGAACACTCATGTGCTATGGGTAGTAATGTTAATTGTACAGTCACTACAGGAAACAGTGGCCACTCCAAAATTAAAAATAAAGCTACCATAATATTCAGCAATTCTACATCTGGGTGTTTTTCAAAAACAAGCAAGCAAAAAAAACCACTAATTTAAAAAGGTTTAAATCTCCTATGATCTTTGCAGTGCCATTTACAATAGCGAAGATACTGAGGCAATCTAAGTGTTCACTGATAGATGAATGGATAAAGAAGATGTGGTGTATAATATATACACATATATGCATATATATGATGGAATACTACTCATTTATATGAAAGAAAAAAATCTTGCTATTTGTGACAATATGCATGAACCTAATGGGTGTTTGGGTGTTATGCTAAGTCAATAAGTCAGACCAAGGAAGGCAAATGCCATATGTTTTCATTTATAGAGCGAATCTAAAAATCAAAATAAATAAAACATAACAAAACAGGAATAGATGTATAGATACAGAGAAAAACTGGTGATTGTTATAGGTAGGGGTGGGGGCATGTGTAGAAAAGGTAAGGGAGATAAAGAAGTACAAACTTTCAGTCACACAGTAAATGTCACTGGGATGAAATGTACATCAGGAGGAATAGAGTCAATAACATTGTAATAATTTTGCATGGTGGTAAATGGCAATAACTTATGGTGGCAATTATTATTTTTTTATTAAAATTTTTTTTTTTGGCTTCTTTTATTGGTTTATTTATTTATTTATTTATTTTCATCCACCTTTATTGTTTGGCCTGTGTGGGCCTCTCATTGCAGTGGCCTCTCTCATTGCAGAGCACCAGCTCTGGGCACATGCACTCCAGAGCGCTGGCCTCTAATTGGACACACTGGTCCATCCGGTCTGTGGCATGTGGGATCTTTCCAAGCCAGGGATTGAACTTGTGGCCCTTGCACTACAAGGTGAACTCTACCCACTGGACCACTAGGGAAGCCTGGCAATTATTTTTTAATGTGGGGAAATAGCAACTCACAATATTATACATGTGGAACTGACATAGTGTTATAGGTCAAATAGACTTCAATTTTTAAAAAAGGTTGATAGATGTGTAACAAAATCTTCCACCTATGATAGTGTATTTATTTCTTTCTATAGTTCTATTAGCTTTTTTATTTATATAATTGAGGGGTTTTGCTATGTTTAAGTATGGTTAGAATTGTTATATATCTTCCTGCCAAATAAAACCTTTCATATTATGTAGTGATATATGACCTTAGTAAATTTTTTTGTGTTAACTTCTTTTTCATTTGATATTACTATAACTTAACTCTGTTTTGAATTTTCTGTAATGCCCTTTACCATCATTTTACTTCCTGCCTTTTATAATCATGTATATTGCATTTCTTCTCTTGTAAATAATACTGATAGTTTTTTTTTCCTATTCAGTGTGCTAATCTCTGTATTTAGCTAATGAATTTATTTATTGTTTACTACTATATCTGGACTTCCACTGGGGAACAATTCTGCGTAAGTCTCTTCTGTTTCTGTATATCTTTCAAGAGAGGTACTGAGTGCCTTTTGTTCAAAACTAGCTTTTCAAGGATGTTTGTGTAGTGAATAGCCTCGGAAGAGAGAGATAGTGTCTCCCTCTGGAGCAAAGGGCATTTTTACTTACAGCCTTGGAAGATAGAAATGGAGGCTTTCTCCAGAGCAAAGAGCAAGAATGCTTACTATTCATCATCAAAGATTCAGGTAAGGGAGATAAAGAAGTACAAACTTTCAGTCACACAGTAAATGTCACTGGGATGAAATGTACATCAGGAGGAATAGAGTCAATAACATTGTAATAATTTTGCATGGTGGTAAATGGCAATAACTTATGGTGGCAATTATTATTTTTTTATTAAAATTTTTTTTTGGCTTCTTTTATTGGTTTATTTATTTATTTATTTATTTTCATCCACCTTTATTGTTTGGCCTGTGTGGGCCTCTCATTGCAGTGGCCTCTCTCATTGCAGAGCACCAGCTCTGGGCACATGCACTCCAGAGCGCTGGCCTCTAATTGGACACACTGGTCCATCCGGTCTGTGGCATGTGGGATCTTTCCAAGCCAGGGATTGAACTTGTGGCCCTTGCACTACAAGGTGAACTCTACCCACTGGACCACTAGGGAAGCCTGGCAATTATTTTTTAATGTGGGGAAATATCAACTCACAATATTATACATGTGGAACTGACATAGTGTTATAGGTCAAATAGACTTCAATTTTTAAAAAAGGTTGATAGATGTGTAACAAAATCTTCCACCTATGATAGTGTATTTATTTCTTTCTATAGTTCTATTAGCTTTTTTATTTATATAATTGAGGGGTTTTGCTATGTTTAAGTATGGTTAGAATTGTTATATATCTTCCTGCCAAATAAAACCTTTCATATTATGTAGTGATATATGACCTTAGTATATTTTTTGTGTTTACTTCTTTTTCATTTGATATTACTATAACTTAACTCTGTTTTGAATTTTCTGTAATGCCCTTTACCATCATTTTACTTCCTGCCTTTTATAATCATGTATATTGCATTTCTTCTCTTGTAAATAATACTGATAGTTTTTTTTTTCCTATTCAGTGTGCTAATCTCTGTATTTAGCTAATGAATTTATTTATTGTTTACTACTATATCTGGACTTCCACTGGGGAACAATTCTGCGTAAGTCTCTTCTGTTTCTGTATATCTTTCAAGAGAGGTACTGAGTGCCTTTTGTTCAAAACTAGCTTTTCAAGGATGTTTGTGTAGTGAATAGCCTCGGAAGAGAGAGATAGTGTCTCCCTCTGGAGCAAAGGGCATTTTTACTTACAGCCTTGGAAGATAGAAATGGAGGCTTTCTCCAGAGCAAAGAGCAAGAATGCTTACTATTCATCATCAAAGATTCAGGTTTGCCAAGCTCAAGGTTCCTCTTCTGTAACACAACCCACTTCATGGGCAGGTGTCATCTGGCCATCTCCTATCACATTGTGGGAACCGTGGTTTAGAGAATTGGCACAAAAATACTGATACACTGGCTACTGCTTCTGCTGTGAGTAATAAATCACCTCTTGATTTTGACCCAGGAGTCGTGTGCCTTCTACCAGTATCCATGAAACTGTGGCAGGCTACCTTGCAAGGAGGGTAAAACCTCAATCTATTCACAATCCTTGAGGATTTCTATTACATTATTTAGTTTTTTCCCCCACCGCTGTCCCCATCCTATTTCCTTTCTTTGTCTTCTATCAGACCAATTAAACTATTTCCCACCTTCCTATCCCTCTTATGGTTTGCAAGTGAAAATTTCCATTGCTATTATATACTGTCCTCCTGGTACTTATCCACTCCTGACATGTATACTGTTAATGTTAAATATTTAATTTATTTTGCATTTTTATCAGCCTCACAAATTAAATATCATTTCATAGAGTCAGTGTTTGTTTAGGTGTATTAATCTATTCACTCATCTTTTTATGCTGTGTGTCAGGTCTTCCCATTGTCTCTTCCTAGTGAAATTACAAAACATCAAGAATAAGGATTTAAAAGCAGTCACAAAAAAATGGGAGATCATCTCAAAGTGAATGAAAATTGGACACGAATTCATAGACACAAACAGGAAACCCAACACATACCAAGCCATATAAACAAAAGAATTCCATGTATAGACATAGATCTGAAAATGTATTTCCAAAAGGCTTTATTTAAAAGTTTCTTTGACCCTCATTTCTGAAATGACTATATCTGGACTTCCACTGGGGAACAATTCTGCGTAAGTCTCTTCTGTTTCTGTATATCTTTCAAGAGAGGTACTGAGTGCCTTTTGTTCAAAACTAGCTTTTCAAGGATGTTTGTGTAGTGAATAGCCTCGGAAGAGAGAGATAGTGTCTCCCTCTGGAGCAAAGGGCATTTTTACTTACAGCCTTGGAAGATAGAAATGGAGGCTTTCTCCAGAGCAAAGAGCAAGAATGCTTACTATTCATCATCAAAGATTCAGGTTTGCCAAGCTCAAGGTTCCTCTTCTGTAACACAACCCACTTCATGGGCAGGTGTCATCTGGCCATCTCCTATCACATTGTGGGAACCGTGGTTTAGAGAATTGGCACAAAAATACTGATACACTGGCTACTGCTTCTGCTGTGAGTAATAAATCATCTCTTGATTTTGACCCAGGAGTCGTGTGCCTTCTACCAGTATCCATGAAACTGTGGCAGGCTACCTTGCAAGGAGGGTAAAACCTCAATCTATTCACAATCCTTGAGGATTTCTATTACATTATTTAGTTTTTTCCCCCACCGCTGTCCCCATCCTATTTCCTTTCTTTGTCTTCTATCAGACCAATTAAACTATTTCCCACCTTCCTATCCCTCTTATGGTTTGCAAGTGAAAATTTCCATTGCTATTATATACTGTCCTCCTGGTACTTATCCACTCCTGACATGTATACTGTTAATGTTAAATATTTAATTTATTTTGCATTTTTATCAGCCTCACAAATTAAATATCATTTCATAGAGTCAGTGTTTGTTTAGGTGTATTAATCTATTCACTCATCTTTTTATGCTATGTGTCAGGTCTTCCCATTGTCTCTTCCTAGTGAAATTACAAAACATCAAGAATAAGGATTTAAAAGCAGTCACAAAAAAATGGGAGATCATCTCAAAGTGAATGAAAATTGGACACGAATTCATAGACACAAACAGGAAACCCAACACATACCAAGCCATATAAACAAAAGAATTCCATGTATAGACATAGATCTGAAAATGTATTTCCAAAAGGCTTTATTTAAAAGTTTCTTTGACCCTCATTTCTGAAATGATTTTTTTGGGGGTATTCATTTCTAGATTGATAAATGTTCTCTCTGAACACATTTAAAGTACTGGTTCACTGTTTTCTGGGTTAATTATAATATTTTAAAAAATTATTTATTTATTTATTTATTTTTGGCTATTCTGGGTTTTCACTGCTGCAACAGGCTCCTTCTCTAGTTGCAGGGAGTGGGGCCGCTCTCTAGTTGAGGTGAGCTGGCTTCTTGTTGTGGTGACTTCTCTTGTTGTGAAACTCGGGCTCTAGGGCACCCGGGCTTCAGTAGTTGCAGCACTTGGGCTCAATAGTTGTGATTCATGGGCTTAGTTGCTCTGCAGCATGTGGGATCTTCCTGGATCAGGGATCGAACTTCCGCGTTGACAGGCGAACTCTTCACCACTGAGCTACCAGGGAAGCCCCTGGGTTAATTATTGATGTTGAGGGGTGAGCTATTTGTATAATTGTGGTTCTTTTGAAGGTAATTTCTCTTCTGTTGCTGCTTTTAAGATCATCTCTTTAATTTTGGTGTTTTATAATTTCATTAAAATGTATCAGAACAGAGACTTTTTAAAATTTATTTATACGTTTTGGTATATATTTGGCTTCCTGTATCTAGATTCCTGTTTGATAACAGGCCTGGAAAATTCACATCTTTGATTTTTGTCTCTTTTCCATTCAGTTTTCTCATTCTGGAACTCTGGTTAAACATTTTCTGTCTTTCACATAATCTCTTTCACAAATTCTACTTCTTTTGTTTTTCTCTGTCTTGTCAGCCTCACAAATTAAATATCATTTCATAGAGTCAGTGTTTGTTTAGGTGTATTAATCTATTCACTCATCTTTTTATGCTATGTGTCAGGTCTTCCCATTGTCTCTTCCTAGTGAAATTACAAAACATCAAGAATAAGGATTTAAAAGCAGTCACAAAAAAATGGGAGATCATCTCAAAGTGAATGAAAATTGGACACGAATTCATAGACACAAACAGGAAACCCAACACATACCAAGCCATATAAACAAAAGAATTCCATGTATAGACATAGATCTGAAAATGTATTTCCAAAAGGCTTTATTTAAAAGTTTCTTTGACCCTCATTTCTGAAATGATTTTTTTGGGGGTATTCATTTCTAGATTGATAAATGTTCTCTCTGAACACATTTAAAGTACTGGTTCACTGTTTTCTGGGTTAATTATAATATTTTTAAAAATTATTTATTTATTTATTTATTTTTGGCTATTCTGGGTTTTCACTGCTGCAACAGGCTCCTTCTCTAGTTGCAGGGAGTGGGGCCGCTCTCTAGTTGAGGTGAGCTGGCTTCTTGTTGTGGTGACTTCTCTTGTTGTGAAACTCGGGCTCTAGGGCACCCGGGCTTCAGTAGTTGCAGCACATGGGCTCAATAGTTGTGATTCATGGGCTTAGTTGCTCTGCAGCATGTGGGATCTTCCTGGATCAGGGATCGAACTTCCGCGTTGACAGGCGAACTCTTCACCACTGAGCTACCAGGGAAGCCCCTGGGTTAATTATTGATGTTGAGGGGTGAGCTATTTGTATAATTGTGGTTCTTTTGAAGGTAATTTCTCTTCTGTTGCTGCTTTTAAGATCATCTCTTTAATTTTGGTGTTTTATAATTTCATTAAAATGTATCAGAACAGAGACTTTTTAAAATTTATTTATACGTTTTGGTATATATTTGGCTTCCTGTATCTAGATTCCTGTTTGATAACAGGCCTGGAAAATTCACATCTTTGATTTTTGTCTCTTTTCCATTCAGTTTTCTCATTCTGGAACTCTGGTTAAACATTTTCTGTCTTTCACATAATCTCTTTCACAAATTCTACTTCTTTTGTTTCTCTGTGCTGCAATCTGGATCGTTTGTCTTGATTCATGCTCTTCGTTTTCCTTTCAACTGTATCTAATCTGCTTTATAATCTATCCAGTGACTTTTCAAAAATGCTTAAATTTTAATGTTTTTATTTGTTTCCTTCATTAAATCATTTTAAAACTTTTATTATTTTTTAAAAAAATTTTGGTCTCTTTTATTGCTTTCTTAAAATTTATTTTCATCCATCTTTATTCTTTGGCCTGTGTGGGCCTCCCATTGCAGTGGCCTCTCTCATTGCAGAGCACTGGCTCTGGGCGCATGTGCTCCGGAGCGCTGGCTCCTAATTGGACACACCAGTTCAGCAGCTCTGCAGCATGTGGGATCTTCCCAGGACAGGAATTGAATCAGTGCCCCTTGCACTGCAAAGTGGACTCTTTACCCACTGGACTACCACAAAAGCCCCTATTTTTATTCTTTAATCATTTGAAATTTCTGTCTCCTTTTAAACATTTTATATAGAGAGACCTCAAAAGCATTATCCAAAATATCAGTAACTGATGTACTTGTGGTAAGGGATGCCTAAATTTGTGGTTTGTTACTTTTTTTGCTGAATCTCCTTCATGGTGGCTCATTTCCTTGTGTAATGTTTTCATTTATAATTGTGAATTCATGATTCTTCCGTGTGAATCCTCCAGAGTTAAAGAGTGTTTACCTTCATTTTCACCAAGTGCCAGGCTTTATTCATCTTGAATGACTGTAATTTCTAGACTGAGTGGATTCCTGATCTAGGAGCATTCTACATTTGAGCTCCTAGGATAGCAAATTTTCTGGAGAGACTAGTACAATTTCTGTGATTATTGTTATTGCTTCTACTGTTGTTCTTTTCTACCTAGAATCATCAGAGCAAAAAGAGTTCTTCCAGGCTCCCATTACTGGAAGGTGAGTAACTTTACTCCTTACTTCACCCATGGTGCCACTCTTTTCAAGGGTTTTGGCTTGAGTTGAGAAGCTTTGGCACAATTCCCACATTTTTCTTGAGCTCATGCACAGTAGTTAATCTCCAAGGCTTTGGTTCCTAAATTCACATTTTCTTTTAGAGTTTCACAAGATTTTCCTCTTAATTATCGTTTACATTTTTTTTGTTGTTTCTTTTCATTAGAAAGTTCTCTTTTGTTTTCTTTTGACTTTAGGAAGAATTTGTCTTTATTGTTAATCTTTAAAGCTGAGATCTTGTACAACATATATATTTTCTCTTTATTTTTAGCTCAGTTAGATGTTTAAATATACTTTTGTTATGACATATTATAGACCTAATCATTGATCTAGTCATCTAGTCATGTTATTGCAATGGGAATAAGTCAGGAGAGAAGTCTCTAGTCTTCTACTTTTTAGTTTAATATGCCATGTCTTCTTTATTACTTTTTATTAATTTTTAAAAAGCTTTTGGTTTTGTATTGGTGTATAGTTGACTATGGGCTTCCCAGTTAGCTCAGCTGGTAAAGAATCTACATGAAATGCAGGATACCCCAGTTCAATTCTGGGGTTGGGAAGATCCTCTGGAGAAGGGATAGGCTACCCACTCTAGTAATCTTGGGCTTCCCTGGTGGCTCAGACATTAAGAGTTCACCTACAATGTGGGAAATCTGGATTTAATCTTTGGATTGGGAAGATCCCCTGGAGAATTCCATGGACAGAGGAGCCTGTAGTCTATAGTCCATTGGGGTTATAAAGATTTGGATATGACTGAGTGACTTTCACACATAGTTGACTAAGAATATTGTGATAGTTTCAGATGAACAACAAAGGGACTCAGCCATACATATCCATGCATCCATTCTCCCCCAGAATCTCTTCCCATCCAGGGTGTGACATAACATTGAGCAGAGTTCCATGTGCTATACAGTACGTCCTCTTTGGTTATTCATTGAAATATAACATTGTGTACATGTCCATCTTAAACTCCCTAACTATCCCTTCACCCACCCTTCACCCTGGCAACCAAAAGTTCGTTCTCTAAGTTTGTGAGTCTGTTTCTTAAACCATGTCTTATTTATTGGCTTATTTCCTGAAGCTAAATAACAATCTAGAATCCTTGTGTGTCGATAAAAAGCAGGGGAGAAACCATTTCCAAATAACTGATTTGTAGTTTCAGAATCTTTTTTTTTTTTTTGTAGAAATTGAGACCACATGAGTTCATCTCTATTTAATTTCTTGACCACTTTCCTGGTTCCATAATTCCATAAAATTTATCAAGTGGTGAAGTTATTTGGCATTTTTCTCTCTGTTTTCTTCTGTGTGATCTGTTTGGATCTGAAAGAGTTCAGATGCTATCTCATCATCTTTCTTGGAATTCAGCTTTTCTTACTATCTGGTTGTAGATTATTTCCTTTAATAGAGAAGGTAGAAGTCTTAATACACAAACTATGGATGAGTTGGTAGGTACAGATTACCATATGCTTGTCAGTAAGAGAAATCCATAGGCTATGAGTCTTATGCTTATATGGTTCTAAGTTATATAACTTGGTATGTGTCCCTCCAAACTTGACCTTCTGCATAATGTGGACATCTGGGTGCTTTTCAGGGGCATCTGCTGCTTCCTGGTCTCTCTTTCTGGGCTTTTCCTGCTACTCCTGGGTGAGTTTCTCCTAAAGGAAGGTGTGCTCTATTCTCCTAATGCCTGGGTCCCATTGACAAGCTGTCTATTTTTTTATGGATGATCTTGGATCTGAGTTCTAAAAACTGGAGCTCCTGCTAAGTCTTATAGAATCCTGCCCTAGGGTATGTAGTTGAAGTTTTAGAGATAAAATATTGGTATGTGTGCCGAGGGGTGGCATTGGGTGGCTCTGCAAAGCTGGGCAGCAGATTAAGGGTGAGGAACTCAATCCATAGTCCTGGACTCTGAGGTTAAACCTCACCAGATTTCAGGGGGACAGAGGTACGTGGATACCATAGGGATGCCCTGAAGTTTGAAGTTATAGTCCATCATACAAGGCAGGAGCTTCTTGGTTGCTTGAAACCTGCTGTATCTTTTAAGCTAGTGAGGTTTTCTGTTTGTTTTTGTTTTTTAGGTTTATGCTTCACCCATGTGCCTTGAGTTTATAACAGTGGCCACATTGGTTTCCTCAAGGTCATAACTCCTTGGTAGAGGCAACCAATGTGGACTAAAGAGACAGTCCGGGTCTGACTTTTCCTCCTGTCTTCTTGTTTTTATTGCCACATAAAATTGGGCAGAGATCCTACTCACAGGTTCCCCAAAGACAAAGGTAGACCACATTTAGGGAATGGAAAGAGCATTGCTTTGAATTCTGATGGGAAGTTATGACATGAGTAAAGGGAACGAAAAGGGGAAGTGCTCTATCCCACTGAATACTGGAATCTGGGTGCAGTGTAATCAAAACCGAAAGAGTTCAGATGCTATCTCATCATCTTTCTTGGAATTCAGCTTTTCTTACTATCTGGTTGTAGATTATTTCCTTTAATAGAGAAGGTAGAAGTCTTAATACACAAACTATGGATGAGTTGGTAGGTACAGATTACCATATGCTTGTCAGTAAGAGAAATCCATAGGCTATGAGTCTTATGCTTATATGGTTCTAAGTTATATAACTTGGTATGTGTCCCTCCAAACTTGACCTTCTGCATAATGTGGACATCTGGGTGCTTTTCAGGGGCATCTGCTGCTTCCTGGTCTCTCTTTCTGGGCTTTTCCTGCTACTCCTGGGTGAGTTTCTCCTAAAGGAAGGTGTGCTCTATTCTCCTAATGCCTGGGTCCCATTGACAAGCTGTCTATTTTTTATGGATGATCTTGGATCTGAGTTCTAAAAACTGGAGCTCCTGCTAAGTCTTATAGAATCCTGCCCTAGGGTATGTAGTTGAAGTTTTAGAGATAAAATATTGGTATGTGTGCCGAGGGGTGGCATTGGGTGGCTCTGCAAAGCTGGGCAGCAGATTAAGGGTGAGGAACTCAATCCATAGTCCTGGACTCTGAGGTTAAACCTCACCAGATTTCAGGGGGACAGAGGTACGTGGATACCATAGGGATGCCCTGAAGTTTGAAGTTATAGTCCATCATACAAGGCAGGAGCTTCTTGGTTGCTTGAAACCTGCTGTATCTTTTAAGCTAGTGAGGTTTTCTGTTTGTTTTTGTTTTTTAGGTTTATGCTTCACCCATGTGCCTTGAGTTTATAACAGTGGCCACATTGGTTTCCTCAAGGTCATAACTCCTTGGTAGAGGCAACCAATGTGGACTAAAGAGACAGTCCGGGTCTGACTTTTCCTCCTGTCTTCTTGTTTTTATTGCCACATAAAATTGGGCAGAGATCCTACTCACAGGTTCCCCAAAGACAAAGGTAGACCACATTTAGGGAATGGAAAGAGCATTGCTTTGAATTCTGATGGGAAGTTATGACATGAGTAAAGGGAACGAAAAGGGGAAGTGCTCTATCCCACTGAATACTGGAATCTGGGTGCAGTGTACACATCTAGCTGTAAAAGCCATGGTATCATATTTCCTGTATGTTGGCTTGTCTGTCTTCCCCTCCTAGAATTTTAGGGCAGGGACATGGTTTTATCTTTAAATCTTGCCTACCCCACTTATTGGGTGTAGTGTGTACTGTCACTTCAGTTGTGTCGAACTCTTTGCAATCCCATGGACCATAGCCCACCCAGCTCCTCTGTCCATGAGATTCTCTAGGCAAGAATCCTAGAGTGGGTTGCCATGCTCTTCTGCAGAGGATCTTCCCAACACAGGGACTGAACCCATGTCTCTTGTATGTCCTACACTGCAGGCAGATTCTTTACTGCTGAGCCATTGGAGAAGCCCTAGTGGTTGTAGAGTCTTGGGAAATTTCCTTATTCATTCTAAGTCTTGGTTTCCTCATCTGTAAAATGGGAATGGTAATAATAGTATTTACATCAGAGTGTGGTTTTGAAGATCAGAGCAGATCAAGTGAATACTCAATGGATAAAGCACATTTTCCTTCCATTTTTATTCTGTTTACAAAAGTTCAAGCAAAATTGTCTTCATGTTGTTAAACGGTGTGGGACTTGTGTGTAAAGGTCCAAATTCTCCCATCAGGAGCCAGTTACCCACCCTTTCTTGATCTCCCCATTTTCCCTCTCCCATTTAGATTCTCCCATGGACTGGGTAGAGATGGGGAACCCCACACTGCTGAGAAAGAGCCTTTAAAATCTTCAGAACCAAAGGCAAGGGGCCAGAATCAAAGATTACCTTGTTTTTTGGAGTGTATCACTGGCTATTGTCCCCATCAAACAAAGCCCTTTCATCAGAGGTTCTTAAAACAATTTTTTTCCCTCCTTTATTTTGCTTTGAAATAAGCTAGGCAACAATTAATTTCAGAGAGAGAGAGAGAAAGATAATTCAACAAGGATCTATTACTACTCTCAGCTTCTATTGCTGTAATGAAAATCTATTTCCTTTCCCTTTTGTGTCCCATATAATTTAATGCCCATTTTATTAATGGTCTGAAATAATTACGGAACCCTTTGTGATTCTCAAGTATGTTTCATTTAATTGTGCAATAAATGCCTAATCTCTTCCTCCATCTGAAGCTATTATGGCGTTAAAATTAACAATTATGCAGCAATGCGCCGGGGTCCATAGAAATCACTCCAGATAACTAGACATATATAAATCATTCATGAGAACAATTTCTGAAAAGAGACGGAGGGGAAAAAAATTGTGTTGAAAATGACATTGGGAAGCCAAGGGCCCAGCCTGTTAGAAGATAGTAACACCTTTAAAAAATCTTTTTTCTTTACTTTTTTGTTATTATTATTTTATTAATTGTGTATGTGGCATAGCCCTCCCCTCTACTTCTATTAGCCTGACAGATATTTTCAGAATTAATTAACTGTTAGCTCTGAGGATAAATTGTTCATTATCAGTGCCCCCCCTCCTTTCTTTCTTTCCTTTTATAGTTTTTCTTTTTCTTTCAGGCCAGCAATTACACTCTCTGCCTTTCTTCAGCAGCTCCTGCTCTGCACAGCTATCCAAATGGGGAAAGTGCTTTCTCTTTCAGCCCTATTCACTCCTCCTCTTCTCCCTTTTGTGGGATTTAATAACCATGGCTGATAGGCTCATGCTGGACAGAGAGGTTAAGTTTGTTGTCTCAGCACTTTACTGACAGGGGACAGTGAAGGAATTCTGTAACTTCTAACCAGCCCTGTGGGGTTGCCTAGAGCCTGGCCCACACAGGTAAAGCCTATAAACAGTGCTCAGAAACCTTGCCGTCCCAAACATCCTGCTATTGGCGCTGCTAAAGCCCACCTCTATCTTTTAAAACATTCCCGAATCCTAAGAGATTCCTAGCAAATAAACTCCAACACATGCCCTGTCCCAGGACTGGTATGTGCACCCATGCAAACACACAGACACACACACACACACACACACAGACACACACAGAGACACACACACACACACACAATGCTTACTGTGGCACCACCAGCAGCATCAGGAAACCAAGTGCCCTCAGGGCCAGGGAGGAAATACAGATGAATGAAGTGAGTGGAATGGGGAAAACTGGAGATCCCATGCCCTGCCTGAAGGGGGCAGCTGTGACTCAGCTTCCAGTGACTGCTGCCTTTCGGGGATGTGGGTGTGATGTGGCCAACTCTTTTGACACTTCAAGGGAAGCCTGAAGTTTGAATTTTTTTGGTGGTCCAGTGGTTAGGAATGCACCTGCCAATGTAGGGGACACGGGTTCCATCCCTGGTCTGGGGGGACTTCCCATGCCCTGGAGGAGCTGGGCCCATGTGCCATAACTGCGGAGCTCATGTGCTGAAACTGTTGAAGCCCATGTACCTTTAAAAATCTTTTTTCTTTACTTTTTTGTTATTATTATTTTATTAATTGTGTATGTGGCATAGCCCTCCCCTCTACTTCTATTAGCCTGACAGATATTTTCAGAATTAATTAACTGTTAGCTCTGAGGATAAATTGTTCATTATCAGTGCCCCCCCTCCTTTCTTTCTTTCCTTTTATAGTTTTTCTTTTTCTTTCAGGCCAGCAATTACACTCTCTGCCTTTCTTCAGCAGCTCCTGCTCTGCACAGCTATCCAAATGGGGAAAGTGCTTTTTCTTTCAGCCCTATTCACTCCTCCTCTTCTCCCTTTTGTGGGATTTAATAACCATGGCTGATAGGCTCATGCTGGACAGAGAGGTTAAGTTTGTTGTCTCAGCACTTTACTGACAGGGGACAGTGAAGGAATTCTGTAACTTCTAACCAGCCCTGTGGGGTTGCCTAGAGCCTGGCCCACACAGGTAAAGCCTATAAACAGTGCTCAGAAACCTTGCCGTCCCAAACATCCTGCTATTGGCGCTGCTAAAGCCCACCTCTATCTTTTAAAACATTCCCGAATCCTAAGAGATTCCTAGCAAATAAACTCCAACACATGCCCTGTCCCAGGACTGGTATGTGCACCCATGCAAACACACAGACACACACACACACACACACACAGACACACACAGAGACACACACACACACACACACAATGCTTACTGTGGCACCACCAGCAGCATCAGGAAACCAAGTGCCCTCAGGGCCAGGGAGGAAATACAGATGAATGAAGTGAGTGGAATGGGGAAAACTGGAGATCCCATGCCCTGCCTGAAGGGGGCAGCTGTGACTCAGCTTCCAGTGACTGCTGCCTTTCGGGGATGTGGGTGTGATGTGGCCAACTCTTTTGACACTTCAAGGGAAGCCTGAAGTTTGAATTTTTTTGGTGGTCCAGTGGTTAGGAATGCACCTGCCAATGTAGGGGACACGGGTTCCATCCCTGGTCTGGGGGGACTTCCCATGCCCTGGAGGAGCTGGGCCCATGTGCCATAACTGCGGAGCTCATGTGCTGAAACTGTTGAAGCCCATGTACCTTAGAGCCCATGCTCTACAACCAGAGGAGCACACATACCAAAACCAGAGAGTAGACCCGACATGCCACAACTAGCAAAAATACATCAATAAATAAAAATTAAAAATGAGAAATCTTAAATTTTAATATGTTAACTAATTGTTGACAACCAAATTTGGAAAAATGGAAAACAACATAGACTAAAGGGGAAGGATGAATTCTGGCTGGGGATGCTTCTTGGGGGCCCCTGCTCTGAAGGATTATTTCTCATATTTGCTCCAGCAGAAGGTTCCTGGAAGGGTTGAGCCAAGCACACTGTCTCTTGACCGTCTGCGCTTCACAAGCCCCAGGCTTGGGTCTTTTGGATCTAGGGAATATGTCTGAGATTGCTCTGAAGGCTGAGCTCTATAATGAAGAAGATATTGTGGCGGGAGAGGGGTCACCTTTGATTTCCTGTCAAGTGTCACCAGTTCTAAATCATTAGTTTAAATACAGAAGAATCATTGGGGTGGTAGTTGAGGGTGACAAGTCTATTAGTGCTCATGTTCCTGGTGATTTCACAAGTGATCTGGCTCCTTATTAATTGAGGGCTCATGGGATTTAGAGTTCAAATGCGCTTGGTAGGATGATACCAGAAATACGGGCTCTGTTGACGATAGCTAACATAAGCAGAGTGTACTACTACTTATTAGGCCCTCATCCATGTAACTGATATTTGATTAATTTAATCATCTTTGTAACCTTTTTGGTAGGTATTATTATCTTTCCTATTTCATACGTGAAGAAACTGAGAAGGAACATGTAGCAATTTACTGTGAACAGCAAAGGCAGGATTCAAAGCCATGGCCATCAGAGCCTAGAGCTTATTTGGCACTTGGCAAAACTAAGAAAGACCAAACACAAAGATAGGACGTGAATGGAGAAAATTTAGTAAATGAGAGCATTAAAGGCACATCTACACAGAACTAAACAGTTCATAACATATTTTAATGTTCAGTGTCTAACTGGGAGACAAGTTTTAACTATTATGGGCAGCACACTGATGAACATCCCAATATCACTGCACTTTTCTCTTTGTAGATTGACAACATTATTGTTTTTCAAACATTCATTTATTTTTGGCTCTACTGGGTCTTTGTTGCTGTGTGGGCTTTTCTCTAGTTGTGGTGAGCAGGGGGCTATGTTCTAGTTGCGGTGTGTGGGCTTCTCATTGCAGTGGCTTCTCTTGTTGCCAAGCACAGGGTGTAGAGCACACAGGCTTCAGTAGTTGCAGCTTCTGGGCTCCAGAGCATGGGCTCAATAGTTGTGGCACATGGGCTTAGTCACTCCATGGCATGTGGGTTCTTCCTGGGTCAAAAATTGAACCCATGTCTCCTGCATTGGCAGGCATATTTACCACTGAGCCACCAGGAAAACCTGACGGTTTTCTTAAAATTAAGTCATGAGATGGAACTCTCTTATCAAAAGATATGCACATTTATAAGGATGCTTAATATAGATTCTTGAATTGCCCTTCAGATTACTTGTATGTATATCCTCACCAGCAGGTCCTCCATCATTTAATTGGCTACATAGCATTCTTTCACGAGGTGGAGATATACTAAAATATCAGACTGCATGGTTTTCATCTGACTTTTATTTAAACCTTTCTTCTAAAACAAACTCTGATTCTTGCTCCCAAGGTTAAGTGAAAAGCCAACTTAATGCATGCTGACACATCCCCATAGAATAGAAACATTGACCGAGCTGGCACTTTGGGACACCAGGGAAGTTTGACATCTAAATTCTTTACAAGAATCTTTCTACCATTTCAATATTCATTAATTAAAGTGCTTATACAAATAAAAGAGCAGGAGTTAGTTTTTAGTATTAATACTTCCAGCTAGTTATTTTATTCTAGTTTTTGCCTCTTTTTATAAGTACTATCCCTGGTTTTCTCCTCCAGCAAAAAAGGAAGCACCCTATCTGCAGTTTGCGTGTATGTTGGCTGGAACCACCTGCAGCAAGGTTTCAATTCAGAATTCTGTGATTTTCCTTAGCAGCAGCCTCTAGACTACTCAACAAAGAGCACTACTGAATTTTGTTACCAAACTTGTGACCCAGATATCTAACTCTCTAAGTCTGGCTTACTGATAAAATGCCTTACTATTATGGGCACACTGATGAACATCCCAATATCACTGCACTTTTCTCTTTGTAGATTGACAACATTATTGTTTTTCAAACATTCATTTATTTTTGGCTCTACTGGGTCTTTGTTGCTGTGTGGGCTTTTCTCTAGTTGTGGTGAGCAGGGGGCTATGTTCTAGTTGCGGTGTGTGGGCTTCTCATTGAAGTGGCTTCTCTTGTTGCCAAGCACAGGGTGTAGAGCACACAGGCTTCAGTAGTTGCAGCTTCTGGGCTCCAGAGCATGGGCTCAATAGTTGTGGCACATGGGCTTAGTCACTCCATGGCATGTGGGTTCTTCCTGGGTCAAAAATTGAACCCATGTCTCCTGCATTGGCAGGCATATTTACCACTGAGCCACCAGGAAAACCTGACGGTTTTCTTAAAATTAAGTCATGAGATGGAACTCTCTTATCAAAAGATATGCACATTTATAAGGATGCTTAATATAGATTCTTGAATTGCCCTTCAGATTACTTGTATGTATATCCTCACCAGCAGGTCCTCCATCATTTAATTGGCTACATAGCATTCTTTCACGAGGTGGAGATATACTAAAATATCAGACTGCATGGTTTTCATCTGACTTTTATTTAAACCTTTCTTCTAAAACAAACTCTGATTCTTGCTCCCAAGGTTAAGTGAAAAGCCAACTTAATGCATGCTGACACATCCCCATAGAATAGAAACATTGACCGAGCTGGCACTTTGGGACACCAGGGAAGTTTGACATCTAAATTCTTTACAAGAATCTTTCTACCATTTCAATATTCATTAATTAAAGTGCTTATACAAATAAAAGAGCAGGAGTTAGTTTTTAGTATTAATACTTCCAGCTAGTTATTTTATTCTAGTTTTTGCCTCTTTTTATAAGTACTATCCCTGGTTTTCTCCTCCAGCAAAAAAGGAAGCACCCTATCTGCAGTTTGCGTGTATGTTGGCTGGAACCACCTGCAGCAAGGTTTCAATTCAGAATTCTGTGATTTTCCTTAGCAGCAGCCTCTAGACTACTCAACAAAGAGCACTACTGAATTTTGTTACCAAACTTGTGACCCAGATATCTAACTCTCTAAGTCTGGCTTACTGATAAAATGCCTTTAAGAGAAACATATTAAACGTTTAAACAGAAATATCCACTTCTAAACAATAAGTCACCCAGGACCTGCTTTCAGTGATAGAATATCTATCTCACCCCTGAAAACCTTTAAAAAATGGGATAATAATAAAAAGCTGACATTTATTGAGCACTTATGATCTGTGAGGCACTGGGCTTTGTAAGCATACATTTATTTGCTTTCACAGTAAATCCTATGAGGCAGTTTTTTTTTCTTTTTCTTTCTTCTTTCTTTTTTTATTTTTTAAACCTTATTTAACAGATAAGGAAACAAAGTTTAGAGAGTTGAAGTAATTTGCCTAAGGTCACACAGGTAGTAAATGGAAGAGTCTGTATCCCTTGCAAGCCTGTCTGTTAATCACGGTGCTAGAGCGCACTGTGTCTTGATTGGTGTGGAAACTGTCCCAGCAACAAAGGCAGAGGGACTCCCCACCACCGAACATTCTGAACTGAGTGCAGAGGCCTTACCTACTCCACGCTGGTGCATTTTGAGTCGTCGACATGTAGTTTCCAGACCATGTAACAACTTCACGGGACATCAGCAAATGGACCTGAGAGCCGCGAGGTCTGCCCATCCCAATGCTGCAAAGCTCTGGGGTACAGAGGGGCTTCTCGGGGCCAGCTGTGATCTTGGGGATGGCAATATATTCCTCTCAGAGGCAGAATTCAGGGGTGACACGTTATTACCTTTCCTTGCAATTGTTTTTTTTTTTTTTTTTTTAATTTCCATTTGAAAATTTATTTCCTATGAGAATGAACTGACTGGAATTCATTTGTGCCCGGGGAAGGAAGGTGAATTTCTTATTAACTCTCCCAGGTAATGGACAGCTGTAGCTTGGGCTGTGCGGAGGACCAGAATTGCTCAGGGCTGGGGAGGCCGAGGGAGCGCTGTGGGGAGGAGGCTGTTGATGGATGCTGAGCAGCCCAGGCAGCAGGAAGCAGCGGCCTAGGTGATGTGCTCTGGAGTGCAACTCACTGCTTGAAGTTTTACACAAAAATCTAGACAAGACAATTCCTTGGTTGCACTGGGTTCTAGTTGTGTCATGTGGAATCTAATTCCCAGACCAGGGATTGAACCTCTCCGCAACCCCTTCATCCTCCCCCTCCCCCACCTCCCACCAGGAATGAGGAGTCCCAGCCACCAGGACCACCAGGGGTGTCGCTAAACATCCTTTCTGGAAACGGAGTATATCTCCCTTCCTATGGTTGACAGATGTGAAGCTGAGGTCGATTGAGACTGACATACACATTGCTGTGTGTAAAATACGTATCTAATGAGGACCCTCTGTATATAGCACAGGGAACTCTACTCAAAACTCTGTAATGTCCTATATAAGAAAGGGATCAAAAGTTCTGCATATATATATATATATATATATATATATATATATACAGTTTATACATAAACATTCATTTTGCTGTGCATCCAAAAGTAACACAACATTGTAAATCAACTGTACTCCAATAAAGTTTTTTTAATTTTTTTTTTTGAGAAAAAAATTTCTTTGGTTGGGAAGGGGAATTCTCTGGCAGTCCAGTAGTCAACACTTTAGCTGCTGAGGGCTCTGGTTAACCTCTCCTTTCTTGTTAGAGAAAAGAAAGGAATGCTGTTGTGGACGCTGAAGAATTAGACAATGTACATCCTATGGCACAGGGGCAGCTACTGCTCAGACCCTTCTAGTCTTTCCATGTAGATACTCTTTTCCAGCCTTTCTTGGAAAAATGTACACATTTCTCTGAATCTTGAATCCATAGAAAAACCAGTCAAAATATCAGGAAAATAAGAAAACATGTTAAAGTTCTTTGACAACACAGAGTTAACAATCAGTGTGGAGACATAACTGGTTCTAGGGAATCCACTTTCACCAAGTTGAAATGAGCAGGAAATGCTTACATATGGAGGTGAAGGTTATATGTGTCTGTTGTTTATGGTGAGTCAACTTTTAGAAATAAAATAAATGACAAATTTATATCAATTGTATACGTAATATAAATCCTATGAATGGTGTCCCAAATAAGAACAAGTTTGGAACAAAGTTCTAAAACTGGCAGTTTTGACATATGATTCTGTGTAGTGTAAAGAACCTTGTTAGATCTATTTAAATACTAACAATGATTTTCCCTTCTCTTTTTAAAATTTCTATTTAGCTATTTATTCCTGGCTACACTAGGTTTTCATTGCTGCACACGGGCTTTCTCTAATTGCAGCAAGTGGGGGCTATCTTCTGGTTGCAGTGTGCAGGCTTCTCATTGTGGTGGCTCCTGTTATTGTGGAGCATGGGCTTATATGCCCCTTCACCTGGGATCTTCCAGAACTAGGAATGGAAGCCATGTCCCCTTCATTGGCAGGCAGATTCTTAACCACTGCACCACCAGGGAAGTCCTTGTCCTGCTTTTGAAGTGTTTATTATGGCCTACATATGTAAACACAGCCAAGCTTAATATTTATTATTTATTAAAGGAAATATTTACACAATATACACAAAATATACACAATAATAAGCAGTGATTTTGAAGAATTGTGAAAATATTTTAAGAATAACCTATAACTTAAGGGAAATATTCAGGCACTACCAGGGATTCCAATTTCTCTTGTTCCTGAATCCTGAAGATTAATATCTATAGGGAATTTTGAAATCAAGACTCAGCTGACTGTTGCCAGATGGAATAAAGGATGCGCTTAGTGCTGCTGGATCTCTCCTGACTTTATAAGAGAATTTACAAATATGGCCACTTATGTAAAAACATTAAATAGAAATATTTCACAATGTTCATTTTTTACCATCTGAGCCTTGAGCTTGTGTTTTTGTTCAGTCACTACATTGTGTCTGACTTTGCAACCCCATGGACATCAGGCTCTTCTGTCCTCCACTATCTCCCAGAGCTTGCTTAGATTCATGGTCATTGAGTCAGTGGTGTTATCTAACCATTTCATCCTCTGCCACCCCCTTTTCCTTTGGCCTTCAGTCTTTCCTAGCATCAGGGGCCTTTTCAATGAGTTGTTCCTTCCCATAAGTTGGCCAAACTATTGGAGCTTCAGCTTCAGGATCTGTCCTCCTAGTGAATATTAAAGATGGATTTCCTTTAGGATTAACTGATTAGATCTCCTTCCTGTCCAAGAGACTCTCAAGAGTCTTTTCTAGCACCACATTTCAAAAGCGTCTATTCTTTGGTGCTCAACCTTCTTTATGGCCTTTGTCAACAAAGATATGTATAGTCAAAACTATGGCTTTTCCAGTAGTCATGTATGGATTAGATTGAGAAATGGAGCATATGAGAGTTGATCTTGTAGACTTAGAGAAAAATGTAAGCTTTATTCAAGATCTTACTGAGGTCTATAGCCTGGGAGACAGCTATTTAGTGACTGAGCTAACTGCTCTAAAGAGGTATGGAAGGGGGCTTCCCCTGGTGGTCCAGTGGGTAAGGACACCACCTTGCAGTGCAAGGGGCGCCGGTTGGATCCCTGACCTGGGAAGATCCCAAGTGCCGCGGAGCGACTGGACTGATGTGTCCAATTACTGAGCGGGAGCTCTGGCGTGCATGTGCCCAGAGCCGGCGCTCTGCGATGACAGAGACCACCACGATGGGAGGCCCACAGGAGCCAAAGAACAAAGACGGATGAAAATAGAGAAATGAAAGACCAATAGAAGTGGCCCGCCCATTCCCCTCCCTCCCCCCCCCACCCCCCAAAAGATAAATAAATAAAATAAATGTTTAAAAAAAAAAAGAGGTATGGAAGGAACCTATATATATATATATGAATTTCTTGGCTGGAAAATGCATGTAATCACATATACTTCTTGATCAAAGCTTAGTGTGCTATATGTATGCTAAGTTGTCTCAGTCATGTCTGACTCCTTGCTATCCTATGAACTGTAGCCCATCAGAATTTCCTGTCCATGGGATTCTCCAGACAGGAATACTGGAGTGGGCTGCCATGTCTGCTTCCAGGGAATCCTCCAGACCCAGGGATTGAACCTGGGTCTCTTATTCTTTACCACTAACACTGCCTAGGAAGCCCCAAAGATTATTACTGCATGTTATAAAACTAGAGAAAAATATAGGCAGAACTCTCTTTGATGTGAATGCAGCAATATTTTTTTTTGGATCTGTCTTGTAGAGTAATGAAAATAAACTAAAAAATTTTGCACAACAGAGTAAACCATAAACAAAATGAAAAAAACAACCCATGGAATGGGAGAAAATACTTGCAAACAATGCAACTGACAAGGGGTTAATTTCTAAGATATAGGAATGGCTCATACAGCTTAATATATATATAATATATATATATAATATATATTATATATATATAATATATATATAAATTCAACCTAATCAAAAATGGGTATAAGACCTATATAGACATTTCTCTAAAGAAGGCATTTAGATGGCCAACAGGCACATGAACAGATGTTCATCACTAACCATTAGAGAAATGCAAATCAAAGCTACAATGAGGTACTACCTCACACCAGTGAGAAGGCCATTATCAAAAAGTCTACAAATAACAAATGCTGGAAAGGGTGTAGAGAAAGGGGAACTATCCTACACTGTTGAAAGGGATATAATGGAAAACAGTATGAAGAAATAAACTAAAAATAGAACTACTGTATGATTCATGAATCCCACTCCTGGTCAAATACCCACAGAAAACTCTAATTTGAAAAGGTACATGCATTCCAGTGTTTATACCAGCACTGTTTAAAATTGTCAAGTCATGGAAGAAATGTAAATGTCCATGCATAGATGAATGGATTAAGAAGATATGGTGTACAGGCACAATGGAATATTACTCAGCCATAGTAAGGAATGAAATAATGTCATTTGGAGCAACATGGATGGACCTAGAGATTATTGTAGTAAGTGAGGTAAGTCAGACACAGAGAGACAAATATCACTTATATGTGACATGAATAAACTTATTTATAAAACAGAGATACACTCACAGACTTTGGAAACAAATTTGTAATTACCAAAAAGGAGCAGGGAGGATAAATGAGGAATTTGAAATGAACATATACACTACTCTATACAAAATGAATAAGCAATAAGGACCTATTGAATAGCACAATATTGAATAGGAGCTATATTCAATATCTTGTAATAAGCTATAATGGAAAAGAATCTGAAAAAGAATATAACTGAATCACTTTGCTGTACAACTGCAACAATATAACATTAACCATACATCAATCAAAAAATAACCAAAAAAGATGACTGCTAATCACAAAGAATAGATATATCAAGGCAATGGTTTCAGTACTTTTCTAAATATGGGAAAATGCAAGAATTTGGGGTCATTGAAATTTTTCCTTAGAAGTGCATCTAACTATCCAGGGATCATTTTATCTGAAGTGAAGAGTGCCTTATTTTGTTTTTCATTCTGAATTCCTCTCAGGGTGCACTGTCAGCAGGTGACTTCTGTGGGTTGTGACTTAAGCTTTGTATAACTGGTTGATAAGAGACACATTTTGTTCTTTTTTGTTCACAATCTCAACTTTCTATTTAGTATGTCTTTTCTTTCTCCATACTTCTAACCCTACATACAAAATCTGTCTCATCTTTCAATCCCTTTCATCTCAGATGTCGACCTTTTCCTCCTTACTTTCAACCCATCAACAGTCAACATTTAGAGTACCCTGGGACACTTCCATGGTCCCAAAGGTTGTTGCTCAATTCGGATTCACACCTAACTGCAAAATTTAGATTCTTACCTGGCTGGAACTGTGCTGACTTCATATGTAGATAACCCACAGGCCCAAACACTGTAGGGACTCAGCAAACATTTGAGTAAATGCGTGAAAATATGGATTCTGGATTATAAAGCCATAAATCCTTGATTCTGACTGCCCCCTGGACTCATAATCCGACAACATATAATATTTCAATCAGTGGCCACTTCAGGAATGAAGGTTGGCCAAAGGCCAAACAGGGAATTGCAATTAGCAAATTCATGAATGTCTTGTTTACATTTCAAACAACTCATATGGTTTTGCCTAAAGATTATTGTAGTAAGTGAGGTAAGTCAGACACAGAGAGACAAATATCACTTATATGTGACATGAATAAACTTATTTATAAAACAGAGATACACTCACAGACTTTGGAAACAAATTTGTAATTACCAAAAAGGAGCAGGGAGGATAAATGAGGAATTTGAAATGAACATATACACTACTCTATACAAAATGAATAAGCAATAAGGACCTATTGAATAGCACAATATTGAATAGGAGCTATATTCAATATCTTGTAATAAGCTATAATGGAAAAGAATCTGAAAAAGAATATAACTGAATCACTTTGCTGTACAACTGCAACAATATAACATTAACCATACATCAATCAAAAAATAACCAAAAAAGATGACTGCTAATCACAAAGAATAGATATATCAAGGCAATGGTTTCAGTACTTTTCTAAATATGGGAAAATGCAAGAATTTGGGGTCATTGAAATTTTTCCTTAGAAGTGCATCTAACTATCCAGGGATCATTTTATCTGAAGTGAAGAGTGCCTTATTCTGTTTTTCATTCTGAATTCCTCTCAGGGTGCACTGTCAGCAGGTGACTTCTGTGGGTTGTGACTTAAGCTTTGTATAACTGGTTGATAAGAGACACATTTTGTTCTTTTTTGTTCACAATCTCAACTTTCTATTTAGTATGTCTTTTCTTTCTCCATACTTCTAACCCTACATACAAAATCTGTCTCATCTTTCAATCCCTTTCATCTCAGATGTCGACCTTTTCCTCCTTACTTTCAACCCATCAACAGTCAACATTTAGAGTACCCTGGGACACTTCCATGGTCCCAAAGGTTGTTGCTCAATTCGGATTCACACCTAACTGCAAAATTTAGATTCTTACCTGGCTGGAACTGTGCTGACTTCATATGTAGATAACCCACAGGCCCAAACACTGTAGGGACTCAGCAAACATTTGAGTAAATGCGTGAAAATATGTATCAGGCTTCTGGATTATAAAGCCATAAATCCTTGATTCTGACTGCCCCCTGGACTCATAATCCGACAACATATAATATTTCAATCAGTGGCCACTTCCAGGGAATGAAGGTTGGCCAAAGGCCAAACAGGGAATTGCAATTAGCAAATTCATGAATGTCTTGTTTACATTTCAAACAAGCTCATAGCTTGGTTTCTGTACCTAAAGGATTGTGCTTTATTTATAAACCACTAATGACTATTAATAGGTGAAACTGTGGTTGAATTTCACAAATGTTACAATTGGAGAACAAACTCAATCCATCCTGTTGCATGGAAATTAATTTGATTAGAGCATAATGACTAACTAAAGAGTTATTTGTTTATTCAATTGCAGGGCAGAGAAGGGTAATGAGTTTACTGGCTCAGGCTTCATTCTTCTAGGAGACAGTGGGAGGGAACGTTTGGTCTTTAGACACAATAGTCCTGTTGTTGAGAAGTCTCAGCTGACTTCCCAAGAATCCACTTCCGTGGTCCCACTCTCTACAGGAACAGGAAGTTGATTGTCCTTATGTTTCACTTACATTGATCACAGAGTCTTGAACTTAGTTGGGTATTTAACACATGTTGGAAAGAATTTCAGAATCTTTTATTCTTACTGTATGCAGGACAAGAAGCAACAGCTAGAACTGAACATGGAACAATGAACTGGCTCCAAACTAGGAAAGGAGTATGTCAAGACTGTATGTTGTCACCCTGCTTATTTCATCTATATGCAGAGTGCATCGTGTGAAATGCTGGTCTGGATGAAGCGTAAGCTGGAATCAAGATGGCCAGGAGGAATATCAATAACTTCAAGTATGCAGATGACACCACTCTTACAGCAGAAAGCAAAGAGGAACTAAAGAGCCTCTTAATGAAGGTAAAAAAGAAGAGTGAAAAAGCCTGCCTAAAACTCAAAAAATAAAGATTATGGCATCCAGTCTCATCACTTCATGGCAAATAGATGGGCAAACAGTGGAAACAGTGATGGACTTTATTTTCTTGAGCTCCAAAATCACCGCAGATGATGACTGCAACCATGAAATTAAAAGACACTTGTTCCTTGGAAGAAAAGCTATGACAAATGTAGACAGTGTATTGAAAGCAGAGACATCACTTTGCTGTATAGTCAAAGCTATGGTTTTCCCAGCCGTCATGTATGGATGTGAGAGCTGGACCATAAACAAGACTGAGCAATGAAGAATTGATGCCTTTAAACTGTGATGTTGGAGAAGACTCTTGAGAGTCCCTTGGACTCTCAAAGGGTTGGGCACGACTGAGTGACTGAACTGAACTGAACTGATATTCTCACTTCTGTTTATTTGGATCAAACATTTACTTTGTCCATACTGAGTACTATGGGGTAGGGACACAAAGAGAAGCAGAGTAAGTCTCTTACCTTAAAAAAGCTCATATTCTCATATATGAATGGACTGATGAACATATGGTAGTATATATAACTCAGTGAGGTAAGTTTTTGGACTGTCCAGGACCTCATAATGTTGGGCATTCCCCACTGTACCTTTATTTACTTATTATTGTTTTGGACTATGGTGGGTCTTTGTTGTTGTGCATGGCTTTCTCTAGTTGTGGTGAGCAGGGTCTATTCTCTCATTTCAGTATGTGGGCTCTTCCTTGTGGTGGCTTCTCTTGTTGCACAGCACAGGCTATGGGGTGCATGACTTTTAGTAGCTGTGACTTGTGGAATCTAGAGCATGGGCTCAGTAGTAGTAGTGCATGGGCTTAGTTGCCCCATGGCATGTGGAATCTTCCCAGATTAGGGATCCAACCTATGTTCCCTGCATTGGCAAACTGATTCTTAACAACTGGACCACTAGGTAAATTTCCCTACTGTATCTTGTACATAACTTTAATAAAACCTTCAACAGTTCTGTACTTCAGTTTTCTCATTAGTTTCCCCCACTACAGTGTGAGCAACTTGAGGGCAGAGAACGTGCTCTATGGAATAAGCTTTCCCGTAAAGCTGAATGAATGGATAAGTGAATGTCACAGATGTCTGACACTGCAAGCTCACAATGCCTGCAAAGAAAGGAAGGAGAAGAGTAGCCCTCCTGGAATTCTGCTTTGGATTTTGATTTGGGAGGGCTATCACAGACACATCCTTGATCTTACAGGAAGCTTCAAGGACCACTGCTGAGAGAGGTGAATATGGCCTCTAGCTTGCAGTAAGGCATGTGTCTCTACTTCACTTGGAGCTCTGGCCTGAAATGTCTCACTGAGTATTAACATACCAACATCCTAGTGACTCTGTGTCAATTGTGTCATAACTGGCTTCTCTGCAACCTCTCCACTTCTGACTGCTCAGAGCAAGTATCCAGGCCGACAAAGCTAAGGATGAAGTTTCAGAGTCAGAAGGATTATGTGTGCTAGAGTTGCTTATATTTCATCTTCTATTGTTGCCTGAAGAAGAAAGCCATTTGAAAAAGGAAGGAATTGGGTCAACAAACAAAGAAAAGCAGAGTCCAGAGTTGGCTCCCTGATAACATTTTTCCTGGATCTAGATATACCTGAAAATAGCTATCCTCTAGATTCTTCAGTTATGGCAAGCAATAAAGTCCTCCATCTCCTTTTTTAGTTTGAGTTTCTATCTTCCTCAACTTCTTAGAAAATACTGGTGTAGGTAAGGTACCTGTGCTGTGGAGTGAGACAAATCTGGTTTCCAACTCTGACTACTGTATTGTGGAATCTCTCTATTATGGCAGCTCAGTCTCTTACCCTAGCTAAATATGCCCAGTGAAAAATGATTCAGGCCTAAAGTGAGGCGGTGGCAGAGGAAAGAAAGGAGGGGCTAGATTTTGAGTGCTTTTCAGGAGTTATAGTTGACAGAATATGGAGTAGCTTATTATGTGTGAGAATAAAGGACTGGGTAGAAGGAGTCGAGAAGCCTTGGTTTCTGGCCTCTGAGTGACTAGTGGACAGTGGTGACAGAGGCCACCTCCATGGATATGCTTCTTTTCTTTTAAATTGAAGTATAGTTGATTAGGACTTCCCTGGTGACTCAGCAGTGAAGAATCTGCCTGCAATGAAGGAGATGCATCTCTGGTTCAGGGAGATCCCCTGGAGAAGAAAATGGAAACGCACTCCAATAGTCATGCCCTGGAAATTCATGAATAGAGGAGCCTGGTAGGCTATATTCCATGGGATCACAAAAGAGTTGGACCCTACTTAGTGACTAAATAATAACAACAAAATAGTTGGTTAACAACATTGTGTTAATTTTTGCTGCACGTCAAATGGATTTTACATATAACATCAATCACTTCTGTATTCTCTTTTGCTATGGGTTATCACAGGAAAATAGTTCCCTGTGCTATTAGGTAAGACCTCTAGTTTGTCTGTTCTATATACAATAGTTTGCATCTGCTAACCTCAAGCTCCCAGTCCATTTCTCCCATTCCCATCCTTGGGAACCAGTCTGTTCTCTAGGTCTGTGTGATAAGTTTGTGTCATATTTTAGAAATCACATATAAGTGATATCATATCGTATTTTTCTTTCTGACTTACTTGACTTAGTATGATAATCTCTAGGCCCATCCATACTGCTGCAAATAACATTATTTCATTCTCTTTTGTGGCTGAGCAATATTCCATTGTATATATGTACCATATCTTCTTTATCCATTCATCAGTTGATAGGCATTTATGTTGCTTCCATGTCTTGGCTATTATGAATAGTGCTGATATGAACTTTGCGGTGCATGTATCTTGTTGAATTATAGCTCATGTTTTATCATGAGCATGTTTCACGTACTCCTGATAGACCCTGTCCTGGCCTACTTCCAGATGGGCTATGTTGCTTCTTCCATTCTCTAAAGGCAGAATGAGTTGAAGAGTCAGTGTTCTGGAAGACTCATGACACTCTTGCACTTTTTTAAATTCATACACCCCTTACTGAATGGCTACTGTTTACTGATTTGAGTTTGTACCAGGACACAGAACAGATTAAGGCACATTCTCTGCTCTCAAGTTATTCACAGTGTAGTGTGATCAACTGATGAAAAGACAATAAACATCAATAAAGCAGTTGAAGATCATGATTAAAATCTGCAGGGCCTCACACTTGGTTTAATGCTCTGCTATTGTTGTTTTGAAATTCCTAACAGTTAACTTTTTTTTAAAATTAACAATAACAACACATCTTTTCTTTTAATTTTGGCCTCTTGTATTGGTTATTTATTTATTTATTTTTCATCCATCTTTTTCCTCTGGCCAGTGTGAACCTCGCATTGCAGTGGCCTCTCTCATTGTAGAGCACCAGCTCTGGGTGCATGCACTCTAGAGCGCCGGCTTGTAGTTGGACATATGGGCCCTCTCAGGCCAGGGATTGAACCGGTGCCCCTTGCACTGCAAGGCAGACTCTTTACCTACTGGGCTACCAGGGAAGCCCTCCTAACAATTTTTGAAAGATGGATCCTACATTTTCACTTTGCAGCAGGTTGCACACATTACAGAACTAGTTCTGGTGTATCATTTACTTGGAAAGAGCATGATGGCAGAAGAACAGCTTAAAGGGGGAAAGGTACTAGATTTGGCTTGAAAGTCTGGGAGGCTGACAGGAGTGGTCCCGGATGCTGGATGAAGAGAAAAAGCAGCTGTAAGAATGGTCCAACTTTTATAGCTTGAGGGGCAAGAGGTGTGAATTTTTTGTGGACCAAGAGAATGTGGAATCCCTGAGCTGTTGTCATGGAAACACAGGGATCACAACTGCCTTGGCTCCCAGACGTGCTTCCTCCAAGTTTCTGAAGGCCCCTTCGACATGTAGCCAGACATGTTTATGGGAGACAGAGCAAGAGACTGAGGACAAAAACAAGGCAACTTTCTGGATGGAGGTTTATAGAATGAAGGTTAATAGTCTCAATATCTTGCTCATACAGATGCTGTGAAAAGAACAGAAATGACTGCTCTGAATCTGCTGCTGTATTCCTTGGCAGATAGTATTTTGTTTGTTTTTGTTCCAGTAATTTGACAGTTTGACTGTGGATACTATATCTCTCTGGCAACAGGGCTGGAAGCAGTCCTATGCAGCTCATTGAGGAAGTGTCCAATATTTTATCTTGAGAATTTTTTTAGAAAAGCCTTTTGATTGATTTAACTTGATGTAAGCCAGAACATTCAGAAGCATGGTGCAAAGGATCCTAGCTTTGAAGTCCGACATTGCAGGTTCAAATTCAATTTCCACCAGTTGAAAGCTGAGTGAGCTTGGGCAAGTCTCAGAGCAGCTCTCCTTACTTGTGAAAAATACACACCTTGTAGGGTGTTTGAGGATTGAAAGTGAGAGTGGCAGGATGTCGAATGATTGACAAAGCTGGCAAAGATTTTAAGGTATCTGTAGGATCTCAAAGGGCTTCCCTGGTGGCTCAGAGGTAAAGAATTCACCTGCAATGCAGGAGATGCAGGTTCGATCACTGTATCAGGAAGATCCCCTGGAGGAGAGCATGGTGACACATTCCAGTATTCTTGCCTGGAAAATCCCACGGACAGAGGAGCCTAGCAAACTGTAGTCCATAGGGTCACAGAGTTGGACACTATTGAAGTGACTGAGCATGCATGCACACAAGATCTTAAAAGCCCTTAGCAAGAGAAAGCTTGCTAAGAGGTGGCAAAACTGTCTCCTCCAGTAGTCTAAATAGTAGCAGCTTCGAGCGTGCATTGGGGGAGAATGTAGGAAGGGAATTTGTAGACAAAGAGGATGCAGAAGAGAGGATCAGGAGTGTTTTTTCCCTACCTCGGCCAAGTGAGGAGCAACCCAAAAGAATGACTAAGCAAAATTGGGAGTACTGAAGTGAAGGAGAGACCTCCATCTCACTCCCTACATTGCTGGCAGAGTGTGGCTTGAGGGAGTTCTTCGAAGACCCTCATAGGTCATCTGAAGTTAGAGGGACCTGGAAACTACTGGCTGGAGAGAGAGCAGTCGAAGGAGGAATTTTCACCTCATATGATAGTCAAGGCTTAGGGAGCTTCCTTATGAGCTACAAGGATGCCTCTGGAGGTATCCAGGCAAGAGTTGTCTTAAAAAGACTATAGCGAGAGAATAATTTTCTGAAGAGGAAGTTGACTGAACACTACAGGGCTTTATCATTGAAGCAAGAACTCAGGATGTTTGCAAGAGGTTGGCTAAACAGAACATCATCCTCATCAGGAAATGTGATGATACACAAGCCCTCACCTGTGTGTTGAGCACTTTAAAAAAGGAGCATGATTTGGTCTCCTGCACTGAGAAAGACACTGACAACCAAAGACTGACCATCAGCCCCACCTAATGTAGAAAGTTAATTGCCTATGTTTCCTCCTCTTTGAACTGACTTCTAGGGAGATTAGAAGGCAGAGGGGATCCAAGAACAATTTTAAAAGTTTGAACCTGAACTTGGAGGTGGAGGGCAGGGAAGTGGAAGATAGTATAAATGAAGCAACACTTAAGTCACTAAAGATTTTCTTTACATTGGACTTGACTTTTTACTTTTAATTATGGAAAATTTCAATCATATACAAAGGTTGAGCAAAGAGTATATTAATCTCTCAAGTACCTATCTCCTAGTTTCAATAGTATCAATGTGTGGCTAATCTTGTTTCATTTATCATCTTAAGCATTTTCCGTTCTCCCGTATTATTTTGAAGCAAATCCTAGACATCATACCACTCCATCTTATAAAAATTTCAAGGGTGTCTAAGACACAAGAACTCTTTATTTGTTGTTACTACTCCCAAATATTTGACAGTAGTTCCCTCATGTCATCAAATATCTAGTCAGTGTACAAATGTCGTCATCCCTCTCCTAGCATTTTTTTACAGTGAGCTTATTTGAATTAGGGTCCAAAGCTCATACATTGCATTTAATCTATTAGTCTTTGTACTGGTTCCCTAAATTTGCTGAAACAAAGCATCACCAACTGGGTAACTGTAACAATAGAAATTTATTCTCTCACAGTTCTAGAGGCCAGAAGTTCACATTCAAGATGTTAGCAGGGCCCTGTTCTCTTTGAGGTCTTAGGGGAGGATCCTTCCTCACCTCTTCCAGCTTCTGGTAGCCCAAGGCATTCTTTGTCTTTGGCAGTTTAACTTCAATATCCATCTCTATCTTTTTGTGGCTGTCTCTTGTCTTTTCATCTCTTCTCATAGAATCTAGTCATATTGGATTAGGGGCCCACTATAAGGACCCCATCTTAACTTGTTTGCACTGCAAAGACACTATTTCCAAATAGAACTATAGTCACAGGTGCCAGGGGTTGGGATTCCTTTGTAGCTCAGCTGTTAAAGAATCTGCCTGCAATGCAAGAGACCCCTGTTCCATCCCTGGGTTGACAAGATCCCCTGGAGAAGAGATAGACTTCCCACTCTAGGATTCTTGGGCTTCCCTAGTGTCTCAGTTGGTAAAGAATCTGTCTGCAGTGCAGGAGACCTGGGTATGATCCCTGGGTTGGGACTAACCCCCTGGAGAAGGGACAGGCTACCCACTCCAGTATTCTTGTCTAGCAAATTTCAGGACTCTTACATAGTTTCAAAGAGTTGGACACAACTGAGTGATTTTACTTTCTCTAGGGGTTAGGATTTCAACATGTCTCTTGGGGGAGTTGTGTGTGCTCTGTTGCTCAGTCAGGTCTGGTTCTTTGTGACCCCATGGACTGTAGCCTACCAGGTTCCTCTTTCCATGGAATTTCCCAGGCAAGAATACTGGAGTGGGTTGTCATTTCCTACTCCACGGGGAGACATAATTTAACCCATGATAGTCTTTTAAGATGTTTTAATCCATTGATTTTGCATTCCTCCTTATCCCCCCTTGAAGTTTTTCTGTTAAAGAAACTGAGTCATATGTTCCATAGAGTGCCTCACAGTGTGAATTTTCCTATACATTTCCATAGTGTCACTTAGCACATTTCTCTATAAACTACTTTTTAGATCTAGAAGCTTAATAAGATGTCAGTTTGATTTTCCCAAGAAGAGTTGGATCGTAGATGTATGCTTCCATCAGGTGGCATGTAACTTTTAATTTGGACTGGACTTTTCAGTGTTGGAAAATAAGAATTTTAATGTGTGAAAGAGACTGATGAAGTATAGGATTTGCCTATGATGTCATCCAGAGGCAATCTTTTTTCTTAGTTCGGTTTTTTGGTTGGGGCCTCCAAGGCCAATTCTTTGTCTTTGGCAGTTTAACTTCAATATCCATCTCTATCTTTTTGTGGCTGTCTCTTGTCTTTTCATCTCTTCTCATAGAATCTAGTCATATTGGATTAGGGGCCCACTATAAGGACCCCATCTTAACTTGTTTGCATTGCAAAGACACTATTTCCAAATAGAACTATAGTCACAGGTGCCAGGGGTTGGGATTCCTTTGTAGCTCAGCTGTTAAAGAATCTGCCTGCAATGCAAGAGACCCCTGTTCCATCCCTGGGTTGACAAGATCCCCTGGAGAAGAGATAGACTTCCCACTCTAGGATTCTTGGGCTTCCCTAGTGTCTCAGTTGGTAAAGAATCTGTCTGCAGTGCAGGAGACCTGGGTATGATCCCTGGGTTGGGACTAACCCCCTGGAGAAGGGACAGGCTACCCACTCCAGTATTCTTGTCTAGCAAATTTCAGGACTCTTACATAGTTTCAAAGAGTTGGACACAACTGAGTGATTTTACTTTCTCTAGGGGTTAGGATTTCAACATGTCTCTTGGGGGAGTTGTGTGTGCTCTGTTGCTCAGTCAGGTCTGGTTCTTTGTGACCCCATGGACTGTAGCCTACCAGGTTCCTCTTTCCATGGAATTTCCCAGGCAAGAATACTGGAGTGGGTTGTCATTTCCTACTCCACGGGGAGACATAATTTAACCCATGATAGTCTTTTAAGATGTTTTAATCCATTGATTTTGCATTCCTCCTTATCCCCCCTTGAAGTTTTTCTGTTAAAGAAACTGAGTCATATGTTCCATAGAGTGCCTCACAGTGTGAATTTTCCTATACATTTCCATAGTGTCACTTAGCACATTTCTCTATAAACTACTTTTTAGATCTAGAAGCTTAATAAGATGTCAGTTTGATTTTCCCAAGAAGAGTTGGATCGTAGATGTATGCTTCCATCAGGTGGCATGTAACTTTTAATTTGGACTGGACTTTTCAGTGTTGGAAAATAAGAATTTTAATGTGTGAAAGAGACTGATGAAGTATAGGATTTGCCTATGATGTCATCCAGAGGCTGGGAAGGAAGTTCTGATATGGAGTGTGAGAGAAATGGTATGAAAACAAGAAAGTTGTTTCTGGACCATACCATACTCTAAATACAGTGTAGAGTGACCTTGCTTCATGGACCAGGGTTCTCACCTCAGTTCCACAATAACCTACATGAGTACTCGGGTAAGCCCAGGCAATTCTGTGTTTTTGTCCTTATTTGCAAAATGACAGAGTAGCATAATTTCCATTCTAAAAACTAAATATTTTTTGGCTTATCAGAAAGCCTATAACACAGTCTTGCTCTGAATAGGTCTCATGGTAGAGTAGGAAACTTGGATAATCACCTTAGACATACACCTCTCTTTCCTCAATAAAATATAGGTCTTTCCCAAATCTGACAATTTCTCTACGCTTTTTCTAAGATGACTCAGATCTCCACTTCAGTAATGCCAAGACCTGAGAAGAAGAGAAGGTAAATATCTTACATAATGATATAGTCTGAATGCTAAAGATTGATTTCTAAAGCCTTTTATTTAAATTTATGTAATAAACACCTGTATTACATTTATTATCTTCTGATCATGATTCAAAATGCTTTACAAATATGAACTAATTTAATTCTTACAACTACTCTCTGAGATAGGTACTAGTATAATTCTGATTTTACAGATATGGAAACTGAGACATAAATTTTTAATATTTAAAGTCACACAGCTAAGGTCAATGTATACTTAAGAAACAGTTTAAAATATGCAACAAAAAAAATGTATCCAAAAAAAGTCTTTTAAGATGTTTTAATCCATTGATTTTGCATTCCTCCTTATCCCCCCTTGAAGTTTTTCTGTTAAAGAAACTGAGTCATATGTTCCATAGAGTGCCTCACAGTGTGAATTTTCCTATACATTTCCATAGTGTCACTTAGCACATTTCTCTATAAACTACTTTTTAGATCTAGAAGCTTAATAAGATGTCAGTTTGATTTTCCCAAGAAGAGTTGGATCGTAGATGTATGCTTCCATCAGGTGGCATGTAACTTTTAATTTGGACTGGACTTTTCAGTGTTGGAAAATAAGAATTTTAATGTGTGAAAGAGACTGATGAAGTATAGGATTTGCCTATGATGTCATCCAGAGGCTGGGAAGGAAGTTCTGATATGGAGTGTGAGAGAAATGGTATGAAAACAAGAAAGTTGTTTCTGGACCATACCATACTCTAAATACAGTGTAGAGTGACCTTGCTTCATGGACCAGGGTTCTCACCTCAGTTCCACAATAACCTACATGAGTACTCGGGTAAGCCCAGGCAATTCTGTGTTTTTGTCCTTATTTGCAAAATGACAGAGTAGCATAATTTCCATTCTAAAAACTAAATATTTTTTGGCTTATCAGAAAGCCTATAACACAGTCTTGCTCTGAATAGGTCTCATGGTAGAGTAGGAAACTTGGATAATCACCTTAGACATACACCTCTCTTTCCTCAATAAAATATAGGTCTTTCCCAAATCTGACAATTTCTCTACGCTTTTTCTAAGATGACTCAGATCTCCACTTCAGTAATGCCAAGACCTGAGAAGAAGAGAAGGTAAATATCTTACATAATGATATAGTCTGAATGCTAAAGATTGATTTCTAAAGCCTTTTATTTAAATTTATGTAATAAACACCTGTATTACATTTATTATCTTCTGATCATGATTCAAAATGCTTTACAAATATGAACTAATTTAATTCTTACAACTACTCTCTGAGATAGGTACTAGTATAATTCTGATTTTACAGATATGGAAACTGAGACATAAATTTTTAATATTTAAAGTCACACAGCTAAGGTCAATGTATACTTAAGAAACAGTTTAAAATATGCAACATAAGTATAAAGTAGATATGTATCAAAAATGGACTCATTAATGAGGGGATCATCAGGATGGTAAATATAGTTCAGAGAGCATTTGGAGAGCAGATATTTATATAATCAGTTGGGAAAGACCTGCTAGAATAAATTTGCTAGATTACAGACAAAACTGGTTAGCGAGGAGACACTGCAAGATGGCGGAGGAATGAGGGGAAGATTTCACCAGCTCCCCAACAGAATCACCAGAACTAATCAAGAAATGAAACACCACCAAAAAACCAGCCGCTAGACAACAGAAGAATTCCATAGGTCCGAGAGAGTAGAAGAGTGAACAGCCAGAACTTTCCCGGAGCTACTGTTTTATGAATCCTCTATCCTAAACCCCACGCCGGACCGCACCGCACCAACGGAGAGCGAGCCAGCAAGTGCCCTAAAAGGGGGCCAAAGTGGAGCCTCGGGGGAGAGAGGGCAGCGATCAGCGTGAAAACTCCAAGAATCCGCCCGGATCGCCGGCAGAAATTAAGACACTGCGAAGATAGGATACTGGAGCAGGGCCGAGCAGAACGCGTGGAGTGCTGCCTAGCGACCTGGAGCCGGGAGGGAGGGCCCAGTGTGAAAATCGCGCTGCTTGGCCGGGCGAAAATCGCGACTTTCCGCCTGGCACTGGGTGAGTTCAAACACTCCTAGTGGGGGACTAGCTGAAGGGGAAGTCGCCCACAGATTGCTGACCAGGGACTGGGCTCGAGCCATACAGAGAAACTTGTACCTGCCTTTGGGACTTGGAGGCGTAACTGGCAGTGCGCGCGCGTGCCAGTGGTGGAGGAGCCCGTGCACCCCCATAGCTACACCTGCAGCGGAGGAAGCCGAGAGAAGGGCAGGTATTGGGGGCTACCGCGGGTGCGCGGCAGGGCCGAGGCGCCCCTGCCCAACATGGGATTGCGCGCGCGCTGCGGCCCCCTGCCCAACGGACTGGGATAAGCCCGCGCCCCCGCCCAACCTGGGACAGCACGCGCCACGGCCCCCCGCCCGATGGACTGGGATCAGCCCGCCTACCCGGCCAGCACCTGAGTTTGTAGCAATGCCTTATATGGCTGAAAACAAACCATAGCAACTGGTGCCATAAGGGAAAGGCTACATCATCAAGACAACACAATTGAGAGCAGATTGGCTTCCACCAGACAGATGAGAGGATTAAAAACCAGGAACAGTATTTAGCTTTTTTGTTTATCTGTTGCGGACAGTTCTATTTATTCATTTGATCAGTCAGGTTTTTTTTTTTTTTTTTTCCTCTTTTGTCTCATCTTATTAAGTTTCATTCCCTTTTTAATTTTTAACTTCTTTTTTTTGGATTTTTAATTATTACTTTTTTTTTTAATTTTAATTCTTGGAAACTTCTAATTTTCTTTCCTCTTTGCCACTGCTTCCTCCCTCTATGTTCTAAATCTAAAACTTTCTCCTATCTACCACTATCCTCTAGATAAATATTTCCTATCTTCCTGTCTCCACTATTCTTTTCCAGCCACACCAAACAATACAACACGCTAATCTTGGCTACATAACCCTATAAAATCCTTCCAAGACGAATCTATTCCTTCTCATTACCCATGCACTCTCCACCTCCTCACCCCCAACACCTGTCTTAGTTAAAAATTGCTTTAAATGAAATAGTCAAAGCCAGGACCTTGCCCCGGGTCTATTTTTCCAGGCACTATTTTAATTAATTCAGAGTTTAACGGGCAAGTACCATCTTTGATTGCATCCTTTGCCAGAAAAATTTCCTATGCTTTGTCACTGTAAGACTGGTTAGATGTGGTTATTGCTGTGTATGCATGTATATCTTATGACTATGTTAGAAAAATTTCCATCTTTGTCCCTGCGGGCTCGAGCCATACAGAGAAACTTGTACCTGCCTTTGGGACTTGGAGGCGTAACTGGCAGTGCGCGCGCGTGCCAGTGGTGGAGGAGCCCGTGCACCCCCATAGCTACACCTGCAGCGGAGGAAGCCGAGAGAAGGGCAGGTATTGGGGGCTACCGCGGGTGCGCGGCAGGGCCGAGGCGCCCCTGCCCAACATGGGATTGCGCGCGCGCTGCGGCCCCCTGCCCAACGGACTGGGATAAGCCCGCGCCCCCGCCCAACCTGGGACAGCACGCGCCACGGCCCCCCGCCCGATGGACTGGGATCAGCCCGCCTACCCGGCCAGCACCTGAGTTTGTAGCAATGCCTTATATGGCTGAAAACAAACCATAGCAACTGGTGCCATAAGGGAAAGGCTACATCATCAAGACAACACAATTGAGAGCAGATTGGCTTCCACCAGACAGATGAGAGGATTAAAAACCAGGAACAGTATTTAGCTTTTTTGTTTATCTGTTGCGGACAGTTCTATTTATTCATTTGATCAGTCAGGTTTTTTTTTTTTTTTTTTCCTCTTTTGTCTCATCTTATTAAGTTTCATTCCCTTTTTAATTTTTAACTTCTTTTTTTTGGATTTTTAATTATTACTTTTTTTTTTAATTTTAATTCTTGGAAACTTCTAATTTTCTTTCCTCTTTGCCACTGCTTCCTCCCTCTATGTTCTAAATCTAAAACTTTCTCCTATCTACCACTATCCTCTAGATAAATATTTCCTATCTTCCTGTCTCCACTATTCTTTTCCAGCCACACCAAACAATACAACACGCTAATCTTGGCTACATAACCCTATAAAATCCTTCCAAGACGAATCTATTCCTTCTCATTACCCATGCACTCTCCACCTCCTCACCCCCAACACCTGTCTTAGTTAAAAATTGCTTTAAATGAAATAGTCAAAGCCAGGACCTTGCCCCGGGTCTATTTTTCCAGGCACTATTTTAATTAATTCAGAGTTTAACGGGCAAGTACCATCTTTGATTGCATCCTTTGCCAGAAAAATTTCCTATGCTTTGTCACTGTAAGACTGGTTAGATGTGGTTATTGCTGTGTATGCATGTATATCTTATGACTATGTTAGAAAACATCTGCATGCTTTTATGACTGTTACCCATCAGGAACACATCTCTTGCTCCTCAGATGCTAGTCTTTGAACTAATATCACAGAACACCATAGCAAACCAGACATAGAGCCTACACCCCCTGACCAATCATCAAACCAAGGATCCTCAGAGTAGAAACCCTGATTCCAAGACCCCACACTATCAAAGAACATACAACACTAGAGATTATTCACCTGTAAACAAGACCTAACACCACCCAAGACACAAACCATTGAACCCTTCTAGAAGGACAGAAACCCAAAGGAAGGGAGAATTCAACCAAGAAGCCTGGTGGGGAAAAGAACTCCATACACACAGACACCCACAAGAAACAAAAACTAACCTAATAGTGAAATGACAGAGAAACTGCACAAATGAAGGACCAAGCTAGAGAATCACAGCTTCAAATGACAGAGGAGGAGATAGACCAATTATCTGAAAGAGAATTCAGAAAAACTATACTAATGAGGATGCAAAACACCAAAAATAGAATATTAGAGGAAATTAGTGCATTGAGTAAAGACATGCAGGAAATGAAAAATAAGCAAATAGAGACCACCAACTCAATTGCTGAACTGAAAAATACTATAGAAGGTCTCAACAGTAGAGTATCGGCGGCAGAAGAATGGATAAGCGAGCTGGAAGATAGACTGGTGGAAATAAATGTTGAGGAACAGAACAAAGCTGAAAGAATCAAAAGAACTGAGGATAGCCTCAAAGACTTATGGGACAATATCAAACGCACCAATGTTAGAATTATAGGAGTTCCAGAAGAAGAAGAGGGGAAGAAAGGCTATGAAAAAACTCTTGAAGAGGTTATAGTTGAAAACTTCCCCAGCATGGGAAAGGAAATAGTCAACCAAGGCCAAGAAGCACAAAGAGTTCCATACAGGAGAAACCCCAGAAGAAACACACCAAGGCACATTCTAATCAAACTAACGCAGACTAGATGCAAAGACAGATGACTAAAGCAGCTAGGAGCAAACACCAAATAACATATAAAGGAAACCCCATATGTCTAACTGCGGATCTCTCAACAGAAACCCTGCAGGCCAGAAGAGAATGGCAAGACACATTTAAACGGCTAAAAGACAATAACCTCCAACCAAGAATTCGCTACCCAGCAAGAATCTCATTCAGAATTGATGGTGAAGTCAAAAGCTTCTCAGACAGACAAAAACTAAAAGAATTCTGTACCACAAAACCAGCCTTACAACAAGTGTTAAACGGCCTGATATAGCTAATAAATACAAGAATAGAAGAAGTCCTACAAATCAAACCCCAAACTTCTAAGAAGATGACAATAGGAACATTCATATCAATAATTACTTTGAATGTAAATGGACTAAATGCTCCAACCAAATGACACAGGTTGGCTGAATGGATCAAGAAACATGACCCATATATATGCTGTTTACAAGAGACCCACTTCAGACCTAGAGACACTCATAAACTGAAAGTGAAAGGCTGGAAAAAGGTATTCCATGCAAATGGAAGTCAAAAGAAAGCTGGAGTAGCAATCCTTATATCAGACAAAATAGATTTTAAAGTAAAGAAGATTCTAAGAGACAAGGCAGGTCACTACATCATGATTAAGGGATCTATCCAAGAGGAAGACATAACAGTCATGAATATCTACGCACCCAACACAGGGGCACCTCAATACATAAGACAGGTACTTTCAGACATAAAAGAAGAAATCAACAATAACACAATCATAGTAGGAGACTTTAACACTCCTCTCACACCAATGGATAGATCATCTAAACAGAAAATTAATAAAGAAACACAAGCCTTAAATGCCACACTAGAAAAGATGGACCTCATCGATACCTTTAGGACCTTCCATCCAAAAGCAGAAGAATACAATTTCTTCTCAAGTGCTCACGGGACATTCTCCAGGATAGACCACATCTTGGGCCACAAATCTAACCTCAGTCAATTCAAGAAAACTGAAATTCTATCAACCATCTTCTCAGACCACAACACAATGAGACTAGAGATCAACTACAGGAAAAAAAAAACGCTAAAAATACAAACATATGGAGATTAAACAACACACACCTAAAAAACCAACTGATTACTGAGGAAATCAAAGGAGAAATTTAAAAATTCCTAGAAGAAAATGACAATGAATATACGACCGTGCAAAACCTATGGGATACTGCAAAAGCAGTTCTAAGAGGGAAATTTATAGCAATACAATCCCACCTCAAGAAATTAGGAAAATATGAAGCAGATGACCTAACCCTCCACTTAAAACAATTGGAGAAAGAAGAACAAAAACATTACAAAGCCAGCAGAAAAAGAGAAATTATAAAGACTAGAGCAGAAATAAATCAGAAAGAAATGAAAGAAACTATAGTACAGATAAATAAAACAAAAAGCTGGTTCTGTGAAAAGGTAAACAAAATTGACAAGCCTCTGGCCAGACTCATCAAGACAAAGAGAGAGAAGAACCAGATTAACAAAATCAGAAACGAAAAAGGAGAGATTACAACAGATCATGCAGAAATCCAAAGGATTTTAAGGGACTGTTATGAGCAACTCTATGGCAACAAACTGGACAACCTGGAAGAAATGGACAGTTTCTTGGGGAAGGTCAATCTCCCAAGACTGAGCCAGGAAGAAACAGAAACATTGAACAACCCAATCACAAGCTGAGAAATCGAATTTGTGATTAAAAATCTACCCAAAAATAAAAGCCCAGGTCCAGATGGCTTCACAGCCGAATTCTACCAAACATTTAAAGAATAGCTAATGCCTGTCCTTATAAAACTCTTTCAAAAAATTGCACAGGAAGGAACACTCCCAAACACATTCTACGAGGCCACCATCACCCTGATACCCAAACCAGGCAAAGACAACACAAAAAAGGAAAATTACAGACCAATTTCTCTGATGAACTTAGATGCCAAGATCCTCTACAAAATTCTAGCAAACAGAAACCTTTATCAAGTCGGGTTCATCCCAGGCATGCAAGGATTCTTCAGTATCCGCAAATCAATCAATGTGATACACCATATCAACAAACTGAGAGACAAAGATCACATGATCATCTCAATAGATTCAGAAAAAGCCTTCGACAAAGTACAACATCCATTTATGATAAAACCTCTTCAGAAAATGGGCATAGAAGGAACCTATCTCAACTGACAATTGAATAAAAACCAACTGATCATTGAGGAAATCAAAGGAGAAATTAAACAATTCCTAGAAGAAAATGACAATGAATATACGACCGTGCAAAACCTATGGGATACTGCAAAAGCAGTTCTAAGAGGGAAATTTATAGCAATACAATCCCACCTCAAGAAATTAGGAAAATATGAAGCAGATGACCTAACCCTCCACTTAAAACAATTGGAGAAAGAAGAACAAAAACATTACAAAGCCAGCAGAAAAAGAGAAATTATAAAGACTAGAGCAGAAATAAATCAGAAAGAAATGAAAGAAACTATAGTACAGATAAATAAAACAAAAAGCTGGTTCTGTGAAAAGGTAAACAAAATTGACAAGCCTCTGGCCAGACTCATCAAGACAAAGAGAGAGAAGAACCAGATTAACAAAATCAGAAACGAAAAAGGAGAGATTACAACAGATCATGCAGAAATCCAAAGGATTTTAAGGGACTGTTATGAGCAACTCTATGGCAACAAACTGGACAACCTGGAAGAAATGGACAGTTTCTTGGGGAAGGTCAATCTCCCAAGACTGAGCCAGGAAGAAACAGAAACATTGAACAACCCAATCACAAGCTGAGAAATCGAATTTGTGATTAAAAATCTACCCAAAAATAAAAGCCCAGGTCCAGATGGCTTCACAGCCGAATTCTACCAAACATTTAAAGAATAGCTAATGCCTGTCCTTATAAAACTCTTTCAAAAAATTGCACAGGAAGGAACACTCCCAAACACATTCTACGAGGCCACCATCACCCTGATACCCAAACCAGGCAAAGACAACACAAAAAAGGAAAAGTACAGACCAATTTCTCTGATGAACTTAGATGCCAAGATCCTCTACAAAATTCTAGCAAACAGAATTCAACGACACATCAAAAACCTCATACACCTTATCAAGTCGGGTTCATCCCAGGCATGCAAGGATTCTTCAGTATCCGCAAATCAATCAATGTGATACACCATATCAACAAACTGAGAGACAAAGATCACATGATCATCTCAATAGATTCAGAAAAAGCCTTCGACAAAGTACAACATCCATTTATGATAAAACCTCTTCAGAAAATGGGCATAGAAGGAACCTATCTCAACATAGTGAAAGCCATATATGAGAAGCCCACAACAAACATTATCCTCAACGGTGAAAAACTGAAAGCATTCCCTCTAAGATCAGGGACAAGACAGGGCTGTCCACTTTTACCACTACTATTCAACATAGTCCTGGAAGTTCTAGCAACGGCAACAAGAGAAGAGAAAGAAATCAAAGGAATCGAGATTGGAAAGGAAGAAGTGTAGTTCTCTTTTTGCAGACGACATGATATTATACATAGAAAATTCCAGGGCTTCCCTTGGTGGTCCAGTGGGTAAGGACACCGCCTTGCAGTGCAAGAGGCGCTGGTTTGATCCCTGGCCTGGGAAGATCCCACGTGGCACAGAGAGGCTGGACCCATGTGTCCAATTACCGAGCCGGAGCTCTGGGGTGCATGCGCCCAGAGCTGGCGCTCTGCGACGACAGACACCACCGCGATGGTAGGCCCACAGGAGCCAAAGAACAAAGACGGATGAAAATAGAGAAATGAAAGACCGATAGTAGTGGCCTGCCCACTCCCCTCCTTCCCCAACCCGAACCCCGCCCAAAAATAAATAAATAAATCTTTAAAAAGAAATAAAAAAAGAAAATCCCAAAGACACTATTACAAAGCTACTAGAGCTAATCAGCGAATTCAGCAAAGTCGAAGGATACAAAGTCAACACACAGAAATCACTGGCATTCCTATACACAAACAATGAAAAATCAGAAAACGAAATCAAAGAGGCAGTCCCCTTCACCATTGCAACCAAAAGAATCAAATATCTAGGAATAAACCTACCCAAAGAAACAAAAGAACTGTACACAGAAAATTACAGGACACTCATGAAAGACATTAAAGAAGATTTAAACAGATGGAGAGATATTCCATGTTCCTGGGTCAGAAGAATCAATATTGTGAAAATGACCATACTACTAAATATCATCTACAGATTCAATGCAATACCTATTCAACTTCCATTGACATTTTTCACAGAACTAGACCAAATAATAACACAGTTCATATGGAAACACAAAAGCCTTCGACAAAGTACAACATCCATTTATGATAAAAACTCTTCAGAAAATGGGCATAGAAGGAACCTATCTCAACATAGTGAAAGCCATATATGAGAAGCCCACAACAAACATTATCCTCAACGGTGAAAAACTGAAAGCATTCCCTCTAAGATCAGGGACAAGACAGGGCTGTCCACTTTTACCACTACTATTCAACATAGTCCTGGAAGTTCTAGCAACGGCAACAAGAGAAGAGAAAGAAATCAAAGGAATCGAGATTGGAAAGGAAGAAGTGTAGTTCTCTTTTTGCAGACGACATGATATTATACATAGAAAATTCCAGGGCTTCCCCTGGTGGTCCAGTGGGTAAGGACACCGCCTTGCAGTGCAAGAGGCGCTGGTTTGATCCCTGGCCTGGGAAGATCCCACGTGGCACAGAGAGGCTGGACCCATGTGTCCAATTACCGAGCCGGAGCTCTGGGGTGCATGCGCCCAGAGCTGGCGCTCTGCGACGACAGACACCACCGCGATGGTAGGCCCACAGGAGCCAAAGAACAAAGACGGATGAAAATAGAGAAATGAAAGACCGATAGTAGTGGCCTGCCCACTCCCCTCCTTCCCCAACCCGAACCCCGCCCAAAAATAAATAAATAAATCTTTAAAAAGAAATAAAAAAAGAAAATCCCAAAGACACTATTACAAAGCTACTAGAGCTAATCAGCGAATTCAGCAAAGTCGAAGGATACAAAGTCAACACACAGAAATCACTGGCATTCCTATACACAAACAATGAAAAATCAGAAAACGAAATCAAAGAGGCAGTCCCCTTCACCATTGCAACCAAAAGAATCAAATATCTAGGAATAAACCTACCCAAAGAAACAAAAGAACTGTACACAGAAAATTACAGGACACTCATGAAAGACATTAAAGAAGATTTAAACAGATGGAGAGATATTCCATGTTCCTGGGTCAGAAGAATCAATATTGTGAAAATGACCATACTACTAAATATCATCTACAGATTCAATGCAATACCTATTCAACTTCCATTGACATTTTTCACAGAACTAGACCAAATAATAACACAGTTCATATGGAAACACAAAAGACCTCGAATAGCCAAAGCAATCCTGAGGAAGAAGAATGGAGTTGGAGGGATCAGTCTCCCTAACTTCAGACTCTACTACAAAGCAACAGTCATCAAGACAGTATGGTACTGGCACGAAAACAGAAATATCGACCAATGGAACAAGATAGAGAACCCAGAGATAAACCCTCGCATCTATGAGTACCTTATTTTTGATAAAGGAGGAGAAACTATAAAATGGGACAAAGACAGCCTCTTCCACATGTGGTGCTGGGAGAATTGGACAGCTACATGCAAAAAAATGAAGTTGGAACATTCCCTTACACCATGCACAAAGATCAACTCAAAATGGATTAAAGACCTAAATGTAAGACCAGAAACCATCAAACTCTTAGAGGAGAATATAGGTAAAACCCTCAAGGACATCAATCAAAGCAAGATCTTCTCTGACCCACCAACTAAAATAGCAGAACTGAAAAGAAAAATGAGCATGTGGGACCTCATGAAACTTAAAAGCTCTTGTACAGCAAAAGAAATTACAAAAAAACTCAACAGATATCCCACAGAGTGGGAGAAAATCATAGCAAATGAAACAACAGACAAAGCCTTCATCTCCAAAATCTACAAGCAACTCAGACAACTCAGCACAGGAAAAATGAACAACCCAATCAAAAAATGGGAAAGATATATAAAGAGATGGCTCTCCAAAGAGGACATACAGATGGCCCAAAAGCACATGAAACGATGCTCAACCTCACTTATTATTAGAGAAATGCAAATTAAAACTACAATGAGATACCACCTCACACCCGTCAGAATGGCCATCATCCACAAATCGACAGACAATAAATGCTGGAGTGGGTGTGGAGAAAAGGGAACCCTCTTGCATTGCTGGTGGGGATGTAAACTGATACAGCCGTTATGGAAGACAGTCTGGAGATTTCTTAAAAAACTAAAAAAGAAGCACCCTATGACCCAGCAATCCCACTATTAGGCTTATATCCTGATGAAATCAAAACTGAAAGAAGCACCTGTACCCCAATGTTCATTGCAGCTCACTATACAATAGCCAGAACTTGGAAGCAACCTAGATGTCCATTGACGAATGAATGGATCCAGAAGCTCTGGTACATATATACAATGGAATTCTACTCAGCTGTTAAAAGAAATGCAGAAGACTCAGTCCTAATGAAGTGGCTGGCTCTAGAACCTATCATAAAAAGTGAAGTAAGTCAAAAAGAGAAAGACAAATACAGTATACTAACACACATATATGGAATCTAGTAGGACGGTCTTGATAGCACATGCAGGAAACTCATGGAAAAACAGACAGAGCATAGACATAGGGACATTGTGGGGAAGAAATAGGGAGGGGGAAGCATGGAGGGAGTAACATGGAAACCTATACTGTCATGTGTGGAAATGATAGCCATTGTCATTGTGCTAAGGGAATAGGAGTGCTTACAATGGCTTGGGACGATGGTCTGGAGGGGTGGGATGGGGGGAACTGAGGGGTGGGGACCATGGGTATGCATATGACTGATCTGGCAACATACATGTCTGTGAACAACAAAGCTCTGTAAAACCTTTAAAATAAAGAATGAAAAAAAAGAAAAAAGAAAAAAAAAACTAGTTTGGTCTTTTTTTTTTTTTAATGTATATGTGTGTGTGTATATGTGTGTGAAATATGCATTTTTTTTCGTTTTGTTTCAACTTTTTTTCTGGCAACGGGTTCTACCTTCTTTTTTAAATTGTTTTTGACTTTTTTGGCCACTTCTATTGATCTTTCTTTGTTCTTTGGCCTGTGCACACTTTCCATCACAGTGGCATCTCTCGCTGCAGAGCACCAGCTCTGGGTGCATGTACTCCGGAACTCTGGCTAGGTAGTAGGACACATCGGTCCAGCCGCTCTGTGGCACATGGGATCTTCCCAGTCTAGGGATCAAACCGATATCTCTTCCACTGCAAGGTGGTGTCTTTACCCACTGGACTAACAGGGAAGCCCTGGTTAGTGTCTTATAGGGCAATAAAACTGTAACCTTAGAGAGAAGTTATCTTCTCTATAAGACAAATTATTTGCATCTCTGATAACAATTTGTAAGTCAACACATTACACAGAGAGTCTGGGTTTTAATAAATAAAAAATAGCAGTCAGACACCTCTGGTCTCCTGTTAGACAAGGATCCAGTGTCATATCAAAAAGAGCTATGAATAAAATATGGACAAAAAAGGAAAAATAAAAAAACTGGATCATTTGTAGTGATGTGGATGAACCCAGAGCCTGTTATATAGGGTGAAGTATGTCTGCGAGAGAAAAGCAAATATTTTATATTAATGCATACATATGGAATCTAGAAAAATGGTACTGATGAACCTATTTGCAAGGCAAGAAGAGAGATACAGATGTAGAGAATGGACTTGTAGATACTGAGGGAGAAGGAAAGGGTGGGATAAATTGGAAGGAGGGCACTGATATATATACAGCTCCATGTGTAAAATGCATAGTGAGTGAGAAGCTGTTCTAGGCCAGTGAGCTCAGCTCAGTGATGACCTAGAGGACTGGGATGGAGAGGGAGTGGGAGAGAGGTCAACAGGGAGGGAATATATGTATGCTTATAGCTGATTCATCTTATTGTGCAGCAGAAACTGACACAACATTGTGAAATAATTATACCCCAATTAAAAAACAAACACACAAAGAGATGTACTTTTTCTTGGGTCTCAGTTCCAAGTTTTGGATTCAAATCTAGCAGTTTGCCTGTTAGAGCTCAAATTGGAACCACCACATTACATCTCATTTCTTTTTTTTTCTTTTTAAAATTTTGGCCTCTTTTATTGGTTATTTATTTATTTATTTCATCCATCTTTATTCTCTGGCCTTTGTGGGCCTCCCATTGCAGTGGCCTTTCCTGTCGCAGAGCACTGGCTCTGGGCACATGCGCTCCAGAGCGCTGGCTCTCAATTAGACACACCTGCCCAGCTGTTCCACGGCATATGGGATCTTCCCAGGCCAGGGAATGAACCGTCGACCCTTGCACTGCAAGGTGGACTCTCTACCCACTGGGCCACTAGGGAAGCCCTACATTGCATTTCTAAATGACAAGATTCCCTTTCCCAGTTAAATCATGGCCAATAAGATATGTATGGTATGAAAAATAACACTATTTCTTTACAATTGTTATTTTAATTGGAGGATAATTACCTTACAATATTGTGATGTTTTTTGCTATATATCAACATGAATCGGCCCCATATGTCCCCCTCGATCCTGAACCCCTCCCAACCTCCCTACCCACCCTATCCCTCTGGATTGTCCCAGGGCACTGACTTTGGGTGCCCTGCTTCATGAATCAAACTTGCACTGCTCATCTATTTTACATATGGTAATGCAAATGTTTCAGTGCTAGCCTCTCAAATCATCCCACACTTACCTTTTCCCACTGAGTTCAAAAGCCTGTTCTTTCCACCTGTGTATTCTTTGCTGCCCTGTGTGTAGGTACATAACATCTAGGTTGCTTCCATATCCTGGCTCTTGTAAATAGTGCTGCAAAGAACATTGGGGTACATGTGTCTCTTTCAGCACTGGTTTCCTTGGAATGCATATCCAGCAGTGGGATGGCTGGGTCATATGGCAGTTCCATACCTAGCTTTTTAAGGAATCTCTACACTTTTCTGCATGGTGGTTGTACCAGTTTACACTCCCATCAACAATGTAAGAGGGATCACTTTTCTCCACATCCTCTCTACCATTTATTGTTTGTAGACTTTTTGATGATAGCTAAGCTGACCAGTGTGAGATGATACCTCATTGTGGTTTTGACTTGCATTTCTCTAATAATGAGTGAAATTGAGCTTCTTTTCATGTGTTTATTATCTATCTGTATGTCTTCTTTGGAGAAATGTCTGTTTAGGTCTTTTGGCTGCATACCTATACACTAACAATGAAAACAGAAAGAGAAATGAAGGAAACAATACCATTCACCATTGCAATGAAAAGAATCAAATACTTAGGAATAAATTTAACTAAATAAACAAAAGACCTGCGTTCAGAAAACTATAGAACATTGATGAAATAATCAAAGATCACACAAATAGATGGGGAAATGTCTTGGATTGGAAGAATCAAAATAGTGAAAATGACTATACTACCCAAAGCAAACTACAGATTCAGTGCAATCCCTATGAATCTACCAATGGCATTTTTCACAGATCTAGAACAAACGATTCCACAGTTTGTACAGAAACACAAAATACCCCAAATAGTCAAAGCAATCTTGGGAAAGAAGAATGGGAGTTGGAGGAATCACGTTCCTGATCTCAGATCACACTGCAAAGCTACAGTCATCAAGACAGTATGGAACTGGCACAAAGACAGAAATATAGATCAGTGGAACAAAATAGAAAGTCTAGAGATAAAAGATAAATACAACTACCTATGGGCACTTTATCTTTGACAAAGAAAGAAAAAATACATAATAGAGAAAAGACAATCTCGTCAACAAGTGGTGCTGAGAGAATTGGTCAACTACGTGTAAAAGAATGAAACTATAGTATACATACATATATATATATATTTTTAAAGAATCATCTGTTCCTCCTGCATCTTTTGTTTTGCTGTTTCTGCTCCTTGTGTTTGTTCCTTTTTCTGCATTTTTTAATATTTTATTATTTTTTAAAGTTTTTACAGTTTTGTTGTTCACAGACATGTATGTTCCCAGATCAGTCATATGCATATCCCTGGTCCCCTCCCCACTTCCAGCCCCTCATCCCACCCCTCCCCTTGGCCCCGTCAACACCCAAAATTTCTATGTTACTCCTCTATGCCTCCCACCCACTGGAATTCACTCTCTACATTTATTGTTTGTAGACTTTTGATGATAGCTAAGCTGACCAGTGTGAGATGATACCTCATTGTGGTTTTGACTTGCATTTCTCTAATAATGAGTGAAATTGAGCTTCTTTTCATGTGTTTATTATCTATCTGTATGTCTTCTTTGGAGAAATGTCTGTTTAGGTCTTTTGGCTGCATACCTATACACTAACAATGAAAACAGAAAGAGAAATGAAGGAAACAATACCATTCACCATTGCAATGAAAAGAATCAAATACTTAGGAATAAATTTAACTAAATAAACAATAGACCTGCGTTCAGAAAACTATAGAACATTGATGAAATAATCAAAGATCACACAAATAGATGGGGAAATGTCTTGGATTGGAAGAATCAAAATAGTGAAAATGACTATACTACCCAAAGCAAACTACAGATTCAGTGCAATCCCTATGAATCTACCAATGGCATTTTTCACAGATCTAGAACAAACGATTCCACAGTTTGTACAGAAACACAAAATACCCCAAATAGTCAAAGCAATCTTGGGAAAGAAGAATGGGAGTTGGAGGAATCACGTTCCTGATCTCAGATCACACTGCAAAGCTACAGTCATCAAGACAGTATGGAACTGGCACAAAGACAGAAATATAGATCAGTGGAACAAAATAGAAAGTCTAGAGATAAAAGATAAATACAACTACCTATGGGCACTTTATCTTTGACAAAGAAAGAAAAAATACATAATAGAGAAAAGACAATCTCGTCAACAAGTGGTGCTGAGAGAATTGGTCAACTACGTGTAAAAGAATGAAACTATAGTATACATACATATATATATATATTTTTAAAGAATCATCTGTTCCTCCTGCATCTTTTGTTTTGCTGTTTCTGCTCCTTGTGTTTGTTCCTTTTTCTGCATTTTTTAATATTTTATTATTTTTTAAAGTTTTTACAGTTTTGTTGTTCACAGACATGTATGTTCCCAGATCAGTCATATGCATATCCCTGGTCCCCTCCCCACTTCCAGCCCCCCTCATCCCACCCCTCCTGGCTGTCACACCCAGCACTTGTAGGAACTCCTATTCCCTCAGCTCAATGACAATAGCTATCTTTTTCACATGTGATAGTATAGGTTTCTATGTTACTCCCTCTATGCCTCCCACCCACTGTTCATTCCCCACAATGCCCATATGTCTATTTGGTGTCTGTTTTTCCATGGGTTCACTTCATGTGTTATCATTACCCTTTTACTAGATTCCATATATATGTGTTAGTATACTTTACTTATCTTTCTCTTTTTGACTTACTTCACTTTTTATGATATACTATAGAATAGTGTTCACATCATAAATATTAACTTGAGAATCTCAGAATATCTCTGAATCATGATATTTTGTGAGAATTCACATCTATTAAGTAAGGGAACTAACTCTGAAGCACTGCCCAATTCTGTAAATCTACATATCTAGGGTTAAATAATACTATGTTAAAAAAATGTTTAATTGCTAAGAGAAAATGTGTCCTAAATTAAGTAAAATTTTTAAAACTCAGAACTGTACTGCACTAAAGATGGTCTTTTTCTGTCTCCTAAACAAAGTATCATTTTTTCACTTCTGATTAGAAATAACATATTTTATTGTCCAAAGTTACTTTTAAATTATTTATCTTCTGTTTCCAGTTCAATCTGTTTAACCTAAATGTTCTTTAAGTTTTATAGTTTGCATGGCTACCTCACAGCAAAAGTGTTAGCTAAAAAAAAAAAAAAAAAATTAAAGAGAATAATACAAAGAGTTTGAGATTAAAAAAATTGTATTTCCACAACCTCCTTACTTGATGAAGTAGATTTTTTATCTTTAGGTGATAGAAGTGATGGTTAAAATATCTTTGTTAGTAAGTGTGAATAAAGAGGCCTTCAAAATAAAAAAAAAAGAGAATGAAACTAGAACACTTTCTAACACCAAACACAAAAATAAACTCAAAGTATTTTAAAGGCATTAATGTAAGACCAGAAACTATAAAACTCTTAGATGAAACCATAGACAGAACACTCTCTAACATAAATCACAGCAAGATCCTCTATAACCCACCTCCCAGAGTAATGAAAATAAAAACAAAAATGAACCAATGAGGTCTAATTAAACTTCAAAGTTTTTAGACAACAGAGGAAACTATAAGCAAGGTGAAAAGATAGCCCTCAGAATGGGAGAAAGTAATAGCAGATGAAACAACTGACAAAGAATTAATCTCCAAAATATACAAGCAGCTCATGCAACTCAATACCAGAAAAACTATTTTGATTTTATAATTATATTTTAAAAACACATTTGTCTACAAAGACCTGCATTTTTTAAGAAAACTTTTTCCTGCAATTCTCCTTTCTTTTACATTTGGAGGGGAAAGGTATGTGGGAAAATCTGTTTCTGGGAAGATTCAACATTTGCAAATTCAAGTTGTCCTAGAATTGAGATAGAGGCTGGTTGTTTTGGAAAAAATTCTGGGGACAGAAACTCTACCTAGGGGTCCCTCATGCCTGTCAAAGTTATCATCTTTCACCTAGATGGATGTGCACTGACCTTTAGTTTCTCAAAAAAATATTTATTGTGGTTATCTAAAAGCATTGTATAAGAAACAAATCGACAAATAATACATTAAAAAGCATTTTGCACTGAGGCTTAACTGGTGGGAGTGATGGTAGCTAATGTGAGTACAGAGAATAACATATTTTATTGTCCAAAGTTACTTTTAAATTATTTATCTTCTGTTTCCAGTTCAATCTGTTTAACCTAAATGTTCTTTAAGTTTTATAGTTTGCATGGCTACCTCACAGCAAAAGTGTTAGCTAAAAAAAAAAAAAAAAAATTAAAGAGAATAATACAAAGAGTTTGAGATTAAAAAAATTGTATTTCCACAACCTCCTTACTTGATGAAGTAGATTTTTTATCTTTAGGTGATAGAAGTGATGGTTAAAATATCTTTGTTAGTAAGTGTGAATAAAGAGGCCTTCAAAATAAAAAAAAAAGAGAATGAAACTAGAACACTTTCTAACACCAAACACAAAAATAAACTCAAAGTATTTTAAAGGCATTAATGTAAGACCAGAAACTATAAAACTCTTAGATGAAACCATAGACAGAACACTCTCTAACATAAATCACAGCAAGATCCTCTATAACCCACCTCCCAGAGTAATGAAAATAAAAACAAAAATGAACCAATGAGGTCTAATTAAACTTCAAAGTTTTTAGACAACAGAGGAAACTATAAGCAAGGTGAAAAGATAGCCCTCAGAATGGGAGAAAGTAATAGCAGATGAAACAACTGACAAAGAATTAATCTCCAAAATATACAAGCAGCTCATGCAACTCAATACCAGAAAAACTATTTTGATTTTATAATTATATTTTAAAAACACATTTGTCTACAAAGACCTGCATTTTTTAAGAAAACTTTTTCCTGCAATTCTCCTTTCTTTTACATTTGGAGGGGAAAGGTATGTGGGAAAATCTGTTTCTGGGAAGATTCAACATTTGCAAATTCAAGTTGTCCTAGAATTGAGATAGAGGCTGGTTGTTTTGGAAAAAATTCTGGGGACAGAAACTCTACCTAGGGGTCCCTCATGCCTGTCAAAGTTATCATCTTTCACCTAGATGGATGTGCACTGACCTTTAGTTTCTCAAAAAAATATTTATTGTAGTTATCTAAAAGCATTGTATAAGAAACAAATCGACAAATAATACATTAAAAAGCATTTTGCACTGAGGCTTAACTGGTGGGAGTGATGGTAGCTAATGTGAGTACAGAGAGAGTTGCATACTTAATACAGTGAATTATCTATTTCTAAGAAAAACAGTTCTACTGAGTATCTTTCAGTATGTTCCATTCCCTAGAGATTTTTCTAAAACCAGACTCCGTGGTGAGCTGTCCCTTATCAACTTAGTTGTTTAATTCTTGCTACCCTTTTATTGGGCATGCATTATCTTAGTGAGAGTTGGTTTCTGTCAATTTCCTCTCACTTGTTACTGGGACTATATTTGAGATCTTCTATTTCTGTAGTTTTATTTGGAACTCACCACCAATTTCATGAAATAATTATCCCTTCTTTGACACAGAGAAGTAAGTATTCTATAGTGCAACAGAGGGGTAAGTCACCACTATTCATTGCTATATTGTCCAGGGACCTTGATTTCATATTATAATTTAGTCTTGAAAATGTTTCCTGACAGAAATGGATAGACAGAAAGATGGCTCCATCCATTTGCAAAGCCTGGAAACCAAGGGTATAGAAGAAATTAAAGCTAACTGAAGAGGAAAAAAATGAACAGTACGTGAAGAAAAGATTTGAGGGAAAAATGTAAAAGATGAAATAATGTATTTATGGCACAAGTTAAGTTATAGGACTCTAATAAAAAACACAGAAAGAATTCTCTGTCCCTTGGTAGCAATGGCAAGGCTTTAGTATTTGTTAAGAAAAGAAAGCAAGAAGTGAACTTGAACCATTCTTCTTGCTTTGATTTGGGCTCACTCATTTATTTCTCATTTTATTCATTTTTGGGGGTGTCCCTGGTGGCGCTAGTGGTAAATAAACCTGACTTCCACTGCAGGAAACATAGTGAGACTCTGGTTCAATCCCTGGGTCGAGAAGGTCCCCTGGAGTGGGGCATGGCAACCCACTCTAGTATTCTTGCCTATAGAATTCCATGGACAGAGGCAAGCTGCAGTCTATAGAGTCACAGAGCCAAACACGAATGAAGTGACTTGGCATACATACATTCATTTTTTAATTTGTTAATTCATCATATATTGGGCATCTTGGGGATAGTGCTAAAATCAGAAAGTAGCAACGCCCTTCTGTCATCATAGAACTCATGTTTTTCTCCTTCTCACTATGTTTTTCCGTTTGTCCATGAACAGCAGAAAACAATTACCTGAAAACTGGTCAACAGAATGCTATCATTAGGCTCAGTCATTTTCCTGAAGTGTTATACATATGTAGTAGATACACATGTATACCTACATGTACACAGATATTTATAATGTACAAACATATATTTAGAACATACAGTGCTTTATAAAGTTGATACAAAAAAACTCCCCATTAATTTGGCATGCATTATCTTAGTGAGATTTGGGGTTTCAATTTCCTCTCACTTGTTACTGGGACTATATTTGAGATCTTCTATTTCTGTAGTTTTATTTGGAACTCACCACCAATTTCATGAAATAATTATCCCTTCTTTGACACAGAGAAGTAAGTATTCTATAGTGCAACAGAGGGGTAAGTCACCACTATTCATTGCTATATTGTCCAGGGACCTTGATTTCATATTATAATTTAGTCTTGAAAATGTTTCCTGACAGAAATGGATAGACAGAAAGATGGCTCCATCCATTTGCAAAGCCTGGAAACCAAGGGTATAGAAGAAATTAAAGCTAACTGAAGAGGAAAAAAATGAACAGTACGTGAAGAAAAGATTTGAGGGAAAAATGTAAAAGATGAAATAATGTATTTATGGCACAAGTTAAGTTATAGGACTCTAATAAAAAACACAGAAAGAATTCTCTGTCCCTTGGTAGCAATGGCAAGGCTTTAGTATTTGTTAAGAAAAGAAAGCAAGAAGTGAACTTGAACCATTCTTCTTGCTTTGATTTGGGCTCACTCATTTATTTCTCATTTTATTCATTTTGGGGTGTCCCTGGTGGCGCTAGTGGTAAATAAACCTGACTTCCACTGCAGGAAACATAGTGAGACTCTGGTTCAATCCCTGGGTCGAGAAGGTCCCCTGGAGTGGGGCATGGCAACCCACTCTAGTATTCTTGCCTATAGAATTCCATGGACAGAGGCAAGCTGCAGTCTATAGAGTCACAGAGCCAAACACGAATGAAGTGACTTGGCATACATACATTCATTTTTTAATTTGTTAATTCATCATATATTGGGCATCTTGGGGATAGTGCTAAAATCAGAAAGTAGCAACGCCCTTCTGTCATCATAGAACTCATGTTTTTCTCCTTCTCACTATGTTTTTCCGTTTGTCCATGAACAGCAGAAAACAATTACCTGAAAACTGGTCAACAGAATGCTATCATTAGGCTCAGTCATTTTCCTGAAGTGTTATACATATGTAGTAGATACACATGTATACCTACATGTACACAGATATTTATAATGTACAAACATATATTTAGAACATACAGTGCTTTATAAAGTTGTAACCTCACAAAGAATTGAATTTTTATGGGATTATTGATTATTGTTCCCCATTTACTCCCCATTAATTTTTTCTATTAATTTCCTGTCGTGCGATCCACTGAGAGGTCATGAATAATCTCCTGGTTGTCTGATGCAATGACCTTTTCCAGTTTTCTGCTCCCTTAGAATAGGGAACATCTTCTCTGAAACATTTTTGAGCATTTGATAGTGTTGTAAACACATCCTTTCTAACCCCTCTTCTCCCTCCACTGTGTTTCTATCCTGGGCAAGATTATGGGCTTTAGTGTCAGGGCAAACTCATGTTGCATCCTTGCTCTGCCACATTTTCACTTTTTGGCTGAGCAAGCAGTCACTGCATCTCTTGTGCCACTGTTTGCTCATCCATCCAGCAGGGATGGCATTGCTCCCTCTCTCCCAGGGCCTCAGAGAGTGAGGATGATATGAGATAGCACATGTGAATAATGTAGTGAGAACTCTGGCTCGATAGCCTTTCTTCTTTCCAAGTGTGCCCTTTGTCTAGGTCTTTGATTTTGAGCCTCCATCATCTCAGTCAGTACCCAGTCTTTCAGAGCCCATCTTTTCCTGTGGCTTTGTTTCCCACCTCTATGTAAATGAGAATGATTCTCCAATCATTAGCTCAAATTCTAACCTCTCCCCTCAAAGTCAGGCTCACCAGAATACCCAGAGTGCTCAACTTCATGGATAAAGACAGTCTCCATTTTCAAAATTCTAACCTCTCCCTAGAGTCCCAAACACGAATGAAGTGACTTGGCATACATACATTCATTTTTTAATTTGTTAATTCATCATATATTGGGCATCTTGGGGATAGTGCTAAAATCAGAAAGTAGCAACGCCCTTCTGTCATCATAGAACTCATGTTTTTCTCCTTCTCACTATGTTTTTCTGTTTGTCCATGAACAGCAGAAAACAATTACCTGAAAACTGGTCAACAGAATGCTATCATTAGGCTCAGTCATTTTCCTGAAGTGTTATACATATGTAGTAGATACACATGTATACCTACATGTACACAGATATTTATAATGTACAAACATATATTTAGAACATACAGTGCTTTATAAAGTTGTAACCTCACAAAGAATTGAATTTTTATGGGATTATTGATTATTGTTCCCCATTTACTCCCCATTAATTTTTTCTATTAATTTCCTGTCGTGCGATCCACTGAGAGGTCATGAATAATCTCCTGGTTGTCTGATGCAATGACCTTTTCCAGTTTTCTGCTCCTTAGAATAGGGAACATCTTCTCTGAAACATTTTTGAGCATTTGATAGTGTTGTAAACACATCCTTTCAAACCCCCTCTTCTCCCTCCACTGTGTTTCTATCCTGGGCAAGATTATGGGCTTTAGTGTCAGGGCAAACTCATGTTGCATCCTTGCTCTGCCACATTTTCACTTTTTGGCTGAGCAAGCAGTCACTGCATCTCTTGTGCCACTGTTTGCTCATCCATCCAGCAGGGATGGCATTGCTCCCTCTCTCCCAGGGCCTCAGAGAGTGAGGATGATATGAGATAGCACATGTGAATAATGTAGTGAGAACTCTGGCTCGATAGCGTATCTTCTTTCCAAGTGTGCCCTTTGTCTAGGTCTTTGATTTTGAGCCTCCATCATCTCAGTCAGTACCCAGTCTTTCAGAGCCCATCTTTTCCTGTGGCTTTGTTTCCCACCTCTATGTAAATGAGAATGATTCTCCAATCATTAGCTCAAATTCTAACCTCTCCCCTCAAAGTCAGGCTCACCAGAATACCCAGAGTGCTCAACTTCATGGATAAAGACAGTCTCCATTTTTCAGAAACAATCCAGGTTAGGTTGGGCTCATCTTCACCATACAATGGCAGAAAAGGGCTGAGTAAGATGGGCTGAAGCTAGTAGAGTGGGCCTCTGTCATACTGTCCCAATGTTCTGTCCAATGAACATCCCTTTTCACTTTCAGTAGAACCACAGCTGGGAGAATAAATTACTTGGCCACCTTGGTTAAGGCTAATGTTTGAACAAAATTGGCTGGTGAACTACTCCATTCACTTGCTTGTTCATTTGGTCTTTTACGGGACAAATATTGAACTTTTCTTTTGTGTCAGGTCCTGGAACCAGAGAACTGAACGGTATGTAATCCTCACTTGAGAAGTTCATAGGCCAGGGGATGAGACATATAGTAAGGCAATGATTATAGAATAGTGTGATCAGGGGTCAACCCAGGATGCCAGAGGAAGGCAAAGGTAGGAGAGATAGACACAACTTGAGGGGGTACAGATAGATCTGGGGAAGGGACAGGGGCTTTTCAAAAGAGGTTCCAAAAGATACTGGCATTATGAGGCTAATATATTAGACTAAGAGTTTATGTAAAAGTGTTAGTTGCTCAGTTGTGTCTGACTTTTTGTGACCCTGTGAATGCAACCTGCCAGGTTCCTCTGTCCATGGACTTCTCTAAGGAAGAATACTGGAGTGGGTTTCTCAAGGGGATCTAGGGATCAAACCGGGGTCTCCTGCATTTCAGGAAGATTTTTTTATCATCTGAGCCACCAGGAATCATTCCCTTAACACCAGGGTTTAGGGAAGGAAGGGGCTAGGAGTAAACCCTGGTTAAAGAGCTAGATCCTGCATGCCACAACTAAGACCTGGTGCAGCCAAATAAATAAATAAATAAATATATTTTAAAAACCCCACAGATCATAATGAGATACAATAAGACATGTTGGAGTGGTTAATTACGAATATGACTGAGAATAGTAGGTGTTGGTGAGGATATTGAGAAACTGGAGTACTCTTTATTGCTGATAGGATTGATACAACCATGTTGAACAACAGTTGACATAATCTAATGTACACCTACCATACAACAAAGCAATTTCATGCTTAGATGTAGAGCTGATAGACAATTACATGAATGGCCACAGCAGCTTTATTCATAATGGCCCCAAACTGGAAGCAGCCAAATAATGGCCATTAACAAAATATAAAAGTAAATGCTGGCCGGAACCCGCCCGCCGCGAGGAGTCGCCGGAACCCGCCCGCCGCGAGGAGCCCCGAGGAGCCCGCCGCGAGGAGCCGCGGACGCCGCGAGGAGCCGCGGACGCGGACGCAGGTAAGTTCAGCCACTCCAACTGGAGGGCTTGCTGAATGGAGAGAGGAAGTCATCCACAGGTTGCTGACCAGGGTCCGGGCACGAGTTGGACGGGAAAGCTCGCATCCGCCTTTGGTACTTAGACACTTAACCGGCAGTGCGCGTGTGCCAGTGGCGGAGGAGCCCGCGCTCCCCTAGAGCTGCAGCAGCAGCGGAGGAAGCCGGGGAAAGAGCAGGAATTGGAGACTACAGGCGGGCGCGCGGTAGAGCCGGGGCGCCCCCCTCCTACACGGGGCTGCGCGCGCCGCGGCCTCCGCCCGACTGACTGGGATCAGCCCACCGTCCCGGCCAGCACCCAGTATGGCAGCAAAGCCTTCATTTTGCTGAACACAAAAACAGAAACCACAGCAACCGGCACTATAAGGGAAACACTACGCCATCAAGACACCACCATCAAGAGCGGATTGGTTTCCAACAGGCAGATGTGAAGATAAAAACCAAGGACAGTATTTAACTTTTTTTTTTCTTTTTCTTTTTTCATTTTCTTCTGCTTGTTTGTGGTGGACTATTTTGCTTATTCAATTGATTGGTTTGGGGTTTATTAGTTTCTTTGTTTATTGGGGGTTTTTTATGTTTGTTTTTTGGTTTTTTTTTTTTGTAGTTTTCATTTGTTTGATTTATTCTATGTGTTTTTTCTTTGTTTTTCGGTCTCTTATTAATTTTTTCTGCTCTTTTTAATTTTTAACTTTCTTTTGACTTTTATTATATTTTTTTAACTTTAATTTTAATTCTTGAAAACCTCTAATTCTCTTTTCTCTTTCCTCTTTCCCACTGCTTTCTCTATGTTCTAAATGTAAAACATCTTCCTAGCTACCAATATCCTCTAGATAAATTATTTCCTATCTTTCTGTCTCCACTATTCACTTCCAAATACACTAAACAGTACACACACTAATCTTTGCTACCTAATCCTATAAAATACTTCCAAGACAAATCTTTTCCTTTTTATGACTTATAGACTCTCCTCCTTGTCACCCCGAACACATGTCCTAATTTAAAATTGCTCTCATTGTAATTATCCAAGCCAGGACCTTGTGCTGGATCTATTATTCAGGCACTATTTTAATTAATTCAAAGCTTAACGGGCAAGTATCATCTGTGATTGCATGAGTTGCTAGAAAGATTTCCTGCGCCTTATCTCTGTAAAACTGGTCAGTTGTGGGGATTTCTGTATATGTATGTATATCTTACGATTATGTTAGAAAACATCTGCATGCTTTTATGACTGTCACCCATCAGGGATGCACCTCTTGTTCCTCAGATGCTAGTGTGTGAACTAGTATCACAGCACACCATAGCAAACCATACATAGAGCCTACACCCCCTGACCAATCATCAAACCAAGGATCCTCGGAGTAGAAACCCTGATTCCAAGACTCCACACTGATTATCAAAGAACATACAACACTACAGATTATTCACCTGTAAACAAGGTCTATCACCACCCTAGACACAAACCACTGAACCCTTCTACAAGGACAGAAACCCAAAGGAAGGGAGAATTCAACCAAGAAGCCTGGTGGGAATAAGAACTCCATACACACAGACACACACAAAGAAACAAAAATTAACCTAATAATGAAACGTCAGAGAAACACTGTACAAATGAAGGACCAAGCTAGAGAAACACCACTTCAAATGACAGAGGAGGAGATAGACAAGCTATCTGAAAGAGAATTCAGAAAAACTATACTAATGAGGATGCAAAAGACCGAAAACAGAATATTAGAGGAAATTAGTGCATTGAGTAAAGACATGCTAGAAATGAAAAATAAGCAAATAGAGACCACCAACTCAATTGCTGAACTCAAAAATACTATAGAAGGTCTCAACAGTAGAGTATCAGAGGCTGAAGAACGGATAAGTGAGCTGGAAGACAGAATGGTGGAAATAAGTGCTGAAGAATAGAACAAAGCCCAAAGAATTAAAAGAACTGAGGATAGCCTCAGAGACCTATGGGACAATATTAAATGCACCAACATTAGAATTATAGGAGTTCCAGAAGAAGAAGAAGAGAAGAAAGACTATGAAAAAATTCTTGAAGAGGTTATAGTTGAAAACTTCCCCAGCATGGGAAAGGAGATAGTCAACCAAGTTCAGGAAGCACAAAGAGATCCATACAGGAGAAACCCCAGAAGAAACACACCAAGGCACATACTAATCAAACTAATGCAGACTAAATATAAAGACAGATTACTAAAAGCAGCTAGGAGCAAACAACAAATAACATATAAAGGAAACCCCATACGTTTAACTGCAGATCTCTCAACAGAAACCCTGCAGGCCAGAAGAGAATGGCAAGATACATTTAAACGACTAAAAGAGAATAACCTGCAACCAGGAATTCTCTACCCAGCAAGAATCTCATTCAAAATCGATGGTGAAGTAAAAACCTTCACAGAACAGACATCTGTCACCCATCAGGGATGCACCTCTTGTTCCTCATTTTAATTCACAGCACACCATAGCAAACCGTACATAGAGCCTACACCCCCTGACCAATCATCAAACCAAGGATCCTCGGAGTAGAAACCCTGATTCCAAGACTCCACACTGATTATCAAAGAACATACAACACTACAGATTATTCACCTGTAAACAAGGTCTATCACCACCCTAGACACAAACCACTGAACCCTTCTACAAGGACAGAAACCCAAAGGAAGGGAGAATTCAACCAAGAAGCCTGGTGGGAATAAGAACTCCATACACACAGACACACACAAAGAAACAAAAATTAACCTAATAATGAAACGTCAGAGAAACACTGTACAAATGAAGGACCAAGCTAGAGAAACACCACTTCAAATGACAGAGGAGGAGATAGACAAGCTATCTGAAAGAGAATTCAGAAAAACTATACTAATGAGGATGCAAAAGACCGAAAACAGAATATTAGAGGAAATTAGTGCATTGAGAAAAGACATGCTAGAAATGAAAAATAAGCAAATAGAGACCACCAACTCAATTGCTGAACTCAAAAATACTATAGAAGGTCTCAACAGTAGAGTATCAGAGGCTGAAGAACGGATAAGTGAGCTGGAAGACAGAATGGTGGAAATAAGTGCTGAAGAATAGAACAAAGCCCAAAGAATTAAAAGAACTGAGGATAGCCTCAGAGACCTATGGGACAATATTAAATGCACCAACATTAGAATTATAGGAGTTCCAGAAGAAGAAGAAGAGAAGAAAGACTATGAAAAGATTCTTGAAGAGGTTATAGTTGAAAACTTCCCCAGCATGGGAAAGGAGATAGTCAACCAAGTTCAGGAAGCACAAAGAGATCCATACAGGAGAAACCCCAGAAGAAACACACCAAGGCACATACTAATCAAACTAATGCAGACTAAATATAAAGACAGATTACTAAAAGCAGCTAGGAGCAAACAACAAATAACATATAAAGGAAACCCCATACGTTTAACTGCAGATCTCTCAACAGAAACCCTGCAGGCCAGAAGAGAATGGCAAGATACATTTAAACGACTAAAAGAGAATAACCTGCAACCAGGAATTCTCTACCCAGCAAGAATCTCATTCAAAATCGATGGTGAAGTAAAAACCTTCACAGACAAGCAAAAACTAAAAGAATTCTGTACCACAAAACCAGCCCTACAACAAGTGTTAAAGGGCCTGATATAGCCAATAAATACAAGAGTAGGAGAAGCCTTACAAATCAAACCCCAAATTTCTAAGAAGATGACAATAGGAACATTCGTATCAATAATTACTTTGAACGTAAATGGACTAAATGCTCCAACCAAACGACACAGGCTGGCTGAATGGATCCAGAAGCAAGACCCATATATATGTTGTTTACAAGAGACCCACTTCAGACCTAGAGACACTCATAGACTGAAAGTGAAAGGTTGGAGAAAGATATTTCATGCAAATGGAAATCAAAAGAAAGCTGGAGTAGCAATCCTTATATCAGACAAAATAGACTTTAAAGTAAAGAAGATTCTAAGAGACAAGGCAGGTCACTACATCATGATTAAGGGATCTATCCAAGAGGAAGACATAACAGTCATGAATATCTACGCACCCAACACAGGGGCACCTCAATACATAAGACAGGTACTTTCAGACATAAAAGAAGAAATCAACAATAACACAATCATAGTAGGAGACTTTAACACTCCTCTCACACCAATGGACAGATCAACAAAACAGAAAATTAATAAAGAAACACAAGCCTTAAATGCCACACTGGAAAAGATGGACCTCATCGATACCTTTAGGACCTTCCATCCAAAAGCAGAAGAATACACTTTCTTCTCAAGTGCTCACGGGACATTCTCCAGGATAGACCACATCTTGGGCCACAAATCTAACCTCAGTCAGTTCAAGAAAACCGAAATTCTATCAACCATCTTCTCGGACCACAAAGCAATGAGACTGGAGATCAACTACCAGAAAAAAAACCCTAAAAACAGAAACACATGGAGATTAAACAATACATACCTAAAAAACCAACTGATCATTGAGGAAATCAAAGAAGAAATTAAACAATTCCTAGAAGAAAATGACAATCAACACACGACCGTGCAAAACCTATGGGATACTGCAAAAGCAGTTCTAAGAGGGAAATTTATAGCAATACAATCCCACCTCAAGAAATTAGGAAAATATGAAGCAGATGACCTAACCCTCCACTTAAAATAGTTGGAGAAAGAAGAACAAAAACATCCCAAAGCCAGCAGAAGAAGAGAAATTATAAAGACTAGAGCAGAAATAAATGAGAAAGAAATGAAAGAAACTACAGTACAGATAAATAAAACAAAAAGCTGCTTCTTTGAAAAGGTAAACAAAATTGACAAGCCTCTGACCAGACTCATCAAGACAAAGAGAGAGAAGAACCAGATTAACAAAATCAGAAACGAAAAAGGAGAGATTACAACAGATCATGCAGAAATCCAAAGGATTTTAAGGGACTGTTATGAGCAACTCTATGGCAACAAACTGGACAACCTGGAAGAAATGGACAGTTTCTTGGACAGGATTAATCTCCCAAGACTGAGCCAGGAAGAAACAGAAACTTTGAACAACCCAATCACAAGCTGAGAAATCGAATTTGTGATTAAAAATCTACCCAAAAATAAAAGCCCAGGACCAGATGGCTTCACAGCCGAATTCTACCAAACATTTTAAAAAGAGCTAATGCCTGTCCTTATAAAACTCTTCCAAAAAATTGCTCAGGAAGGAAAACTCCCAAACACATTCTACGAGGCCACCATCACCGTGATACCCAAACCAGGCAAAGACAACACAAAAAAGGAAAACTATAGGCCAATTTCCCTGATGAACTTAGATGCCAAGATCCTCAACAAAATCCTAGCAAACAGAATTCAACGACACATCAAAAAACTCATCCATCACGATCAAGTCGGGTTCATCCCAGGCATGCAAGCCTTCTTCAACATCCGCAAATCAATCAACGTGATACACCATATCAACAAGTTGAAAGACAAAAATCACATGATCATTTCAATAGACGCAGAAAAAGCCTTCGACAAAGTACAACATCCATTTATGATCAAAACTCTTCAGAAAATGGGCATAGAAGGAACCTATCTCAACATAATAAAAGCCATCTATGAGAAACCTACAGCGAACATTATTGTTAATGGTGAAAAACTGAAAGCATTCCCTCTAAGATCAGGAACAAGACAGGGGTGCCCACTTTCACCACTGCTATTCAACATAGTCCTGAAAGTCCTAGAAACAGCAATAAGAGAAGAGAAAGCAATCAAAGGAATCCAGATTGGAAAGGAAGAAGTCAAGCTCTCTCTTTTTGCAGACGACATGATATTATACATAGAAAATCCCAAAGACACGGTTACAAAGCTCCTAGAGCTAATCAATGAATTCAGCAAAGTTGCAGGATATAAAGTCAACACACAGAAGTCACTGGCATTCCTATACACAAACAATGAAAAATCAGAAAATGAAATCAAAGAGGCAATCCCCTTCACCATTGCAACCAAAAGAATCAAATATCTAGGAATAAACCTGCCCAAAGAAACAAAAGAATTGTACACAGAAAATTACAAGACACTCATGAGAGACATTAAAGAAGACTTAAACAGATGGAGAGATATTCCATGTTCCTGGGTTGGAAGAATCAATATTGTGAAAATGACCATACTTCCAAATATCATCTACAGATTCAATGCAATACCTATTCAACTACCGCTGACATTTTTCACAGAACTAGACCAAATAATAACACAGTTCATATGGAAACACAGAAGACCTCGAATAGCCAAAGCAATCCTGAGAAAGAAAAACGGAGCTGGAGGGATCAGCCTCCCTAACTTCAGACTCTACTACAAAGCAACAGTCCTCAAGACAGTATGGTACTGGCATAAAAACAGAACTATAGACCAATGGAACAAGATCGAGAACCCAGAGATAAACCCACGCACCTATGGGTACCTTATTTTTGATAAAGGAGGAGAAACTATAAAATGGGACAAAGACAGCCTCTTCCACATGTGGTGCTGGGAGAATTGGACAGCTACATGCAAAAAAATGAAATTGGAACATTCCCTGACACCATACACTAAGATCAACTCAAAATGGATTAAAGACCTAAATGTAAGACCAGAAACCATCAAACTCTTAGAGGAGAATATAGGCAAAACCCTCAAGGACATCAATCAAAGCAAGATCTTCTCTGACCCACCAACTAAAATAGCAGAACTGAAAAGAAAAATGAACATATGGGACCTTATGAAACTTAAAAGCTTTTGTACAGTAAAAGAAATTACAAAAAAGTTCAACAGACACCCCACAGAGTGGGAGAAAATCATAGCAAATGAAACAACAGACAAAGCCTTCATCTCCAAAATCTACAAGCAACTCAGACAACTCAGCACAGGGAAAATGAGCAGCCCAATCAAAAAATGGGAAAAAGATCTAAAGAGACGTCTCTTCAAAGAGGACATACAAATGGCCCAAAAATACATGAAACGATGCTCAACCTCGCTTATTATCAGAGAAATGCAAATTAAAACCACAATGAGATACCACCTCACACCTGTCAGAATGGCCATCATCAACAAATCGACAGACAACAAATGCTGGAGAGGGTGTGGAGAAAAGGGAACCCTCTTGCATTGCTGGTGGGAATGTAAATTAATACAACCTCTATGGAAGACAATATGGAGATTCCTTAAAAAACTAAAAATAGAAGCACCCTATGACCCAGCAATCCCACTATTAGGCCTATATCCTGATGAAATCAAAAATGAAACAGGCACCTGTACCCCAATGTTCATTGCAGCTCTCTATACAATAGCCAGAACATGGAAGCAACCTAGATGTCCATCGACAAATGAATGGATCCAGAAGCTCTAGTACATATATACAATGGAATACTACTCAGCTGTTAAAAGAAATGCAGAAGACTCAGTCCTAATGAGGTGGTTGGCTCTAGAACCTATCATAAAAAGTGAAGTAAGTCAAAAAGAGAAAGACAAGTATAGTATACTAACTCATATATATGGGATCTAGTAAGATGGTCATGATAACACACGCAGTGAACTCATGGAAAAACAGAGAATAGACATAAAGACATTGTGGAGACCGAACAGTGGGAAGGAGTAACATGGAAACCTATACTGTCATGTGTAGAAAAGATAGCTATTGTCATTGTGCTAGGGGAATAGTAGTACCTACAACCACTTGGAGCGATGGTCTGGAGAGATGGGAGGGGGGTAACTGGGTGGGGGGAGGGTCAAGGGATATGCATATGAATGATCTGGGAACATACATGTACAAAAATAAATAAATAAATAAATAAAGTAAAAAAAAAAAAGTAAATGCTGAGTAGTCATGCAATGGAATGCTGTTTGGCAACAGCTACACACAGAACATGAGTTAATCTTATAGACATGATAGTGAGCCCCCTCCCCCCACAAAAACTAGAAACACAACAATTTAAGAATATATAGCATATGATTATGATTTCAGTCAGTGATGTGATTTTAAAAAACAAGTGAAACTGTTCTATAGTGATAAAAGTCAGAAAAGTGGTTCCCTTTGGGGTAGTTGAGAGAGGCCAAAGGGAAATTTCTAGCGTCTTGAAAATGCTCCCTCTCTTGATCGTGAGATCTGTGCACTTTACTATATGTTAGTTACATTTTAATAATAATATTTTTTTTAAGTTGCTCACAAAAAATAGCAAATGTTTTATTTGTTTTTTGTCAAATAAATTTTTTTACATGGTAATAATTAAACTAGGAAAATAAATCTGTAATGAAAATTGACAGTCTCTTATCCCAACTCTCCTTTTTCTAGTATTATTCACTAGTTTTAATTTTAAAAACGTTTTCTTCTTTTAATTCCTCTTCCATAACTCCAAAACATGTTTACACTTTAATTTCTTGATTTATATATTTTAGATAAGAATACAGATTTTTCAATGTGAATAAAAATTTGGATCACATACATGTATTTCCCCTTTCCCTACTCAAGATTCTATAATTTCAATATTATTATCTCTTCTTGTCCTATCAACATTTGACAGTATCTCTCTACCACTAACTTTATAAGATAAGGATAATAATAAGCTACATTTTCTTTTATACTTTCTTTCCAGTTCTACCTCCTTTCATCAGCTCACTCTTTCTTTTCTATTGTGAAGGTTGCCAATGTTTACATTTTTCCCTGCAATCACGAGCACATCCCCTGTACTTTGTTCATGGACAGACACCAAAACATCAAACGATCAACATTAATATTATTATTACTAGCATAGGAAATTATAGCAATTTTCTTGTAGCAACTTTTAACGGAGTGTAATTTCTGAAAACAATAAATCATAATGCTATATACCTGAAACTAATATAATATTATAAATCAGCTATGCTTCAAATAAAAATGTAAATATTATTACTACATAAACATTACATTTATTTGTGATGGTCAAAATCCCAAATTATAGTGGGCTATAATTTTATTTCCTTCTCTATAGGTTCAATGCAATGATCAGTGAGCTATCAGGTGAAAGATGCTTCTAGTGTTAAGGTCAAAACAAATGCTACACTCTGTCAATCACTTTAAAACATGCCTCCTTACTCAGAGACCAGATACTCAGAGACCAGTATATCCCCTTCTACACCCAGTTAACAATGATGACACACGTATAGGGTGACCAACATACAAACTGCTGTTCAATAAGAGAAAAATTGAGAGCACAGCAGACACAAGTCTGCAACAATCCTGACATTGTATTGGTAAGTGCTGCATGGGACCAGACTCCTGAGGGTCAGTATGCTCCTGAATCTGTGCTCAGAGAGAAGCTTTCATTCACTTTTGTCTGAGGTTCTTTCCCTTCTTCTGTCCCTCTTGGCTACACTTGAAGTGGACATTGGAGAAATTGTCCCCCTTGGTGTTTCAGTAGCTTTTTCATCCCACTTCTTCCATAGAATATTGGAAGCCCAAGGGTTGATTTAAGTCTTTAGCAAGTCTTTTAATATTTTGGTCTAGCACAAAATAAACACAGCTTCCACAAGAATTTAGTCAGTTTCTTATCAATTTGATTCTAATTAGCACTGTATACCAATACTTACACTCACAATTTTTAAAAAAAGTTTTCTCCTACCTCATCCCCCTTCTCTTCCTCTCTCTCTACTTATGGGTATATTCAATGTATAAAGCTTACATGGGAAAGTCTTAGCTTCATCATCTTCTCTCTGAGTCATTTTGACCAACTGAGAGGGTTTACCGGTATCACAGTCTTGACAAGATGTTTGTTGCCAGACATAATCCATTTAGAAGTTAAAAATGGGTTGACAACCATATGTTTTGATTTGCTTTTCTCTTTTATGCTGCTTGTTTTCCTCTTGGCTGGGATCTTTGTCTTTCTGTTTGTTCCAACAGGAAAACTCACCAGGATCTCTGAAAATGGTGGAGGATTATGGCCAGTCCTACTTCACTATCGTTTTCAAAGGAACTGATAAATCAAGAGATGAGCATGCTCCCCTGATGGCTCAGATGGAGAAGAATCTGCCTGCAGTGCAGGAGTGCAACATTCGATCCCTAGGTCAGGAAGACTCACTGAAGCAAGAAATGGCAACCCACCCCAGTATTCTTGTTTAGAAGATCACATGGACAGAGGAGACTGGTGGGCTACACAGTCCATGGGTTGTAAAGAGCTGGACATAACTGAGTGACTAACGCTCATATAATATAACATTATTAAAAATAATTGTGCACCCTGAGAAGTAAACCCCTTTGGAATAATAAAGGGGATGTGTGCTTATGGTCACAGTAACAGTAAAAATGCCATCTCTGATGTGGTCCCTGATTCTTGTGTTTTCAGCAGGAGCCCTGGTCGCCCATTGACCTCTGATTTGGGGCAGTCAGGGAGGTAAAAGGAATAAGTTCAATAAGCTGAAGGATGATTTGGCATTCTAGCAGTTCAGTGCAACCCCACAAGGAATAAAAGACATTATGATATAGTGGTTCTGTACTGGAAACAACAGATCGGAGACAGCTGTGGGATTTACAGGCTCTCGACACTGAAAAGAGACCCACTGTCTGGGGAGAGTCTGGTGAGGATCTGCGGTAGTTTTAAAGACAATCAGAGACTGGGTGGGATGCGTACAAGGTAAGCTGGTACATTTCTCCACTTAGGAAACAATGGGAGGAGACCTTTACCCCGTGAGACACTGCCTTTGAAACCCAAGACAGAATTTATGAACAGTGCCCTAATGGGACCAAAACACAATCGCAGGGCCAGACACAGAGAGGTGAGTGGAAAGTGGAGGTCAGGGATGGGACTGGCTACTCTAGGAGGTTGAGGTGGCAGTGACCTGTGGTCTGGAGTGGGTGGGGTGGTAGAGGTTCCCTTCTGTGGAACTGTGTTCAGAGGGAGCAGTATTTGGGTCCATGGGATATGGCCAGTGCTTCTCCAATGAGAAGGGCACTGTTGAGGAATAGATGATACTTATCTATAAGCAGGGGTTGATCCATCTCCTGAGGGAGAGGAACAAGCGTCCATTCCCCACTGAGGGTACTGGGAAAAATCACCAGGATCTCTGAAAATGGTGGAGGATTATGGCCAGTCCTACTTCACTATCGTTTTCAAAGGAACTGATAAATCAAGAGATGAGCATGCTCCCCTGATGGCTCAGATGGAGAAGAATCTGCCTGCAGTGCAGGAGTGCAACATTCGATCCCTAGGTCAGGAAGACTCACTGAAGCAAGAAATGGCAACCCACCCCAGTATTCTTGTTTAGAAGATCACATGGACAGAGGAGACTGGTGGGCTACACAGTCCATGGGTTGTAAAGAGCTGGACATAACTGAGTGACTAACGCTCATATAATATAACATTATTAAAAATAATTGTGCACCCTGAGAAGTAAACCCCTTTGGAATAATAAAGGGGATGTGTGCTTATGGTCACAGTAACAGTAAAAATGCCATCTCTGATGTGGTCCCTGATTCTTGTGTTTTCAGCAGGAGCCCTGGTCGCCCATTGACCTCTGATTTGGGGCAGTCAGGGAGGTAAAAGGAATAAGTTCAATAAGCTGAAGGATGATTTGGCATTCTAGCAGTTCAGTGCAACCCCACAAGGGATAAAAGACATTATGATATAGTGGTTCTGTACTGGAAACAACAGATCGGAGACAGCTGTGGGATTTACAGGCTCTCGACACTGAAAAGAGACCCACTGTCTGGGGAGAGTCTGGTGAGGATCTGCGGTAGTTTTAAAGACAATCAGAGACTGGGTGGGATGCGTACAAGGTAAGCTGGTACATTTCTCCACTTAGGAAACAATGGGAGGAGACCTTTACCCCGTGAGACACTGCCTTTGAAACCCAAGACAGAATTTATGAACAGTGCCCTAATGGGACCAAAACACAATCGCAGGGCCAGACACAGAGAGGTGAGTGGAAAGTGGAGGTCAGGGATGGGACTGGCTACTCTAGGAGGTTGAGGTGGCAGTGACCTGTGGTCTGGAGTGGGTGGGGTGGTAGAGGTTCCCTTCTGTGGAACTGTGTTCAGAGGGAGCAGTATTTGGGTCCATGGGATATGGCCAGTGCTTCTCCAATGAGAAGGGCACTGTTGAGGAATAGATGATACTTATCTATAAGCAGGGGTTGATCCATCTCCTGAGGGAGAGGAACAAGCGTCCATTCCCCACTGAGGGTACTGGGAAACCCACCCAGCCTCTCAGGGATATGTTATGGCCAGGGCTGGTTGGAGACATGGGGTTCTCTCAGGGCCATAAACAGACTGTGTGTGGGAAGCAATGGAACAGACTCTCTTTTCCTACCTGTGGTGGAAGATGGTGTGAATCAACCGCTTTACCATTAGTGTGGCTAACTAATGGATGGGGCTGTCAGGACAGAAGACAGGAAGAGAGTGAGAGATTTGAGGTTGGGCAGCCTGGTTCCTATTTAAGCTTCAGTCTTTCAGTTTCTATGGCTTTGGGCAAGAAGCTGTGCTTCTCTTGGCTTCCTGTTCTCTATCAGTAAAAAGCATATAATAATATTAGCACTTAAATAATTTCACAGTTTAAGTATATATGTGTATCAAATCATCACATTGTGCACCTTAAACTTACACAGTGTTATTAATGTATATCAATTATATATCAATAAAACTAGAAAAAAATAACAATACCTACAATCTCAGGATGTAATGAAGGTTAAATGAGGCATTCAAGGCAAAGTTCTTGGTAAAATGTCTATTATATAGTAAATACAAATTAAATGTCAGCTGTAAGTAATATTTATCCCCTCTCTTCTGGAGCTTTGTATTTCCTAGGCTACAGCAATGATAGGTGCTCTTTATAATTCAATTCAAAACTGAGAAGGAGACAGTTACTTTCTTGGTAGTAAAAGTCAAGATATTGTGGAATTTTAGATGTGCTACTGGTTAAGATAGCTTCCTTCCATTCCTCTCTCCTACACTCCTCTTACTTGGCAGAGGGGGGCAGACATCCTTTTCTGGAGTCTATGGCAAAACTAGAGGTGAGAAGTGGGCGCAAAGTAAGGAGCCTGGGACTTGAGGGGGCGCTGTAGGACAAAGGAAATGACCCAAGGATAGGAGTCATGAGTATGCTATTTGACTTCTAAAGGAGTGGCCACAATGCCGTTGGGGAGACCCTGAGCCTGTGAAGGGCACATTGAGGCAGACCACCTCTGCCAGGGACAGTACTCAGAGGAATAGTGCCCAGAGGAACAGTACTCAGAGAACCAGCACTTAGAGGAACAACATTCAAAGGACTAATGCCCAGAAGAACAGTACTCAGAGCACAAATACTCTGAGGAATAGTACCCAGAGGAGTAGTACTCAGAGGATTAGTACCCAGAAGACAAGTACTCAGAGAAACAGCACTCAGAGGAGCAGTACTGGGAGGCCCCCAGGTTCTCTCAGTCTGGGGTCTCAGAATGCAGTGAGCTGTATAACCTACATCTGAAGTAATCCCTGATGGGACATTATTATGACTGTCACAGAACACGTCAGTGTGAAGCCTGGGTTAGTGGGTGCTCTTCCTCCTCAGATTCCCCCAGCCACCTACAAAGATTTTTCTTGGATAGAAGGCAGGTTGCAAAGTACCTGTATGGGTCAACATAGTATTTATTTAGTTAATGGATATACCTCCACTTCCTTCTACATGAAAGGATTGCTGAGTTAACACAGGGAAAAGTACAATCAAGGGAGCTTAGTTGGGAGTAAAGACCAAGAAGGAAAGGTGAGATTCATTTAGGAATGGGACATGAGGAGAAGGAAGGAACAGCAGGAGTGGAATGGGGGGCAGACTGTGAGTCTCACGTCCTCACTGGCAGGAAGGACCCACATACTCTGTGTGTTTCCTGCCGGTTGTGATTGGCAAACACGTTAGCTTCAGGAACTAATTTCTCTAGCAGCTGAACTGCCTGGAAGCACTACTGCTATTTATTTTCTCTGAGCCTTGTGTTTAAGGCATGATGAAAAACAACCTAATGGACCAGGCACAACTGCCCCATATGAGAGACCATTAAGATAAAGTCCCGCGTAAGTGGCCCTAATAAAAGAAATTTATCACAAGACATAGAGAGGAAGGTGTCTTTATTCACTAGGTGAATAACACCAGACATTGTCAATGTCGCTTTTCAAGGCTCAAAAATTATCATTCATTCTCCAAATTACCAACCACACAAAAATTACTAAATGGTGCGTTATCATTCCCTCTCAGCGAGAGAATGTCTTTGTTTAACATTTGATTGCAAATGGCTTTCCTGTGATTATCATCAATAAATCACAGGTAAGGGTAGCCACAGCTGGGATGGAGGCAGAAAGACTCTGAGAACTACTAGGAAAATGAAAAACAAAAGCGTGCTAAAGCTGACACTTCAGGGAATGCTGGACTTTTAGGATTGACTTTGTTGGGGGCCTAGTGGGGTTATCTTGGAAGCACAGCATGAATGTGTCCATTCAAAGGAAGTGGGAATTCTGCAGGGGTTTGATGATGTGCCTTAGATCTTAAAACATTTGGAGATGGAGTTCCACCTCTGAGAAGGGGAGTGTATGAGGTAGAAGGTACACAAAAGGTATAAAGAGGGGATCTGGTCATTAAGAACCTTTGAGAAAAGAGAAAAGTAAAGCAAAGGAATTATGATCACTATTCTTAAAAAGGGGAGAGATTAGAGAATATTCTCATTCTTCATTTCATTATTTAATTCATTCCTTTATTTATCCAGTCTTTCAGTCAGCAAATATTCATACTGTGTGCCAGGTACTTTTAAGTGGCTGTCATGGGAAAGCAAAGAGACAGTCCTTGTCTACATGAAGCTCATGCTTCTGGAGAGAAATAAATGGGATAATAACAATTTGTATAACTGCTATGGAGAAAATAAACAGGTTATGATAAAGAGCACCTAGTCTGTAGAGAGCTACAAATTCTTTGGTTATATTGCTCAGGGTTTCACATCTCTAGAGAGGTATAATATTTAAACTGAGACCCTAAAGGTGAGAACAATGAATCTCCTGTAAGAACATCTCCAAGAAGGAGTCTGAAGGACAGAGAGAGATGAAAGCATCTAGCAATTATCTGGATAAAATTATCAGCTTTGCACTCAAACCCAGAAGTGACTCAGTGATTCAAGTGTCAACAGGCTATTTGGCAAACACAGCTGAACTCGGAATGAAATGTCCTTTAACTCTTCACCTGAATCTGCTTGCAGTGCCTCCGACTGGCATGTCAATCTTTCAAGGCTCAAAATTATCATTCATTCTCCAAATTACCAACCACACAAAATTACTAAATGGTGCGTTATCATTCCCTCTCAGCGAGAGAATGTCTTTGTTTAACATTTGATTGCAAATGGCTTTCCTGTGATTATCATCAATAAATCACAGGTAAGGGTAGCCACAGCTGGGATGGAGGCAGAAAGACTCTGAGAACTACTAGGAAAATGAAAACAAAAGCGTGCTAAAGCTGACACTTCAGGGAATGCTGGACTTTTAGGATTGACTTTGTTGGGGGCCTAGTGGGGTTATCTTGGAAGCACAGCATGAATGTGTCCATTCAAAGGAAGTGGGAATTCTGCAGGGGTTTGATGATGTGCCTTAGATCTTAAAACATTTGGAGATGGAGTTCCACCTCTGAGAAGGGGAGTGTATGAGGTAGAAGGTACACAAAAGGTATAAAGAGGGGATCTGGTCATTAAGAACCTTTGAGAAAAGAGAAAAGTAAAGCAAAGGAATTATGATCACTATTCTTAAAAAGGGGAGAGATTAGAGAATATTCTCATTCTTCATTTCATTATTTAATTCATTCCTTTATTTATCCAGTCTTTCAGTCAGCAAATATTCATACTGTGTGCCAGGTACTTTTAAGTGGCTGTCATGGGAAAGCAAAGAGACAGTCCTTGTCTACATGAAGCTCATGCTTCTGGAGAGAAATAAATGGGATAATAACAATTTGTATAACTGCTATGGAGAAAATAAACAGGTTATGATAAAGAGCACCTAGTCTGTAGAGAGCTACAAATTCTTTGGTTATATTGCTCAGGGTTTCACATCTCTAGAGAGGTATAATATTTAAACTGAGACCCTAAAGGTGAGAACAATGAATCTCCTGTAAGAACATCTCCAAGAAGGAGTCTGAAGGACAGAGAGAGATGAAAGCATCTAGCAATTATCTGGATAAAATTATCAGCTTTGCACTCAAACCCAGAAGTGACTCAGTGATTCAAGTGTCAACAGGCTATTTGGCAAACACAGCTGAACTCGGAATGAAATGGAATGAGTCCTTTAACTCTTCACCTGAATCTGCTTGCAGTGCCTCCGACTGGCATGTCCACTTGGCCAGTGCTTTTTGCTCAGGTCTCTCCAGACCTTCCTGGAACTGGGACAGTACCAATGTGATCTCCTGGCACAGGTATTTCACAGATGGGCTTCACTTTGACATTCAGCGGTGCCTGCTGTTTTTTGAGTTCTCTTGTAAACGTGTTGCTTCCAGGCCTGGGTCAAGTTGTGTGACAGATTCTGCCAACCAGGGCACTAGCTAAAGGGAGACACTTATTTTGCCAAATTGGCAAAATAAAGGCATCAAGTAACAAAAAATATCCTTCTCTATCCATTTGCCAGAAACATTTATCTTGACCCTCTGCTTCTACTTGTGAAAATTTGACAAAGTAATTTTACTTTCTCAACAATTTCAGAGATTGCTGACAATGATTGAGAACTACTGACATGTTAAAATTTAATGTGACCTAAACTCCATGGGAACTCTTGAGGATTTAGATGTGTTGGGTATTTATGAGCAAGATAAAGGAATAGGAGAATAAGAGAGCTAGAAGGTGGGGAGGGAAATCCAAAACCCTACAAAGAGTGAAGAAAAGAGAGAACCAGACTATGATAAAGAAACAAAGGGAGGGGGCCACAGAGAGGTACAAAAAATGGTACATAAAGGGATCAGAGTAGAGGAAAAAGAGGTGGAGGGAGACAGAGCCAAGGATGGGGAAGGAGGGGGTGGGTAGCAGTCGCTGTCTGTGAAGGGGACAGTGTGGAGATTAAGATCTCTATCTGAGCTTGTGGCTGGAGTGATTACAGTGTATTAGGGTCCTGTCAGTGTTGACAAACACTGCCCCAATTAGGAATTAGTTCCACAAGGCATCAGATACCAGGCTGCTGTTGACCTATAAATAGATGGGCCCCCTATCCCCTCTCTTATTCAAATAGGCCCAGCTGTTTCCTAGAATAGCCCAGGAAGCCCAGCCTTCCAAGACTCCTCCTACAGCAGTCCTGAGGGAACAGAAGTGAATACCAATAGCCTGGTGTTCAAAGAAATAAGTTTTTAAAAATACTAGTACCCTGGTAAATGCAAGTTCTTTTCCTACGAATGCATGTTCAACAACCATAAGAGTTCATTCTCTCCCAAAGGCATCCAGCATCAATTCAAAGACCCGGTTTTTTTAACCATTGTTTCAGAGGAATAAGCACTGTCTAGGGGAGGTGTCTATTTCACGGCCAATAGTCAGTAGGCAATTTTAAACTCATTGCTAAAGACTGGACAGTTGAGCACACATTGTGGACTCGTCTTGCCCCAACTCTGTGGAAATGATAGCAAAGAAAGAAAGGTTTTCTTTGAAGAAAACCCCACAACTAAAATGAAAAGTAAAAGGTTTCACTGATGCTTCCCAAATGCACGCGCACATGTGTGTGTGTGTGTGTGTGTGTGTACAGTTGGGGGGTGGTGGGGTGGGCTCTCAGAGAGAGGAAAGGCAGATGACACCAGACAGAAGCAGGAATGTCTGCAGAAGGGCAGTGAAACAAAGAGGCTGTGACTGGTGGGGAAGCCTCAACCCTCCGGAGGCCAGGTCCTCAGAACAGGAGGGGCTGCTGGGTCCAGAGTGGGAGCTTCATTGGCAGGAGAAATGTCTTCAACTCCTCACCCTTCTCTCTCCTGTCAAGGTAGGCAGTTCACGCAAAGGGTGGGTTTTTGCATAGAGAGGAAGGACAGTGCCTCAGGAGGCTGGTGCTTCCGGAAAGACTCCGATATTTAGGAATCCAAGGACTGGCTCATACCATCCAGCATGTGTTCCATGCTTCTCCAACAACCTTTGGAGGCAGGCTTTCACCAAAAATACATATATGAACACACACCAAGATTCATTAAATATTTGAGAGGAGCCAAAACTACCAAGGTGAACACTAAACTTAGCAAGTGAATGAGCTGATATAATTAAAAGCAAAAAGAGTAAGATATTAGAATAAGAGTAATTAAAATCATTAGAGGGGCATAGAGGATATTATATCCAGAATAATCAACTAGAGATTTGGAAGTTAAAATTTTGACTTTTGAGGTAAAAATTCAACAATCTGAATAACAGGATAGAAACAGCTGAAGAGCAAGTGAGTCAACTTGAAGACTGACCTGAGAAATTCTCCTGGGAAGCAAAATATGAAAGAAAAATTTAGACACGTGGCACACGTTTCAACACATTTAATAGAAATTGAGGATAAGCCATTAGCATTGGCTCACAAAAAAGAGAAAACAAACAGAAACACAAAGATAAACTGATAAATCCATAATTACACTAAGAAACTTTAACTTATACTCACAACCATTAAATGTCGGAAAAATATGAACTGAAATAAACTAAAGAATATAGAGAAATAAATGATGTAATTAGCTATCTTAACTTACTCTGACAGAGAAAACATATTAAACACACACAAAACAAATATTAAATACACACAAAAAAATCTTTTACGAAAAGTGATCATGTTTTAGTATAAAAGAAGTCTTAATAAACTTTGGAAAGCAAAAATCACATGATTTGTTATTTCTTGATCACAAGGCAATAGAAATATAAACAAAAACCAAAGGAAAGCTTTGCCCAGAAAAATTAAAAATGATGCTTCCAAATAATTTTGTAACATCAAAGGAAGTAAAAAATGGTTATAACTAAATCTGCAAATGCAAAAAATTAAGAACACACTTAGCAAAGTCTATGGATTGGGCAGAGAGAGAGGAGTATGCATGGTATTGTTACATGCATTATGTTATTGTTCAGTTACTCAGTAGTGACCCCATGGACTGCAGCACACCAGGTGTCCTTGTCCTTCAGTATTTCCCAGAGTTTGCTCAAGCTCATGTCCATTGAGTCAATGATGCCATCAATTGTCTCATCCTCTGTTGCCCCCTTCTGCTCTTATGCTCTATCTTTCCCAGCTTCAGGGTCATTTTCTTGGCTCTTCCCATCCAGTGGCTAAAGGATTGGAGCTTCAGTTTCAGCATCAGTCCTTTCAATGAATATTCAGGATTGATTTCCTTTAGGATTGACTGGTTTGATCTCCTTGCAGTCCAAGGAACTCTCAAGAGTTTTCTCCAGCACCACAGTTTGAAAATATCAATTCTTCATTTGGTGTTCAGCCTTCTTTATGGTCCACTAGAACACAGAAAACTTGGAAATCAATTAACCAAGCTTTCAGTTTAAGAGGTTAGAAAAATAATAACAAAATGAAATTATATAAAATTAGGAAAAGTAAAAGCAAAAATTGTTAAATTACAGCATCAAGAATAACACAGATAAATACAAACAGAAGTTGATTCTTTGATGATATCACTAACATATTTGGTAAATCCTGTAGAGGAGGAAAAATAATTTTCCTTTTGCCCAGTTCAGGCAAACAGAGAGAAGGGAAAACAAACAACAACATAAATTTAAAAGGGAAATGGCTACAGACATATAGAAAATAAAATTGTAAAGAACAACTTTATATCAATAAATTTAAAATAGTATAGACAAAACAAAATATTTGGAAAAATATAAATCATAAAAATTTGTTTAGAAAACAGAATATATGACTCTAACAATAATTTAGAAGACTGAAAGAGTAATAAAACAATTACTTATTGAAAGGACACCAGGTCTAGACAAAATTAACGGTTAGTCTTACTAACTTTCAAGGAATAGTTAATTTTCATGTCATATTAATTATTACAAAACATTGGGAAGAAAAAGATACTGTGAGAAGTCATCCAATTGTTTTATTAGACTAACAACCCCAATAACAAATAACTATTATTCAGTGCACAGCACCAACACACTCCACTGGCTCATGCAAGCCCCCTCAATTTATCATTTGTTCTCAATTTCATTTTTTTCTCTTTACCCTTCACCTCTGCTGCCTACATCCTGTCTCGTCATGGGTCAATACTCTAGTATATTTGCAACCTTGTAAAGTTGGTATTGTGTGCCCTATGTTTTTAAATTCCACAAATGACATGCTGTAAAGATTTTTTTTTTTTTAAAAAATTGTACTGTAGGGCAAGAGAAAACTATTGGCTTATCTCACAGATGAATTTAGACACTAGCTTCTATTACAATTGCTTTTCCAGCACATACCTTGGTATCACACATGCACTGTAGATGTCCAAGATAAGATTCAACAAAAATGTTGCAAAAAAAAGTGCCTGATATTACCCAACATTTTATGTGTAGATCATTGTAAATTTGTAAACTGCACTTAAGATGCCAGAAGGCTACTCAAAAGCCTGTTAATAAAGCTGATTTAGGGGCAGTAGAAATGGAATATTGGGTGGGGTAGTTGTGGGGCAGTTGTGTTCTTCAGAAATTTTTTCCTTTTTTTCCTTTTTAAACATAAGTGTGTTTACTTGTAAACTCTAGAAAGAAAAAAAAAGGGAGGGATGCAATGGATTTTACTATCATTGATCTGAAGTCTGATTTCCAGACCCCTCTCCAGGACTCTTTGATTTGTGGGGGTCAAGAATTCCCCCTAACTTGGAGAAAGGAATTTATTTTCTGGAATCACAAGGAGTAGAGGGAGGAAGAATGAGTGGGGACTATAAGGAGAGATGTTAGCTTCCCTGAGGAAACATACTTCAAATTAGAGTCAAAGATAAAATGGACCTCCCTGTTGGTTTTGGAGGTTTTCCTACTGGTTTTTCCTATTCAGGCAGAAGTTAGCTAAGGCCAGTCGAGAGTAGGCAGTTTAACCCCGAGATTCATACTTCTTTCCTTAAACCCAATTCTTCTGATCTTAAAGAGTGGGTTAATCTTTGTTGTGCTAGCTCTGTATGCTTGAAATTCTTTTCTGTACAAACCCATATATATAACTACTCTGAAGTTTAAAGTGCTACAAATCAAAGATACGTTATTTGAACACATTAATTAAAGCCGTAATTCCTCATTTAATTCCTACTTACATTATCTGTAAGTGTTGAAAACTTAGACTTTTTTTCTTAATCATTACTTTAAAATCCTTTTAACAATCTTGTTAGGTAAACAGAATGAGTACTAGTGTCGCTTTTTCAGAGTCAAGCAGCTAAGTGGCTCCCTCATGGGGAGTTCTGGCTAGTTTAGGAAAGGTGAGCTTGATCTTGAGCTACACTCAGCGTTCACATGAATTGCATGATTAGTTACAAAACAGCATCAAACTTGTCTGTCACAAATGATGAGATACTATAGCCAAAGAACACCTGGTTTTGTTTGTTTGTCCTTCTCTCTGCATGATATACACGAGTGCTGCTTAAATTTTCTAGGCTTTTTTTTTTCTCTTCCCCAAACAACAGTTTATCTTGTACTGAGTGGAGCTGGACTCGCCAAGTTGCGTTTCCGAGAGGCACGTGAGTGAATCTCCAGGTCTGGTGAAAGTCAGGCTGTTTTGATGACTCTGTAGACCTGGAGGCTTCACACAGTCCCCGGCTCCGCTTTGTCACCAGCGGATGCGTCTTTCATTGGAAGTTACTAATAGCCTGGGAAACAGCAACCGGATCGGGTAAACGGTTGAGTGGTGTTACTCGCGGGCGTTGTTTACACCAGACAGTAGGATAACGTTAAGAGCCGACTGGCCTTAAGTGAATTACCGACGCCACCAGTGCTAGGCCTGAGGGAGCTGCAATTAACGCGTTAATCACAGGGCGCCCCCAGGGCCCGCGTGTTAACACAGGGGATTTACTAGCACTCCGCTAAGTTGATGAGGCCCGCGGCGGGATGAAAACCCTTCGAATACAAATGTGACAACCCATGCCCCTTTATTTGTTAGTCAATAATCTGAATAACCCCAGTTTCACAGCTTCTGTGTTGGATTTGCTGTTCCTTTCTCTCCTCCGCTAATCGCCAGCGAGGCGCGATAGGGTAGACTTTAACTTTGATTTGAACTCCCCTCCCCCTCCCCCTAAATAAAAGCACAGGTTTTTATCCACATGCGTATATTGCATAGACATCAAAGAAGAAAAAAAGCCTCATGCATTTCCATTAAAGCCGCCCGGACCAGGGGGAGGCACCAAGCTGGGTGCGGGCTTTTGAGGCGGTGGAAATTGATAAGGTTCATCTGCATACAAAAGGCTGAATGGAGAGGCAGCGGGGTGAGCGAGGTCGGACACCCAGATGGATTTTTTAATTCTGGGGAAAATAACACCACGCTCACAAGTGATAACTGAGCCTTTCTTCCCAACTCAGACCAAAATATGATTTCCATTTGTGCATTGGAGGAGAAGAAAATTATACAGAATTTCATTCTCCAGTATAATAAGGCTTCACACTGAATAATGCTACCATAAGGCAGTGTAATTACTGAAGGGCAGAAAATACACTTTCAGTTTATATCTAATCACAATACCACATTGTCTGCTTTGGAAAAAAGTGTGGGGTGGGGGTGCAGCGGGTTGCTAGATTGTGAGTGGGACCCAGGGGATGTTGTGGGTCCTGAGCTTATCAGAGTGCTGAGAAAAGGTGGCAAATTGGCGCCATCATCTAAGTTGGACACAACCAGGAGATGTGGGCTTCTTTCCTCTGAGAATCTGTAGACGATGTTGCTGGTCTCTTATAGAAGGCTAGAAATGTACTAATAGCCTGGGAAACAGCAACGGATCGGGTAAACGGTTGAGTGGTGTTACTCGCGCGCGTTGTTTACACCAGACAGTAGGATAACGTTAAGAGCCGACTGGCCTTAAGTGAATTACCGACGCCACCAGTGCTAGGCCTGAGGGAGCTGCAATTAACGCGTTAATCACAGGGCGCCCCCAGGGCCCGCGTGTTAACACAGGGGATTTACTAGCACTCCGCTAAGTTGATGAGGCCCGCGGCGGGATGAAAACCCTTCGAATACAAATGTGACAACCCATACCCCTTTATTTGTTAGTCAATAATCTGAATAACCCCAGTTTCACAGCTTCTGTGTTGGATTTGCTGTTCCTTTCTCTCCTCCGCTAATCGCCAGCGAGGCGCGATAGGGTAGACTTTAACTTTGATTTGAACTCCCCTCCTCCTCCCCCTAAATAAAAGCACAGGTTTTTATCCACATGCGTATATTGCATAGACATCAAAGAAGAAAAAAAGCCTCATGCATTTCCATTAAAGCCGCGCGGACCAGGGGAGGCACCAAGCTGGGTGCGGGCTTTTGCGGCGGTGGAAATTGATAAGGTTCATCTGCATACAAAAGGCTGAATGGAGAGGCAGCGGGGTGAGCGAGGTCGGACACCCAGATGGATTTTTTAATTCTGGGGAAAATAACACCACGCTCACAAGTGATAACTGAGCCTTTCTTCCCAACTCAGACCAAAATATGATTTCCATTTGTGCATTGGAGGAGAAGAAAATTATACAGAATTTCATTCTCCAGTATAATAAGGCTTCACACTGAATAATGCTACCATAAGGCAGTGTAATTACTGAAGGGCAGAAAATACACTTTCAGTTTATATCTAATCACAATACCACATTGTCTGCTTTGGAAAAAAGTGTGGGGTGGGGGTGCAGCGGGTTGCTAGATTGTGAGTGGGACCCAGGGGATGTTGTGGGTCCTGAGCTTATCAGAGTGCTGAGAAAAGGTGGCAAATTGGCGCCATCATCTAAGTTGGACACAACCAGGAGATGTGGGCTTCTTTCCTCTGAGAATCTGTAGACATTTCTTCTCTTCTGAAATGGCTTGTCCTACTCTCTACTGATCCATTAAAACCATGTAAACACAGTAATCAAATAAAGAACTGAGAAAGAATAGCCAAATTATCATTGCTCTTTGATTAGCCTATTTGAAATTGCTGGGAGGAAATTTGGCCTTGAGTTTCTTGTCCTTCTATTTTGTGATCTATTTCTTATCCACTCTAAAATAATATAAAATATATTATACTATTATAAAATATTTTGAAACATAGGAAAGTATAATGGAGAAAAATCATTCACCCCCCTCTCCCTGCCCCCCAGGGTGGGGGGAAACAACATTTGTTAACATTTTGGTAAAGTTTTCTTTGTGATGTGTATGTTGTGTTTTGCTCTGTTTCTTCCTGGACAATAGAAAAAAGTTTTCACAATGGCAGAACTTGTTTTCACAGTAGATATTAAGAGCAAGTCTGGTTTGAAAGTAATGTATTTTTGAGATATATTTTTAAAATACTGTGTAAGAAGCCTCTGGGGCTTCTCTGGTAGCTCAGTGGTAAAGAATCTGCCTGCTAATGCAGGAGATGAAAGTGCTGTCCCTGGGTTGAGAAGATCCTCTGGAGAAGGAAAGGGCAACCCACTCCAGTGTTTTTGTCTGGGAAATCCCATGGACAAAGGAGTCTGATAGATTATAGTCCACTGTGTTCTAAAAGAGTTAGACATAGCTAGTGACTTAACAACAAAGAAGCACCTAGACTTAGTTCCAAGTCCAATAGTTCTCAGGCATGTGTGTACATCAGATTCACCTGGTGTGTGCTAATCACTTGTGTCCAACTCTGTGTGACCCTATGGACTGTAACCTGCCAGGTTTCTCTGTCCATGGGATCTTCCAGGCAATAATGCTGGAGTGGCTTGTGTATGAAATGGAACTTGTGGTCCAGTTTCAAGATGAAGTAGCTGACCTTGGGTGGAAAATTATTAACAGTTTTCCACTTAAAGCTAGCCAGTTTTGTCTTGGAAAATAACTGGCAAGCTAGTCTTGACTCAGCAAGCTAACAGGATGCTTGAGAAGGGATAAAATAAAATCCTGTTGAGAAATGTAGACTTAAGAAGGGAAGGGAAAAGAAAGAATACCCTATGATGTGTGAGAAGATGATAGTCCCATAGTATTCAGTCAGTGAAGAAATGGAGAAACATCTGTGTGCCAAGGAGTAAGAGTGACTGCTATAACTCTTCCAGGTCTGCCTGCACACCAGACACCCCACCTTGCAAGACTGTCATCGAACATCTTGTTTTCACTCTGCTTCATGTCTCTGAGTCCATCCCTTCATTTTGGGCTGGTAAAATGATATCTATTTCTTATCCACTCTAAAATAATATAAAATATATTATACTATTATAAAATATTTTGAAACATAGGAAAGTATAATGGAGAAAAATCATTCACTCCCCTCTCCCTGCCCCCTAGGGTGGGGGGAAACAACATTTGTTAACATTTTGGTAAAGTTTTCTTTGTGATGTGTATGTTGTGTTTTGCTCTGTTTCTTCCTGGACAATAGAAAAAAGTTTTCACAATGGCAGAACTTGTTTTCACAGTAGATATTAAGAGCAAGTCTGGTTTGAAAGTAATGTATTTTTGAGATATATTTTTAAAATACTGTGTAAGAAGCCTCTGGGGCTTCTCTGGTAGCTCAGTGGTAAAGAATCTGCCTGCTAATGCAGGAGATGAAAGTGCTGTCCCTGGGTTGAGAAGATCCTCTGGAGAAGGAAAGGGCAACCCACTCCAGTGTTTTTGTCTGGGAAATCCCATGGACAAAGGAGTCTGATAGATTATAGTCCACTGTGTTCTAAAAGAGTTAGACATAGCTTAGTGACTTAACAACAAAGAAGCACCTAGACTTAGTTCCAAGTCCAATAGTTCTCAGGCATGTGTGTACATCAGATTCACCTGGTGTGTGCTAATCACTTGTGTCCAACTCTGTGTGACCCTATGGACTGTAACCTGCCAGGTTTCTCTGTCCATGGGATCTTCCAGGCAATAATGCTGGAGTGGCTTGTGTATGAAATGGAACTTGTGGTCCAGTTTCAAGATGAAGTAGCTGACCTTGGGTGGAAAATTATTAACAGTTTTCCACTTAAAGCTAGCCAGTTTTGTCTTGGAAAATAACTGGCAAGCTAGTCTTGACTCAGCAAGCTAACAGGATGCTTGAGAAGGGATAAAATAAAATCCTGTTGAGAAATGTAGACTTAAGAAGGGAAGGGAAAAGAAAGAATACCCTATGATGTGTGAGAAGATGATAGTCCCATAGTATTCAGTCAGTGAAGAAATGGAGAAACATCTGTGTGCCAAGGAGTAAGAGTGACTGCTATAACTCTTCCAGGTCTGCCTGCACACCAGACACCCCACCTTGCAAGACTGTCATCGAACATCTTGTTTTCACTCTGCTTCATGTCTCTGAGTCCATCCCTTCATTTTGGGCTGGTGAGTGTGTTTCTCACAGTTGCCAAAGCTTCCTCCAGCGGATCTTCCTGACCCCAGGGATCAAACCCTACTGTCGTATGTCTCATGCATTGGCAGGCAGGTTCTTTTTACCGCTAGCACCACCTGTGAAATCTGGAGAACTTGTTAAAACACAGATTGCTTGGGCAACCCCAGAATCTGCAAGTCTGGGTTGGTCTGAGGTTCTGCACTGATAAAAAGTTCCTAGATGATGTGATGCTGGTACTGGTTTGGACACAAAACTTTGAGAACCACTGCCTTTCCATGGTTCTGGGGTGGTTGAGGAAATCACACAAAAATGTAAGCTCCCAGACCATCTAAAGAGAAATGCAGATCTGGAGGAGGCTTTAAAAATATTATTACACGACTATTTGTGAAACAAAATTTCTGAAATCATCTCATCAGTAGTATGGTAGATAGAACTCAAATATGCTCATATCCTATTCCCCAGAACTTGTCATTGGCAAGAGAGAATTAAGGCTGCAAATGGAATTAAAACTGGTAATCAACTGACATAGGATGAACCCAATGTAATCAAAGGATCCTTATCAGTGAAAGAGGAAGACAGGAAGGTCAGTGCCCAAATTAGAGATTTGAAGATGCTGAGATATTAGCTTTGAAGATGCAGGAAGGGGCCACAAGCCGAGGAATGCAGGTGGCCTCTCAAGAGAGGAAAAGGCAAGGCCTCAGACTCTTCAGTAGGAATATAGTCTCCTGACACCTTGATTCTAGCCCAGTGAGATTCGTTTAAGCCTTGTGACTTCTAGAACTATAACATAATAAATTCATGTTGTGTTTTAAACCACTAAGTCAACAATAATTTGTTATAGCAAATAGGCATCATGCCAGTACTACAGAAATGTAGACTTAAGAAGGGAAGGGAAAAGAAAGAATACCCTATGATGTGTGAGAAGATGATAGTCCCATAGTATTCAGTCAGTGAAGAAATGGAGAAACATCTGTGTGCCAAGGAGTAAGAGTGACTGCTATAACTCTTCCAGGTCTGCCTGCACACCAGACACCCCACCTTGCAAGACTGTCATCGAACATCTTGTTTTCACTCTGCTTCATGTCTCTGAGTCCATCCCTTCATTTTGGGCTGGTGAGTGTGTTTCTCACAGTTGCCAAAGCTTCCTCCAGCGGATCTTCCTGACCCCAGGGATCAAACCCTACTGTCGTATGTCTCATGCATTGGCAGGCAGGTTCTTTTTACCGCTAGCACCACCTGTGAAATCTGGAGAACTTGTTAAAACACAGATTGCTTGGGCAACCCCCCAGAATCTGCAAGTCTGGGTTGGTCTGAGGTTCTGCACTGATAAAAAGTTCCTAGATGATGTGATGCTGGTACTGGTTTGGACACAAAACTTTGAGAACCACTGCCTTTCCATGGTTCTGGGGTGGTTGAGGAAATCACACAAAAATGTAAGCTCCCAGACCATCTAAAGAGAAATGCAGATCTGGAGGAGGCTTTAAAAATATTATTACACAATTATTTGTGAAACAAAATTTCTGAAATCATCTCATCAGTAGTATGGTAGATAGAACTCAAATATTCTCATATCCTATTCCCCAGAACTTGTCATTGGCAAGAGAGAATTAAGGCTGCAAATGGAATTAAAACTGGTAATCAACTGACATAGGATGAACCCAATGTAATCAAAGGATCCTTATCAGTGAAAGAGGAAGACAGGAAGGTCAGTGCCCAAATTAGAGATTTGAAGATGCTGAGATATTAGCTTTGAAGATGCAGGAAGGAGCCACAAGCCGAGGAATGCAGGTGGCCTCTCAAGAGAGGAAAAGGCAAGGCCTCAGACTCTTCAGTAGGAATATAGTCTCCTGACACCTTGATTCTAGCCCAGTGAGATTCGTTTAAGCCTTGTGACTTCTAGAACTATAACATAATAAATTCATGTTGTGTTTTAAACCACTAAGTCAACAATAATTTGTTATAGCAGTAATAGGACACTCATGCCAGTATCTACCCACCCATACACACCCACATAATGTGCCATGGCACATGGATCCCATCATTATTTACTTACTTTCTCCCTCAGTTAACATTATTTAGATTCATTTAGCACCTGGACTAGTTTCCCTGGTGTCTCAGTGGTAAAGAATCTGCCTGAAATGCAGAAGATGAGGGTTTGATCCCTGGGTTAGGAAGATCCCCTGGAGAAGGAAATGGCCACCCACTCCAATATTCTTGCTTGGGAAATCCCATGGACAAAGGAGCCTAGTGGGCTACTGTCTGTGGGGTTGCAAAAGAGTCATACATGACTTATGTGGATCAGAATGAGGGCTGAAAAATAATACTAGAGAAAGATTTTGGGACATAAATGATCCTTGAAGTTCTAAGATATTTGTTTTCAAGGACAAGTAAGCAGGAAGGAGCTTAAGTAATCAAAAAAATGATTCAAGGTCTTTCTGACCTTTTCTGTGAGCTGCTACTTAACACAATTAAATTGTGATTGGAGGTGTGGATGAGTTTCACCATGAGTTTTTCTCAACATTAATATTTTCTAAATATATTTGGTGTGATGTGAATATATTGTATGTAAAGAGGGAACTCTTCAGTAATATAAATTAATACATGTTGGAAGAAGTAAAGTTAAACAAGTTTCTTTACTAAGAACATCTGAAAACACTTTATATGCTGATACGAATTATGTGTCTTCTAGAAACAAAATCGCAATATTCAGCATTGCCCTAAAATGGAACAAGATGGCTACTTCCCTGGAACTCCCTTTAGAGGAGTAAAGAGTTTCCAGAACCAAGGATATGTGCCTACCCAGAAATGACCCCTCTTTCTAGACCACACTCTAGATGGTAGGACCCTGGAATACACCACTCAGATGGTCTAGACTGGCTTCTAGAACCTGAATGGCTACTTCAGAGAACTAATTTCCCCACCAGTGGGCCTGTAGGAAAGGGCAGCTGTCTGGAGGAGAGAGAGGTGTGGGGGCTATAGATGCACAAGTGTAAGTGTCTGTAGACTTCTTGGTCTTATAGGCCAATTGTTGGGAGGTAAGGCCACAAACTGGGACTGCCTCTCTTTATGAAGCCATGTTTTGCTGTAGAACTCCCAGTAGTCCAGAATTTTTGACCGTGAACCTGGCCTTCTATGCCATTTTGACAGTATATTTGTCAAGGTAAAAGAATAGAACATATTATATACCAATCAATTAACTTGACTATAATCTATATTTAAGATATATGATATATGTCATCAGTTAGGGTGACCAACTGCTAGAGACTTTACTTTCTCATTTTAGTACTGAATGTCCCATGTTCCAGCAAACTGAGAGAGTTGATCAACTGTCCACTGAAGTTAGAAGTTGATCATACATGACTTATGTGGATCAGAATGAGGGCTGAAAAATAATACTAGAGAAAGATTTTGGGACATAAATGATCCTTGAAGTTCTAAGATATTTGTTTTCAAGGACAAGTAAGCAGGAAGGAGCTTAAGTAATCAAAAAAATGATTCAAGGTCTTTCTGACCTTTTCTGTGAGCTGCTACTTAACACAATTAAATTGTGATTGGAGGTGTGGATGAGTTTCACCATGAGTTTTTCTCAACATTAATATTTTCTAAATATATTTGGTGTGATGTGAATATATTGTATGTAAAGAGGGAACTCTTCAGTAATATAAATTAATACATGTTGGAAGAAGTAAAGTTAAACAAGTTTCTTTACTAAGAACATCTGAAAACACTTTATATGCTGATACGAATTATGTGTCTTCTAGAAACAAAATCGCAATATTCAGCATTGCCCTAAAATGGAACAAGATGGCTACTTCCCTGGAACTCCCTTTAGAGGAGTAAAGAGTTTCCAGAACCAAGGATATGTGCCTACCCAGAAATGACCCCTCTTTCTAGACCACACTCTAGATGGTAGGACCCTGGAATACACCACTCAGATGGTCTAGACTGGCTTCTAGAACCTGAATGGCTACTTCAGAGAACTAATTTCCCCACCAGTGGGCCTGTAGGAAAGGGCAGCTGTCTGGAGGAGAGAGAGGTGTGGGGGCTATAGATGCACAAGTGTAAGTATCTGTAGACTTCTTGGTCTTATAGGCCAATTGTTGGGAGGTAAGGCCACAAACTGGGACTGCCTCTCTTTATGAAGCCATGTTTTGCTGTAGAACTCCCAGTAGTCCAGAATTTTTGACCGTGAACCTGGCCTTCTATGCCATTTTGACAGTATATTTGTCAAGGTAAAAGAATAGAACATATTATATACCAATCAATTAACTTGACTATAATCTATATTTTAGATATATGATATATGTCATCAGTTAGGGTGACCAACTGCTAGAGACTTTACTTTCTCATTTTAGTACTGAATGTCCCATGTTCCAGCAAACTGAGAGAGTTGATCAACTGTCCCAGTTCTTGATAATGTTAGAAGTGTGTCTGGCTGTATAAAGCATTTCTCATGTTTATTTGATCTTGAAATCCTTTCCTCTTAACTCCTACCTCAACATCAGGAGCATCTTAAATAAGTATAGAGACAAGTTACATCTATCATAATGAAGTACATCTTAAAGAGAAACAAACTTTCACACTATATTTTACATTGACTGAACTTAGGCAACAGTTTTCTAGTCAGACTATTTAAGGCTGTTATAATTTTTTAAGTTAATAGGTTTATTTTTAGTATCATCATTGTAAATAGTAATAATGACAATAATGTAAGATACATCATTTTTGTAAGTGCTACCAAGCGCCAAACACTATGCCAGGTGTTTTACATGTATAGCTTCACGTTCTTATAAAAAGCCTAAAGGGCAGGTATTATGGTTCACAGTTTGTAGATTAAAAAACTAAGTGACAAAGATGGATTTAAACCTAGATTTGGGGCTTCCCTGGTGGTCCAGTGGATAAGGACACCGCCTTGCAGTGCAAGGGGCGCTGGTTTGATCCCTGGCCTGGGAAGATCCCACGTGCTGTGGAGCGGCTGGACTGATGTGTCCAATTACTGAGCCGGAGCTCTAGAGCGCATGCGCCCAGAGCGGGTGCTCTGCGACAACAGACGCAACCGCGATGGGAGGCCCACACGGGCCAAAGAACAAAGATGGATTAAACTAGACAAATGAAAGACCGATAGGAGTGGCCTGCCCACCCTCTCCCTTCCCACCCCTGCCAAAATAAATAAATAAATAAATGTGTAAAAAGAAATAAACCTAGATTTGTCTTTCTCTTAAGTTGATATCATTTTATTGTGTCTACAGGATGAAAACTATCAGGTAAGATTGTTAAATTGGGTCCTAAAATCTCATAATTTCCACAACAATGATGACAGCAGTGGTATAGAATATACTTCAAAAAATGTAAAAGCAAAAAGTAAAAAAAAAAAAAAAGATCAGATCTGACTTATCCAGGGTCTACACCAAGATGAGGAGGACCAAGTATTTGCTATATCCTTACAGTTACTCAAAATTGCTCCTGCAGTTGTGTCTGAGGCCTGTGAGGATTGTTATTGTTTTAGTTGCTAAGTCATGTCTGACTCTGTGTGACCTCATGGACTGTAGCCCACTGGGCTCTTCTGTCCATGGAATTTCTCAGGCAAGAATAGTGAAGTGGGTTGCCATTTCCTTCTCCAGGAGATCTTGACCTAGGGACTGAATCTGCATCTCTTGGATTAGAAGGCAGATTCTTCACTGTAAGCCACCTGGGAAACTCCCTGTGAGGATAGAAGGCCCTTTTTCTCTTTCAAAATTTTACATTTAGGGCCAAAAAAAGTGCCCAAAGATTTGAACTTTAGAAAATTTGCTCTCCAAAATTCTGTCTCTTGTAAACAAATAATGTCAAGATAGAAGTTTGTTTTTCAAGCCTTTCTTTATATCTGTCGGTGAAATGATTCAGTTTTGTTTTATGGTTCTCATCCAGGTGTTTTATAGCTATTGTATTTTTTGTTGTTACTGTAAAAAAAAACTTCCATTATATTTTAAAAGTGTGTGTGTGTGTGTATTCGATCATGTCTGACTCTTTGTGACTATGAATCGTAACCCGCCAGGAGCCTCTGTGCAAAGGATTATCCCCACAAGAATACTGGAGTAGATTGCCATTTCCTTTTCCAGGGGGTCTTCCCAATACAAGGTTTTAACCCACTTTTCCTGTATTGGTAGGCAAATTCTTTACCATTGTACCACCTGGGACCCATTTTAAAAAGCAGTGTGTTTTAAATCGTACTCCATGGAGCCCGGAGGAAAGGGCAAGGTAAGGGCAAGCAGGCTGAAATCTGGGGTCCTCATGCCTGCTTCAGTCAGGCAATGTCATGTTGTTTACATGTTGAAAGTACAGATAAACTTTTATTTTTAAAATTTATTCAAGTATAATTGGGCATTCCTGGTGGCTCAGGTAGTAAAGAATTCACCTGCAAAGCAGGAGAACTAGGTTTGATAGCTGGGTCAGGAAAATCACCGGGAGAAGGGAATGGTTACCCACTCCAGTATTCTTATCTGGAAAATCCCGTGGATAGAGGAGCCTGGGGGGGCTACAGTAAATGTGGTCACAAAAAGTTGTGCATAACTGAGCAACTACACTCATAGTTGCTTTACAATGTTGTGTTAGTTTCTCCTGTATAGTAAAGTGAATCAACTATGTGTATATACATATCCCCTCTTTTTTGGATTTCCTTACCATTTAGGTCACTGCAAAGGACTGAGTAGAGCCCCCAAGAATTCAGATAATCTTTTGTTTAAAGTTCTTTGTTGAAAGAACTATAAAAAAAACAGCTTTAATTCATTATAATTGCTTACCACATTATACCAGAAAGCTATTGCCTTTGAGATATTGTTCTTTTTCATTAGTTTTATTGAGATATAACTAATATTCTCTCATTTGAAGTGTACAATTCAGTGACTTTTAGGGCATTCACAGAACTGTGCATTCATCACCTCAATGAATTTCAGAAGATTTTCATTACCCCCAAAGAAACCTCAAACCTCTTGGCCTTCATTCTCTAATCTCTCCCCCATTTCCGCCAGACCTAGGCAACCACTCATCTAATTTCTGTCTTTAGAGGTTTGCCTGCTCAGAATATTTAATATAAATATATTCAAACAACATATAATCTTAAAAAAAAATTTTTTTTGGCCTCTTTTACTGATTTTATTTTCATCCATCTTTATTTTTTGGCCTGTGTGGGCCTCCCATTTCAGTGGCCTCTCTCATTGTAGAACACTGGCTCTGGGCACATGCACTCCAGAGTGCTGGCTCTTAATTGGACACACCAGCCCAACCATTCCTCCACATGTGGAATCTTCCCTGGCCAGGGATGGAACCGGTGCCCCCTGCACTGCAAGGTGGACTCTTTACCCGCTGAACCAGGGAAGTCCAATATATGATCTTTTGTTGAAAAGTTCATCCATGCTGTGCTTACATGTATCAGTATTTTTCTCCTTTTTATTACTAAATGATATTCTATTATATGAATATATCACATTTTATTTATCCATTCATCAGCCGATGGGCATTTGGGTTGTTTCCATTTTTGGGGCTATTATGAAGAATGATACTATAAATGTTCATGTACAAATTTCTGTGTGGACATGTATTTTCATTTCTTTTGTGTATATGTCTATGAATAGAATTGTTGATTTGAATGGTAGCTCTATGTTTAACCACTGAAGAACTGTCAGACAGTTTTCCAAAGCCATTTTACATTCCCAGTAGCATTATATGAAGGTTGTAATTTCTCCCATTCTTGTATTTAGGTAAGTTGTCAGGCTAATTTTATTTCAGTAATTGTATTCTTCAACTCTGTTTGCCCTTCATCCTATTTTCCAATTCTTTGTTAAACTTCTCACTTGGTTCATCCATTTTCTCCTGAGTCCATTGAGCATCTATTTTTACGATCATTACTGTGAGCTCTTTATAAGGTAGATTGCTTATCTCCATTTTGCTTAGTTCTTCCCTTAGGATTTTTGTGATGTTCCTCTGCCTCTTCATTTTGCCTGATTCTCTGCTTTTATTTCTATGTGTTAGGTATGTAAGTTATGTTTCTCAGTCTTGGAGAAATGGCCATATGTAGATGTTCTGTGGGATATATTATCCCCTAGGATTCTCCTAGGTCCTATATCCTCTAGGAGTGTCCCTGTGTGGGTTGCATGGGCCCTTTTGCTTTTGATGAGGCCAGCTTCAGTGGGTGCACTGATGAGTGGGACTGGCTTCAGCCCGGTTAACTGCCAGGCCTTGCTTGGAGTGATGGCTGTTGGCCAGCTGAGAGTCCCCAGGCTGGGGCCAGTGCACTTGTAGGCACAGCCAGGTTCTAAGGCACTATTGTACTAATTTTAATAGTTCATCAGTTCTCATGGTTTCTATAGTTGACAGTGATATCAGCTCTATAACAACCAATTTTGTGCTTTATTGCATTAGATATAAACTTTATTTTAATTTTAAATTACTATGTTGCTAAAACACCTGTTGGACTTCCCTGGTAGCTCAGCTGGTAAAGAATCCATCTTCACTTTGTAAAAGTAAAAAGTAAGATAAAAATTAAAAAAAAAAAAAGAATCCATCTTCAATGCAGGAGACCCCGGTTTGAATCCTGGGTTGGGATGATCCCCTGGAGAAGAGATAGGCTACCTACTCCAGTATTCTTGGGCTTCCCTGGTGACTCAGATGATAAAGAATCCATTGCAATGTGGGAGACCTGGATTTGATCTCTGGGTGGGGAAGATTCCCTAGAGAAGGGAATGGCTACCCACTCCAGTATTCTTGCCTGGAAAATTCCATGGAGAGAGAAGCCTGGCAGGTTACAGTCCACGGGTTGCAGAGTCAGACAGGACTGAGTGGCTTTCACTTTCACTTTCAGAGCACGTCTTATTCTTGTTCCTGATTTCGCTAGGATTGCCACTATTGCATTGATCCTTCGTCCATTGAGCATCTATTTTACGATCATTACTGTGAGCTCTTTATAAGGTAGATTGCTTATCTCCATTTTGCTTAGTTCTTCCCTTAGGATTTTTGTGATGTTCCTCTGCCTCTTCATTTTGCCTGATTCTCTGCTTTTATTTCTATGTGTTAGGTATGTAAGTTATGTTTCTCAGTCTTGGAGAAATGGCCATATGTAGATGTTCTGTGGGATATATTATCCCCTAGGATTCTCCTAGGTCCTATATCCTCTAGGAGTGTCCCTGTGTGGGTTGCATGGGCCCTTTTGCTTTTGATGAGGCCAGCTTCAGTGGGTGCACTGATGAGTGGGACTGGCTTCAGCCCGGTTAACTGCCAGGCCTTGCTTGGAGTGATGGCTGTTGGCCAGCTGAGAGTCCCCAGGCTGGGGCCAGTGCACTTGTAGGCACAGCCAGGTTCTAAGGCACTATTGTACTAATTTTAATAGTTCATCAGTTCTCATGGTTTCTATAGTTGACAGTGATATCAGCTCTATAACATCCAATTTCGTGCTTTATTGCATTAGATATAAACTTTATTTTAATTTTAAATTACTATATTGCTAAAACACCTGTTGGACTTCCCTGGTAGCTCAGCTGGTAAAGAATCCATCTTCACTTTGTAAAAGTAAAAAGTAAGATAAAAATTAAAAAAAAAAAAAGAATCCATCTTCAATGCAGGAGACCCCGGTTTGAATCCTGGGTTGGGATGATCCCCTGGAGAAGAGATAGGCTACCTACTCCAGTATTCTTGGGCTTCCCTGGTGACTCAGATGATAAAGAATCCATTGCAATGTGGGAGACCTGGATTTGATCTCTGGGTGGGGAAGATTCCCTAGAGAAGGGAATGGCTACCCACTCCAGTATTCTTGCCTGGAAAATTCCATGGAGAGAGAAGCCTGGCAGGTTACAGTCCACGGGTTGCAGAGTCAGACAGGACTGAGTGGCTTTCACTTTCACTTTCAGAGCACGTCTTATTCTTGTTCCTGATTTCGCTAGGATTGCCACTATTGCATTGATCCTCAAACTTGGATGCATTTTGAGATCATCTAATAAGTTTTTTTAAAACCCCACTATTGCCTGTGTTCCAGCCCTAGAGATTCTCAGAAGTACATCTTGGGCACTGGCACTTTAAAAAACCCATTCAAATGGGAAGTAAAATTTGAGAACTGCTTCTCAAGTGTGCACAGACCTTGATCACATTAAATTATTATTATTGATTTCTTTTGTCTGTTTTCCCCAGGAAGGTTCTTAGGGTCAGGATTTATGTTCTGTTTAACTTTTAAGTTTATTTTCATTTGATTATTTTTCTACACTGATTTTTAAACTATTGCTGATGTCTTAAATTTCACATTCTATCCTCAATGTCAGAACAGTGCCTGCAAAATGGTAAGAACGTCAGAAAATTTAAAAAGTCAAAAATGAAGCTAATACTGTCCTTAATCTTGAATAGTAATGATTGCAACAGTACATTTTTAGGGCAAGTTGTTGAGAACAGGATAGTGAGTAGTTTTGAGGGGAGGATCAGAGATGAAAAAAATTTCACTTCAAATGCTTTTAATCTGGTCAGAAAACCATAAGCTTTCCACTGTGCTTCTACCCGGAGTTCATGCCTGTAGTCTGGCATATGCAATTTCTGCTATCTGTAAGTAAGGGGTAGTCACTGTTCTTTCTTCCATGCAGCTTTTTCATCTATACCTCTTGTCAGAAAACATGGAAAACTGTTCCTTAGGTCCAAGTTTTACAGGCAACACACATTTGAATATTGAAAAGAAACTAAGCTTTGAACATTTGGTAGCAAAAGTAAAACAAGAAATCCTTTTCAAGGAAGATCAGATGAAAATAGGAGGATTATTTTTATCTTGCTTTGTGCTATTTTTTTATTCTTTAGTATGAACTGGGCAAAAATAGAAAAAGTACTTCAGAATTATATACACTTTATTATTCTACTTTTCTAAAATCAAGTACAGTTGTATATTTATAGTGAAGAAATAATTTTAAGTTCATATTTAAGAAAGAAATGTTGTTAGAAATGTGTTTAATTGCAAGTATGGAAAGGTTCACTACAGTGGTTAAAACAAAAATAGCTTTAGTTTTCTAATTTAACAATACATTTGGAGGTGGCTGGCTGTTGATATTTGTTGTGCTGTAAAAAATCCCATTGAGAATGTATTCAAACCATCCTAGTTTTAGTGAGTTGACTTTTATTTCCATGTACATCACCTCATGGTAGCAAGGTGGTTGCTGAAGATCTGGAGAGCTAAGCTGTTTTCAAGGCAGAGAGAAGGGACAACAGAGAACAGTGCCAGCAGTGTCTGAGCCCCTTTCCTTCTTTTTAAAAATTGGAATACTTTCTAAACTTACTTTCTAAGCTTAAAAGCTTTCCAAAAAACCTACAGAAGACTTTATGGTCATGGGCCAGAACTGTGTTACAAGGTCACTCCTACATATAAAGGAGATTGAGAAAGCAAGTATCTCACTTGGGACTGAGAACATGGCCACCCTTAACTAAGCTGAGCTTTGTCAGCAGGGAATAAGCAGGGAACAGGTGTTGAGAAAGCAAATAACAATGTCTAACTCAAACATTCTATTTAGTTGAAATATATATTAAAAGTTTTCTGCTACTTGCCTGATCAGTTTTTCTTAGTTTCTAATTTATTCTTCTCCACCAGACTTTTAAATCTTTCTCTACCACACTTTTAAATAGCAGGATTCTTTAAATCTTGGTCCTAGCCCTTCTTGATTTTCATTTTATACTCTCTACTTAGCCGTAGCATCCATTCCCAAATTTATGTACTCATTCTTGAACTCTACTGAAATGGTTAACACTATGTGTCTTTTAATTACTGCTCTCTCTTAGTATCTAGTCAGTAACTTTTACATTGTGGGTACTCATGAAATATTTCATAAAGAAATAAGGATACCTTCTAGGCTACAGATCATGGGATGCATCCATAGCCAGCAGCTCCAGGTCTGGCAGGTTAAGGAATCCCAGCTGATTTCTGCCAGAGCCACAGAGTCCTAAGTGCTGCAGTTATGCCATGTGGAGAAGCAGCTGAGGAGCAATATCCACTCGTCTCTGGACGGCCACTCCACACCACATGGAAAAGAAACTCTTGCCATACCTTTCATGGCCATCTCTTTCTTCAAACATTACAATGAAACTCCAGAAAATAAAAATGTTCACAATGTCTGAGACTAAAATATAGAAGCAGTTTCATCTGAAACCAACAGAATTTTCATTGCACTCACAATATTGGACAAACGTGAACCACTTCTTGGTGAGAAAGAGCAGACAAAATGTCACCCGAGTTATGGAAAGACCTGTTATTACATAAAAAAGGAGCCAGAGCAGAAGGACAATCTGATATGAACTTGTACCAAGATACAGGAGTAAATATCAGAAAATTTTTATTTTAAATTGCAATGAGATTAGAGAGAAATTATGTATATAAAAAGGGAACAATTCAAAGTCTTTCTCATAATTGAAATTCAAATGTCCTCATGAAATGTTTAAATTACAATGATAAAAATCTACCTTTGATATAGGTCAAAAATATACATAAAAGGAAAATAGAATTATTATTATTGAGATTTTCCTTACTTTCATGCTAAATACTAGAAAATGGTAGAGCAGTATCTAAAAGTTTTGAGAGAAAGTTCAATGTCTAACTCAAACATTCTATTTAGTTGAAATATATATTAAAAGTTTTCTGCTACTTGCCTGATCAGTTTTTCTTAGTTTCTAATTTATTCTTCTCCACCAGACTTTTAAATCTTTCTCTACCACACTTTTAAATAGCAAGATTCTTTAAATCTTTGTCCTAGCCCTTCTTGATTTTCATTTTATACTCTCTACTTAGCCGTAGCATCCATTCCCAAATTTATGTCCTCATTCTTGAACTCTACTGAAATGGTTAACACTATGTGTCTTTTAATTACTGCTCTCTCTTAGTATCTAGTCAGTAACTTTTACATTGTGGGTACTCATGAAATATTTCATAAAGAAATAAGGATACCTTCTAGGCTACAGATCATGGGATGCATCCATAGCCAGCAGCTCCAGGTCTGGCAGGTTAAGGAATCCCAGCTGATTTCTGCCAGAGCCACAGAGTCCTAAGTGCTGCAGTTATGCCATGTGGAGAAGCAGCTGAGGAGCAATATCTACTCGTCTCTGGACAGCCACTCCACACCACATGGAAAAGAAACTCTTGCCATACCTTTCATGGCCATCTCTTTCTTCAAACATTACAATGAAACTCCAGAAAATAAAAATGTTCACAATGTCTGAGACTAAAATATAGAAGCAGTTTCATCTGAAACCAACAGAATTTTCATTGCACTCACAATATTGGACAAACGTGAACCACTTCTTGGTGAGAAAGAGCAGACAAAATGTCACCCGAGTTATGGAAAGACCTGTTATTACATAAAAAAGGAGCCAGAGCAGAAGGACAATCTGATATGAACTTGTACCAAGATACAGGAGTAAATATCAGAAAATTTTTATTTTAAATTGCAATGAGATTAGAGAGAAATTATGTATATAAAAAGGGAACAACAATTCAGTCTTTCTCATAATTGAAATTCAAATGTCCTCGTGAAATGTTTAAATTACAATGATAAAAATCTACCTTTGATATAGGTCAAAAAATATACATAAAAAGGAAAATAGAATTATTATTATTGAGATTTTCCTTACTTTCATGCTAAATACTAGAAAATGGTAGAGCAGTATCTAAAAAGTTTTGAGAGAAAGTTCATGACCCAAGAGTTTTCTACACAGTAAGTCCCCTACATATGAATGATTTCCATTCTGAGAGTGCATTCAGATGTCTCATTTGTTCGTAAATCCAATAAAGTTAGCCTACTAATGTAAAACTACCCAACTAACACAATTGACTATATAATACTCTACTGTAATAGGTTTATAGTACTTTTCTCACAAAGAATACATACATAAACAACTAAAAAATAAACACTTATTTAAATCTTACAGTACATTATCTTAAAAAGTGCAGTAGAATGATAAACATAGAAAGAGAAGGAGATGACAGAGGATGAGATGGTTGGATGGGACAACTGAGTCAATGAACATGAGTTTGAGAAAGCTCTGGGAGATGGTGAAGGACAGGGAAGCTTGGTGTGCCACAGTCCATGGGGTTGCAAAGTTGAACATAACTGAGCAACTAAACTGAACTGATGGCCCAAGAGTTGGCATATAGGGGCTAGCATGCATGTTCACATTTTTGGAAATTCACAACTTGAAGTTTTGTATGTAGGGGGCTTACTGTAGCCTTCAAATAAGAAAGCAACAGGAAAACATTAGATTGAAGATTCTCAAACTAGACACATATATAGCCTGAAAAGTGTTGCCATTTGATTAAAATCAAGATCTCAAGTATGAGTAGAGCATTTAGTCATTCATCAAAATAAATTACTGGCTTATATTCTTTTATCCCTTTCTCTGCCCATCTCCTAACTCATGGCCCTTTTTTAAAAAATGGTGAGAAAGAGCAGACAAAATGTCACCCGAGTTATGGAAAGACCTGTTATTACATAAAAAAGGAGCCAGAGCAGAAGGACAATCTGATATGAACTTGTACCAAGATACAGGAGTAAATATCAGAAAATTTTTATTTTAAATTGCAATGAGATTAGAGAGAAATTATGTATATAAAAAGGGAACAATTCAAAGTCTTTCTCATAATTGAAATTCAAATGTCCTCATGAAATGTTTAAATTACAATGATAAAAATCTACCTTTGATATAGGTCAAAAAATATACATAAAAAGGAAAATAGAATTATTATTACTGAGATTTTCCTTACTTTCATGCTAAATACTAGAAAATGGTAGAGCAGTATCTAAAAAGTTTTGAGAGAAAGCTCGTGACCCAAGAGTTTTCTACACAGTAAGTCCCCTACATATGAATGATTTCCATTCTGAGAGTGCATTCAGATGTCTCATTTGTTCGTAAATCCAATAAAGTTAGCCTACTAATGCAAAGCTACCCAACTAACACAATTGACTATATAATACTCTACTGTAATAGGTTTATAGTACTTTTCTCACAAAGAATACATACATAAACAACTAAAAAATAAACACTTATTTAAATCTTACAGTACATTATCTTAAAAAGTGCAGTAGAATGATAAACATAGAAAGAGAAGGAGATGACAGAGGATGAGATGGTTGGATGGGACAACTGAGTCAATGAACATGAGTTTGAGAAAGCTCTGGGAGATGGTGAAGGACAGGGAAGCTTGGTGTGCCACAGTCCATGGGGTTGCAAAGTTGAACATAACTGAGCAACTAAACTGAACTGATGGCCCAAGAGTTGGCATATAGGGGCTAGCATGCATGTTCACATTTTTGGAAATTCACAATTTGAAGTTTTGTATGTAGGGGGCTTACTGTAGCCTTCAAATAAGAAAGCAACAGGAAAACATTAGATTGAAGATTCTCAAACTAGACACATATATAGTCTGAAAAGTGTTGCCATTTGATTAAAAATCAAGATCTCAAGTATGAGTAGAGCATTTAGTCATTCATCAAATATTTATGGGCAGCATAAATTGAGATACTGGCTTATATTCTTTTATCCCTTTCTCTCTGCCCCATCTCCTAACTCATGGCTCTCATTCCCATTTCAAATAGGGATATATAATACGTTAATTTTTTACCTTAGTATTTTTTGAAGAATTTTCTAGAATTTTGAAGAAGTTTTTCTAAACCTTTCTACAGTTACTTCTGTACAGATTAGTTTATTTAAGACTTAGTAACCATGAGAATATTACAAGTTAAATATAACAGACATGGTCAAACCTAAACTTAAGGCAAATTCTCAAGCCTAAATAGAACCAGAAATGTTTTAGAACCTGAGAAAGTTCAAAATAGTATCAGTTTTAAATTCTGGATATTAGAAAATGGGCTAAAAATTAATTTGTAAAAAATAAAGAGAAGAAAAATGAGGGCAAAAACTAGTGAGAAATTAAAAATAGAACCATTAAGAACAGGGGAAGACAGCCTCTGCCCTGCGGTGGTCTGCTTTCAAGAGGCTCAAGTTGTCCCCTCTGAGCTGGCCCAGTGCTATGGAGGAGGACTCCATTAGGCTTGCTTTGCCTGGAGGATAATGCCATCACTCTAGCCAAGGTGTTTGTGAGCCACAGTGGGCTGTAACTGTACAACAGACCCTATAATGTCACAGTACCACAGATGAAGAAAGTGCTTGTGAAAACCCACATTTAGATCACCCTTCTGAGTGCTATTGGAGAGTAGCTCCATGTTCTGGCTTGGGTGCCAAGCACTTAATGCATGTAGGAACTGGTGTCACAGGTGAAGATCATAGGGAAAGTTGATGTTTTACCATTTAATTTTGGCAAAGAAAAGTCTGAGTTCAAAAAGTGTGATCAAATTGCACAGCTCATTTGTCAGTAAATATTTTACCCAGAAATAGAGGAAGTTCAAGTTTTAGAAGACACTGAAAGGGACTCAGGAGGTTTTGATTCCACTGGAAACAATTAAAATTTATGCTAAAAACAGGAAATGAGACAGTGTACTTAACGAGGAAGAAAAAAACAAGAGCGGAAATTAGTTTTATTTTGGCTTGTAGAAACTCAACCAGTTATACAATTTCAGCCAGATATACAAACCTGGTGATAAGTGTGGTAGAAAGAAAAGATTTCATACAAATACACACTAGGGAATGACTGCGTGCTAAGTCACTTCAGTTGCGTCTGACTATTTGCGACCCTATGGATGGTAGCCCGCTAGGCTTCTCTGTCCATGGGATTCTCCAGGCAAGAATACTAGAGTGGGTTTGCATGACCTCCTCCATGGAGCTTTCCCAGCCAGGGATTGAACCCATGCCCCTTACGTCTCCAGCATTGGAAGACAAGTTCTTTACCACTAGTGTCACTTGGGAAGCCCAATGTTAGAGAATATCATTAAGTAAAAGGGCTGGAATAAAAGTTTTTTTTAAAGAAATCACAACATACAACTTAATCCTAATAAGAATTCAGGGCAAAAATGGATAATTTTCTGGGGAAATAAAAAATTACTAAAATGGACTCAAAGAAGGTGAAGACCTAAATGGAAAATAACCTTGGAAGAAATAATGATAATATTATTAAAAATTGTCACAGGGAATTCCCTTGTAGCCCAATGGTTAGGACTTGGAACTTTCACAGTTTTGGCTTGATTTCAATTCCTGACTGGAGAACCAAGATCCTGCAAGATGCATGACATGCAAAAAAAATAAAAATGAAAAAACATTGTCACAGAATTATTCATAATAAGCATGCCAGGCTGAGATGATTTTTAAAAGAAAATTTCAGGACGCTAACAAGAAACATATACTGCTTTCTTTACTGTTCAAATTGCTCCAAGCGAAGAAAAAAAGAGTGAAATTTCCAATTAATTTTACAAGATTGACAGGAGCCCAGTGTTAAAGCTTAATGTTGAAAGTGGCTTCATAAATAGAAAACTACAAAACAACAGCAGTTAACAGTGTATAAATAAACCACTGGCAGATACACTCAGGAATGTATTAAAAGGGCAATACATCTTGTATTCCCTAGAAAAGGAAAGGGCAATTCACTCCAGTATTCTTGCCTGGGAAATTCTATGGACAGAGGAGCCTGGAGGACTACAATCCATAGGGTCACAGAGTCAGACATGACTGAGTAACTGAGTGCACATGCGCACACACACACACACACACACACACATACACACACACCCATGCACACTTATCAGAAAGGACTGCCTCCTGCAGTCATGGAGGTTGACCAAGCCCCAAGAACTGCTGTTAGCAATCTGAAGACCCAGGAAAGCTGATGTTATAGTTCCACTCTGAGTATGAAGTCCCAGAAATCAATGCATTGATATGTTCCAGTCTAAAAGCTAGGAGGATCAAGATCCAAAATAAGGAGTGTCAGATGGCAGGGAAGAATAGAAATTGATTCTCTCACAGTTCTAGAGGCTTGAAGTCCAAGATTAAGGTGTCAGCATGGTCTGTTTCTGGTGAGAGTCCTCTTCCTGTCTTATATACAGCTATCTCCTTGATGTGTCCTCACATGGCAAATTGCCTCACATGGTAATTTAAAAAGAGATCAAGCTCTGTGGTGTTTCTTCTTATAAGCACACTAATACCAACATGAGGGCCCTACTCTCATGATCTCACCTAAATCTAATCAGTTCCCTTATGCCTTATCTCCAAGCACCATTGCAATGGAAATTAGGGCTACAGTATATGAATCTGAGGAGGACATAATCCAGTCCATAGCATACCTTAACTAAGTGTGATTTATGCCAGCAATGTAAAGATGACTCAATGCTTAGAATATTTTGATTAAATTCATTAAATTAAAGGCTGAAGTAGATCACCTCAATTAACATGAGCATGGTAAACCTCTACATCCATTTATTTGATAAGATGATACAAAAACTCTATCTGGAACCAAATGCATCTGTTAAGAGGCAGTTGAAAATGACAAGCATACTCATTATTTCAGCTATTATTTGCTTTTTTTCAGTGTTCCAGCCAGAGTAATAAGAAAAGAAAAAGCAACAAGAGAGCTAAGAAAGACAAAATTATCATTATTTGCAGATCATATAATTATCTAACAGGATAGTTACAAAGTTAACTAAAAATCTATCAAAATGATGCCATTTAAATATGTGACCAGTATAAGGATAATGGAAATAAAAATCAATAACGTTCCTGTACCAGTGGTAGTCAGAAAATATGAAAAAATTCCAATTTATAGTAGAAACAATAATGTAAACCTCTTAGGAATAATCTTAGCAAAAATATGCAAGACGTACAGGAGAACACTTCAAAACTACTGAGGGCATAAAAGCGGATCATGTTTTCAGAAGGAAAAGCTCAACACAGAGACTCTGAGTTAGATGTAGGAGCTGCTCTCTAGGATAACATATTTTACAGCAAACAATCTTACACAGCTTTTAAGATCTTCTCTTCCCTGGCATTCTGAATTTCACAAGGAAGTGTCTGTGTGAGATTCTATTTTTCATTCATCTTGCTAAGCACTGAGTGGCCTTTTGCAATTTAAAGATTGTTGTCTCTTCAGTTTTTAGAAATTTTACTCTTCAGTAATTTCCTCTGCTTTGTTTTTTCTGTTTTCGTTTTTGGAGAACTTTGTTATTTTGCTGCTGAATCACCTGAATTAATGTTCACCATTTAGAATAGCAGCACAATAGATAAATTAACTAGGAATAAACCTAACAAACGATTTATGTTAGTGAGACTTCCCTGGTGGTCTGGTGAATCAGACTCCATTCTTCCAATATGGGAGGTGCAGATTTGATCCCTGATTGGATCCCACATGCCAAGTGGCACAGACAAAATTTTTTTTTAAAGATTTATGTCAATCCTGAATATTCATTGGAATAACTGATGCTGAAGCAGAAACCCTTTGGCTACCTGATGTGTAGAGGCAACCCACTGGAAAAGATCCTGATGCTGGGAAAGATTGAGGACAAGGAGAGAAGTGGGTGGCAGAGAATGAGATGATCAGATGACATCACGGACTCAGTGGATATATGTTTGAACCAACTTTGAGAGATAGCGAAGGACGGGGAAGCCTGGGGTGCTGCAGTTCACGAGGTCGCAAAGAGTCAGACACGACTTAGTGACCAAATAGCAAAGATATTAACATTACGGGAAACTACATGAGGGAAATATCCAGACCTTTTGTGTTATCTTTGTTATTTTTTCTGTAAATCTAAAATTATTTCAAATAAAATCTTTCTCAAAAATATGTGAAAGAACCATATGGAGAAAGTGTAATACTTTATTGAAAGACATTGAAGGAAGCTGAAGCAAAAAGAGAGATTGCTCAGCATATTGTAGAGAATTCCATAATGTGGAGATGTCAGTTTTTCATAGATTCAGTGCAATTTCAATAAAAATCCCAACAGGATTTTAAAAAGAAATTTGACAAGCTGATACTTAAATTTATATAGGTGAGCAAAGTCCCAAGAATAGCCACTACACTGTAGAAGAAGAAGATGATAAAGTAGGGGGTTTGACTCTTAGATATCAAGAATTATTATAAAAGAATTAAAGCAGCTGAAATTAAAACAATGTGTTATTGGTTCAGGGAAAGAAAAAGAGATGAATGAAATAAAATCAAGGGCTGAGAACTAGACCATCATACAGAAACTTGATATTGACTCATTGACCTCAAAATATGACCTTACTTGTATATACAGCCTTTGCAGATGCAATTTATTAAGGATCTGGAGATGAAACTATCCTAGGCTCTGAATCCAGTATCAATGTCCTTACAAGAAGATGAAAGAACACAGACATAGAAAAGAGGGCAGTGTGAAGATGGAGGCAGAAATTGGGGCTGATGCATCTTTGAGCCAAGGAATATGGGTTTTTGGCAGCCACCAGAAATGAAGAGAGAGGGAGGGAGTGAGTTTTCCCTCAAAAGGAACCATCCATGAATTTGAATTTCTAGCTTCCCAAGCTGTGAAGTATTACATCTCTGTTGTTTTCAGTCACCAAATTTGTGGTCATTCTTATGACCCTAATTATCTAACACACACACAAGTAGGTATATATATATAAGCTCCCTAGGTGGCACTAGTGATAAAGAACTTGCCTGCCAATTCAGGAGATGTAAGAGACATGGGTTCAATCCCTGGGTCAGAAAGTTCCCTTGGAAGAGGGCACGGCAACCCACTCCCATATTCTTGCCTGGAGAATCCAATGGACAGAGGAGTCAGGTGGGTCCATAGGGTCACAAAGAGTCGAATACAACCAAAGCATCTTAGCATGTACACACATACAAAATGCAGGAGTTACTTTTTAACCTCAAGATAGAGAAAATGCTAACTAAAAATTTGATAAAGTTGATTATTTTAAATTTGAGAGCATCTGAACATCAAAACACATCATCAGTAGAGTGAAAAGATTAGCCCTAAACTTGGGAAAGGTATACACATAGTGTATTATTGACAAAGTGACATTTCTAGAATATATAAAAAACTCTTACAAATCAACAAGATTAGTAAGCCAAAACCCCAATAGGAAAATGAACACATCTTATAAGCAAAATTTTACAGAATAGGAAACATAATTGGCAAATATGTTGATATATACTCAACTGCATTCAAAAGCATAGATGTTCAAATTAAGGTAGTGAAGTGTCATTTCACTTTCACTGAAGAAGAAAAAATTAGAAAGTCTAACAACACCAAGAATTGTTGGTAAGTTCAATGAAAAGTTTTATAACCTGTCAAGTGTTTATCATTTTGGAAAATAATTAGGTGATTTGGTCTTATCATGCAAAGTTGCACATTCTTATGTGCCCAGTAGATCCACTTTTAGACGTGTGAATGTATGTTCTAGAGAAATGTTTGCATCCAGGCATCAAGAAACATGGATAAGAATACTTATAGCATCACAGATGCTAATAAAAAAAGTGAAACAACTCAGATGTGTGTTGCTAGAATGAAAAGGTAAAATACAGCATAGTTTTATGATATAGTAATATGCAATAGAAGAAAATAATGACTACATGTAGCAAAACTGATAAATCTTAGAAACATAAAATTGAGTGAACAGAGAACAAAACACCAAACAATAATGACAATGGTTAATATCCACATAGCAGTTACTCTTTGCAAACCTCATTCTAAGTATTGCATGTATATTATTTCTTTCAGTCCTCATAGCAATCCTTGAAGGAGATACTAATGTATTCATTTTGCAGGTGAGGAAACCGAGCCTTTAAGTGGTATCTGACTTGTGTAAGTTCATCTTATTTGGGAGTGATAGAGTCAAGGCAAAATGGCAGTTTGACCTTTAATTACTGTGCTTTGCTGCCTCTTGATCTAGCCTTATGTCTATCTGACATCTATGTTACATATATTCTTTGATATGTGTGATACTATATGATACAAATTATAAAAATCATCTCTCTTGACTTTTTTCTCCAACTTTCAAGGTCTCTCTTTTTGTTCCACTTTTCAGGAGATTTCTTTTTCTTCCAGCAGTTGTGTAGCCCTGGGCAATCATATTTTTATTTTCTAAGATTTCTCTCTTGTTTCCTACTTTCTCCTTTGACATTGTAGCCTAAACTTACTTTGCAGTTGCAGCTTCTTCTCAAATATCTAAAAATTCATTGGGACTTCTTTTTTTTAAGCTCATTACTGTTCACTGAACTGTGTCTGCTTCCTCTGGGGCCAGCTGTTTGATTTGTCAGCATTATCCTCTTTTATGCATGCTGTTGTTTTCCTCATTGATTTGGTGGGCTTTGATTATGAGTGAAAAGTTAGGTGATACGTGAGGAGCCCATTGTGAGCCATTCCTCTAAGGCGTAATTTACTTAGAGCTCATTGCTGGGATCATGGGAAGATGTTTCTGTTCAACAAAAGGAAAATTCTTTCCTGAGGCTTCTATTTTAAAGTTTATTCCCCTCACAGGCTCAAACCCAGACCCAAAAATGAGCATGAACTCCCATTTTATTCATATTAATGATCTATAAAAACTTTAATTTCCTTTTTTCTTTTGAACTTGGCTATGCATTTTAAAGTTTGCTTTTAACAAAAAGTTTTATTTACCTGTCTGTATTTTAGTGTGATGATGGGAATTCTCTTCTATAAGCTTAGTAGACTATCTTGAATAAAAAAGAACAAAAAACACCAAACAATCTTAGAAACATAAAATTGAGTGAACAGAGAACAAAACACCAAACAATAATGACAATGGTTAATATCCACATAGCAGTTACTCTTTGCAAACCTCATTCTAAGTATTGCATGTATATTATTTCTTTCAGTCCTCATAGCAATCCTTGAAGGAGATACTAATGTATTCATTTTGCAGGTGAGGAAACCCAGCCTTTAAGTGGTATCTGACTTGTGTAAGTTCATCTTATTTGGGAGTGATAGAGTCAAGGCAAAATGGCAGTTTGACCTTTAATTACTGTGCTTTGCTGCCTCTTGATCTAGCCTTATGTCTATCTGACATCTATGTTACATATATTCTTTGATATGTGTGATACTATATGATACAAATTATAAAAATCATCTCTCTTGACTTTTTTCTCCAACTTTCAAGGTCTCTCTTTTTGTTCCACTTTTCAGGAGATTTCTTTTTCTTCCAGCAGTTGTGTAGCCCTGGGCAATCATATTTTTATTTTCTAAGATTTCTCTCTTGTTTCCTACTTTCTCCTTTGACATTGTAGCCTAAACTTACTTTGCAGTTGCAGCTTCTTCTCAAATATCTAAAAATTCATTGGGACTTCTATTTTTTAAGCTCATTACTGTTCACTGAACTGTGTCTGCTTCCTCTGGGGCCAGCTGTTTGATTTGTCAGCATTATCCTCTTTTATGCATGCTGTTGTTTTCCTCATTGATTTGGTGGGCTTTGATTATGAGTGAAAAGTTAGGTGATACGTGAGGAGCCCATTGTGAGCCATTCCTCTAAGGCGTAATTTACTTAGAGCTCATTGCTGGGATCATGGGAAGATGTTTCTGTTCAACAAAAGGAAAATTCTTTCCTGAGGCTTCTATTTTAAAGTTTATTCCCCTCACAGGCTCAAACCCAGACCCAAAAATGAGCATGAACTCCCATTTTATTCATATTAATGATCTATAAAAACTTTAATTTCCTTTTTTCTTTTGAACTTGGCTATGCATTTTAAAGTTTGCTTTTAACAAAAAATTTTATTTACCTGTTTGTATTTTAGTGTGATGATGGGAATTCTCTTCTATAAGCTTAGTAGACTATCTTGCCAGGAATCTGCACTATGACTTCTGTAATTCTTTTAGAAAGTATCTCTGCTTATATGGTATTTAGTCTGTCTCCCTGCAGGGAACTTTGGCACACATGGTGAGAGAACACATCAGAAAAAGGAAGGATCCCTACTAGATCCTCTAGTTATAAGTCCCAGAGTTATCTACCCAACCAGAAACTAGTTTTCACTCTTCTAAAAGCAGCCTCTTACTGTCTAGAATATGGCTTTTCTCTTTCTTACTGGCTCCTGTCTCACAGTTCACGATGTTTGTGACTTTATACAATAATGCTTAAGGGCTAAGCCTAGAGACTTTCCCATCCTCACCATTGGCTCACACCTGGCCCACACTTTGCTTCACAGGCAAATAAAGAGTAGATGTGGTTGTTTAACCTTACTCCCCTTGTCTGGCACACTGGGGACAGATGCTACTTAGACTATGGCCATTGTCTAATGTCCACCTTACTAGTCCATACACAGGTCTAAGCAACTGTTCTGGTTTACTGGCCTCTCTGGCGTGAACTCCTGTGACACTTGGTCTACATTCTCCAGCCCATTATTGGGCCTAACTATTTTCATACCCAAAAAAGTTACTGTTGAAAACTCATCAAATTTTATCTTTACCTATTCAGAGATGACTCTCAAATTGGTTTCTCTAGCTCAACCTGTTGGATTTTTCCAGTAGCCTACCCAAGAGGCCATCAAAATCAACATTTTGAAAACAGAAGAATAATCCTTTTCCAAACACTTCTTTTTTTTGGTGTCTCTGTATGGTATTCAGTTTTGCCAAAGCCAGAACTGTAAGGAGCATCAGAGACCATCTAAGCAGTTAAGTCCTACTGAGCATAACTCCTAAATATTTCCATCTGTCTCTTTCTCTCCATCTTTACTACTATAGCCTTTTTTGGGTCATCTTTCTGTGGCAGAAATCTCATCTCTTCTTGTGAAAAGTCTGAAGGGCACTCCCTGCCTACAAGTCAATTCCTAAGCTCCCTGTAATGGGATGAATGGTGGCTGCTAACAGATATGTCCACCCAGAACCTGTGACTATGGACTTTGCTATGGCAGAAAGGTCTTTGTAGATGTAATTAAGTTAAAGATCTTGAGAAGAGATCACCTTGGATTAGGATGGGCCCTGAATCCAATGGCAAGTGTCCTTAGAAGAGAAGAGAAGGGAAGAAACCTCCAAGGAGAACATGATGTGGAGATGGAGGTAGAGATTAGAGTGATGCTGTCTGGAAGCCAAGGAACACCAAGAGTCACCAGCAGCTACTGAAAACCAGGAGAAAGGCATGGAACTGATTCTACTTCAGAGCCTCCAGTAGCAATTAACCTTGACTTTGAACTTCTGGTCCCAAATTGTGAGAGAGTAAATCTGTTGCTTTAAATCACGTAGTTAGTGATAATTTTTACAGCAACCCTAGCAAACTGATGTACTCCCTAATATGATGAATATGCCCCTCCAGTTCAATTTCTGCCTACTCTCAAGGCTCAGTAATCTTTGTCTGTATTTGAATTAACTATATGATTCATGCTTTTCCACTGTATAGGCTCTGTTACTCTTTTTTTCGATGATTTTGCTCACTTCTTCACTTCTCACTGAGATTCTGCTATTCTTTCAGTACCCATACCCATTTCCAGACTCACATTCTTCTTTCAGGGTTGGGCTTGACCATTGTCTCCAGGAAGGCTGCTGGGACCCCCTCATGCTGGTGCATCTGTCACCTTCTCCACTTTCATGTTTGCAGCACATTCTCATTTTTAAAACTAATAATGCGAATTCATGAAGCAAAGGTGCATTACTTGTTTCCCCTTTGAAGTGGATTGTGTGTAAGGCCAAAGTCTGCCTCTGGAAAGAAGAAAACTAGCAGTCTTTTGAAAATTGCTCCAGTGTCTAGCAAAAGAGCGATCAAGTCTGCAGACAGACAGCCCTGTGAAGAAGCCACTGGTAACTTTAGCTTCCAAGGTGAAGAGTAATGTGACTGCAAGATTAGTAGGTGGTTTACTTCCTGTTGTTAATAAGGAGAAAGAACAAAAGAAGGAGTACTGCACAGATCAGCATTAGATAGTTAATTTCTTTAAACGTTATTTTAAGTTATGTATTATCTACTTCTAGGATTTATAGGATACTGTACTAATTGAAAGCTTTATGTGTCCTATTTGTTCTATTGCTGTAAGAAATACACAATTGAGAAGAAAAACATACTCTTAACACCATTCACTACCCTTTTGAGAAGAATGGCTGATTAAAAATGTACTATACCGCTTGTTATTGAATTTCCAATATGTAAGAGAATTTGAAGGGAAACAAATTTATTTCTAAATGTTTTTTCCTAGACAATACTCAAGTTGAGTTGTGGCTGATATCATACTGGTCATTTTTATAATAGCAAAGTTGGGAAATGTGTAAAATTGTGCCAATATCTTTATCTTTTTTTTGTTTATTATTTTTTAGGTAGCCATTTTGATAGTATAACTTTGATGTGCTATCACTTGGTACTCAAAAACACAAGCAAATAAATTGTATGTCTTAATTATTTTGGAATTTATGTATTTTGTTTTATTTTATTTTGATTAATTTTTATTGGAGTATAGTTGATTTGGAATTTCTATATTTTAACTCACCCCTTAAAGCCATGTCCTGAAACAGGAGGGCTGTTCACATTATAAATCTGTGAGAAATAATACATATACATATATCCATTCTCCCCTAAGGTCCATCCACATCCAGACCACCACATCCTGTTGAGCAGAATTCCCTGTTCTGTACAGTAAGACCTCATTAGTTATCCATTTTAAATATACCAGTTGATCCCAAGCTCTCTGTCCATTCCCCTCATCTCCTCCCCTGGCAATCAAAAGTTTGTTCCCTAAGTCTATAAGTCTCTTTTGTAAATAAACTCATTTGTATCATTTCTTTTTAGATTCCGCATGTAGGGAATGTAACACAACATTTTGCCTTCTCTGTCTGACTTATTTTCTCAGTTTAACAATCTCTAGGTCCATCCATGTTGCTGCAAATGGCAATATTTCATTCTATTTAATGGCGAAGTTATAGTGCATTGTATATAGGTACCACATCTTCTTTATCCATTCCTATCGATGGACATTTAGGTTGCTTCTATGTCTTGGCTATTGTAAACATTGTTGTAATGAACACATGCTAAAGAATCTGCCTGCCATGCAGGAGACCTGCTTTTGATCCCTGGGTCAGGAAAATCCCCTAGAGAAGGGAATGGTTACCTACTCCAGTATTCTTGCCTGGAGAATTCCATGGACAGAGGAGCCTAGCGGGCTACCATCCATAGGGTCTCAAAGGGTCAGACACAGCTGAGCATCCAATGCTTCTCCTATTAGATATTGAGCAAAGATGTCAAGTATGCTGGTAGATATAAAAGTATGCAGTTTAAGCGAGTAGTTAGACTGGAGATTAACATTTGGAAATCATCAGAATAGAGCTGGTTGTTAAAGTCAGGAGATGAAATAACCTCTTAAGGTTGTGTGAGTAAATAGTGACTATGACTGAGTCCTGCAAAATCCTGTAATTTTGAACAAAAAGGAAGGATCTAGCAAAGGAGAAAAAGACAGAAGGAAGAGTGAGAGTCAGAAGAATGTGGTGTCTCTGAAGCCAAGTGCAAAATGTCAAATGCTGCTGAGAAACTGAATTGAGACATGAGCATTATTTTTTGTGTGTGTTAGTTACTTAATAATGTCTAACTTTTTGTAACCTTATAGACTGTAGCCAGCCAGGTTCCTCTGGCCATGAGATTCTCCAAGCAAGTATACTGGAATGGGCAGCAATCTCCTTCTCCAGGGGAATTTCCCAACCCAGGAATCGAACCCAGGTCTCCTGTATTTCAGAATTCTTTACCACCTGAGCCATCAGGGAAGCCCATTATTTGACTAGGTAGAGATTACTGGTGATGACAGGAGCAATTTCAGTAAAGGTGTTAAAGCCCGGCTGGAATGAGTTCAAGAGAATCTATGCAAAGAACTAATGGAGATAGTGAATACAATTTTTCAAAGACTCCATAAAAAGAAGTGAGAATTTTCCATAATGAGGGCAGAATGTGCAGTATGTTCAATAGGGATTTCAATAAAAAGAAACAGTAGATTAAAACCTCAAAACTTCAAAACAATAATCCCAAACAATTTCAAACCATAAGACATTCTTTCTTTATGGCAAAATAGCAGGCATATTTTTTTTTAAAACAGACAAAGATGCCCCATTCCACAGTATCCTCAATGTAGATAACGTGATTTCTATATTCACAATCTACAAACCTACAAACTATTGGAGTTGAGTTCAGTAAAGTTGCTGGATATAAGATCAATACACACAACTCATTTGTGCTCTTACCTGTCAGTAACAAAAAATACTGGAATTTAAAATTTATTTTATAATAAAAGGATTTTTAATATGTAACACCTAAAAAGTAACAAAATAAACAAAAAACCCTAGAAAATAATTCAGAATTTATAGAGCAAAAGATGTATGAAATCTGTATGTGTAACATTATCAAATCTGACCCAAAGACATAAAAGACCTATGTAAAAGAGATAAATCATGCTCAGTCCTTTAAAAGAATGATTTAGTTCTTGTAGAGATGGAAACTCTCCTGAAATTAATCTGTTCATTCAATGCAATTAAATACTTCATCAGGGGCATGTGTGTGTGTGTGTGTGTGTGTGTGTGTGAAATGCTACAAAGTGTCAATAATAGCCAAGACATTTTGAAATAAAATAAGAATACAGTTGATTGTCTTGTCCTATCATAAAGCCATAATAATTAAGGTAACACTGGAGCAAAAATGATCAAATAAACCAATGGGTCAGAATAGAAATCCCAGAAAAGGTACTATGTATACATGGAAAATTGATATGTGGCAGAAATAGCAAACCTTTATTTTATTACATAATTTTAGGAATCGAACCCAGGTCTCCTGTATTTCAGAATTCTTTACCACCTGAGCCATCAGGGAAGCCCATTATTTGACTAGGTAGAGATTACTGGTGATGACAGGAGCAATTTCAGTAAAGGTGTTAAAGCCCGGCTGGAATGAGTTCAAGAGAATCTATGCAAAGAACTAATGGAGATAGTGAATACAATTTTTCAAAGACTCCATAAAAAGAAGTGAGAATTTTCCATAATGAGGGCAGAATGTGCAGTATGTTCAATAGGGATTTCAATAAAAAGAAACAGTAGATTAAAACCTCAAAACTTCAAAACAATAATCCCAAACAATTTCAAACCATAAGACATTCTTTCTTTATGGCAAAATAGCAGGCATATATTTTTTTAAAACAGACAAAGATGCCCCATTCCACAGTATCCTCAATGTAGATAACGTGATTTCTGTATTCACAATCTACAAACCTACAAATTATTGGAGTTGAGTTCAGTAAAGTTGCTGGATATAAGATCAATACACACAACTCATTTGTGCTCTTACCTGTCAGTAACAAAAAATACTGGAATTTAAAATTTATTTTATAATAAAAGGATTTTTAATATGTAACACCTAAAAAGTAACAAAATAAACAAAAAACCCTAGAAAATAATTAAGAATTTATAGAGCAAAAGATGTATGAAATCTGTATGTATAACATTATCAAATTTGACCCAAAGACATAAAAACCTATGCAAAAGAGATAAATCATGCTCAGTCCTTTAAAAGAATGATTTAGTTCTTGTAAAGATGGAAACTCTCCTGAAATTAATCTGTTCATTCAATGCAATTAAATACTTCATCAGGGGCATGTGTGTGTGTGTGTGTGTGTGTGTGTGTGTGAAATGCTATAAAGTGTCAATAATAGCCAAGACATTTTGAAATAAAATAAGAATACAGTTGATTGTCTTGTCCTATCATAAAGCCATAATAATTAAGGTAACATTGGAGCAAAAATGATCAAATAAACCAATGGGTCAGAATAGAAATCCCAGAAAAGGTACTATGTATACATGGAAAATTGATATGTGGCAGAAATAGCATTTATAATTACAAACCTTTTGGGAAATGATTTCTATTGATTAATGATAATGGCTATCATATGGAAATATAAAATATTCCTACCTCATACCAAATATGAGTATATGTTTATAAAAAAAAGACAAAAGTAAGCAATTTTTTAAAAGGAAAGATGATTGTGTATTATTTCTGCCAAAACCAGAGTCTAACCCTGAGAAAACATCTGACAAGTGAGAGAAATTTTACAAAATATATGACCCATACTAATAGCACAAAAGAGCTCATCTTACCAAGACAAACAAAGGCTTAAGTATTGCATATTTAAAGAAACTCAATAGACATAATATTAAATGTAATGCATTATCTTGAACTGGATGTTATACCAGAAAAAATTTTCCAAACTGACATTGTTATAACTATTATAAAAACTGATGAAATTTGAGTATGAACTATAAATCACAGTTACTTATCAATGTTAAAGTTCCTAATTTTGATCATTGTACTGAGAACATGCTTTTGCTTTTATAAACGATGCAATGAAGTATTAAAGACGTATGATCTCTCAATGGTGAAAAGCTGAAAGCATTCCCTCTAAGATCAGGAACGAGACAAGGATGTCCACTCTCACCACTTCTATTCAACACAGTTTTGAAGTCCTAGCAATCAGAGAAAAAAAAGAAGCAAAGGGAATCCAAATTGGAAAATAAGAAGTTAAATTGTCACTGTTTAATAGACATGATACTATATAGAGAAGATCCCAAAGATTCTACCAGAAAACTACTAAAACTCATCAATGAATTTACTAAGTTTGCAGGTCACAAAATCAATACAGAGAAGTCTTTTGCATCTCTATAGAGAACAATGAAAGATCAGAAAGAGAAATTCAAGAAGGAATTCCATTTACCATTGCATTAAAAAGAATAAAATACCTAGGAATAAACCTACCTAGGGAGACAAACGACCTTTACTCTGAAAACAGTAAGATGCTAATGAAAAAAAAATCAAAGAAGACATAAACAGATGGACAGATATACCTTGTTCGTGGATTGGAAGAATAAAATGACTATCTTGTGGTTTCCTTGGTGGTCCAGTGGGCAAGGACACTGCCTTGCTGTGCAAGGGATGCCAGTTTGATCCCTGGCCTGGGAATATTCCACGTGCCGTTGAGCAGCTGGACCGATGTGTCTAACTACCAAGCCAGAGATCTGGAGCACATGCGCCCGTATCCGGTGCTCCACAACGAGAGGCCACTCCCATGGGAGGCCCACACAGGTCAAAGAACAAAGATGGATAGAAAGAAATAAGTGAAAGACCAATAGAAGTGGCCAAAAAAAAAAAAAAAACTATCATATCCAAGGCAATCTATAGACTCAATGCAATCCCTATCAAATCACCAATGACATTTTTCACAGATCTAGAACAAAAAATCTCAGAATTTGTATGGAGACACAGAAGACTGCAAATAACCAGAGCAATCTTGAAAAAACAAATAAAAATGGAGCTGGAGGAATCAGGCTCCCTGACTTTGGACTATATTACAAATCCACAGTCATCAAGACAGTGTGGTACTGGCATAAACATAGAAATACGGATCAGGGGGTGGAGCTAAGATGGCGGCGTAGAAGGACGTGCACTCATCTCTCCTGCAAAATCACCTGAATTGCGACGAGTTCCTGGGAAACCATCGACGAAAGGAGGTTGGATCTGATCACAGAGAGGACACCCCGCATCGAAGAACAAAGGAGAAGCCGCATCAAGACGGTAGGAGGGGCGCAATCGCACTTTTAAAAGTCAAACCTCATACCCGCCGGAGAGGCTGGGCGGGCCAAAGCCGCAAAGCCTGTTGCAGATCAAAACCCGGGAGAGGAGCACTGACACCCACAAGGGACTGAGCCAGACCTGCTTTGGAGGGTCCAGGTGCCCCTTGAGCTAGAAGTGCCCTTGAGCAGGCCTCGGAAGGGCGGCACTCAGTTCCCTTTGGAGGAGGTTACCATTAACCCGATCACAGAGCCGCTGAGGAGGACTGGAAAGTCTCTGCGCACTGTGATCAGGGAGAGAGGAATAGCGATCCTGCATGTGACTGAGCCAGACTCACCTCTGAGTAACCTGACGTCTCCCGCGGTGGCGGGGGTCGACGGTGGCCTGCAGCAGGGTCGGGGTCACTGCGGAGGTGCTTCCCATAGAGCGTGTGGGAGTAAATCCTCTGTGAGACAGACGCCATTTTCCCTACTGTAGTTTGGCTGCTGGTCAAACTGCAGGGCTGCTGGTCAAGCTACAGGGAGGGAATTTAGCTCCACCCAGCAAGAAAAGGGATTTGGATTAAGAAACTCCCAGGGCCAGCCTGGGCGGGCCTTTTAATTCTGGAATAGGCCGAAACAAACAGTCAAAGAGGTCTTCAGATCCAACCACAGCCAGAGGCAAGAAAAAGACTGATAATTCCTGAATAGTCAGCAAGAGACAGAAAAACATAAACACTATTTTCACGTTTTGTCTGAAGCTGGAGTTACTGCTGGACTTTAAAATTTCATTTTTTGTATTGTATTACTTTGTTTCAATTTTTTTTTTTTCCCTTTTTTCCAAACCCACTCAGTGCACCCACCGCATTTTTTTTTTTTTTTTTCTTTTCTTTTCTTGGGGGTGGGTGTGAGAGAGAGAGTGGGTGTGTTCAGTTCCTTCACTGAATTCTATTGAAGCGACTAATCTTATCAGTAAGACTGAATATATTCAAGTTTACATAAATTTTTTTTTTTTTCCTTTTAAACCACACATTTTATTTGGGTATAAACTTCTGGTTCCCCATTGGCCTTTTAAGGTTCTGTGGGGGTTTTGTTTGTTTTTATTATTTTTGCTTTGTTTTTCTATATTTTTCTACAAAATTTAGATCTTTTAATTTTTAATAATTTTTTCATTTGTACTACTACCTCCTCTATAATTCTTTGCTTTCTCTGAAGCTCCTTTCCTATAGCACTAAATTCTAATACATACAAATCTTTATCTTCCTATATTTAACTTTGCAATATTATTCTATATTTCTCTTCTATCCTCCCTTTCTCTTTTTCCCTTTCCCCACTATATTTCTTAGTCTGTTCTGTCCTCATTGCCTTATCCCCAACGGGGATCCTGCTTTAGCATTATTCTCCAATTGGTACTCTACTTAGTTTGCTTATTAACTTGTGGATATCATTCTTGAATTTCTCTATTCGCCGTGCTAACGTATTGTACTATATTTTTGACTGGAATGCTTGGGTTATGTTATAGCTGTATATGTTTATGTGTATAATTCAATACGCTAGATAGTACTTGCATAATTTTTAAATTGCCGTTTGTCAAAGGTATACCTTCTGTTTCTCATTGGCATATATATGTTTTAATATCATCTAATGCCATAACAAACCAGCCGTGAAATCTTCATTCCCTGGTCAGGCAACAAGCCCCGGGGTTTTAAGGAGGGTGCACTGACTCCAAAACTCTACAATACTAGAGAACACATAACACTAAAGAGCAGTATACAAGTGAGAACGCCAGCAAAAGTAATCACTTGTATACAAGTCCAGACATCACCCAATCACCAACATCACCCAGAATAGAAGCCCCATCCAAACAACAAACACCAACAGACGTAACTCAAAGTCTGGGAAAAGGAAATCCCAAACAGAATCAGTTTTAAAAAATTAATAATAACAATGAAACAGCAGAGAAATACCACACAAGCGAAGGAACAATCCACAAACACACAAGATCAAATTAATGAAGAGAATTTGGACAAACTTTCTGAAAGTGATTTCAGAAGAATGATAGTAAAGATGATCAAAGACACTGAAAACAGAATTTCAGAGAAATTGCAAGATACAACTAACACACTGAATAAAGAAATACAAGAACTTACCAAAAAAGTAACAGAGACAAACAACTCAATTGCTGAACTGAAAAACACGGTAGAAGGAATCAAGAGCAGAGTATCTGAGACAGAAGACCGGATAAGTGAGCTAGAAGATAAAATGGTGGAAGTAACTGCTGAAAAACAGACTCTAGCTCAAAGAATGAAAAGAGCAGAGGACAGCCTCAGAGACCTATGGGATAATATCAAACGCACCAATATTCGAATTATAGGGGTTCCAGAAGAAGAAGAAAAAAAGAAAGGCTATGAGAAAATTTTTGAAGAGATTATAGTTGAAAATTTCCCCAACATGGGAAAAGAAATAGTCAATCAAGTCCAAGAAGCACAAAGAGTACCTAACAGAATCAATCTGAGAAGAAACACACCAAGACACATATTAATGAAGTTAACACAAAATAAACACAAAGATAGAATTCTCAAAGCAGCAAGGGAAAAGCAACTAGTGACATACAAGGGAAAGCCCATCCGCTTAACAGCTGATCTTTCAACAGAAACTCTGCAGGCCAGAAGGGAATGGCAGGACACATTTAAACGGCTGAAAGAGAATAATCTGCAACCAAGAATCCTCTACCCTGCAAGGATCTCCATCAAAATTGATGGAGCAATCAAAAGCTTTACAGACAAGCAAAAACTAAAAGAATTTAGTCACACCAAACCAGCCTTACAACAAGTGTTAAAGGGACTTATATAGAAAACAAGTATAAAAGGAGAAGACCCATGAAACAAACCCATCATACCATCTAAGAAGATGACAATAGGATCATTTGTATCAATAATTACTTTGAATGTCAATGGACTAAACGCCCCAACCAAAAGACACAGAGTGGCTGAATGGATCCAAAAATACAACCCGTACATATGCTGCCTCCAGGAAACTCATTTCAGACCTAGAGACACTCATAGACTGAAAGTGAGAGGCTGGAAAAAGATATTCCATGCAAATGGAAATCAAAAGAAAGCTGGAGTAGCAATCCTCATATCAGATAAAATAGATTTTAAAGTAAAGAAGATTCTAAGAGACAAGGCAGGTCACTACATCATGATTAAGGGATCCATCCAAGAAGAAGACATAACAATCATAAATATCTACGCTCCCAATGCAGGAGCACCCCAATACATAAGACAAACACTTTCAGACATAAAAGAAGACATTGACAGCAACACAATCATAGTAGGAGACTTTAACACCCCTCTCACACCAATGGACAGATCATCCAAACAGAAAATTAATAAAGAAACACAGACCTTAAATGCCACACTAGAAGAAATGGACCTCATTGATATCTTTAGGACTTTCCATCCAAAAGCAGAAGAATACACTTTCTTCTCAAGTGCTCACGGGACATTCTCCAGGATAGACCACATCTTGGGCCACAAATCAATCCTCAGTCAATTCAAGAAAACTGAAATTCTATCAACCATCTTCTCGGACCACAATGCAGTGAGACTAGAGATCAACTACAGGAAAAAAACTGCTAAAAACACAAACACATGGAGATTAAACAACACATACCTAAAAAACCAACTGATCATTGAGGAAATCAAAGGAGAAATAAAAAAATTCCTAGAAGAAAATGACAATGAACACACGACAGTGCAAAACCTATGGGATACTGCAAAAGCAGTTCTAAGAGGGAAGTTTATAGCAATACAATCCCACCTCAAGAAACTAGGAAAATCTCAAACCGACGACCTAATCTTACACTTAAAACAACTGGAGAAAGAAGAACAAAAACACCCCAAAGCCAGCAGAAGAAGGGAAATCATAAAGATCAGAGCAGAAATAAATGAAAAAGAAACAAAAGAAACAATAGTAAAGATAAATAAAACAAAAAGCTGGTTCTTCGAAAAAGTCAATAAAATCGACACACCACTGGCCAGACTCATCAAGAAAAAGAGAGAGAAGAACCAGATCACCAAAATCAAAAATGAAAAAGGAGAAATCACAACGGATAATGCAGAAATCCAAAGGATTATAAGAGACTATTATGAACAACTCTATGGCAACAAACTGGACAATCTGGAAGAAATGGACAGTTTCTTAGAGAAGATTAATCTCCCAAGACTCAACCAGGAAGAAATAGAAACTATGAACAAGCCAATCACAAGCTCAGAAATCGATCTTGTGATCAAAAATCTACCCAAAAATAAAAGCCCAGGGCCAGATGGTTTCACAAGTGAATTCTACCAAACATTTAAAGAAGAGCTGATGCCTGTCCTTCTAAAACTCTTCCAAAAAATTGCACAGGAAGGAATACTTCCAAACACATTCTACGAAGCCACCATCACCCTGATACCAAAGCCAGGCAAAGACATCACAAAAAAAGAAAATTATAGGCCAATTTCACTGATGAATCTAGATGCCAAATCCTCAACAAAATCCTAGCAAACAGAATTCAGCAACACATCAAAAAGCTCATTCATCACGATCAAGTTGGGTTCATCCCAGGCATGCAAGGATTCTTCAACATCCGCAAATCAATCAATGTGATACACCATATCAACAAATTGAAAGACAAAAATCACATGATCATTTCAATAGATGCAGAAAAAGCCTTTGACAAAGTACAGCATCCATTTATGATAAAAACTCTTCAAAAAATAGGCATAGAAGGAACTTATCTTAACATAGTGAAAGCCATATATGAGAAGCCCACAGCGAACATTATCCTCAATGGTGAAAAACTCAAAGCATTCCCTCTAAGATCAGGAACAAGACAAGGGTGTCCACTTTCACCACTCTTATTCAGCATAGTCCTGGAAGTTCTAGCAATAGCAATAAGAGAAGAGAAAGAAATCAAAGGAATCCAGATTGGAAAAGAAGAAGTCAAACTCTCTCTATTTGCAGATGACATGATATTATACATAGAAAATCCCAAAGACACGGTTACAAAACTACTAGAGTTAATCAGCGAATTCAGCAAAGTCGCAGGATACAAAATCAATATACAGAAATCACTGGCATTCCTATACACAAACAATGAAAAATCAGAAAATGAAATCAAAAGGTAGTCCCCTTCACCATCGCAACCAAAAGAATCAAATATCTAGGAATAAACCTACCCAAAGAAACAAAAGAACTGTACACAGAAAATTACAAGACACTCATGAGAGACATTAAAGAAGAGTTAAACAGATGGAGAAATATTCCGTGTTCCTGGGTCGGGAGAATCAATATTGTGAAAATGACCATACTACCAAATGTCATCTATAGATTCAATGCGATCCCTGTCAAACTTCCAATAACATTCTTCACAGAACTAGACCAACGAATAACACAGTTCATATGGAAACACAAAAGACCTCGAATAGCCAAAGCAATCCTCAGGAAGAAGAATGGAGCTGGGGGGATCAGCCTCCCCAACTTCAGACTCTACTACAAAGCAACAGTCATCAAGACAGTATGGCACTGGCACAAAAACAGAAATATTGACCAATGGAACAAGATCGAGAACCCAGAGATCAACCCACACACCTATGGGTACCTTATTTTTGACAAAGGAGGCGAACATATACAATGGGACAAAGACAGCCTCTTCAACAAATGGTGCTGGGAAAATTGGACAGCTACATGCAAGAAAATGAAGTTGGAACATACCCTGACACCATACACAAAAATCAACTCAAAATGGATTAAAGACTTAAATGTAAGGCCAGAAACCATCAAACTCTTAGAGGAGAATATAGGCAAAACCCTCAAGGACATCAATCAAAGCAAGATCTTCTCTGACCCACCTACTAGAATAATGGAACTAAAAAGACAAATGAACATGTGGGACCTCATGAAACTTAAAAGCTTTTGTACAGCTAAAGAAATTACAAAAAAGCTGAACAGACAGCCCACAGAGTGGGAGAAAATCATAGCAAATGAAACAACAGACAAAGAATTAATCTCCAAAATCTACAAGCAACTCAGACAACACAGCACTGGAAAAACGAACAACCCAATCAAAAAATGGGAAAAGGACCTAAACAGACACCTCTCCAACGATGACATACAGATGGCCCAAAAACACATGAAACGATGCTCAACTTCACTAATAATTAGAGAAATGCAAATCAAAACTACAATGAGTTACCACCTCACACCCGTCAGAATGGCCATCATCCACAAATCGACAGACAATAAATGCTGGAGAGGCTGCGGAGAAAAGGGAACACTCCTGCATTGCTGGTGGGAGTGTAAATTGATACAGCCTCTATGGAAGACAGTCTGGAGATTTCTTAAAAAACTAAAAATAGAAGCACCCTATGACCCAGCAATCCCACTCTTAGGCTTATACCCTGAGGAAATCAAAACTGAAAGAAGCACCTGTACCCCAATGTTCATTGCAGCTCTCTATACAATAGCTAGAACATGGAAGGAACCTAGATGCCCATCGACGAACGAATGGATCCAAAAGCTCTGGTACATATATACAATGGAATACTACTCAGCTGTTAAAAGAAATGCAGAAGAATCAGCCCTAATGAGGTGGCTGGATCTAGAACGTATCCTAAAAAGTGAAGTCAGTCAGAAAGAGAAGGACAAATACAGTATATTAACACATATATATGGAATCTAGTAGGATGGTGATGATGGCACATGCAGTGAAGCACTGGAAAGACAGACATGGACAGTGGACATATGGACATTGTGGGGAAGGAACAGTGGGTGAGAGGCGTAAAGGAAGTAGCATGAAGGCCTGTACTATCATAAGTGAAGAAAATAGCTCTAGTCATTGCTCTGTGAGAAAGGGGATCCTTCAGGGGTGCTGTGTGATGGTCACCTTAGAGGAGAATATAGGCAAAACCTCAAGGACATCAATCAAAGAAAAAGATCTTCTCTGACCCACCTACTAGAATAATGGAACTAAAAGACAAATGAACATGTGGGACCTCATGAAACTTAAAAGCTTTTGTACAGCTAAAGAAATTACAAAAAAGCTGAACAGACAGCCCACAGAGTGGGAGAAAATCATAGCAAATGAAACAACAGACAAAGAATTAATCTCCAAAATCTACAAGCAACTCAGACAACACAGCACTGGAAAAACGAACAACCCAATCAAAAAATGGGAAAAGGACCTAAACAGACACCTCTCCAACGATGACATACAGATGGCCCAAAAACACATGAAACGATGCTCAACTTCACTAATAATTAGAGAAATGCAAATCAAAACTACAATGAGTTACCACCTCACACCCGTCAGAATGGCCATCATCCACAAATCGACAGACAATAAATGCTGGAGAGGCTGCGGAGAAAAGGGAACACTCCTGCATTGCTGGTGGGAGTGTAAATTGATACAGCCTCTATGGAAGACAGTCTGGAGATTTCTTAAAAAACTAAAAATAGAAGCACCCTATGACCCAGCAATCCCACTCTTAGGCTTATACCCTGAGGAAATCAAAACTGAAAGAAGCACCTGTACCCCAATGTTCATTGCAGCTCTCTATACAATAGCTAGAACATGGAAGGAACCTAGATGCCCATCGACGAACGAATGGATCCAAAAGCTCTGGTACATATATACAATGGAATACTACTCAGCTGTTAAAAGAAATGCAGAAGAATCAGCCCTAATGAGGTGGCTGGATCTAGAACGTATCCTAAAAAGTGAAGTCAGTCAGAAAGAGAAGGACAAATACAGTATATTAACACATATATATGGAATCTAGTAGGATGGTGATGATGGCACATGCAGTGAAGCACTGGAAAGACAGACATGGACAGTGGACATATGGACATTGTGGGGAAGGAACAGTGGGTGAGAGGCGTAAAGGAAGTAGCATGAAGGCCTGTACTATCATAAGTGAAGAAAATAGCTCTAGTCATTGCTCTGTGAGAAAAGGGGATCCTTCAGGGGTGCTGTGTGATGGTCGGGAGGGGAGGGAAGGGGGGGATATACATGTGACTAATCTGAGAACATGCATGTCTGTGAACAACAAAACTCTGTAAAAGTTAAAAGTAAAATAAAGGTTTTAAAAAAAAAAAAAGAAATATGGATCAAAAATAAAGAATAAAAAAATAGACAAAAAACAAAACAAAAACAAACAAAAAGAAATACGGATCAATGGAACAGGATAGAAAACCCAGAAATAAGCCCATGCACCTATAGTCAATTAATCTATGACAAAGGAGGCAAGACTACACAGCGTTGGAAAGACAGTCTTAGCACAATGGTATTGAGAAAACTGGACAGCCACATATAAAAGAAATTAGATCATTCATTAACTCCATACACAAAAATAAGCTCAAAATATATTAAAGACCTAAATGTTAGACCAGACACCATAAAAGTCTTAGAGGAAAACATAGGCAGAACAGTCTCTGACATAAATCACAGCCAAATCTTTTTAATATCTATCTCCTAGAATAATGGAAATAAAAACAAAAATAAACAAATGGGACCTACTCAAACTAAAAAGCTTTTGCACAGCAAAGGAAACAATAAATAAAACAAAAAGATAACCTACAGACTGGGAAAAAATGTTTGCAAATGATGACTGTTAATGAATTAGTCTCCAAAATTTACAAACCACTTATGACACTTAATAGCATCAAAACAAACAACCCACTCAGAAAGTGGACAGAAGACCTGAATAGACATTTCTCTAAAGAGGACATGCAGACAGCCAACAGGCACATGAAAAGATGTTCAAAATCACTAGTTATTAGAGAAATGCAAATTGAAACTACAATGAGATATCACCTCACACCGGTCAGAATGGCTATCATCAAAAAATTCCATGAACAACAAATACTGGAGAGGGTGAGGAGAGAAGGGAACTCTCCTGCCCTGTTGGTGGAATTGTAAATTGGTACAGCCACTATGGAACACTGTGTGAAGGTTCCTTAAAAAACTAAACGTAGAGCTACCATATGTCCCTGCAATCCCACTCCTGGGCATATATCCAGAGAGAAACATGGTCCAAAGCAATACATGCTCACCAGTGTTCATTGCAGTACTGTTTACAATAACCAAGACATGGAAACAACCTAATGTCCATCGACAGAGGAATGGATAAAGAAGATGTGAGATATACATATATATATATATATATATATATATATGATGGAATATTACTTAGTCTTTAAAAAGAATGAAATAAGGCCATTTGCAGCGATATGTGAAGTAAGTCAGACAGAGAAGGAGAAATATCATACGACATCCCTTTAAGTGGATTCTAAAAAGAAAGGATACAAATGAACTTATTTACAAAACAGAAAGACACTCACAAACTTAGAAACTGAACTTATGGTTGCAGTGGGGAAGGGACTCTTGGGGACTTTGAGAAAGTTATGTACACACTGCAATATTTGAAATGGATAACCAACAGAAATCCATTGTACATCACATGGAACTCTGCTCAATGCTAACGGCAGTCTAGATGGGAAGAGAGTTTGGGGGAGAATGGATACATGTATTTGTATGGCTGAGCTCCTTCACAGTTCACCTGAAACTATCACAAAATTGTTAATTGCTATACACCAATAAAAATGCTGGTGTGAAAAAAAGAGGTATCGTATATACAACATTCTTTCAAATGATTTAGAAAAATAGATTATCAATAATGCATACTAACAAAAATAAGTGATTAATGTAATTATACATGTGGATTATATAATTTATTATTTTCTATATGATATGATATTATATGCAAAACATGTGATTATATTGGGGCTTCCCTGACAACTTGGCAGTAAAGAATTGCCTGCAAAGCAGAGGATGCAGTTTCAATCCCTGGATTGGGTAGATCCGCTGGAAGAGTATGGCAGCCCACTTCATAGAGAGAGAAGCCTGACAGGTTACAATCCATAAGGGTTTCAAAGAGTCAGACTTAACTGAAGCAATTGAGCATGCACGCATCATATGATTATATTAATGTGCAATAAAGTAGTTATTGTATACATGGTGAAAATAATAAAGCAAATGTGAAGGAAGTTGGCAGTTGGTAAATCTGGATAAAGAATATCCAGAACTTTTAGTTTTTCTGTTTGAATTATTTTAAAATGACAAGTTAAACAAAGTAAATATAGAATATTGTACTTATACTTTCAAACATCACATAAACACGTCTTGAAGAGAAAGACTCGGAAATTTGACTACATTAAAAATTTCAGGGGCTTTTCCTATGGCTCAATGGTAAGGAATCTTCCTACCAAAGCAGGAGACATGAGTTCAATCCCTGATCCGGAAAGATCTCATAGGCACCAGAGCAACTGAGCCCATGCACCACAACTACTAGCCTGTGGTGTAGAGCCTGGGAGTGGGAACTACTGAGCCTAAGCAATCTAGAGCTTGTGCTCTGCAACAAGAGAAGCCAATGCAGAGAATCCTGCACACCAGAACAAGAGGTAGCCCCCTTGCTTGCTGCAACTAGAGAAAAGTCCATTCAGCAATGAAGACCCAGAGCAGCCATAAATAAACAAACAAATGTTTTAAAAAATTCAAAAAGTATCTGTGTAAGAAAATACCATAAGCAAAGTTCAAAGATAAATCACACATTGAGGGATAGTTGTGAAACTTGCAATCAGTTAGTATTTAAAATATATTAAAAATCCTAATAAATTAGCAAGAGAAAACAACAAAATTAAGGATATCAACAGTCACTGAAGGGGAAAGCTTGATGACTACTAAATACATGTCATTATTCAACCTACTAGGAATCAGGGAAATAAAAACTGAGGCAATAATTTCACACCAACCATATAGACAAGGAATTAAAAATTGGATCGTTCCAAGGACTAGCGTTGATACTGAGTAGGGTGAACTCTATGATGAAGCTAGTGGGTGTTTAATTTATTATTACTAATTTTAGAAAGGAACTTGGCACTAATCCTACAAACCTAGTTTCCATTTTCCTATGTTAACACATTAGTCAAATGGTCATACAGGTAAACAAGAAACACGTATAAAGCAACATGTATTGCAACATAGTCTGTGATGATAAAATATAGAAGCAATAAAATTACCCACAAAAGGAGAATGGATATATAATTATGGTATGTTCATACAGTAGAATACTATATGACACTTTTGTTAAAATGAACAAATTATAGTAACATGTACTGAGACTGATTAATGTCAAAATTATCAGTAAAAGAAAAGGTCAGTTGCAGAAAACTGTCATTTATGTAAGTTTTAGAACATCCAATGAATTCCAGGTATTGTCTATGGATATTACCATAGATTGAATTGTGTCTCCCAAAAAGCTTTGTTGAAGTCCTCAGCTCCAGTACAAAGAATGTGACCCTATGTGGAGATAGTATTGTTGCATATGTATTAAATTGCTAGGTAACAGTATTTGTTTATTTATGTGGCTGCGCTAGGTCTTTATTGTGTCATGCAGAAGCTCGTTTCAGTGCACACACTCTCTAGTTGTGGCACTTGGGTTTAGTAGTTGCAGGAAGCATATTTCGTTGCTTCATGGTACATGGAATCTTACTTCCCCAGCCAGGGATCGAACCTTTTGAATTTCAAGGTAGATTCTTAACCACTGTACCACCAGGGAAGTCCCATGGATGTATTCTTGCCTGGAAAATTCCATCGGCAGAGGAGCCTGGTGATTTACAGTCCATGGGGTCGCGAAAAGTCAGACATGACTGAGCATGCACACACATACACACACATACACAGAGTCACACATACACAGAGTCACACACACACAGTGTTAGAGTGTGTTCTGATTTCATTCTTTCATATGTTCAGTTTATTCACTCTGTCGTGTCCAACTCCTTGTGACCCCATGGACTGTAGCACACCAGGATTCCTGTCCTTCACTGTCTCCTGGAGCCTGCTCAAACTCATGTTGATTGACTCAGTGATGTCATCCAACCATCTCATCCTCTGTTGCCCCCTTCTCCTTTTGCCTTCTATTTTTCCCAACATCAGAATCTTTTCCAGTGAGTCATCAGTTTGCATCAGGTGGTCAAAGTATTGGAGATTCAGCTTCAGCATCATTCCTTCTGTTGATTATTCAGGGTTGATTTCCTTTAGGATTGGCTGATTTGATCTCCTTGCAGTCCAAGGGACTCTCAAGAGTCTTCTCCAACATCATAATCTGAAGACATCAATTCTTCATCCCTCTGCCTTCCTTCTATTTTTTCCACTTCTATTGGTCTTTCATTTATTCATTTTCATCCATCTTTGTTCTTTGACCTGTGTGGGCTTCCCATCACAGTGGCCTCTCTCGCTGCGGAGCACCGGCTATGGGTGCAGGTGCTCCAGCGCTCCAGCTCCATAGTTGGACACATTGGTCCAGCTGCTCCGTGGCATGTGGGATCTTCCCAGGTCAGGGATCGAACTGGTTCCCCTTGCACTGCAAGATGGTGTCCTTACCCACAGGACCACCAGGAAAGCCCCCTTGGCCTTCCTTATGGTCCAACTCTCACATCCATACTTGACTACTGGGAAAACCATAGCTTTGACTGTACAGACTTTTGTTGGCAAAGTGTTGTCTCTGCTTTTGAGTACCCTGCCTAGGTTTGTCATAGCTTTTCTTCCAAAGGGCAAGCGTGTTTTAAATTTGATGGCTGGAGTCACTGTCCATAGGATATTATATATAATATGGACATGAAATATAACATATGATACTTCATATAACATATGATATGTTATGACATATTGTCATATTTTATTATATATATTTCTATATTATTAATATACTTGCATATATAATTATACTGTTGTACATCATATCCATATTATATAATATTAACATGTGATATGTTATATTATGATACACTGTAATATTATATTTTATTTAACCAGTTTCTGTGTGTAGAATTAAATGAGAAACAAAACCTGTAAAGTTGTATAACATTTCACATGGAAATGCTGCCCTATCTTCATCAGCTTGAGAAATCTGACCTTTGCTGATGCTTCAGTGAAGTGTTGTAATTAAAAGAAAATTATATGGCTGTATATCATATCCATATTATATATAAATGTGGATATTATATATAATATGGATATGATATATAGCATATGATATGTTATATTATGATATACTTTATATACAATATAATATATTATCTATATACTTGCATATACAGTTATATATCATGTCCATATTATATATAATATCCATAGGACATGATATATATTATAGACATGATATATAACATATAAGCTATTATATTGTGATATGCTATAATATTGTATATGCAATATAAGATTATATTATTTATATACTTATATATATAATTATACAGTTGTATATCATGTCCAGATTATAGTTATATATCATGTACATACTATACATAATATCCATAGGATATTATATTATACTGATTTTGGAGCCCAAGAAAATAAAATCTGTCACTATTTCCGTTGTTTACCCATCTATTTGCCATGAAGTGAAGAGACCAGATGCCATGATCTTCATTTTATGAATGTTGAGTTTTAGGCTTGCTTTTTCACTCTCCTCTTTCACCTTTAACAAGAGGCTCTTTAATTCCTCTTTGTTTTCTGCCATAAGGTTGGTGTTATCTGCATATCTGCATATTCATATTTTTCCTGGCAATCTTCATTCCAGCTTGTGTTTCATCCAGACCAGCATTTTACATGATGTACTCTGCATATAAATTAAATACCATGGTGACAATATACAGCCTTGAAGTACTGTTTTCCCAATTTGGAACCAGTCCATTGTTCCATGTCCAGTTCTAAGTGTTGCTTCCTGTCTTGCATACAGGTTTCATAGGAGGAAGGTAAGGTGGTCTGGTAGTCCCGTATCTTTCCTAGTTTTCCACCGCTTGTGATCCACACAGTCAAAGACTTTCATGTAGTCAATGAAGGAGAAGTAGATGTTTTTCTAGAATTTGCTTGTTCTTTCTATGATCTAATGGATATTGGCAATTTGATCTCTGGTTCCTCTGTCTTTTCTAAATCCAGCTTGTACATCTGGAAATTCTTGGTTCATATACTGTTGAAGCCTAGTTTGGAGGATCTTAAGCATTACTTTGCTAGCATGTGAAATGAGTGCAATTGTGTGGTAGTTTGAACCTTTTTTGGCATTGCCCTTCTTTGGGATTGGAATGAAAACTGACCTTTTCCAGTCCTGAGGCCACTGCTGAGTTTTTCAAATTTGCTGGCATATTGAGTGTAGTCCTTTAACAGCATCATCTTCTAATATTTGAACTAGCTCATCTGGAATTCCACCACCTTCACTGGCTTCGTTCATAGTAATTCTTCCTAGATCACACTTCACACTCTGTGATGTCTGGCTCTAGATGAATGATCACACCATCTTGGTCATCTGGCTCATTAAGATCTTTTTTGTATAGTTCTTCTGTGTATTCGTTCCATCTCTTCTTAGTATATTCTTCTTCTGATAGGTCCATTCCATTTCTGTCCTTTATTGTGTCTATCTTTGCATGAAATGTTCCCTTGGTATCTCCAGTTACCTAACACAGATCTCTAGTCTTTCCCATTCTGTATAGCTGTGTGGGATTGTTGCTGGCCTTTCTATCCTGTTTCATTCATCTATATTACTGTGTTTGTGTTGGTATCATACTGTTTTGATTACTGTAGCTGGATGCAAGAATTCTTCAATATATGTGAATCAATCAATCTGACATAGTATAATAACAAATTGAAGAATAAAATCCATATGATTATCTCAATAGATGCAAAAACAGATTTAGACAAAATTTAACACCGATTTATAATTTAAAAAACTATCCAATAAGTGTGCATTGAGGGAAACTATGTCAACATAATAAAAGCCAAATACAAAAATTCTAGAGCAAACATCATTTTCAATGGTGAAAAACTGAAAGCATTTTCTCTAAGATCAGGAACAAGACAAGCATGTACACACGTGTCACTATTTTTCAACATTGTTTAGGAAGATCTAGTCACGTCAATCAGAGAGGAGAAAGGAATACAAATTGGAAAAGGAGAAATAAAACTGTCACTGTTTCCAAATGACATGATACTATACATAGAAAATTCTAAAGATGCCATCATAAACCTATTAGAGCTTATCAATGAATTTGAAAAAGTTGCAGGATACAAAACTCATACACAGAAATCTCTTGCATTCCTATTCACTAGCAACAAAAGATCAGAAACAGAAATTATGGAAATGATCCCACTTACCATTGCCACAAAAAGAATAAAATACCTAGCAATAGACTTACCTATGGAGACAAAAAACCTGTAGTCTTCTGAAACTGTAAAATATGGATGAAAGAAATCAAAGATAACTCAAACAGATGGAAAGATATACCATGCTCTTGGATTGGAAAATTGATATTGTGAAAGTGACTCTATTAGCCAAAGTAATCTACAGATTAGATGCAACACTATCAAACTAACAGTGGCATTTTTCACAAAATTATAACAAAAAAAATCACAATTTACAATATGTGTGGAAACACAAAAGATTCCAAATAACCACAGCAGTCTTGAGAAAGAAAAATGGAACTGGAGGAATCAGTCTCCATGACTTCGGATTATACTACAATGATAATAACTTTTACTTGTGCAATTCTTTGGTTTAAGATGTAACTAGAAACCAGTGAAAATATATTGAGCTGAATTTTTCCTATCTGCGACTTCACCCAGCAGTCTAGATTCTATCTTCAGTAACAGAATCCTTCTTGGCCATCACTTTATCTTTCTAGATCTTCTCTTCCTGTTTCCTTACTCTGAATTATCTCACCAAGTGTTGGTTCTAAACACAGACAGCAAAGGACTATGAGAGTACATCTTTTATTTTAAGTAAACACCTATTGTAACCCTGAACCAACTTTCACCCAACCACCACCGCCAAAGATAGACTCTAATAGCTTCAAACTAATAAAGTTATAGATGTATCCAAATTTTCAACATGCAGCTCAAGTGTACAATTGCTTTTTCAACTTTCTTTCTGACTTTTCCAAGGTGAAGACCCAAGACTCCGAGCTGGCCATACCATTGTGAAGAGCACTGGCCTTCAAGTCACACAGTTTCTGTGGCCTTGGGAAAGTTAGCTCCTCAGACAATCCATCTAATTCTAAGAAAATAGGGCTGCTATGTGGGTGAAATGAGGTATTGCAAATAAAGCATCTGTAGGAAGTCTTAATAGATGTTGTCTAGGAAGACATAGTAAACATTGTGAAAGTGAAAGTCACTCAGTCCTGTCTGACTCTTTCCAACCCATGGCCAAGCCGTGGGATTCTCTAAGCAAGAACACTGGAGTGGGCAGCCTTTCCCTTCTCCAGTGGATTTTCCCAACCCAGGGATCAAACCCAGGTCTCTCTCATTGCAGGTGAATTCTTTACCATGTGAGCCACCAGGGAAGTCCTTAGTAAACATTAGCTACTGTTATTTATTTTACTGGCCCCTGGCTCCACAGAAGTGGGTGTTCCTCTGCTCTTGGCAGGGTCCTCATCAACCAAAGTGGACCAACCTAGCAAAAATATGATAGAGAATTTTTGTCTCCACCAATGAATTTATCACTTAATTTTATGACTCAAAATATCTTACAACACAAAAGTTTCTTTTATTCCTCCAGAATTTATTGAGATGTAATTGGCATATAACAGTGTAAATTTAAAGTATACAAGGTGCTAATTTATACACTTACATATTGCAAAATGTTTAACACCATAGCATTAGCTAATACTTCCATTAAGCACAACAGTTTTTACATTGAGACCAATACTGAAGTAGCATATTTAGCTCTTGTTGCTGTTCTCATCCTCTGAATTATCTCACCAGGTGTTGGCTCTACACAAAGACAACCAAGAGTTATGGAGTATCTTATTATAACAGAAGGGTTAAATTTTACCTTCTCCTTCAGTGTTAGATTAAGGGAAGTTTTTAATACTCTCTTCTGGGGGACATGTCCAGCATGCTAGTTTCTATGGGACTTTTCTTAGGGACTAATATTCCTGTCACCAATTTTGAAAAAAATGAAAATCCATAATTTTGAAAAAAAAAAACTGCTCCATTTTGCTTTAGGTTTAGTTTAAAATTATTTGTAATGAGAATATCAATGTCAGAAGGAGGACACTGAAATGGAATAGTCTCACATATTACTACTGACACTATGAATTAGAAGACTCTTTCTGGAGGGTTATTGGATAACTTGTGCTAAATGCTTCCAAAATGTCTTCACTGACCCAGCAATTTTATTTATAGAAATTCTTTCTAGAGAAAGATAACAAAGCACTGGGAAGGATCAATGAACAAATACATTTAAAATAATATTATTTATAATTGGGAAATTTAAAAAAATGTTCAAAATTATAGGATTAAACTTTGTCATATCATAGCATGGACAATTATACAGCTAATAAAAATGTGTCTGAAAAATGTTTAAAGATATGAAATCTTCTGATTATAAAATATCAAACTAAAAAAGATACAAATTATGTTCAGAGAATGGCTTATGTTGTAGAAAATAATACACATAGGAATAAAGAATGACTAGCAATAGATGACACTGGGTGGATAGTTTTTAATTTCCTTTTCTAAATTATTATGTATCTTCCAAATCTTCAATAAGTCTGCATTTCCTTTGTTATCTGAAACATAAAAAGGAGAAAATATGTGTTTATCACTCAAACTTGACTTTTCTGTTTATCAATATGTTACCTTAAACAATCAAATAATGGTAAAAAATCTAACAAAAATAAGAGCCACCTGCCTCTCTCTTCCATCTTCCTCCACTATCCCATAAAAAAGCAATCACTTAAAAATTTCTAACTTCTTTTATAGTATTTAATCCACATGTCTACAAAGATTCCTAATTTCATCTCATTGAATGAAATTTACACATAGAATTTTCATTATAATAGTAAGATTTTAGAATGGCTAACTATCCCCATTAAACACTTCCTTTCTTCTCTCTGTGTATATAGATAGATAGATAGATAGATGTAGATAGATATACATATACATATGTATGCATATACACCACAATTTTCACTTAAATACTTACTCAAGGGTTTCTATTAGTATAATTATGGAAATACTCTTCCTTGCTTTGCCAGTCAGACATGATAATGTATACGTTCCCTTTCTTATGTGATTTTTATCTTGAAATTAATTATTTTTATTTTTTCATTTGCTTAATTTTCCTTGTTCTAATGACTGTTTTCTGACATCCTCCAGATACTCAGTAAGCGAAGTCTCAATACAACACCCCACATAGTGAAAATCTGTAGATTATCTCTTTGTTTATCCTGTGATTCAATTGCTAAGTGGTGTCCAACTCTTTGTAGCCCCATAGATTACAGCACACCAGGCTTCCTGTCCTTTAATGTTCCCCAGAGTTTGCTCAAATTTATGTTCATTGAGTTAGTGATGGTATTCAACCACCTCAACCTCTACCACCCCCTTCCCCTTTTGCCTTCAATCTTCCAGTGAGTTGGCTATTTGAATCAAGTGGCCAGAATACTGGAACTCCAGCTTCAGCATCAGTCTCTCAACTACATATTCAGGGCTGCATTATACCTGAAACCTACAGCCTACTTGAAGATGAGACATCTTGCTTGAAACACTCTTTTTCCAGCTTACCCTTGACTGGTTCCTCTATAGTCCTGATTCTATTTAGGATGATTCTTGTAAATAAATTGAATAGGGCAAGCAAAGTGATTTTTGTAGATGAAGTAACATCTTTCAATGCCTGTGGGAGCCTGCCTGTTTAGCTTTAAGAGTGGTAAATCCTCACACAACATATAGATGGAATTTTTAAAGGGACGATTTGCTTTAAAATATGCCACATTCATGCAGGTACAGAAGAATGTCCCAGTAGCCATTCTTTTTCTTAACAAAATTCCAATCTTGCCTTTCTCTTTGGTTCTAGAGCAAAGATGATTCATTAATAGCATGCACATTTGTCCCACATGGACAATTTCTCTCAGGTAAACTCTACCCTGTGACAGTCCTATATGAATGCTATAGTCACGGGTGTCCCACCTGAATTTCTCATATGTATCTTAACTAGTAGTCTCAAATCTGTGCTGAGGATGAGGAGCTTTTATTCTGAATAATCTTGAAACAGTTTGTAATAGGAGACAAGCAGAACATAGTAAAACTCCAAAGCACTTTCACATTTATCTGGAACTAAAAATATGGATGTTAAAACAGCTCTCACTCGACTTCCCTGATGGTTTGGTGTCTAAGATTCTGTACTCCCAATAGAGGGGCCCAAGTTTGATCCCTGGTCACAGAACTAAATCTCAAATGCCACAACTATAGGTTCCACATGCTGCAACAGAGACCAAAGATTTGGCTCAGCCAAATAAATAAGTAAAAATTTTAAAAACTTTAACAATATAAAAGCTCAACAGACCCCTGTCTTAATTTACTTCTTATTTCTATGCATGTGATTCTCAGACCATGTCTCATATTTCCTTCATTCTGACTTGAAAGATCAATTAGGCATTTTTGAAAACTCTGAGTTAAAAGATTCTCCAATGTTTAATGTTAAATCATTATATCCATCCAGGAGTTCTGCAAGACAGTTAACAGCATCCTCAAGTTGTAGGTGAGCAAAGTGAGGCTAGACATTTTAAGTAAACTTCCTGTAGCAATTCAAGTAGCAAACAAACCCTCTATGTAAACAGTAACATTCAATGTAAATAATAAAAGGCAACAAGAACAACAACAGAAAAATACCAGTCAAGCTTTGCAAAGACTAATTATTAGAGCTCAAAGAAGCAACCTGGATAATTTAGACCACATTATTCAATGAACACCTTAACTACTTAGTGCAAATTCTATGTTTATACATTCTAGCACCTAGGAAGATGGAGATATTGATGACATTGATGCTGGCAATGAGTATTTTCTTGACTTTATCACTTTATCACTGAGTGTAACTAAAAAAATTCAAACCCATGTAGAGTTTGTTATATGTTTACAGTCCTACAGGGTTAGGATCATGGAAGACATTTGAATCCTGAACAAATGTAATTATCTATGAATTCCTGTTACAGAAAGGGCAGAAAAAAAGTACTGAGTCATAGTTAGGACATACAGATTCAACCTTGACTCTTATATTTAATAGCTACATGATTATTATAAAGTATAAAAAGATCACTTTTGCTATTGATTTCTTACTTATATGATGAATACATTGATACATGAGATCTGTTCTAATTCCTGTACTGTTTAGAGTACATCCTTCCTATTGGAGGCCTTTCTATCAGAAAGAATTCACGTATGTTAAATTTGTCCTTAGCTTTCTGATGATGTATTTATTTTACCACTTTGAGTGACAGTTTGGGTGGGGTTAGCATTCTGTATTCAAAAGTATTTGTTTACAACTTAAAAGATATTGATTCACTGTCTCCCTCCATCCAGCATTACTGATAAGAATACTCATTTCAAATTTAACAAGCAATTGTATAGAATATATTATGTGCCAGACATTGCTCTATGTGCTTTCTAAATATTAACTCACTTATTCCTTTACTAACCTTAGGAGGTGTATTATTATCCAATTTTACAAATAAGGAAAATGAAAGACTAAGAGGATAAAGAGCTTGTCTGGAGCCACACTGTTTGCAAATAATAGAATGAGGTTTAAATCCACACACTTCAGCTCTTAACTCAATGCTCTGCTGGTTCCTTTATTCTTATTTCTTTCTCTCTCTCTTTTTTTTGTGCATCATGTTTTATTTTGTAAAAGCTTTTAGGATCTTATCTTTTTCCTTGGTGTTCTGAAGTTTCACCATGATGTGAGTAGGTGTGTATGTACATGTGTGCATTTAATTTTTATTCCACTTGATATCTGCTAAGCTCTCTTAATCAGGTGGGCTTATGTCATTTTTTCCCAACTTTTGGAAATTTTATTTATGCATTCATGTATGTGTTCCCTTGTTGGCTTCCCTGGTAGCCTAGTGGTAAAGAATGTGCCCACCAGTGTAGCAGATTCAAGTTCAGTCTCTGGATATGGAAGATCCCCTGGAGAAGAAAATGGTGACCCACTCCTGAATTCCTGCCTGGGAAATGCCATGGCAGAGGAGCCTGGTTGGCACCGTTCATGAAATCAGAAAGAGTCATACAAGACTTAGCAACTAAACAACAATGAATCTACTCCCTTATATTCTCTTTATTTTCTTTTTTGGAACTACTTTTAAACAGATGATGAAAATTCTGGGTCATTTGACTCTGTCGCTTCATTGTGTTTTCATACTCTGACATCTTTATTTATTTCTGCTATACTCTGGTAAGATTCCTTCACTTAAACTTCCAGGTCATTAATCATTCTTCTGCCAAATATATTTTGCTTTGTAGATCATCTATTGAATTTATTCAGCAATCTAACTTTTAGTATCTATTACCTTGAATTGATTCTTCCACATGCATGCATATGTGTACATGTATACATCCACATGCACTACATTTTTAAACATGTTTTTGAGGACATTAATTGAAGTGAATTTACTTCCTGCTCTGCTAATCCTATGAATTTTTTTTTCTTAGGGGTAACATTTCCTGTATTCCTTGAGATTACTGACTCTCATGGTACTGGGTTCACCAAATAGTTAATGATTCTTCTTCTAGAACACATTTTTGTAATGAAACAACATGTTAGGAGAGTATTTTCTAATAGTAATGCTGGAAAAAGTAAGATCCCTTAGTACCTTAGAAACTATGAGAGATTTACTGAAAGATGTAGGTCTTTTGAGAACATATTGAAATAAACCATGTTGCAAGAATGTGCACAGAAGAAACAACTGTGAAAAGGAGGCATAGCACAGACTAAGAAAGCTTCTCATGAGACGGGAATAAGACGGATTCCAGGGAAAACAGGAAGGTATGTTTCCCAAGGGATCCTTATTCTGCCTGGATTCTTAGGATGACATTCGTAATCGTGACATCTCTGGTGTCTTGTCCTTGCACTCTGACTTAGTTCTAAATGATGTTTATTGCTTCTTCTCTCCTAAGTTTCTCTTTTGAATCTCTCTTGCTCCTCTTGATGCTTGCCCCACACCCATCCGTCCACACCCTCAACAACATGCATTTTACTATACGATAATTTTTAGGGCACCTACTGTATAACCAGAGTAAAGATGCTCAAGTGTGTGACAGGAAAGAGAGAGAATTGGGTTGACCACAAGACCTAGTTCTTAGTCTTGGAATTGAATCAAATTTTTCATTAAGCTAATACTGTTTAATTGAATGTAGCAAATATACTTGGAAGGTGAAGGTTCATGTAAGTTTTGTGTTCAGGAATTTTGAAGATGGTAATTGTCAAATTACCTACTTCCTTTCAGCAGTATGAGGCTTAACATATATTTTTTCCCAAAGACACCATTAATATCTTTAATCCAACATACATAATGAGATAAATGTGGGCATAAAATTTGAAAAAAGTGAGCTATGTATTAAAATTAATTACCCCTCCTTTAGAAATATGTCCATTAAACTGCCAGTTTGTTATTAAGGATTAATCAAATATAAACTAAAAATTGGTGAAGAAAATTTAGACATGTATACATCCACATGCACTACATTTTTAAACATGTTTTTGAGGACATTAATTGAAGTGAATTTACTTCCTGCTCTGCTAATCCTATGAATTTTTTTTTCTTAGGGGTAACATTTCCTGTATTCCTTGAGATTACTGACTCTCATGGTACTGGGTTCACCAAATAGTTAATGATTCTTCTTCTAGAACACATTTTTGTAATGAAACAACATGTTAGGAGAGTATTTTCTAATAGTAATGCTGGAAAAAGTAAGATCCCTTAGTACCTTAGAAACTATGAGAGATTTACTGAAAGATGTAGGTCTTTTGAGAACATATTGAAATAAACCATGTTGCAAGAATGTGCACAGAAGAAACAACTGTGAAAAGGAGGCATAGCACAGACTAAGAAAGCTTCTCATGAGACGGGAATAAGACGGATTCCAGGGAAAACAGGAAGGTATGTTTCCCAAGGGATCCTTATTCTGCCTGGATTCTTAGGATGACATTCGTAATCGTGACATCTCTGGTGTCTTGTCCTTGCACTCTGACTTAGTTCTAAATGATGTTTATTGCTTCTTCTCTCCTAAGTTTCTCTTTTGAATCTCTCTTGCTCCTCTTGATGCTTGCCCCACACCCATCCGTCCACACCCTCAACAACATGCATTTTACTATACGATAATTTTTAGGGCACCTACTGTATAACCAGAGTAAAGATGCTCAAGTGTGTGACAGGAAAGAGAGAGAACTGGGTTGACCACAAGACCTAGTTCTTAGTCTTGGAATTGAATCAAATTTTTCATTAAGCTAATACTGTTTAATTGAATGTAGCAAATATACTTGGAAGGTGAAGGTTCATGTAAGTTTTGTGTTCAGGAATTTTGAAGATGGTAATTGTCAAATTACCTACTTCCTTTCAGCAGTATGAGGCTTAACATATATTTTTTCCCAAAGACACCATTAATATCTTTAATCCAACATACATAATGAGATAAATGTGGGCATAAAATTTGAAAAAAGTGAGCTATGTATTAAAATTAATTACCCCTCCTTTAGAAATATGTCCATTAAACTGCCAGTTTGTTATTAAGGATTAATCAAATATAAACTAAAAATTGGTGAAGAAAATTTAGACATTACAAGTAAAATTATGAAGATAATCAAATAATAGTCCTTTAAAAGAAAAACTCACTCCAACTCTAGAGTTTGGATTTACAAATGGAACAGAGTCAGGTTCAGTTCTCTGAAGAGAAGGATGAAAAGTGTGATGAACTTGTGTAAGGATCTGGTGAAGGGAAGAATGCAGACAACAGAAGCCCTTTACAAATGACTCTGCCCATGACTTGGTGGACTTTTTTCTGTTTCGCTTCCAGCTTCATATCCAGAAAGGAAAGAAGCTTTGCTGATGTGTATGTGAGGAAGCTGGTTATATCTTTAAACACTGAACACAGATTCAGGAGCTAGAATTCCAGTTCTTACTCCACCATGTGGTTGTAAAAGAAGCCTCGAAGCATCCTAACACCTCAGGACTCACAGTGCTATAAGCACAAAATGAGAATACAGGGGTGTGTCACTTTCCTTCTATCCTCGAAAAGCCCATAATGACCAAGGGGAAGCATACATAAACATTTCAGAGAAACAATGAAGAACTAATCTTTCCTTTTAGTTTATGCAAAATTACAAATGAAAAAATTCAGTCAGTATTTCAGGTTTCAGAAAAACAAAAGTTATTTCACCTCTGCTTCCATAGCTCTGTCAATATACTGTGTCTACTTGAAATCCCAGGTCCTGTTGGCAACCCAGGAATGGATTATCCAAGTTCTCCTAATCTAACACTTAGGGAGAAGGTGGAACTTAAGACTTAAATTTTAATTAGAAAGCCCATCCAAAGTTGATTGTGTTCAGAGTGGTACACTATATGAAGGAAGATGGTGACTGTAAATACTTTGGAGGATAATGATAACTGTCCTTTCTTTTCAGTGTTTTCAGACCTCTCACATCTCCATACCAATCATTCTCTGTCTTCCCCAAGACATACCTTTCCACTTCACCTCACCTTCATTTAAATCTACCTTCCTTTCGACAGATTCCGAATTTCCAACAAACACATTTTGCCAGGATCAAAGGCAAACCCTCTCAGTGAACTTCACAGTGCATCCAAGTTGTTTAGCGGGATAGGAGCTCTATAATGAGCATAGTGCCAGAGAGCTCACTCTTGTTGTGCAGACGCTAGAGGAGACGGGAGCTGACAGCTGTATAACTCTCATTGAAATGGCACGTTTTCAAGGCTGCTTTGAAGCTTATAGAAGAAATGAAGAAACAGTACACATGTACTGCCTCTGTATAGTTCACCTCGAAACATTAGATATCATTATTTAGTGGAGTTAGTAAGGAGAGAGGGAGACAGAGAAAGAGACATATATATAGAGAGACACACATAGATCTAATGAAAGGGATTTAAATATTCTATGTGTTAAGAAATTAGGGGGATTAGAGAGTCCAGAAACTCTGCCATGAAGACTGTCCCTCTATTTTTTTCCCTCATCTCCTTTCCTCCCTCCCCTGTGAAATACAACTGGGCTCTTATTTTATTTTATTTTATTCTTCTACTGGGAATGATTAACAGACATATGAAAAGAGATTCAGCTTCAGTTGATTATTTCACTAACCAGGTTGCAGAACTTTTCCAAAGGGTACCTCAGAGTGGGTGAAGCATAAAAAAGTTGGCATTTTTCATATAGTGCTAAAAAAGTGAAAGTGGAGTCACTCAGTCGTGCCAACTCTGGACTCATGGATGAGCCATGGAATTCTCCAGGCCAGAATACTGGAGTGGGCAGCCTTTCATTTCTCCAGGGAATGTTCCCAACCCAGGGATTGAACCCTGGTTTCCCACATTGCAGGCAGATTCCTTATCAGCTCAGCTACAAGGGAATCCCTATATAGTGCAAGTGGAATTCCAAATTGTCATAACATTTCTGAAGGGCAATTTTGCAGTTTATGTCCAAAACCTTAAAGGTCCTCATACACTTTGACTCAGCCATTGAACTTAAAGTACAAATGTGCACAAATATTAAACTTTAAGGATGCTCATCACAGTATTGTTTATAGAATTTAAACACTTGAAAACAAAATGAATGTTCAGTGTGAGTGGAATACAGTATATATATTTTTTACACAAGAGGAAACACCTAACTGAGATTAAAGCAAGGTGATGACTAGGAGGAATTCTCACTGGCACTGATAATCTGCATGACACATGTTTAAATTTTAAACACAGCATATGATGCCATCTTGTAAAAAATTAAAAGGAGTGTATTAAAAGTTATGAAAGGATAATACATCAAAATATTAGCAGTGTTCTTATCTGATAATAGACTTATATGTAGCATATACTATTTTATTTTTTATATCTTTATTTTTTAAATGTCTAAAAATATATTAGTTCAGTAATAAAATAAACTTTTATAAGAGAAAGATTGAGCTGGGTAGAAATATAGGATAAACCAGAGAAAACAGACACAAGAGAATATAGTCAAGAGGATGTTAAAGAGCACAACATGCTTATAGCTTGGGCTAGTCTGAGAATGGGGATGAAGGATGATGTGAGAGAAATATTTCAAGGTAGAATCAACAATACTTGATGACAGCAGGAAGGGCGGCGGGGAGTGGTGACTTTATAAGATGTGTGTTTGTGTGTGTGTGTGTGTGTGTGTGTTTATCTGTGTGTGTCCTGTTGTAAGAAACAACAGTTTAGTATATTGATTTGCGCTGGTAGAGAACATCAAAGGAGATGTGCTACAGATAGTGGAAGAAATGAGACTATTTGGTCTAATGTCTAATGTATTCAGTCCAATGTCAAGGGAAGAGGATTTATTTTATCAGCATAGCTGGAATGGAAAGAGTTACTTAACAAAGGAAAAAACTGTGTTGTAGTCATTAAATAGCCCTGTAGAGGGAGATTAGTGAGCATGGGGAGGAAGAAAACCAGTAAGAGAAACGGAGGGCTGCCTAAAGAAAAAGAAAGAAAACAAACTAAATGTAGCATAATGAAGAGGGGACTATAAGAAAAATGTAGATGGAAAACAGAATACCTTAAGAAAGATCAAGGAAAACAATGATGGAGAAAAGGCCATGGAATCTGAGAAAACACTATTACTAGAGTTACTGAAAGTGAAGTCGCTCAGTCATGTCCGACTCTGCGATTCATCGCCAAGCCATGGAGTTCTCCAGCAAGAATGTTGGAGTGGGTTGCCATACCCTCCTCCAGAGGTCTTCCCCACCCAGGTATTGAACCCAGGTCTCCTGCCTTTCAGGTGGATTCTTTACCATCTGAGCCATCAGGGAAGCCCAAGAACACTGGAGTGGGTAAGCCTATCCCTTCTCCAGGGGATCTTCCTGACCTGGAATTGAACTGGGGTCTCCTACATGGCAGGCAGATTCTTTACCAAGAGTTACATTAAACTTATTAGAAGAGAAATGGATCCACCTCTGGAGACTGACAGGAAGAAGGTATCAAATTTTAGAGAATCCTTCTTTCAAAACTGTGTCAGTGAAAGCCAAGAAAGGGGCAGGTCTTTAGAAGGATGAGGAGAGCCAAATAAAGCAGAGTTCTCCAGGATGAAGGAGACCTGTGTGTCTTTGCAAAAAGAGCTGGAAATAATAAGTGAAAATAATTTGAGATCAAGGCTCCTCTAAAGTGGAGGGAATATTTGGGTAGCAGAGCACAGACTTCACAGTTTACATGACAGTGAAAAGATTATCACTTTCTCTTAGTAATCAAGAAACAGAATTAATGTGTACAATTGCAAATGAGAAACAAAAACAGTGGGTTAGAATTAGTACAAGATTTGGATAGCCTCAGAGTAGGATTTGAGATCCTTTATTCTCCTGTAATAAAGTCCTAAAATGTGAACTCAGGAAAGCCAAGGAGGCTTAGAGTATTAGTTTTAAGTAGGAGGAAATGAAGAGATGAATAAAATTTTTGCCAAGCATCACACTTGAGGAGACAGTGGGTGGTGTTTCTTTACTTTATCATCTTCTTGTGCATGAGCAACTAACATTTTCACTTTCTGCAAGCCCTAGTGGACTTAATCATGTCTGTATCTAACAGTATTATGTAGAGCAGGAGGAGGAAAGAGAGCTGTGAATCACGGTTTGTGAGAGAAGAACTCTGGGAATCTGTGGTGGGTAAAAAGACAGGTTAGAATAGCTTCACCAAGATTAAAGACTAAGCATTGCAGAAGGGGGCTCATGAAGCTATTAAAATCAGATAAGCTGATGATAAGTCATGTGAGTGGGTATCAGGGAGGGGCATAGGAGGGAAGAGATGGTAAGAAAGACTTGGTGGGGAAAGTAGAAAAAGGTTTAAAGGCTGGGGTCAAAGCTAGCATTAAGTTAGTAATTGGAGAATGGAGTAGTGGAGAGATGCACTCATACTGATGGAGCACTTAGGAGCACAGAGAGGCAAAGGGGTTGATTTGAGAAAAGTTAGATGTGAAAATGAGAAATAAGTAAATTGAAAGATCATGGAGGTGACCGTGGAAGTGAATAGGAATGCTGATTTCAAGGATCTGCCTCATGAGGACAAAAACTCGTCATAGGACTAGGAATAGTATTCAGTTCAGTTCAGTTGCTCAGTCATGTCCAACTCTTTGTGACCCCTGGACTACAGCATGCCAGGCTTCTCTGTCCTTCACCATCTCCCAGAGTTTTCTCAAACTCATGTCCATTGACTCAGTGATGTCACTCAACCATCATCAACCATCTCATCCTGTGTCGTCCCCTTCTCCTTCTGCCTTCCATTTTTTCCCCGCATCATATATTTTTTTCCCAATGAGTCATCTCTTTGCATCAGGCAGCCAAAGTATGGAGTTCAGGGTTGCATCATTCCCGCCAGTGTATAGTCAGGATTGATTTCCTTTAGGATTGACTGGTTTAATCTTCTTGCAGTCCAAGGGACTCTCAAGAATATTCTCTAACACCACAGTCTGAGGCATCAATTCTTTGATGCTTAGCCCTCTTTATGGTCGAGCTCTCACATTTACGTATGAGTCCTGGAAAAGCCGTAGAGTATTAGTTTTAAGTAGGAGGAAATGAAGAGATGAATAAAATTTTTGCCAAGCATCACACTTGAGGAGACAGTGGGTGGTGTTTCTTTACTTTATCATCTTCTTGTGCATGAGCAACTAACATTTTCACTTTCTGCAAGCCCTAGTGGACTTAATCATGTCTGTATCTAACAGTATTATGTAGAGCAGGAGGAGGAAAGAGAGCTGTGAATCACGGTTTGTGAGAGAAGAACTCTGGGAATCTGTGGTGGGTAAAAGACAGGTTAGAATAGCTTCACCAAGATTAAAGACTAAGCATTGCAGAAGGGGGCTCATGAAGCTAGTAAAATCAGATAAGCTGATGATAAGTCATGTGAGTGAGTATCAGGGAGGGGCATAGGAGGGAAGAGATGGTAAGAAAGACTTGGTGGGGAAAGTAGAAAAAGGTTTAAAGGCTGGGGTCAAAGCTAGCATTAAGTTAGTAATTGGAGAATGGAGTAGTGGAGAGATGCACTCATACTGATGGAGCACTTAGGAGCACAGAGAGGCAAAGGGGTTGATTTGAGAAAAGTTAGATGTGAAAATGAGAAATAAGTAAATTGAAAGATCATGGAGGTGACCGTGGAAGTGAATAGGAATGCTGATTTCAAGGATCTGCCTCATGAGGACAAAAACTCGTCATAGGACTAGGAATAGTATTCAGTTCAGTTCAGTTGCTCAGTCATGTCCAACTCTTTGTGACCCCTGGACTACAGCATGCCAGGCTTCTCTGTCCTTCACCATCTCCCAGAGTTTTCTCAAACTCATGTCCATTGACTCAGTGATGTCACTCAACCATCATCAACCATCTCATCCTGTGTCGTCCCCTTCTCCTTCTGCCTTCCATTTTTCCCAGCATCATATATTTTTTTTTCCCAATGAGTCATCTCTTTGCATCAGGCAGCCAAAGTATTGGAGCTTCAGCTTCAGCATCATTCCCGCCAGTGTATAGTCAGGATTGATTTCCTTTAGGATTGACTGGTTTAATCTTCTTGCAGTCCAAGGGACTCTCAAGAATCTTCTCTAACACCACAGTCTGAGGCATCAATTCTTTGATGCTTAGCCCTCTTTATGGTCGAACTCTCACATTTACGTATGACTCCTGGAAAAACCGTAGCTTTGACAAAATTTACCTTTATCTGCAAAGTAACATCTCTGCTTTTTAATATTCTGTCTAGGTGTCATAGCTTTTGTTCTAAGGGGCAAATGTCTTTTAATTTCATGGCTGCTGTTGTCATCCTTAGTGATTTTGGAGCCCAAGAAAAAGAAGTCTGTCACTGTTTCCATTGTTTGCCCATCTATTTGCCATGAAGTGATGGAACTGGATATCATGAGTTTTGTTTCTTGAATGTTGTTTTAAGCCAGCTTTTCACTCTCCTCTTTTACCTTCACCAAGAGACACTTTAGTTACTCTTCACTTTCTGTCATAAGGGTGGTGTCATCTGCAAAACTGAGGTTATTGACTCCAGCTTGTGCTTCATCCAGACCAGTATTTTGCATGACATACTCTTCATATAAGTTAAATAAGCAGGGTGACAGTATATAACTTTGACTTACTCCTTTCCCAATTTGGAACCAGTCCATTGTTCCATGTCCTGTTCTAACTGCTGCTTCTTGTCCTACAACATGTTTCTCACGAGGCAGATAAGGCAGTCTGATATTCCAATTTCTTTAAGAATTTTCCACAGTTTGTTGTGATCCACAGTCAAAGACTTTAGCATAGTCAATGGGCTTTCCTAGTGGCTCAGATGGTAGAAGATCAGCTTGCAATGCAGAAGACCACTATCTACTGGCTCTTTTATTTCATTAGAAAAAATTTACACTCGTGCCCCTTCTCCTTCACCATCTCCCAGAGTTTTCTCAAACTCATGTCCATTGGCTCCGTGATGTCACTCAACCATCATCAACCATCTCATCCTGTGTCGTCCCCTTCTCCTTCTGCCTTCCATTTTCCCAGCATCATATATTTTTTTCCCAATGAGTCATCTCTTTGCATCAGGCAGCCAAAGTATTGGAGCTTCAGCTTCAGCATCATTCCGCCAGTGTATAGTCAGGATTGATTTCCTTTAGGATTGACTGGTTTAATCTTCTTGCAGTCCAAGGGACTCTCAAGAATCTTCTCTAACACCACAGTCTGAGGCATCAATTCTTTGATGCTTAGCCCTCTTTATGGTCGAACTCTCACATTTACGTATGACTCCTGGAAAAACCGTAGCTTTGACAAAATTTACCTTTATCTGCAAAGTAACATCTCTGCTTTTTAATATTCTGTCTAGGTGTCATAGCTTTTGTTCTAAGGGGCAAATGTCTTTTAATTTCATGGCTGCTGTTGTCATCCTTAGTGATTTTGGAGCCCAAGAAAAAGAAGTCTGTCACTGTTTCCATTGTTTGCCCATCTATTTGCCATGAAGTGATATCATGAGCTTTGTTTCTTGAATGTTGTTTTAAGCCAGCTTTTCACTCTCCTCTTTTACCTTCACCAAGAGACACTTTAGTTACTCTTCACTTTCTGTCATAAGGGTGGTGTCATCTGCAAAACTGAGGTTATTGACTCCAGCTTGTGCTTCATCCAGACCAGTATTTTGCATGACATACTCTTCATATAAGTTAAATAAGCAGGGTGACAGTATATAACTTTGACTTACTCCTTTCCCAATTTGGAACCAGTCCATTGTTCCATGTCCTGTTCTAACTGCTGCTTCTTGTCCTGCAACATGTTTCTCACGAGGCAGGTAAGGCAGTCTGATATTCCAGTTTCTTTAAGAATTTTCCACAGTTTGTTGTGATCCACAGTCAAAGACTTTAGCATAGTCAATGGGCTTTCCTAGTGGCTCAGATGGTAGAAGATCAGCTTGCAATGCAGAAGACCACTATCTACTGGCTCTTTTATTTCATTAATATAGTTGAAATAAAATAAATTATTTGACACTGAAACTATTAGGAATAGTGATTTTGAAACTTACTCAATAATTAGAAATGGAAAATGTGTACAGTGTAACTCATAAATTAGGCTCTTATTTTTAGTATTACTTTAAAATTTATTCGCTTAAGTGAGATCACCCATTTTTCATCAGATTTTGTGAAAATTACCTGGAGAAGCAGCTCAGGTAAGAAATACAAATTCTGTGCTATTCACACATAAATATAACTTTAAGCATCTTAATTATAATAATTATGTCTGCTTGACAGTAACAAATGATGTAGATCACACCTAAAAACATAAGTATTTTCAGGGGTTAAAGTGTAAAGATGTTAAAGAAAAATGCTTATAATCTTTCTTATTCTCATTCACAGAATCTTTTTGATTCAGTCTTTAAACATATATGATTTATCTTAGTCATGGAACGAATATGCATGTGCTGATGGAACTTAACCATAGGTCGGGTTTGGCATTAGGTTTGAGATTATAAGGAAAAAGAGAGTACTGAAAGCTATTGAATGTTGGCATGGCTAGGTAGGAAGTAAAGATCAAAGCTGCTCAGCATTAAGATAAGGTTGATTTATTAGATAGGAGAACAATAAAGGCTGGACTTTCCCTCCCTTCTTCCTTTTTACTCCCCAAGCGTATTAAATTATTTGCATAACTGAATAGTAGATCACTTTCTGTCATAAGGGTGGTGTCATCTGCAAAACTGAGGTTATTGACTCCAGCTTGTGCTTCATCCAGACCAGTATTTTGCATGACATACTCTTCATATAAGTTAAATAAGCAGGGTGACAGTATATAACTTTGACTTACTCCTTTCCCAATTTGGAACCAGTCCATTGTTCCATGTCCTGTTCTAACTGCTGCTTCTTGTCCTGCAACATGTTTCTCACGAGGCAGGTAAGGCAGTCTGATATTCCAGTTTCTTTAAGAATTTTCCACAGTTTGTTGTGATCCACAGTCAAAGACTTTAGCATAGTCAATGGGCTTTCCTAGTGGCTCAGATGGTAGAAGATCAGCTTGCAATGCAGAAGACCACTATCTACTGGCTCTTTTATTTCATTAATATAGTTGAAATAAAATAAATTATTTGACACTGAAACTATTAGGAATAGTGATTTTGAAACTTACTCAATAATTAGAAATGGAAAATGTGTACAGTGTAACTCATAAATTAGGCTCTTATTTTTAGTATTACTTTAAAATTTATTCACTTAAGTGAGATCACCCATTTTTCATCAGATTTTGTGAAAATTACCTGGAGAAGCAGCTCAGGTAAGAAATACAAATTCTGTGCTATTCACACATAAATATAACTTTAAGCATCTTAATTATAATAATTATGTCTGCTTGACAGTAACAAATGATGTAGATCACACCTAAAAACATAAGTATTTTCAGGGGTTAAAGTGTAAAGATGTTAAAGAAAAATGCTTATAATCTTTCTTATTCTCATTCACAGAATCTTTTTGATTCAGTCTTTAAACATATATGATTTATCTTAGTCATGGAACGAATATGCATGTGCTGATGGAACTTAACCATAGGTCGGGTTTGGCATTAGGTTTGAGATTATAAGGAAAAAGAGAGTACTGAAAGCTATTGAATGTTGGCATGGCTAGGTAGGAAGTAAAGATCAAAGCTGCTCAGCATTAAGATAAGGTTGATTTATTAGATAGGAGAACAATAAAGGCTGGACTTTCCCTCCCCTCTTCCTTTTTACTCCCCAAGCGTATTAAATTATTTGCATAACTGAATAGCTAAGATGAGCTCATAGCCACAGAAATGAATAAAAATGTAAACATGAATGGCGTATTCCTTTATATTCACTTTGATCCACAACTTTCCTTATCAGTTTCCTTAATTAATGTCTTCTTTTGATTGGAGCCATCAACACAGAACAGAATCTGAGTCTTGCTTCCTGAAGTGAAATGAGACACTTTAAGATATGTGGAAATACAAATATAATTTGTGAATTTATTACCTCACTCTGATGGAGCTGGCTCCACATTTTCAAGAGCATTATTGACAAGTGAGGACTTACACAGGTTCACGAGTCTAACAGTCCATGATTCAAGTATAAGAGAAAGTTAGAAAGCCATTACTAGAATGGAGGTTTTATGAAAAATTCCAACTAATTTATCCTATGATTTAAAAATACATTTGGATTCATAAATAAAAGAAAATCACAAAAGCAAAATAAAAGTTTGGAGGCATCACTAAAACAAGAGAATCATCAATAAATGAAAATACAACCACTTAATATTTTTTTGGCTCAAAGGCAATGAAAGTTTGCTATTTTCCTCTGAATTTGTGTGAAATTACTAGAATTGAAAGAAAGTTAATAAAGAAATGAAAACATCCAACTTACTTCTTAATGGTTCTATTTTGTCAGTTCACTTGGGGTGTGTTTTGATTCACTCTGGAATCTATACAAATGGAAAGTATGTGTGCATCAATGCGGTTTTGGGTGATTTGTAGTCTTTCATTTTTTGAATTCCCATTACTGCACTACCCAAACATCTGTACTTACTTTTATCATGTCTGCTGCCTGTATTTGACTAACCCCTAACCGCTCACCATTTTCAACTCAAGTGCATCTGCTTGGTGCTAAGCAGCTAGCTGAGAAGATTCTTCCCTCCCAATCAACACCACCATAGCATGAAATGAAGACATGAAATGAGGTAGAAAGAGAGGAAAAGAAGGGTGTGTGTGTGGGGGGGAATATTTCTATTTAAAAATCCTCTGACTTCTTATGTGTTCTGGAAGGACTATTAATATTTCTTCCTAACTCCTCCTGCTCTGCTAGGCTTCCCTTCTCCCCACCTCACACCTCCCCATGCAGGCAAAGTCTTGAATCAGCAGATTGTGAGCTCGAAGCAGTAAAGAGCTATTGAGGGACAGGCTCTGATAGCATTACGGCCAAACATGGAACCATTTTCTGTGGCGAATCGCTGAGTTCTACCTGGTTATCTCTTGCCTTGCACATCACTTCCAAATGACATGCTCTCAGTCTGGGCAAAAATGAGAGTTTTTTAAAGAACTGGGATTTCAATAATATGTGACGAAAGGATGAGATTACTTTCTGAGGTAGGGAAAAGCAGGGAGGAATGAGGGAGGGGGAGGAAGAGGGAGAGGGAAAGAGGTGGGGGACCAGAGAGAGAAAGAGGTAGAATTGTGTATCCCTTAGAGCACTGGATACACACATTTCTCTAGTTCTTATAACCAGCTTTCTTTAACTTCAGGAAGTCATTTTAATTCTTTTATTTGTCTTTTTTCTTTCTCCTGCTTCCCTAACTGGTGGCAATCAAACATAGATTCTTCAAGGAATCTTGAGTCATTTATAGGAATTACTGTAATTTGACTGATACACAATTAAATGAGGATGAAACTAGTACTATTATGCATTCTCTAAAACACAGAGAGTGAAATCAGGGAAATGTATCCATCTGTGTTGGCCAATTGGGAAACTTGGAAATCAGTAACTTGGGAAATAAAAGTAGTAGTTGGCTCTCTGTTGCTAAGGAAGGAAAAGTAGTCCTATAGTTCCCAACACCCTCCACTGTCTTGAATGCCTGACACCTCATTCCAAGGGTTTCTAGAAGGAGAAATGGAGGCACATTCAATTACTTTATATCTACAATCAATTGGCATTGTTATGATAAGAATTTTTTCATATTAATCAAGAAGCATGAAGAGGTAGTGAATGAAACATTTTTATGTGCACTCTTGTGAGGTTTTTTTGAAAAAATAAATCATGAAAAAGGCAGTCTTTGATCATAAAATGGTATATATTTGCTTCCACATGCTTCCTGCAAGAGAATATTCATTTGAATATGACAGTGAGCTTGATTTCTCTTAGTTAATGATATAGTCTTATGACCTGAGATAGGGTTTGCTGGATCTAAACTGAGGCTCTTTCTAATAGGCTTTAGAGATGCAGTCATGAAAACAGGGACAAGTAGTGAAAAGGATTCCTAAATCCTCTTGGGATTTTGATGGACTCATATCCTGGGAGGCTCATGCAATCATTGTCCTAAATAGAAGGATGAATACAAAACAGAAGCAGAACTCTGTCAAAAAGCATTGCAGACCTTTTGGTTCAAGATGTCAGAGTAGAAGGACGTGCCCTCATCTCCTCCTGCAAGGGCACCAAAATCACAACTAGCCGCTGAACAACCATTGGCAGGAAGACGCTAGAACCTAAAGATACCGCACGTCTAAAGATTAGGATGCCACAGTGAAATTGTAGAAGGGGCACAATCACAACCATAATCACAATCTGGATACACACATTTCTCTAGTTCTTATAACCAGCTTTCTTTAACTTCAGGAAGTCATTTTAATTCTTTTATTTGTCTTTTTTCTTTCTCCTGCTTCCCTAACTGGTGGCAATCAAACATAGATTCTTCAAGGAATCTTGAGTTATTTATAGGAATTACTGTAATTTGACTGATACACAATTAAATGAGGACGAAACTAGTACTATTATGCATTCTCTAAAACACAGAGAGTGAAATCAGGGAAATATATCCATCTGTGTTGGCCAATTGGGAAACTTGGAAATCAGTAACTTGGGAAATAAAAGTAGTAGTTGGCTCTCTGTTGCTAAGGAAGGAAAAGTAGTCCTATAGTTCCCAACACCCTCCACTGTCTTGAATGCCTGACACCTCATTCCAAGGGTTTCTAGAAGGAGAAATGGAGGCACATTCAATTACTTTATATCTACAATCAATTGGCATTGTTATGATAAGAATTTTTTCATATTAATCAAGAAGCATGAAGAGGTAGTGAATGAAACATTTTTATGTGCACTCTTGTGAGGTTTTTTTGAAAAAATAAATCATGAAAAAGGCAGTCTTTGATCATAAAATGGTATATATTTGCTTCCACATGCTTCCTGCAAGAGAATATTCATTTGAATATGACAGTGAGCTTGATTTCTCTTAGTTAATGATATAGTCTTATGACCTGAGATAGGGTTTGCTGGATCTAAACTGAGGCTCTTTCTAATAGGCTTTAGAGATGCAGTCATGAAAACAGGGACAAGTAGTGAAAAGGATTCCTAAATCCTCTTGGGATTTTGATGGACTCACATCCTGGGAGGCTCATACAATCATTGTCCTAAATAGAAGGATGAATACAAAACAGGAGCAGAACTCTGTCAAAAAGCATTGCAGACCTTTTGGTTCAAGATGTCAGAGTAGAAGGACGTGCCCTCATCTCCTCCTGCAATGGCACCAAAATCACAACTAGCCGCTGAACAACCATTGGCAGGAAGACGCTAGAACCTAAAGATACCGCACGTCTAAAGATTAGGAAGCCACAGTGAGATTGTAGAAGGGGCACAATCACAACCATAATCACAATCAAATTGAATCCCATACCTGCCAAGTGGGTGACCACAAACTAGAGAGCAATAATACCAAAGAAGTTGGAGATGGGCAAGATGGCGGAGGAATGAAAGGAGGGTTTCACCAGCTCCCCAACAGAATCACCAGAACTAATCAAGACATGAAATAACACCAAGAAACCAGCCTCCAGATGACAGAAGAAGTTCTCAGTTCTACAAGGGATGGAAAGCGAGCAGCTGGAAACTTTCTTGAGCTCCCACGGATCCCGCCTAGCTCCCACACCCTAGCTCCCACACAAGACGCCCATCAGTACAGACTAGGGAAATCTGGGACAGCATCAAGAGCAAACTGGTGGAAGGTTCACATGCAGATGAGAAGATAAAAACCAGGGACAGCTTTTTTTTTTTAATTTTTTTGAAATAATTTTTAATTTTTTTTAATTATTATTTTTTTCTCATACCACAGCTTCCTCTCTCTATGCTCTAACTGTAAAACCTTTTTATATCTACTGCTACACTCTCTATAAATATTTCCTACCTTGCTGTCTCTAATGTTCTCTTCTAGCTGTACTAAACTCTACTACACACTAATCTCTGTTACCTAACCCTATAAAATCCTTGCAACATGAATATATTCCTTCTTATTAACTATACACTCTCCTCCTTCTCCCAACACATGTCTTAGTTAAAAACCGCTTTCATTGCAATATTCCCAGGTGAGACCTTGCTCTGGATCTGTTTTTCCAGCCAGTGTTTTAATTAATTTAGAGCTTAATGGTCAGGTACCAACTTTGATTGTGCCATCTATCAGAAAAATTTCCTGTACTTTATCCCTTTAAGACTGTTCAGTTGTGTTTACTGATGTGTATGTATGTATATTTTTCCATTATGTTAGAAAATATTTGCATGATTTTATGACTGTCAACTATGAGGGATGCACTGTTTGTCCCTCATATGCCTATATTTGAACTAATACCACTGAATGCCATAGCAAACCAGACATAGAGCCTACACTCCCTGGCCAGAGATCAAACCAAGAATCCTCGGAGTGGAAGCACTGACTCCAAGAGCCTACACTGTCAAAGAACATACAACACTGGAGATTATTCACCTGCAAACAAGACCCCAACACCACCTAAGACAAAAACCACACAGACACACACAAAGAAACAAAACTTAAGATAAAAATGAAAAGACAAACGCTGCACAAATGAAGGAACAAATCAGAGAAACACAGCTACAAATCGCAGAAGATGAGATAGACAAATTATTTGAAAGAGGATTCAGAAGAATGATACTATTGAGGATCCAAAATTCTGGAAACGAAATATTAGAGAAAATTAGTGTACTGAGAAGAGACATGCAAGAAATGAAAAATTAAACAAATGGAGACAACTAACTCAATTGCTGAACTCAAAAATACTATAGAAGGTCTCAACAGTAGAGTATCAGAGGCTGAAGAACGGATAAGTGAGCTGGAAGACAAAATGGTGGAAATAAGTGCTGAAGAACAGAACAAAGCCCAAAGAATCAAAAGAACTGAGGATAGCCTCAGAGACCTATGGGACAATATCAAATGCACCAACATTAGAATTATAGGAGTTCCAGAAGAAGAAGAAGGAAAGAAAGGCTATGAAAAAATTCTTGAAGAGATTATAGTTGAAAACTTCCCCAGCATGGGGAAGGAAATAGTCAACCAAGTCCAAGAAGCACAAAGAGTTCCATACAGGAGAAACCCCAGAAGAAACACACCAAGGCACATTCTAATCAAAACAACACAGACTAAATGTAAAGACAGAATACTAAAAGCAGCTAGGAGCAAACGACAAATAACATATAAAGGAAACCCCATACGTTTAACAGCTGATCCATCAACAGAAACCCTGCAGGCCAGAAGAGAATGGCAGGACACATTTAAATGGCTAAAAGAGAATAACCTCCAACCAAGAATTCTCTACCCAGAGAGAATCTCATTCAGAAATGATGGAGAAGTCAAAACCTTCACAGACAAGCAAAACCTAAAGAATTTTGTACCATGAAGCCAGCCCTACAACAAGTGATAAAAGGCCTGATATAGCCAATTAATACAAGAGTAGGAGAAGTCCTACAAATCAAACCCCAAACATCTAAGAAGATAACAATAAGAACATTCATATCAATAATTACTTTGAATGTAAACAGACTAAATGCTCCAACCAAAAGACACAGGCTGGCTGAATGGATCCAAAAGCAAGACCCATATATGCTGTTTACAAGAGACCCACTTCAGACCTAGAGACACTCACAGACTGAAAGTGAGAGGCTGGAAAAAGATATTCCATGCAAGTGGAAATCAAAAGAAAGCTGGAGTGGCAGTCTTCATATCAGAAAAAAATAGACCTTAAAATAAAGAAGATTAGAAGAGACAAGGCAGGACACTACATAATGATCAAGGGATTGATCCAAGAGGAAGACATAACAGTCAGAAATATCTATGTACCCAGCACAGGAGCACCCCAATACATAAGACAAATGCTTTCAGACATAAAAGAAGAAATCGACAATAACATAGTCATAGGAGGAGACATTAGCACTCCTCTCACAGCAATGGATAGAACATCAAAACAGAAAATTAATAAAGAAACACAAGCCTTAAATGCCACACTAGAAAAGATGGACCTCATTCATATCTTTAGGACTTTCCACCCCAACGTGGAAGAATACAGTTTCTTCTCAAGTGCCCACGGAACATTCTCCAGGATAGACCACATCTTGGGCCACAAATCAAACCTCAGCAAATTCAAGAAAACTCAAATTCTATCAACCATCTTCTCGGACCACAATGCAATGAGACTAGAGATCAACTGTAGGGAAAAAACTGCTAAACATACAAGCACATGGAGATTAAACAACACATACTTAAAAAACAAACTGATTACCGAGCAAATCAAAGGAGAAATAAAAGAGTTCCTAGAAGAGAATGACAATGAACACATGACAGTGCAAAACCTATGGGATACCACAAAAGAAATTCTAAGAGGGAAATTTATAGCAATACAATACCTCAAGAAACAAGGCAAATATCAAACAGACAACCTAACCCTATGCTTAAAACAACCGGAGAAAGAAGAACAAAAAAACCACAAAGTCAGCAGCAGAAGAGAAACCATAAAGATCAGAGCAGAAATAAATGAAAAAGAAATGAAAGAAACAATAGGAAAGATAAATAAAATGAGAAGCTGGTTCTTTGAAAAGATAAACAAAATTGACAAGCCACTGGTCAGACTCATCAAGAAAAAAAGAGAGAAGAACCAGATCAACAAAATCAAAAATTAAAAAGGAAAGATTACAACAGATCATGCAGAAATCCAAAGGATTCTAAGAGACTATTATGAACAACTATATGGCAACAAACTGGACAACCTGGATGAAATGGACAGTTTCTTTGAAAAGATTAATCTCCCAAGACTGAACCAGGAGGAAATAGAAACTATGAACAACCCAATCACAAGCACAGAAATTAAATCCATGAACAAAAATCTACCCCAAAGTAAAAGCCTATGAGGGCCCGATGGCTTCACAGGTGAATTCTATAAAACACTTAAAGAAGAGCTAATCCCTGTCCTTCTAAAACTCTTTCAAAAAATTGCACAGGAAGGAAAACTTCCAAACACATTCTATGAGGCCACCATCACCCTGATACCAAAACCAGGCAAAGACAACACAAAAAAAGAAAATTAAAGACCAATTTCACTGATGAACTCGGATGCCAAAATTTTCAACAAAATCCTAGCAAACAAATTCAACATCACATCAAAAACTCATGCATCATTACCAAGTTGGGTTCATCCCATGGATGCAAGGATTCTTCAATATCCACAAATCAATCAATGTGATACACCATATCAACAAACTGAGAGACAAAAATCATGTGATCATTTCAATAGACGCAGATAAAGCCTTGGACAAAGTACAGCATCCATTTATGATAAAAAAAAAAAAAAACTCTTCAAAAAAATGGGCATAGAAGGAACATATCTCGACATAGTGAAAGCCATATATGAGAAGCCCACAACAAATATTATCCTCAATGGTGAAACACTGAAAATATTCCCCCTAAGATCAGGAACAAGCCAGGGGTGTCCATTTTCACCACTATTATTCAACATAGTCCTGGAAGTGCTAGCAACAGCAACAAGAGAAGAGAAAGAAATAAAAGGAATCCAGATTGGAAAAGAAGAAGTAAAACTCTATTTGCAGATGACATGATATTATGCATAGAAAACCCCAAGGACACTATTACAAAGCTACTAGAGCTAATCAGCGAATTCAGCAAAGTTGCAGGATACAAAATCAATACACAGAAATCACTGGCATTCCTATACACGAACAATGAAAAATCAGAAAACGAAGTCAAAGAGGCAATCCCCTTCACCATTGCAACCAAAAGAATCAAATATCTAGGAATAAACCTACCCAAAGAAACAAAAGAACTGTACACTGAAGATTACAAGACACTAATGAGAGAAATTAAAGAAGACTTAAACAGTTGGAGAGATATTCCATGTCCCTGGGTCAGAAGAATCAATATTGTGAAAATGACCATACTACCAAATATCATCTACAGATTCAATGTGGCCCCAATCAAACTACTATTGACACTCTTCACAGAACTAGATCAAAGAATAACACAGTTCATATGGAAGCACAAAAGACCTTGAATAGTCAAAGCAATCTAGAGGAAGAAGAATGGAGCTGGAGGGATCAGCCTCCCTAACTTCAGACTCTACTACAAAGCAACAGTCCTCAAGACAGTATGGTACTGGCACAAAAACAGAACTATCGACCAATGGAACAAGATCAAGAACCCAGAGATAAGTCCACACACCTGTGGGTACCTTATTTTTGACAAAGTAGGCAAAAATCTAAAGTGGGACAAAGACAGCCTCTTCAACAAATGGTGCTGGGAACACTGGACAGCTACATGCAAAAAAATGCAAAAAAATGAAGTTGGAACATTCCCTGACACCATACACAAAGATCAACTCAAAATGGATGAAAGACCTAAATGTAAGACCAGAAACCATCAAACTCTTAGAGGAGAATATAGGCAAAACCCTCAAGGACATCAATCAAAGCAAGATCTTCTCTGACCCACCCACTAGAATAGTGGAACTAAAACCAAAAATTAACATGTAGAAACTAGTGAAACTAAAAGCTTTTGTATAGCAAAAGAAACTACATAAAAGCTGAACAGACAACCCATAGAGTGGGAGGAAATCATAGCAAATGAAACAACAGACAAAGAATTATCTCTAAAATCTACAAACAACTCAGATAACTCAGCACCGAAAAATGAACAAGCCAATCAAAAAAATGAGAAAAAGAGCTAAACAGAGATCTCACAAAAGAGGACATACAGATAACCAAAAAGCACATGAAACGATGGTCAACCTCACTTATTATTAGAGAAAAGCAAATCAAAACTACAATGAGATATCACTTCACACCCGTCAGAATGGCTATCATCAAGAAATCTACAGACAATAAATGCTGGAGAGGGTGCTGAGAAAAGGGAACACTCTTGCACTCTTACTTCTTGGGAATGTAAATGGATACAGCCGCTATGGAAGACAGTATGGAGATTCCTTATAAAACTAAAAATAGAAGCATCATACGACCCAGCAATCCCACTATTAGGCCTATACAAAAAACAAAACCAAATATCATCTACGGATTCAATGTGGTCCCAATCAAACTACTATTGACACTCTTCACAGAACTAGATCAAAGAATAACACAGTTCATATGGAAGCACAAAAGACCTTGAATAGTCAAAGCAATCTAGAGGAAGAAGAATGGAGCTGGAGGGATCAGCCTCCCTAACTTCAGACTCTACTACAAAGCAACAGTCCTCAAGACAGTATGGTACTGGCACAAAAACAGAACTATCAACCAATGGAACAAGATCAAGAACCCAGAGATAAGTCCACGCACCTGTGGGTACCTTATTTTTGACAAAGGAGGCAAAAATCTAAAGTGGGACAAAGACAGCCTCTTCAACAAATGGTGCTGGGAACACTGGACAGCTACATGCAAAAAAATGCAAAAAAATGAAGTTGGAACATTCCCTGACACCATACACAAAGATCAACTCAAAATGGATGAAAGACCTAAATGTAAGACCAGAAACCATCAAACTCTTAGAGGAGAATATAGGCAAAACCCTCAAGGACATCAATCAAAGCAAGATCTTCTCTGACCCACCCACTAGAATAGTGGAACTAAAACCAAAAATTAACATGTAGAAACTAGTGAAACTAAAAGCTTTTGTATAGCAAAAGAAACTACATAAAAGCTGAACAGACAACCCATAGAGTGGGAGGAAATCATAGCAAATGAAACAACAGACAAAGAATTATCTCTAAAATCTACAAACAACTCAGATAACTCAGCACCGAAAAATGAACAAGCCAATCAAAAAAATGAGAAAAAGAGCTAAACAGAGATCTCACAAAAGAGGACATACAGATAACCAAAAAGCACATGAAACGATGGTCAACCTCACTTATTATTAGAGAAAAGCAAATCAAAACTACAATGAGATATCACTTCACACCCGTCAGAATGGCTATCATCAAGAAATCTACAGACAATAAATGCTGGAGAGGGTGCTGAGAAAAGGGAACACTCTTGCACTCTTACTTCTTGGGAATGTAAATGGATACAGCCGCTATGGAAGACAGTATGGAGATTCCTTATAAAACTAAAAATAGAAGCATCATACGACCCAGCAATCCCACTATTAGGCTTATACCCTGATGAACTCGAAACTGAAAGAGGCACCTGTACCCGAATGTGCATTGCAGCTCTCTATAGAACAACTAGAACATGGAAGCAACCTAGATGTCCATCGACAATTGAATGGGTAAAAAAACTCTGGTACATATATACAATGGAGTACTTCTCAGCTGTAAAGAGAAATGCAGAAGAATCAGTCCTAATGAGGTGGATGGATCTAGAACCTATCATAAAAAGTGAAGTAAGTCAAAAAGAGAAAGACAAGTACATATACTAACACATATATATGGAAACCAGTCAGAGGGTAATGGTAACACATGCAGTGAAGCAATGGAAAAACAGACACAGAGAACAGACACATGGACATTGTGGGGTATGAACAGTGGGTGGGAGGCATAGAGGGAGTAACATGGAAACCTATACTATCATATGTGAAAAATATAGCTATTGTCATTGCCCTGCAGGAATAGGAGATCCTGTAGGGGCAGGGTGCGATGGCCTGGAGGAGTGGGATGGGGAGACTGGGATGGGAAAGGGTGCCAGGGATATGCATATGACTGATCTGGGAACATACATATCTGTGAACAACAAAACTCTGTTAAAATTTTTTAAAAATTAAATAATTAAAAAAAATAATAACACCAAAGAAGCTCTCACACTGTTGTAAAGGTTCCGAACCCCACACCAAGTTTCCCAACCTGGAGACCCAACAAAAGGACTAGGAATCTCCAGGGAGTCTGACTCTGAAGGCAAGTGGGATTTGATTACTAGACTTACAAAGGACTAGGGGAAATGCCCTCCAGACTTGGAGGGCACAAACAAGAGCGTGCATGCACCAAGACTCAGAGGAAAGGAGCAGTGATTCCACAGGAAACTGAGTCAAAACTACCTGCTTATGTTGGACAGAATGGCTATCATCAAGAAATCTACAGACAATAAATGCTGGAGAGGGTGCTGAGAAAAGGGAACACTCTTGCACTCTTACTTCTTGGGAATGTAAATGGATACAGCCGCTATGGAAGACAGTATGGAGATTCCTTATAAAACTAAAAATAGAAGCACCATACGACCCAGCAATCCCACTATTAGGCTTATACCCTGATGAAATCGAAACTGAAAGAGGCACCTGTACCCGAATGTGCATTGCAGCTCTCTATAGAACAACTAGAACATGGAAGCAACCTAGATGTCCATCGACAATTGAATGGATAAAAAAACTCTGGTACATATATACAATGGAGTACTTCTCAGCTGTAAAGAGAAATGCAGAAGAATCAGTCCTAATGAGGTGGATGGATCTAGAACCTATCATAAAAAGTGAAGTAAGTCAAAAAGAGAAAGACAAGTACATGTACTAACACATATATATATGGAAACCAGTCAGAGGGTAATGGTAACACATGCAGTGAAGCAATGGAAAAACAGACATAGAGAACAGACACATGGACATTGTGGGGTATGAACAGTGGGTGGGAGGCATAGAGGGAGTAACATGGAAACCTATACTATCATATGTGAAAAATATAGCTATTGTCATTGCCCTGCAGGAATAGGAGATCCTGTAGGGGCAGGGTGCGATGGCCTGGAGGAGTGGGATGGGGAGACTGGGATGGGAAAGGATGCCAGGGATATGCATATGACTGATCTGGGAACATACATATCTGTGAACAACAAAACTCTGTTAAAATTTTTTAAAAATTAAATAATTAAAAAAAATAATAACACCAAAGAAGCTCTCACACTGTTGTAAAGGTTCTGAACCCCACACCAAGTTTCCCAACCTGGAGACCCAACAAAAGGACTAGGAATCTCCAGGGAGTCTGACTCTGAAGGCAAGTGGGATTTGATTACTAGACTTACAAAGGACTAGGGGAAATGCCCTCCAGACTTGGAGGGCACAAACAAGAGCGTGCATGCACCAAGACTCAGAGGAAAGGAGCAGTGATTCCACAGGAAACTGAGTCAAAACTACCTGCTTATGTTGGACAATCTCCTGTGGAGGTATGGGTCACCAGGGGCTCTCCACAGTGTTAGGGAGATCGGCAGCAACTGTCTGGGAAAGTCTCCTTTGGCACTGAACCTCTTTGAGTTCACCATTACCCCATTATATGGCCTTTAGACACAAGGACTAGGTCTCCTCAGGCCAGAAAGCTAACAGGGAGGGAGCGAGCCCCATCCATCAGCAGATAATTGAATTAAAGCTTTCCTGAGCAAGGTCCTTGTTCAGTATTCGAGAAACTAAGACCATGGCATTCAGTCCTATCACCTCACGGCAGATACATGGGCAAATAATGGAAACAATGATAGACTTTGTGTTCTTGGGCTTCAAAACCACTGTGGACAGTGACTGGAGCATCAAAATAAAAAGGCACTTGCTCTTTGGAAGAAAATCTATGACAGACCTAAGCAATGCATTCAAAAGCAGAAACATCACTTTGCTGACAAAAGTCTGTGTAGTCAAATCTATGGTTTTCCCAGTAGTCATGTGTGGATGTGAGAGTTGGACCATAAAAAAGGATGAGTACCAAAGAATGATGCCCTTGAACTGTGATGTTGAAGAAGACTCTTGAGAGTCCCTTGGACTGCAAGGAGATCAAATCAGTCCATCCTAAAGAAAATAAGGCCTGAATATTCATTGGAAGAACCGATGCTGAAACTGAAGTTCCAATAATTTGGCCACCTGATGTGAAGAAATTACTCATTGGAAAATTCCCTGTTGCTGGGAAAAATAAAAGGCAGGGGAAAAGGAGATGGCAGAGGGTGAGAGACAGTTGAATGGTATCACTAAGTACTGGACACAAGTTTGAGCAAGCTTGGGAGATGGTGATGGACAGGGAACCCTGGTATGTTGCAATCTATGGGGTCACAAAGAGCCAGACACAACTGAGTGACTGAACTGAACTGAGCAAGGGCCTGCCCATCATATCAAGAGCCAGTTTTTTCCATTATTGGTTCCTCCCATCAGGAAGATTACACAAGCCTCTTAGCCTCCTCCATCAGAAGGCAGACTGAAGAAGCTAGAAGAACCATAATCTCAATGCAAGTAAAATAAAACCATATTTCAGAAACTTAATCAGCATGAAAAAGCAGAAAGTTGCATCCCACATGAAAGGACAAGATAAACCCCAGAAAAACCACTAAATGAAGAGGAGATAGGGAACCTTCCAGAAAAAGAATTCAGAATAATGCCAGTAAAGATGATTCAAGAGCTCAGGAAAAAATGGGGGCAAAGATGCAGGAGATGTTTACCAAAGACCTACAAGGACTAAAAAACAAAGAGTTGAACAATACACTAGAAGGAATTCATAGCAGAATCACTGAGGCAGACACATGGATAAGTGACCTGGAGGACAGAATGGTGGAAATCACTGCCACAGAACAGAATATAGAAAAAAGAATGAAAAGAAATGAAAACAGTCTAAGAGACCTCTGGGACAACATTAAATGCATGAACATTCACATTATAGGAGTCCTACAAGGAGAAGAGAGAAAGGACATGTGAAAGTATTTGAAGAGATAATAGTTGGAAACTTCTCTAACGTGGGAAAGAAAATAATCAACCAAGTCCAGGAACCATGGAGAGTCCCAGGCAGGATAAACCCAAGGAAGAACACACCAAGACACATCGAAATCTGACAAAAATTAAAGACAGATAAAATATTAAAAACACCAATGGAAAATTCCCTGTTGCTGGGAAAAATAAAAGGCAGGGGGAAAAGGAGATGGCAGAGGGTGAGAGACAGTTGAATGGTATCACTAAGTACTGGACACAAGTTTGAGCAAGCTTGGGAGATGGTGATGGACAGGGAACCCTGGTATGTTGCAATCTATGGGGTCACAAAGAGCCAGACACAACTGAGTGACTGAACTGAACTGAGCAAGGGCCTGCCCATCATATCAAGAGCCAGTTTTTTCCATTATTGGTTCCTCCCATTAGGAAGATTACACAAGCCTCTTAGCCTCCTTCATCAGAAGGCAGACTGAAGAAGCTAGAAGAACCATAATCTCAATGCAAGTAAAATAAAACCATATTTCAGAAACTTAATCAGCATGAAAAAGCAGAAAGTTGCATCCCACATGAAAGGACAAGATAAACCCCAGAAAAACCACTAAATGAAGAGGAGATAGGGAACCTTCCAGAAAAAGAATTCAGAATAATGCCAGTAAAGATGATTCAAGAGCTCAGGAAAAAATGGGGGCAAAGATGCAGGAGATGTTTACGAAAGACATACAAGGACTAAAAAACAAAGAGTTGAACAATACACTAGAAGGAAATCATAGCAGAATCACTGAGGTAGACACATGGATAAGTGACCTGGAGGACAGAATGGTGGAAATCACTGCCACAGAACAGAATATAGAAAAAAGAATGAAAAGAAATGAAAACAGTCTAAGAGACCTCTGGGACAACATTAAATGCATGAACATTCACATTATAGGAGTCCTACAAGGAGAAGAGAGAAAGGACATGCGAAAGTATTTGAAGAGGTAATAGTTGGAAACTTCTCTAACGTGGGAAAGAAAATAATCAACCAAGTCCAGGAATCATGGAGAGTCCCAGGCAGGATAAACCCAAGGAGGAACACACCAAGACACATCGTAATCTGACAAAAATTAAAGACAGATAAAATATTAAAAACACGAACGGAAAAATGACAAATAGCATACAAGGGAACCCCCATCAAGCTATCAGCTGATTTCTCAATAGAAATTCTGTAAGCCAGAAGAGAATAACGTGACATATTTAAAGTGATGAAAGGGAAGAAACTACAACCAAGAATACTCTACCCAGCAAGACTCTACTTCAGATTTGACGGAGAAATCAAAAGCTTTCCAGACAAGCAAAAGTTAAGAGAATTTAGGACCTCCAAACTAAAATTTAGTAATAATTATCTGTTTGCTAGTTTTTTAAATGTCTTATGGACATCTAATAGCATCATATGAAATAAAAAATTTTAAATATATTTGTGTAGTGTATGATTAATATAAATTAATTGAATATAAATCTTTTATATTAAAATTATTAATGACATCATTCAGGATGCTCCCATTCTAAGTTTTTCTGCACTTGATAAAATATTCTCAGAGAAATGTTAATATGTCTCACTATGATTATGTATTTTTTCTTTCCACCTATATTTCTTCTGATTTTTGTTTTATGTATCTTTGCTTTTTTGTTAAGGTGTCTAATGGTTTATGATGTCTCTCTTCTTTGTGAATTTTATCTTTTATTATTAAAAATATCCACCTTTGTTTCATTTTAAAATAAATAAAAAGAATTGCAGAGAACACAGTTCAGAAAGGGTCTTACCCTTCAATCCCTAACAAATTTTGAGAAGTGTGCATTACTTAGGGTTGTTAATGTAATGTAAACATATGACAGTGTGTTGTGCTGTGCTTAGTTGCTCAGTTGTGTCTGACTCTTTGCAACTTCATGGACTGCAGCCCGCCAGGCTCCTCCGTCCATGGGTATTCTCCAGGCAAGAATACTGAAATGGGTTGCCATTCCCTCCCCCAGGAATCTTCCCAACCCAAGGATTGAACCCAGGTCTCACAGATTTCAGGCAGATTCTTAACCATCTGAGCCACCAGAAAGGATAGAAAAAAATCTATTGTTCCGAGTATACATATGCATGCTAATATAAAAATAACTCAAAGTAAGCACAGTCAAATGTAAAGGTTTTCCTTCACCAAATCCCTCAGCTCCACCTCTGATATATGTCCTTTACTAGGAAAAAAAACTACAGTTTGGATGTATGCTCTCATTTCTCTTGGGTAAATGTCTAGGAATAAAATGATGCATCATGTGGTTGGTTTAACTTCTGAAGACATGGCTGAACTATTTTACCAAATGGTTGTACCATTTTACATTTCTTCCAATGGTGTATGAGAATTCCAGTAGCTCCATATCATTGGCCAATTTTTATAATTCCTTAAAATATCAGGGGATGGTTCTAAGACCCCGTATTTACATTTCTAAAGTTCTAAAACATAAAATTTATCCATAATTGGAAATATAAAAATATGTTGCTTTCAAGAAAAATGATATCAGAATAACCTACAACTAAGGGATTAGAAGCAAGAAAACAAGGACCTTGGCAAACTAACTTATAAGATACATTAATTAGGGTGTTTTTGGACTAACATTGTCTCCACTAAAAGGAAGTCATTTTCCTCACATAACACGGAGTTTAGAGATGGACAGTTACCAGACCTATTCAGCAGTTTAATCCTGCCTTCAAGGCCCAGGCTCTTTGTCTATGTCTGTTCCTTAGCATCTTCACAACCAGAGATTCATGGCTGTGAGATGAACACTGAGGTTTCAGGCATCACACCTGAGCTAAAGACAGGAAGAATGGAGGAAGCAATAAGAAGTATGAACAGACCAGTCCCATGCATTGAAATTGAAACTGTAATTACAAAACTTCCAACAAATGAAAGTCCAGGACCTGAGGGCTTCACAGGTAAATTCTATCAAACATTTAGAGAAGAGCTAAAACCTATCCTTCTGAAGGTGTTCCAAAAGATTGCAGAAAATTCCTTAACATTTCCAAACTCATTCTGCAATGTCACCATCATCCTGATACCGAAACCAGATAAAGTTACCACAGAAAAGATAATTACAGTCTAATATCACTGATGAACATAGATGCAAAAATCCTCAACAGAATATTAGCCATCCAAATTCAACAACTTGATAAAAGGATCTCACAGTATGATCAAGTGAGATTTATCCCAAGGATTCAAGGATTTTTCAATATCCACAAATCAGTGTGATACCATGGAGAGGACTGGCACATGGAAAAGTCAATATTTTCTATTGCCAAACTGGGCCAATGCATGGACTTTCGCAAGGAGATGGATCTCAGCTGAATGTAAAACAGAGAAGAAGGTCTAGTTTTAGTCTCATAAACAAGTAAATTTCTGCATCCATTTATTTGTTCTATATTCTTTCAGTATTATCCATTCATCTCTATGAAGTGGGACAGTTATCTCCTTTATCTAGGTAAAAAAACCAAGGTTGGAAATAGAATTATCTTTCCCAAGGTCACACAACTAGTATCAGACTGGGACTTGAAGCCCAGGCCACCTGGATCCAGAGTTCCTGTTCTCATGAAATTTACTACACTGCCCTAGTGGGAGATTAGATCAGATTACAGCAATCAGGCACCAGGCATGTGTCTCACTAAGCCACACCTATTATTTATCATTATTTAATAAATTACTTTCCTTACTCATGAGAGAAACCTTTACTCTCAGGTATTTTTTTTTTTGTAGATAAGTTAGTATACAACTCTGTGTAATCATTTCAGCATATCATATATGCTTAATGTCAAAACTCCCACATCTACCTCTTCATAATTTGACTGTATAAAGTGCTCATTCACTTCCTTCACTATCTCTTGAAAGCTCCCTTTGAAAATAATCTGTGTTTTAACACCACATAATATCACTTATATGTGGAATCTAATTTAGGACCCAAATGAACCTATCCACGGAACAGAAATAGACTCACAGGTATAGAGAACAGACTTGTGGTTGCTAAGGAAGAGAGGGGATGGGGAGCAATAGATTGGGAGTTTGGAGTTAGCAGATGCAAACTATTATATATAGAATGGATAGGCAACAAAGTTCCACTGTATAGCACAGGAAACTATATTCAATACATGTGTGTGTGTGCTCAGTCACTTCAGTCATGTTCAACTCTTTATGATCCTATGGACTGCGGTTCACCAAACTCCTCTGTCCAGGGGACTTTCCAGGCAACAATTCTGGAGTTGGTTACCTTTCCTCCTCCATGGGTTCTTCTCGACCCAGGGATCAAACCCAGGTCTCTTGCATTATGGGCAAACTATTTTCTGCTTAGCCACTGGGAAATTCCACTATATGCAATATTCTATAATAAACTGTAATGGAAAAGAATATACATGTATAACTGAGATGCTTTGCTGTACAGCAGAAATTAACACAACATTGTTGATCAACTATACTTCAATAAAATATATTTTTAAAAATTATTTTCCCTTGTTTACAGAGCAGAACAAAACCATTTCAGAACCAGGATATTTAGCAGTTTCTTCATATCTGGAGAAAAAAGGTGGGCCCAGAATATGAATAGTTTTGGTATACATATGCTATGAGTACTTCAGCCTAAGATAAAGTGCTGAGTCCTTTGAAGTCAGTCCATCTTCTTCCAGTCAGGGCTCTACAATTGGTCCCAGGCAGCAGCATCAAAAAGACCAGCTGCAAATCACTTCTCTTATAAACTTCTCCTAAAAAGATGCAATCAGGGGATTATAGACTCTGGATTGATTTGCAGCTTCTGCTTCAGGTTAATGAAAGGTTACAAATCCTGCATTTCCTAAACACCTGTTGAAATGAGGTCTTTAAGTGACTACCTTTCCTTTGCCCACTGGAGAACAGGGTAGCCCAAAGCCAGAGACAGTGCCCAGCTTGACTCCCGGGAGGTAGCCAACGAGATGCTCAGATCGTGGGTGGCTGGCTGAGACTCTGCCGGACAGTGCTGCTATGTGGTGTCTGGAGAAGGAGATGGGACTTCTTTGGCTTCAGAGGGCTGGAGAAGCTGAATAGGAGCAAGGCCATTCCCAGGAGACTGTGGGGCAAGATGGGAGAGTCACTTATAGCATAGAGGTCCAGACCTCAAGGGCTAGAGCGGGCTTTTGAAAGAAGTGAAGTGTTCAGACCTAGAGAACCAACTGGGACTCTTTTAGCAAGAACAGCTTCATGTGAGATTTAGACTATGGAAAGATGGGTCTCCCAGTGTCCACGGGGTTTATCTCTTTGTTCATAGTTACCAAACCCCTTTACATTTATTTTCATTTCCTCTTAGTGTTGTTTCTTGGGGAATGAATCTTTTTAGAATTTTGGTTGTGTTTCCAAGGGGTATGTAACATTGGAGCCCTCCAGGTCTCTTGCATTATGGGCAAACTATTTTCTGCTTAGCCACTGGGAAATTCCACTATATGCAATATTCTATAATAAACTGTAATGGAAAAGAATATACATGTATAACTGAGATGCTTTGCTGTACAGCAGAAATTAACACAACATTGTTGATCAACTATACTTCAATAAAATATATTTTTAAAAATTATTTTCCCTTGTTTACAGAGCAGAACAAAACCATTTCAGAACCAGGATATTTAGCAGTTTCTTCATATCTGGAGAAAAAAGGTGGGCCCAGAATATGAATAGTTTTGGTATATATATGCTATGAGTACTTCAGCCTAAGATAAAGTGCTGAGTCCTTTGAAGTCAGTCCAGCTTCTTCCAGTCAGGGCTCTACAATTGGTCCCAGGCAGCAGCATCAAAAAGACCAGCTGCAAATCACTTCTCTTATAAACTTCTCCTAAAAAGATGCAATCAGGGGATTATAGACTCTGGATTGATTTGCAGCTTCTGCTTCAGGTTAATGAAAGGTTACAAATCCTGCATTTCCTAAACACCTGTTGAAATGAGGTCTTTAAGTGACTACCTTTCCTTTGCCCACTGGAGAACAGGGTAGCCCAAAGCCAGAGACAGTGCCCAGCTTGACTCCCGGGAGGTAGCCAACGAGATGCTCAGATTGTGGGTGGCTGGCTGAGACTCTGCCGGACAGTGCTGCTATGTGGTGTCTGGAGAAGGAGATGGGACTTCTTTGGCTTCAGAGGGCTGGAGAAGCTGAATAGGAGCAAGGCCATTCCCAGGAGACTGTGGGGCAAGATTGGAGAGTCACTTATAGCATAGAGGTCCAGACCTCAAGGGCTAGAGCGGGCTTTTGAAAGAAGTGAAGTGTTCAGACCTAGAGAACCAACTGGGACTCTTTTAGCAAGAACAGCTTCATGTGAGATTTAGACTATGGAAAGATGGGTCTCCCAGTGTCCACGGGGTTTATCTCTTCGTTCATAGTTACCAAACCCCTTTACATTTATTTTCATTTCCTCTTAGTGTTGTTTCTTGGGGAATGAATCTTCTAAATTTGTTACCTGCTATGTGATCTGTATTCTTTTTTTTTATTGTTCCAATTTTGGTTGTGTTTCCAAGGGGTATGTCAATCCTAACATTTGGGAGAAGGCTATCTGATGGGGAAAAGGACCAGCCCCGCAGACACAGCCCTAGGTGGAGTTGAGCCAGGTATCCTGCACCTGTGTTTACTGACCTTGTTTCCTCGTCTGGAAAGGACATGAACAACAGCCTGCAGGCTGATTTCAGGATGCAGTGAAGTGTTGGCTATGGCCATGATTTGTAAATGTTGAGCACCACATAACCATACACCATGCTACTTCTTTTTTTTTTTTTTATTTTGGGCGGGGGTCGGGTTGGGGAGGGAGGGGAGCGGGTGGGCCACTTCCATTGGTCTTTCATTCCTCTATCTTCATCCGTCTTTGTTCTTTGGCCGGTGTGGGCCTCCCATCGCGGTGGCCTCTGTTGTCGCAGAGCGCCGGCTCTGGGCGCATGCGCTCCAGAGCTCCGGCTCGGTAATTGGACACATGGGTCCAGCCGCTCCGTGGCACGTGGGATCGTCCCAGGCCAGGGATTGAACCGGCGCCCCTTGCACTGCAAGGCGGTGTCCTTACCCACTGGACCACTAGGGAAGCCCACCATGCTACTTCTATTGAAACAAACTTAAACTGTGCCCCAACCAATGCTGAGATTCATTCGGCAAAGACAGGTTCTTCTTCCTGTGAACTGCCTCAGTGGGCAGGTGAATTAGAAGGAAAGGATTTGGGTGTGAAGTTAGAAGGCAGACTGTTTTACATGGAATATGTTTTTAACTGGAACTCTCCTTTGTTAGGAAAAGTTGACTTATGTATGCCAATACTAAAACTACTATCCACCTACCGTTTCCCTCCTATTTAAATATCCTAAACACACCTGTAGATTTTTTCCTCACCAGAATATCTTTTTAGTAATCAGAACTATTAGAGCGTTGCTCTTTGCTCCCTCTTTCATTTACCAAAAATGTTAAATTAAGCCATTAGGCCGGGCTTCCCCTGGTGGTCCAGTGGGTAAGGACACTGCCTTGCAGTGCAAGGGGCGCCGGTTCGATCTTTGGCCTGGGAAGATCCCACGTGCGGCGGAGTTGCTGAACCGATGTGTCCAATTACCGAGCCAGAGCTCTGGTGCGCGTGCGCCCACAGCCGGAACTCAGCGACGACAGAGGCCACCGCAATGGGTATGTCAATCCTAACATTTGGCTATCTGATGGGGAAAAGGACCAGCCCCGCAGACACAGCCCTAGGTGGAGTTGAGCCAGGTATCCTGCACCTGTGTTTACTGACCTTGTTTCCTCGTCTGGAAAGGACATGAACAACAGCCTGCAGGCTGATTTCAGGATGCAGTGAAGTGTTGGCTATGGCCATGATTTGTAAATGTTGAGCACCACATAACCATACACCATGCTACTTCTTTTTTTTTTTTTTTATTTTGGGCGGGGGTCGGGTTGGGGAGGGAGGGGAGCGGGTGGGCCACTTCCATTGGTCTTTCATTCCTCTATCTTCATCCGTCTTTGTTCTTTGGCCGGTGTGGGCCTCCCATCGCGGTGGCCTCTGTTGTCGCAGAGCGCCGGCTCTGGGCGCATGCGCTCCAGAGCTCCGGCTTGGTAATTGGACACATGGGTCCAGCCGCTCCATGGCACGTGGGATCGTCCCAGGCCAGGGATCGAACCGGCACCCCTTGCACTGCAAGGCGGTGTCCTTACCCACTGGACCACTAGGGAAGCCCACCATGCTACTTTATTGAAACAAACTTAAACTGTGCCCCAACCAATGCTGAGATTCATTCGGCAAAGACAGGTTCTTCTTCCTGTGAACTGCCTCAGTGGGCAGGTGAATTAGAAGGAAAGGATTTGGGTGTGAAGTTAGAAGGCAGACTGTTTTACATGGAATATGTTTTTAACTGGAACTCTCCTTTGTTAGGAAAAGTTGACTTATGTATGCCAATACTAAAACTACTATCCACCTACCGTTTCCCTCCTATTTAAATATCCTAAACACACCTGTAGATTTTTTCCTCACCAGAATGTCTTTTTAGTAATCAGAACTATTAGAGCGTTGCTCTTTGCTCCCTCTTTCATTTACCAAAAATGTTAAATTAAGCCATTAGGCCGGGCTTCCCCTGGTGGTCCAGTGGGTAAGGACACTGCCTTGCAGTGCAAGAGGCGCCGGTTCGATCTTTGGCCTGGGAAGATCCCACGTGCGGCGGAGTTGCTGAACCGATGTGTCCAATTACCGAGCCAGAGCTCTGGTGCGCGTGCGCCCACAGCCGGAACTCAGCGACGACAGAGGCCACCGCAATGGGAGGCCCACAGGAGCCAAAGAACAAAGACGGATGAAAATAGAGAAATGAAAGACCAATAGAAGTGGCCCGCCCATCCCCCTCCCTCCCCACCCCATCCCCCAAAAGATAAATAAATAAAATTAAAAAAAAAAAAAACCCATTAAGCCTGGAATCCACCTCAGACACAATGTGTTTTTAAATTTCTTCTGTCTAAAATAAGTCTCCCTGCAGTCACTTTTCCCCAATATTAATTCAATTAAAATATATTCTTACTTAATCGTTTTTAACGTATCTATTGCTAGCAGTGTATTAATTTCTTTTTTTGGTTGCTCTGGGTCTTCACTATGGTGCACTGGTTCTAGAGCACGTTGGCTCAGTAGCTGTGGTGCATGGGCTTAGTTGTCCTAACCAAGATCTTAGTTTTCTGACCAAAGATCAAATCTGTGTCCCCTACATTGGCACGGGGGCTCTTTACCACTAGAACTACTTGGGAAGCTAAAAATATGTTAGTCACTCAGTCGTGTCTGACCACTTAAGACCCCATGGACTGTAGCCTGGGTTTGCCTGGTGGCTCAGCTGGTAAAGACCTACCTGCCAATGCAGGAGAGGCAGGAGACAAGGGTTTGATTTCTGGATCGGGAAGATCCCCTGGAGAAGGAAATGGCAACCCTCTTCAGTATTCTTGCCTGAAAAATCCCATGGACAGAGGAACCTGGCAGGCTACAGTCCATAGGGCCACAAGGAGTTGGAAATAACTGGCCCAGGTGCCACGCCATGGGCTGTAGCCTGGCAGACTCCTCTGTCCATAGAATTCTTCAGGTAAGAATACTGGAGTGGGTAGGCCATTTCCTTCTCCAGAGGGAAGTCTGAATGGTATATTAATTTGTTCACCCTTTCATAAGGTAATATTCTCTTTCCTTCTAGTAGGTTTTATTTAAATATATATATATATATATATATATATATATATAATATAGTAAGCTTCTATTTAATTTTAGTCCTTCTACCTTGTCAGAAGAGAAACAGGTCTCAATATTCGTACATTGAGGCCATTCATAATGACATTCTAGGTATATGCCAAAATAAAAATTGCTCTATTCTTTCTTCAAGTATTTTACTCCCAAATTCTCCAAATTATGTAGATCTGTTTTGGTACATCAGCTTATCATTCTGTTTCACAATCAATATTTGTAGCAGATTAATTCTTATCTGGATTCAAGGTATATTTTTGAAGAAGAGATCTTCCTGAGAAGTTGAGACAAAGATTTTCTCCAAGCTTTTGCTATCTGGTCTTCTTTTTTGTTTAACTTTGGTGTCATTGTCTTAAAGAGATTCCATTGTTTCTCAGACTGTCTTCCTTGTTTTGATAGATTTAAGGAATATCTTCCCATTTCTGCTGGAAACCTCTATAAGATGCATCACATTTTTTTTTTTTTTTTGGTTTATCTCATTTTGAAGTTATCCCAAAGCTACCGTATTTTGTGAGTTAACAAGTTTTCTTTTCTGGCTCCTTTTCTGCTTTATGAAACATCTCCCTTTCCCTTCTCCCAATGGTTACATTTCTGACTCTTGTCAGCTAACTACCGAGGATTATTATAACCTCTCAAATGTTTCCCCAGAATGCTGTAAGTTGCTTTAAGAAAATATTCACTTGGCTTCCGTCTTGTTTGTTATTCATTTTTCAAATGCAAACTTCATTTTTGTCCTAGGACACTTCCTAGTATTAAAAGGACATGTAGTGGATTTTCATTTGCCCACAAGGTGGTGGAATTAAATTTCATGGTGGTCACTGTTGATAGCTTTGCACCACCTCACATCCCGGGTTTTGTTCACAATCGGAGGCCAGTCTGGTAGATTTCCCTGCTGCACACAGTCGTCTTCTCTACCTTTGCTGGGAAGCAGTAATTTCTCTTATCTAAAAAACTCCTTTCTAACCCTTGTCCCAGTGAGGCATTTTGCCAATCTATGATTGAGTAATTAAAGTCTCCCATTATTACTACCTGGCCTAATTTAGCAGCTTTCACAATCTCAATTAACATTTCTATCTTGGTTTCCTGGTCAGGTGGGCTGTAACATATCCCTATTATGACTTTTTAATTATGTGAGAATGGAATTTCTACCCACAGAGATTCTACAGAAGTCCCTTTTTCTGATAAGATTTTTATCCTACTGCTTTGTAGAACTATCCTTCACACAACACTATTACAGAAATGTATTTATTTATATCTGTCCTCTTTGCAGGATGTATTTGAAGCAGCTTATAAAAATATACACAAAGATAAAAAAATATTAGTCAGTGAGAAAACAGGGGCAAAGTGAAATAAGGGTAGAAAATAAGAGGTTTCTACATGAGCTCATGCAGTATACATGTTGCGTAGTTGTGTAAAGTATGTCTAAGAGTGTCCTCATGGTCAATACAAAGAAGGAAATGGGATAAATTGCATGGTTTAGTGTTTTTAAGGTAGAAATAAACCAGTTGTTTAGGGAATGGATAAAATTATCAATACTTCTTCAGAGATTAAAATTTTTCTTTTGGATAATATGGTCAAGATAATATGTTCATTAATGTTCTTATAGTAATTTATTTTACTATTTAGCTTCCTAATGTGTTTCACAATGTAGAATGACTACAAAAAAAAAAAGCTTTATGAAACATCTCCCTTTCCCTTCTCCCAATGGTTACATTTCTGACTCTTGTCAGCTAACTACCGAGGATTATTATAACCTCTCAAATGTTTCCCCAGAATGCTGTAAGTTGCTTTAAGAAAATATTCACTTGGCTTCCGTCTTGTTTGTTATTCATTTTTCAAATGCAAACTTCATTTTTGTCCTAGGACACTTCCTAGTATTAAAAGGACATGTAGTGGATTTTCATTTGCCCACAAGGTGGTGGAATTAAATTTCATGGTGGTCACTGTTGATAGCTTTGCACCACCTCACATCCCGGGTTTTGTTCACAATCGGAGGCCAGTCTGGTAGATTTCCCTGCTGCACACAGTCGTCTTCTCTACCTTTGCTGGGAAGCAGTAATTTCTCTTATCTAAAAATCTCCTTTCTAACCCTTGTCCCAGTGAGGCATTTTGCCAATCTATGATTGAGTAATTAAAGTCTCCCATTATTACTACCTGGCCTAATTTAGCAGCTTTCACAATCTCAATTAACATTTCTATCTTGGTTTCCTGGTCAGGTGGGCTGTAACATATCCCTATTATGACTTTTTAATTATGTGAGAATGGAATTTCTACCCACAGAGATTCTACAGAAGTCCCTTTTTCTGATAAGATTTTTATCCTACTGCTTTGTAGAACTATCCTTCACACAACACTATTACAGAAATGTATTTATTTATATCTGTCCTCTTTGCAGGATGTATTTGAAGCAGCTTATAAAAATACACACAAAGATAAAAAAATATTAGTCAGTGAGAAAACAGGGGCAAAGTGAAATAAGGGTAGAAAATAAGAGGTTTCTACATGAGCTCATGCAGTATACATGTTGCGTAGTTGTGTAAAGTATGTCTAAGAGTGTCCTCATGGTCAATACAAAGAAGGAAATGGGATAAATTGCATGGTTTAGTGTTTTTAAGGTAGAAATAAACCAGTTGTTTAGGGAATGGATAAAATTATCAATACTTCTTCAGAGATTAAAATTTTTCTTTTGGATAATATGGTCAAGATAATATGTTCATTAATGTTCTTATAGTAATTTATTTTACTATTTAGCTTCCTAATGTGTTTCACAATGTAGAATGACTACAGAAATAGTAAAGAATAATTTGGTATGAATAGTTCTACTTGTGACTCCAGCGAACTTCTAGTAAGTACTGAGCAATTATGGGCTCATGAGTAACCTCCCTGACAAATGAATGGTCTGAAGATATTCCATGTGACCAGCTAAATGCAGGTTGCCTGCTTTCACGGTCCACTGAACAAGAGTTGGAGGCTTTCCAGGTAGTGCTAGTGATAAAGAATTTTATTCTTTAAAATCCTGCCAATGCAGGAGACGTGAGTTCGATCCCTGGGTTGGGAAGATCCCCTGTAGGAGAAAAGGGCAACCCATTGACCATTAGCATATCTTCCTTGAAGAAATTCTTGCCTGGGAAATTCTATGGACAGAGGAGCCTTGCAAGCTACTGTCTATGGGGGTCACAGTCAGACATGACTGAGCATACATGCACAAACAAGAGCTGAAATTCTGTCATAACCATGGAGGGACTCTGCTTGAACCTCAAATAAAAAGAAAACCAATTTCCTTTAAAATAGCATTATTGAGGTATAATTTACAGGCACAAAGTTCACTTTTTAAAAAGCATACTATTCAGTCATTTTTAGAATATTTGAAAAGTTGTGCATTGTACTACTGTCTAATTTCAGCACATTTTCATCATCCTCAAAAGAAACCCCAATGTTCATTAGAGGTTGCTCGCTATTTTCCCCTTCTTCAGCCTCCAGCAATGACCAATTTACTTTGTATCTCTATAGATTTGCCTATTTTGGATATTTCATATAAATGGAACTGTATTGTGTTCAATTTATTTCACTTTTCACATTGCTTTCAAGATTCCTCCATGTCGTATCATATATCAAAAGTATGGAAGAATAGTATTACATTATATGGTTATATTATATTTCTTGATTTATCAACTGGTGGGTATTTTTTATATTATGAGTAATGTGACTGTGAATATTCATGCACAAGTTTTTTTGTGGACATATGTTGTCCTTCTCTTGGATATATAATGAGGAATGGAATTGATAGATCACATGGTAACTGTGCTTAAATTTTGAGGAACTGTCAAGCTGTTTTCCAAAGCAGTTATGTCATTTTACATTCCCATCAACAGCATATAAAGGTTCAAGCTTTTCCACATTCTTGCCAACAACTGTTAATATCCATATTTTTGTGGTGGTGCAACCATACTTGTGGGTATCTCACTGTGACCTTGACTTCCGTTTACTCAGTGATTAACAAAAGGTGACACTAGTGTTAAAGAATCCACCTGCTAATGCAAGTAGACGTAAGAGACGTGAATTCAATCCCTGGTTTGGGAAGATCCCTTAGAGGAGGGCACAGCAACCAATTTCAGTATTCTTGCCTGGAGAATCCTATGGATAGAGGAGAATAGGGGGCTATGGCCTGTTGGGTCCCAGAAAGTTAGACATGACTGAAGTATTTTAGCATGCAGTGACTAATGAGATTAAAGTTTATTCATATGTTTATTGACCATTAGCATATTTTCCTTGAAGAAACTCTACTTGGCTTGTTTATTTAAAAAATTGGGTTATTTGTCTCTTTATTGTTGAGTTGTAAGATTTCTTTGTATATTCTGGATAAAAGTCCCTTATTTGATATATGGCTTGCAAAAATTTGCTATCATTCTGTGAGGTGTTTTTAGTTTCCTAATGATATTCTTAAGGTGTACTTTCTTGATGATGTTCTTTCTTAGTGATGTTCTTGTTGTTCCCCATCCTTGTCAGCATTTGGTGGTGTTAATGTTTTGGATTCTGTTCATCCTAACAGTTGACTTTTTTTTTTTTTGGCCACTTCTATTGGTCTTTCATTTATTTATCTTTGTTCCTTGGCCTGTATGGGCCTCCCATTGCAGTGGCCTCTGTTGTTGCAGAGCACCTGCTCCCAGTGCATGTGCTCCAGAGCTCCTGCTCAGTAGTTAGGCTCATTGATCCAGCTGCTCCATGGCACGTGGGATCTTCCCAGGTCAGGGATCAAACCGGCGCCCCTTGCACTGCAAGGTGCTGTCCTTACCCACTGGACCACCAGAGGAGCCCCTAACAGTTGAACTTTTAAGATTGCTTTAGCCATTCTAGATTCTTAGCGTTTTTAAAAGAATATTAAGGTTAATTTATTGATTTCTACTACTGATGGACTTTCTCCATTTTCATCTGGAAATAATTTTTTCTTTTGAAGAATAATTTAGCCGGATATAGAATTTTGATTGGCAGTCTTTTTCTTTCAGCACTTTTAATACATTATCCCACTGTAATCTGTGTTCCTGATGAGAAATCAGTCATTAATATTTTTAAATTTTAAATGTATTTAATTTTTAATGGAAGGATACTTGCTTTACAGGACTGTTGGTTTCTGACAAACGTCAACATGAATCAGCCATACGTATACATATATCCCTTCCCTCTTGAAACTCCCTCCCCATCCCATGCCTCTAAGTTGTTACAAAGCCCCGATTTGAGTTCCTTGAGTCATACAGCAAATTCCCATTGGCTATTTTACATATGGAAATGTAAGTTTCCATGCTACTGTCTCCATACATCTCATCCTCTTCTTCCTCTCCCAAGCTGTGTCCACAAGTCTCCTCTCTATGTCTGTGTCTCCACTGCTGCCCTGCAAATAATTTCATCAGTACTGCATTTCTAGATTGCATATATATGTATTAGTATATGATATTTGTTTCTCTCTTTCTGACTTACTGTACTCTGTATAATATGATCTAGGTTCATCCACCTCATTATTCCTTTTTATGGCTGAGTAATATTCCATTGTATATATGTACCATTGCTTACTTATCAATTCATCTTTCAATGGACATCTAGATTGCTTCCATGTCTAGCATTTGGGATTTTCTTTTTTTTTTTGGCCACTTCTATTGGTCTTTCATTTATTTATCTTTGTTCCTTGGCCTGTATGGGCCTCCCATTGCAGTGGCCTCTGTTGTTGCAGAGCACCTGCTCCCAGTGCATGTGCTCCAGAGCTCCTGCTCAGTAGTTAGGCTCATTGGTCCAGCTGCTCCATGGCACGTGGGATCTTCCCAGGTCAGGGATCAAACCGGCGCCCCTTGCACTGCAAGGTGCTGTCCTTACCCACTGGACCACCAGAGGAGCCCCTAACAGTTGAACTTTTAAGATTGCTTTAGCCATTCTAGATTCTTAGCATTTTTAAAAGAATATTAAGGTTAATTTATTGATTTCTACTACTGATGGACTTTCTCCATTTTCATCTGGAAATAATTTTTTCTTTTGAAGAATAATTTAGCCGGATATAGAATTTTGATTGGCAGTCTTTTTCTTTCAGCACTTTTAATACATTATCCCACTGTAATCTGTGTTCCTGATGAGAAATCAGTCATTAATATTTTTAAATTTTAAATGTATTTAATTTTTAATGGAAGGATACTTGCTTTACAGGACTGTTGGTTTCTGACAAACGTCAACATGAATCAGCCATACGTATACATATATCCCTTCCCTCTTGAACCTCCCTCCCCATCCCATGCCTCTAAGTTGTTACAAAGCCCCGATTTGAGTTCCCTGAGTCATACAGCAAATTCCCATTGGCTATTTTACATATGGAAATGTAAGTTTCCGTGCTACTCTCTCCATACATCTCATCCTCTTCTTCCTCTCCCAAGCTGTGTCCACAAGTCTCCTCTCTATGTCTGTGTCTCCACTGCTGCCCTGCAAATAATTTCATCAGTACTGCATTTCTAGATTGCATATATATGTATTAGTATATGATATTTGTTTCTCTCTTTCTGACTTACTGTACTCTGTATAATATGATCTAGGTTCATCCACCTCATTATTCCTTTTTATGGCTGAGTAATATTCCATTGTATATATGTACCATTGCTTACTTATCAATTCATCTTTCAATGGACATCTAGATTGCTTCCATGTCCTAGCTATTGTAAATAGTGCTGCAATGAATAGTGGGGTACATGTGTCTTCTTCAATTTTGATTCCCTCAATTTTGATATGCCTAGTAGTGGGGCCTAGTAGCTGGACCATATGGTGATTTTAGTGCTAGTTTTTTAGGACATCTCCATATTGCCTTCCATAATGGCTGCTATCAATTTGCATTCCTACCAACAGTGCAAGAGGGTTCCCTTTTCTCCACACCCTGACTTTCTGTCAGTTCTTTCATTTGCTATTATTTTCTCCCATTTTTGAGGGTCTTTTCACCTTGTTTGTAGTTTCCTTTGCTGTGCAAAAGCTTGTAAGTTTACTTATGTCCCACTTGTTTATTTTTGTTTTTATTTTCATTACTCTAAGAGGTAGGTCATAGAGGATCTTCTTTTGACATATATTAAGTGTTTTGCCTATATTTTCCTTTAAGAGTTTTATAGCTTTTGGTCTTATATTTAGGTCTTCAATCTGTTTTGAGTTTATCATTGTGTGTGGTATTAGGAAGTGTTCTGATTTCATTCTTTTACATGTAGCTGTCCAGTTTTCCCAGCATCACTTATTAAAGAGGCTGTCTTTGCCCCATTGTACATTCTTTCCTCCTTTGTCAAACACAAGGTACTCATAGGTGTGTGAGTTTATCTCTAGGTTTTCTATTTTGTTCCATTGGTGTATAGTTCTGTTTTCATGCCAGTACCATAGTGTCTTGATGACTGTTGCTTTGTAGTATTGTCTGAGCCAGGAAGGTTGATTCCTCCAGCTCGATTCTTCTTTCTCAAGATTGCTTTGGCTTTTAGGGGTTGTTTATTTTTCCACACAAATTGTGAACTGTTTCGTTCTAGCTCTGTGAAAAATGTCATTGGCAATTTGATAGGGATCTCATTGAATCTGTAGATTGTAGATGTGTAGATTATAGATTGTATATGTGTAGATTATAGATATGTGGTATAGTCATTTTCACAATATTTATTCTTTCAACCTAGGTACATGGAATATCTCTCCATCTGTTTATGTTGTCTTTGATTCCTTTCTTTACCATTGCTTACTTATCAATTCATCTTTCAATGGACATCTAGATTGCTTCCATGTCCTAGCTATTGTAAATAGTGCTGCAATGAATAGTGGGGTACATGCGTCTTCTTCAATTTTGATTCCCTCAATTTTGATATGCCTAGTAGTGGGACCTAGTAGCTGGACCATATGGTGATTTTAGTGCTAGTTTTTTAGGACATCTCCATATTGCCTTCCATAATGGCTGCTATCAATTTGCATTCCTACCAACAGTGCAAGAGGGTTCCCTTTTCTCCACACCCTGACTTTCTGTCAGTTCTTTCATTTGCTATTATTTTCTCCCATTTTTGAGGGTCTTTTCACCTTGTTTGTAGTTTCCTTTGCTGTGCAAAAGCTTGTAAGTTTACTTATGTCCCACTTGTTTATTTTTGTTTTTATTTTCATTACTCTAAGAGGTAGGTCATAGAGGATCTTCTTTTGACATATATTAAGTGTTTTGCCTATATTTTCCTTTAAGAGTTTTATAGCTTTTGGTCTTATATTTAGGTCTTCAATCTGTTTTGAGTTTATCATTGTGTATGGTATTAGGAAGTGTTCTGATTTCATTCTTTTACATGTAGCTGTCCAGTTTTCCCAGCATCACTTATTAAAGAGGCTGTCTTTGCCCCATTGTACATTCTTTCCTCCTTTGTCAAACACAAGGTACTCATAGGTGTGTGAGTTTATCTCTAGGTTTTCTATTTTGTTCCATTGGTGTATAGTTCTGTTTTCATGCCAGTACCGTAGTGTCTTGATGACTGTTGCTTTGTAGTATTGTCTGAGCCAGGAAGGTTGATTCCTCCAGCTCCATTCTTCTTTCTCAAGATTGCTTTGGCTTTTAGGGGTTGCTTATTTTTCCACACAAATTGTGAACTGTTTTGTTCTAGCTCTGTGAAAAATGTCATTGGTAATTTGATAGGGATCTCATTGAATCTGTAGATTGTAGATGTGTAGATTATAGATTGTATATGTGTAGATTATAGATGTGTGGTATAGTCATTTTCACAATATTTATTCTTTCAACCTAGGTACATGGAATATCTCTCCATCTGTTTATGTTGTCTTTGATTCCTTTCATTACTGTCTTATAGTGTTCTTTTGTCTCTTTAGGTAGGTTTATTCCTAGATATTTTATTCTTTTTTTGTTGCAATGGTGAATGGATTGATTCCTTAATTTCTCTTTCTGATTTTTCATTGTTAGTATATAAGAATGTAAGTGATTTCTTTCTTTCTTTTTTTTTTTTTAATTCAAATGATTTTCTCTCTCTCTCTTTTTTAAAGATTTATTTATTTATTTATTTTGGGCGGGGGTTGTGTTGGGGAGGGAGGGGAGCGGGCAGGCCACTTCTATTGGTCTTTCATTTCTCTATTTTCATCCATCTTTGTTCTTCAGCTCCTGTGGGCCTCCCATCTCGGTGGTGTCTGTCGTTGCAGAGTGCCGGCTCTGCGCGTATGCGCTCCAGAGCTCCAGCGCTCCAGCTCGGTAATTGGACACATCGGTCCAGCAGCTCCGCAGCACGTGTGATCTTCCCAGGCCAGGGATCGAACCGGCGGCCCTTGCACTGCAAGGTGGTGTCCTTACCCACTGTGCCACCAGGGGAAGCCCTGTAAGTGATTTCTATGTATTGATTTTGTATCTTGTGACTTTGTTAAATTCACTGATTAGCTCTAGTAATTTTCTGATAGTATCTTTAGGGTTTTCTATGTAGAGTTTCCAGCTGTTAATCTGTGAATCACATGTATGTAGTCACTTTCCTCCTGCTACTTTCAAGATTCTCTCTCTCTCTTTTGCTTTTGACAGTGATGTGTCCAGGTATGGATCATTTTTTATTCTGTGTAGATGAATAGTTTCCATCAGATTTAGGAAGTTTTAGGCTATTACTTCTTCAAATATTTATTAGGTTCTTTCTCTTCTCTCCTTCTGAGATTTTGGTCATGTGTGATGGCATGCCTGACGGTACCCCTGAAGTCTCTGAGTCTCTGCTTGCTTTATGTCATTCTTTATGTTGTTGTTTCCCAGACTGGATATTCTTTATTGACCTATCTTCCATTTGCTAATTTTTTCTTCTGTTTTCTCAAATCTGCTGTTGAGTTGCTCTAGTAAACTTTTAAAATTTAGTTATTGCACTTTTGGCTCTATTTTTATAGATAAATTCTATTTTCTAATTGATATTCTCTATTTGGTGAAACATCATTATTATACTTTCTTTATTTCTTTAGACATAGTTTCCTTTAGTTCTTTGAACATATTCATGCTAGTTGATTTAAAAATCCTTGTCTGTAAAATCCAAATTCTGGTCACTCTTAGTTTCTCATTTCCCCCACCCCATCCCACCCCTAGTGTTTGGCTGTAGTTTCAAATTTCTTTGCACATCTCGTGTGTCTTTTATGGAAAACCAGACATTTTAAATAATATATTGTGTCAACTCTGAGAATCAGATTCTACTCCCCTAAAAATATGTGTATAAATAAAAATATGAAGTATTTTATAGGAGTATAAGTAAAAATAAAACAATAGGTTTTATTGTTGTTACTGTTATTATTGTTGTTGTTGTTTATTTAGTGACTTGCCTGGGCTAATTCTGAAAGTCTGTGTTCCTTCCTGTTCTCAGCCAGAGGTTTGCTAACTTGTCAGGCAATGATTAGACAGAGACTTCTGTGAATACCTTGAATAGCTAGTTAAGTCTCTTAGCCATTGCTAAGGTGTTCTGTGTATATGTTGGGTATACTTTCAATACTTCAGTGGAATTAGACTTTGTGTAGACCCTCAAGTCAGCCAAAGATGAGAATTTTAGACCTCAGATTGTTCCTGAAATTCCACACAGCCCTAAGCATGAAAACAGTCCTATGCAAGTCACAACCACATACAGTTGTGATGTTAAACAGTGGCAGCTGTTATTTTGACAAGTGCCCTGTGGGTAGGCCTGTTCACACAGTGTGAATTCTGATTCAAGAAAAATAAAGACAAGCCCTGTAACAGAAATTTTCAACAAGCTGCTAGAGAGCTCTAATAGTGACAGTTCTCTGGGGAAGGGACTTTTGGAAGCTCCAAACCAATTTGTATACTTCCTCAGGTACTGTTAGGCTGTTGATTTTCACCCCTCTGTATTTGTGAGGCTGCTAACTTTCATAGCTACCACAGAGCTGGGAAGAGAGGCACAGGAACAGTTAAAACATAAGGTTTGCTTTTCTTACAGAGATTCAGTCATTGAGTCTTGAATTAGTATTCCTCAGATTGTTGCAAGCCTGTAGTTAATTTTCACAGTTCTGAAAAAGTTGATTTTGACAGTTTTTGTCAGCATTCTCATTGCTTCTATGGAGCAGGTTTTTGGAGGTCCCTACTCTAGCATTCTTGAGGTCAAGTCCTATATTATTCCCTTTGCTGTAGTCCATCAATGTTACAATTAGCCAAACACATTGTTGACTGGAATAATTTCAAGAATAATTCCCCATTTTTTCTTTTTATGGAGTAAATACAATTTTTAAAGCTACCTCTTTTTCTCTCTTGCTTACAAAGAAGTCAGGAGACTCTAAAAGGAATCTTAAAAGCCATAGGTATATTTGGAGAAACATGTGCTTACATGGTGATAGGAAACAGTAAGATTTGAACACACCAGGAAAGTATTCACTCTGGTTAAAAGGGAAAAGCATATAAGAAAAAGTAGGTTTATAAACCCTTCATTATTTTGAATACTTTTGTCAAGTGGTTGCTGCATTATCAAATGACATGAATTTTAAGACAAATTATTGAATGTCTAAACACTTGGCATGAAATCTGTGAAAGAGTAGCTTCAGGACTTGACTCTCAAAAGACCACAGACAAAAAGAATTTGTAAAATATATAAACATGCACTTAACAGAATAAAAAGGCAACCCATCAAATGAAAGAAAATGTTTGAAAATCACAATTGCAGTAAGAGATTAATACAGAGAATATATACAAAACTCCTATAACTCAGCAACAACAACAAAAACCAAACTTGGTTAAAGTATTGGCATTAGATTTGAATAGACATTTGTCCAAAGAAGATATACAAATGTGCAATAAATACGTACAAAGATATTTAACATTATTTACATTAGGGAGATGCAATCAAAACCACAATGAGTGGTTCCCTGGTGGTCCAGTGGGTAGAGAATCCTCCTTGCAGTGCAAGGGGCACCAATTTGATCTCTGGCCCGGGAAGATCCCATGTGCCACTCAGCAGTTGGACCGGTGTGTCCAATTATGAGCCAGTGCTCTGGAGTGCATGTGCCCAGCACCAGTACTCTAAAAGGAGAGAGACCACTGCAATGGGAGGCCCACACAGGCCAAAGAATAAAAGATGGATGAAAATAAATATAAAAATAAAAGAGGCATGTTGGGGGAAAAAACCACAATAAGAAGCCTCACACCCATAAGATGGCTACTGTTATAAACTAAATCATGTCCTCCTTCCCAAATTCAGATTTGAACCTTAATCCCCTCCCCTAGTACCTTAGAATGTGATTGCCTTTGGGGACAGGGCCATTAATAAGGTAACTAAGGTCAAACAAATTCATGAAAATGGAGCATTAATCCAACAGGACTTTTGTCCTTATAAGAAGAGGCAGAGACACTAGAGATGGACGAATACAGAGAAAAAAGTCATATTGAGAACACAGTGGAAATGTGGCCATTTGCAAGCCTAGGAGAGTCCTCAAGAGAAACTAAATCTGCTGAGACCTTAATCTTGGATTTCCAGTCCACAGAATTATGAAAAAATAAACTTTTGTTGGTAGAGCCACCCAGTCTGTGGTATTATAGACTGTGGTTGAGTGGCGCAGTGGTTAAAAAAAAAAATTAGCCTGTCAATGCAGAAGATGCAAGAGATATGGTTTTAATCTCTGGGTCAGGAGATCCCCTGGAGAAGGAAATTGTTACCACTCCAGTATTTTTCCCTGAAAATTCCATGGACAGAGGAGCCTGGCAGGTGACAGTCCATGGCATTGCAAAGGGTTAGGTATGACTGAGTACAAGCAAACTAATGTAGCTTCTATAAAAAACATAGACTCAAAACAAAAAAAGCCACCAGAAAATAATAAGTGCTGGTGGAGATGTGAAGAAATTGGTACACTTACACACTGTTAATGGGAATGAAAAGTTGTGCAGCCACTATGGAAAATGGTATGGTGTTTCCTCAAGAAAAAAATAGAATTTCCAAATGATCCAACAACTCTACTTTTGGATATATTCCCAACATAACTGAAAATTGAAAATATAGTCTCAAAGAGATAGTTGTACCCCTATCCATAGCAGCATTATTTGCAATAGACAAAAGGTGGAAGCAACCCAAGAGTCCATCAAAGGATTAATGGGTAAACAAAATGTAATGTAAATGTACAGTGAAATATGATTCATACTTAAAAAGAAAGGAAATTTCGACACATGCTAAAATATGGATGAACCTGGAGGACATTATGCTTAGTGAAATAAGCCAAACACAAAATAAAAATATTGTATTATTCTACTTATAGGAGGTGCCTAGAATAGTCAAACTCTTAGAGACAGAAAATAGAGAGGTGATTGCCAGAGGCTGGCAGGAGGTTTCTGGGAGTTGTTTAATGGATATAGGGTTTCAGTTTTGCAAGATGGAAAGAGTTTTGGACATCGGTTACATAAGAATATGAATGTTCTTAATTAACACTACTGAATTGCACATTTAAAAATGATTACACTACTTTTATGTTACATATGGGTATAAGAACGATGCAGTGCAGGGATTTAAGGGAGGATGTTCTGCATTGTGGGTGCATAGTTTCATATACTCTAAGTAGTGGTGCTTTTTAGTAGCAGGTAGATGAGATAAGATAAAAGCAGACAGTGTTGGGAGGAGAGTGTTGGGTTTGGATTTTCCCAGGAATTTTCCCAGCTGGTGCCATGAGTCAGGAAAGTAAAAGACCTGATTCTGGATAAGTGGGAAGTATCTAAAAAATTGGTCATCTGTCTTGTCAGTTTAGTTTAATCATTTGGGAAAAATACATAAGATGAGACAATGTGAGCCCCACCCAGGCAGAGAGGCCAAGCTTTAATGAAGGTTCTTTCATAGAGAGACTCGTTCTTTCAGCAAGAGTCTAATTACATGAGTTTATTGATCTTACACATTCTACTATCCACATCTACTCATTTGCACGCTTCAGATGAAGAGAGTAGCCAGGGAACTCTGTCCAGGGCAATGAGAAAACCACTGCCATGACACTCAGATAGCATCTCACACTTGTCATTGGGAGTCTTCTGCCATCTGTCCAAGGGAACAATCTGACAGAGCACACAGGATGAAATTTTGCTAGCTTCTGTCTTTAGATAAGGACGCTATCACTGGCTGAACATATTTTATGTATAACCTACCAGCTGCAAAGACCACTCAAGCATTATGTTTAAATATATTTGATAATATCTGGGATTCCTGTTAACTCTTGCTAGTGTGTGTGGGCTTTAAAAAGCATGTAATAACATTCAGTAGCTGCTCAGATTAAAAACAAAAACATATATGAACAATGATTGTTGCATGAGGATAGGGAAGAACCTGTATGTTGAACAGAAAGATGAGGGTGTACATGGGTGGTGTTTGTGCACAGGGACTATTAAGGGAACATAGTACAATTTATCTCTTTCCTCTGTCTTCTGACCCCACCAGATGGGACCAGTTATGGGGATACCTCAGTATTACAAAATTTTTCTTTCCTTTGCAGCTCAATGAAGTTCTCCCTGTTGGTTGATTTCAAGAGTAATTTTCATACCTCTTTGAATTAGGCCAGTTTTAGTGTTTGGAACTTAAAATTTACACTTATTTGTAATAATAAGTTTATTCTGCCTTATTATTTTATAGTCAAGAATTTGTACAAATTAATACTATATTTTATGTCACATGTTGTTGTTATTTAGTCGCTAAGTCATGTACAACTCTTTCGTGATCCCATAAACTGTAGCCACCACCAAATTCCTCCATCCATGGGATTTCCCAAGTAAGAATACTGTATTGGGAGGCTTCCCTTGTGGTCCAGTGGGTCAGGGGCCCCTTGCAGTGCAAGTGGCGCCAGTTTGATCCCTGGCCTGGGAAGATCCCATGTGCCATGGAGCAGCTGGACTGATGTGTCCAACTACTGAGCCGCAGCTCTGGAGCGCATGCACCCGGAGCTGGTGCTCTGCGACAAGAGAGGCCACTGCGATGAGAGGCCCACACAGGCCAAAGAATAAAAAAGATAAGTGAATGAAAGATCAATAGAAGTGGCAAAAAAAAAAAAAAAAAAGATACTATATTGGGTTGCCATTTCCTTCTCCAGGAGATTGTCTTGACCCAGGGATTGAATCCACATCTTCTACATTGACAGACAAATTTCTTACCACTTAACCATAGTATAACTTTATCCTGAAATCCCCTTGGGCACTTTAACAATAATAATAACAGCAAAATAATGATTCTGCACCATTGGTGCAGTGTTGTTTCCCTTTTATGCCCAAACACTTCCTTGTATCCTCACTAGAAATAAGAAAATTCTTTAGTATCGCTACAGCAGTTATTATAATCAGGAAGTATAACACATACACAACATTGTTAGATAATTCATAGCCTATATTCAAATTTAATCAGTTGTCCCCAAGTGTCCTTTATGTCCAAAAAATGTCCTATGAGAATTTTTTTTCTGGTTCAGGTATTTGTCATGTCTCTTTAGATTCCTTTTACATGGAAAAACTTCTTTAGATTTCCTATATTTTCTTGGTAAATTTTTGCAGAGTACAGTTAGATTTGCAAACTATTCCTCAATTTGGATGTGTCTGATGTTTCTTCATGATCAGACTCAGGTTTTGCATTTTGGGCAAGAAGACTACAGACATGATGCTGGGTCCTTCTCAGTGCATCGTATTAGGAAATGCATGATTTCAGTTTGCTCCAGTATTGGTAGTGTTATCCTTGATCATCCTGCTTGGGTGATGTCTCTTTGATTTCCCTACTTAAAGTTGCCATTTCCCTTTTGCAAATGATATGTAATTTATGGGGAGTTAGTCAGAAATTATGTAAGTATCTCATCAAACATTCACCCAGTACTATTCGTATTTTTAGGTATGTGGTAGGTCGGTTATGTTTCTCGACCTTGTAGAAGTGGCCCTCTGTAGGAGTGTACTTCCCTCATGTCACCCAAGGGCCAAGAGCCAGCTGGTCTCAGGGTAGGGTCTACCCTGCATTTGCAAGCTCTACAGGCTGCAAGATCATAGTTTTCTTGCTTCTGGTGTCTGCCTCCTGGTGGGTAAGGCTGGTCTAGAGACTTGCGCAGGCATCCTGGGGAAAGGGGCTAGTACCTGCCCACTTTTGGGAAGAGCTTGGTCTTGGCCTTCTGGTGGGCAGGACCATGTCTAGAGATGGCTGTGGCTCAGGAAGCCCTTAGTCAGTCTGTCTTCTCATGGCTGAGACTGGTTCCTTGCCTAGTTAGTTACTTGACTTGAGACATTCCAGCACTGGAGTCTTCAGGCTGTTGGCTGGGGTGAGGTCTTTGTCTTGATGAGCCCAGATTTTTGCTGCCAGGAGAGTTTAACACAGATGAATACTCTCCAATATGTCTACCACCAGATCCATGTCCCCAGTGTGAGCCAGAGCCCCCTGCCTTTCCAGGAGACCCATAAGTAGGCCTGACCTAGGCTCCTGTGAAATGATTGCTTTTGCCTTTGGTCCCCACGCATCTGAAATTTTCTGTGCATTCTTTAAAAGTGAAGTCTCTATTTATACCAGTACTATGGGAAAACTGCAGTTAATTCCCACTGATGACTCAGTTATTCATGGAATGTATTTCACCTTACATTTCAGATACTGTATTTCTTAGCTCCAAAAGTTCCATTTCATGCTTTTTTTTTTACCACCTTCCATTTTTCTTCTCATATGTTCTTTTTTCTCTATAAATCCCTGATCTTATTTATAATACTTATTTTTACAATAACTGTAGCAAATTATTTTCCTTCATTATAGCAAAATGTGTTTATAGATTGGTGTTCCCCTGCTTCTTCATACATCTAGTAATTATCTATTAGATGTTTAACATCAGGAGTATTGTTTTGTTGAAGTCTGCACTTTGTCATCTTTCTTTAAAGAAAGTGACTTTTGTCTTATAGCAGGCAGTTGTTTTACTTGTGATTTAGCTTGGTGTTTTTGAAATTTATTTAAGTATTTTGGGCCATAGACCTTCACTCTAGTGCTAAGTTAGCCCTATTAAGAAGATGTAATCTTTCTGAAGTCATGTCCTGGGCATTCAACAAAGTCTCTTCACTTTGGCTGATCAGAACTTAAACAACTCCCACCTCTAAATGCACTCTGGGAATTTTTCAGCTTTTCCCTTGTGGTGTTTTCCTCAGCCTTTTAGTTGTTGCTGTTCAGTCACTAAGCCATGTCTAACTCTTTGAAACCACTGCAGGCCTGTCCTTCACTATTTCCCATAGTTTACTCATAGAGTCTCATAGATTTTCATCTTATACTACAGCTTAGTATTAAACAGCATTCAAGGAAACCCATTATGGTGATTACTGGAGTTCTCTATTTTCATATTTCTCACCTCACCAATAGTAGTGATTACTATTAGTAATTACTATTAGTAATCACTAATGCCTTAGTCCTTTCTAATTCCAATTCTTGTTTTCTCAACTCAGCAATCACTATGCTATGCTATGTGGCCCATCCCTGAGCCACAGTCTAGAAAGTGCCTTCAAGGTGAACATAGAATTCACATTGTGTCTTTTCTTTTAGGGATCAGAGTCCTGTACTATCTGTGTGAAAAGTTGGAAACAATTTTTATTTGTTTTGTTCAGTTTTTCACTGCAAGAGAGCATCTACTGTACTGACTAATCTATCATGTTCAGAAGCAGAACAGTATATGAGGGTTTTTATTATAAAATTAGTTTAATAGAATTAGGTCTATTTAGACTTTTTATTTACTTTTATGCCAGTTTTGAGAATAGTAGCTTCCTAAGTGATGTTTTTATATCTGATTTTTTTCCTAATTCAGTTTTTCCTTTAATATCAATTCCAGATTATTCTTCTGAAGGCTTTATTTTTACTTGTTGTTGCCCAAACCTTCAATGTCTTCCCTTTGGTTTTAGAATAATCTTCTATTTTCTCATCTGCAATTTTAACATCAGGAGTATTGTTTTGTTGAAGTCTGCACTTTGTCATCTTTCTTTAAAGAAAGTGACTTTTGTCTTATAGCAGGCAGTTGTTTTACTTGTGATTTAGCTTGGTGTTTTTGAAATTTATTTAAGTATTTTGGGCCATAGACCTTCACTCTAGTGCTAAGTTAGCCCTATTAAGAAGATGTAATCTTTCTGAAGTCATGTCCTGGGCATTCAACAAAGTCTCTTCACTTTGGCTGATCAGAACTTAAACAACTCCCACCTCTAAATGCACTCTGGGAATTTTTCAGCTTTTCCCTTGTGGTGTTTTCCTCAGCCTTTTAGTTGTTGCTGTTCAGTCACTAAGCCATGTCTAACTCTTTGAAACCACTGCAGGCCTGTCCTTCACTATTTCCCATAGTTTGCTCATAGAGTCTCATAGATTTTCATCTTATACTACAGCTTAGTATTAAACAGCATTCAAGGAAACCCATTATGGTGATTACTGGAGTTCTCTATTTTCATATTTCTCACCTCACCAATAGTAGTGATTACTATTAGTAATTACTATTAGTAATCACTAATGCCTTAGTCCTTTCTAATTCCAATTCTTGTTTTCTCAACTCAGCAATCACTATGCTATGCTATGTGGCCCATCCCTGAGCCACAGTCTAGAAAGTGCCTTCAAGGTGAACATAGAATTCACATTGTGTCTTTTCTTTTAGGGATCAGAGTCCTGTACTATCTGTGTGAAAAGTTGGAAACAATTTTTATTTGTTTTGTTCAGTTTTTCACTGCAAGAGAGCATCTACTGTACTGACTAATCTATCATGTTCAGAAGCAGAACAGTATATGAGGGTTTTTATTATAAAATTAGTTTAATAGAATTAGGTCTATTTAGACTTTTTATTTACTTTTATGCCAGTTTTGAGAATAGTAGCTTCCTAAGTGATGTTTTTATATCTGATTTTTTTCCTAATTCAGTTTTTCCTTTAATATCAATTCCAGATTATTCTTCTGAAGGCTTTATTTTTACTTGTTGTTGCCCAAACCTTCAATGTCTTCCCTTTGGTTTTAGAATAATCTTCTATTTTCTCATCTGCAATTTTATACCTTCTGTAATCTGGTCCCAAACATTGGGCTAATTTCTCCCCTTCTTAGATACTGTTTTAAAAATGTTTAAGTAAAAATGAAACTGTCAGAATCATATCAATAAATATTTCTTTCTCTGTGTTTCAATACCTTTATAAACATACATAAATATTCAATATGTCTTATATACATTGTACCTTTTTTAGAAAGAGGTTTCTTTATAGAAACCTACTGCCTTGCATAATATGTAGACATAGTAGGTATTCCATGATGTTTTTTCTCTCTTTGAGAGAAAGGTACCCTTGAAAACATTAAACTGTTTACAAGGATGAAGGTGTACTGAAAAGGTTAGAATGGAGGAAATAGCAGCAAACAACGCCTGAAGATCTACCATTTTCCCTTCACAATTTTTCCAAAGGTCAATAGTTATGCTTTGGGTCATACTTCTTCAGTAGTGCATTGCTTAAAGCCATCATATTGTGACTTAGACAGTGGAGGAGGGTGAAGAAACTAATTTTAAGATCCTTTACCGTCTAGTTGGGAGTCTAAACACACACATTTAAACATGAATGTGCCATTTATTTTGTTCAACCCCTTTCCTCAATCTCTTCCTCTTCTCAAATGGTGCTTTTAATTTTGGTGGAGTGCTGAGTTAAATATCATCTACCTGACAAATCCAGACCATTTATCTTAGACACTGAAAGAATAATGAGAAAGTTATTTAACCTTTCACAAGAAGGTTTTACATAGAAAAAGAGTCATCTTACTTAATATGGTAACTTTTCACTAAATTTAATAAATTGGTTTATAGTCTCAATAATTTAGGAAACTTCAGCGACATCATCCAAATCATTATTAAAAAAAGAGGCATTTTAGTGTTTTGTTGACTAAGTGTCATGAGCTGTATGATTTAAAACTCATACATCACATTCAATAACATGCAAGTGAAGTGTTAATCAATTTTGTGTAAATTTACTTGGATGGTGAGCACATATCAGTTTTTCCTTTAATATCAATTCCAGATTATTCTTCTGAAGGCTTTATTTTTACTTGTTGTTGCCCAAACCTTCAATGTCTTCCCTTTGGTTTTAGAATAATCTTCTATTTTCTCATCTGCAATTTTATACCTTCTGTAATCTGGTCCCAAACATTGGGCTTAATTTCTCCCCTTCTTAGATACTGTTTTAAAAATGTTTAAGTAAAAATGAAACTGTCAGAATCATATCAATAAATATTTCTTTCTCTGTGTTTCAATACCTTTATAAACATACATAAATATTCAATATGTCTTATATACATTGTACCTTTTTTAGAAAGAGGTTTCTTTATAGAAACCTACTGCCTTGCATAATATGTAGACATAGTAGGTATTCCATGATGTTTTTTCTCTCTTTGAGAGAAAGGTACCCTTGAAAACATTAAACTGTTTACAAGGATGAAGGTGTACTGAAAAGGTTAGAATGGAGGAAATAGCAGCAAACAACGCCTGAAGATCTACCATTTTCCCTTCACAATTTTTCCAAAGGTCAATAGTTATGCTTTGGGTCATACTTCTTCAGTAGTGCATTGCTTAAAGCCATCATATTGTGACTTGGACAGTGGAGGAGGGTGAAGAAACTAATTTTAAGATCCTTTACCGTCTAGTTGGGAGTCTAAACACACACATTTAAACATGAATGTGCCATTTATTTTGTTCAACCCCTTTCCTCAATCTCTTCCTCTTCTCAAATGGTGCTTTTAATTTTGGTGGAGTGCTGAGTTAAATATCATCTACCTGACAAATCCAGACCATTTATCTTAGACACTGAAAGAATAATGAGAAAGTTATTTAACCTTTCACAAGAAGGTTTTACATAGAAAAAGAGTCATCTTACTTAATATGGTAACTTTTCACTAAATTTAATAAATTGGTTTATAGTCTCAATAATTTAGGAAACTTCAGCGACATCATCCAAATCATTATTAAAAAAAGAGGCATTTTAGTGTTTTGTTGACTAAGTGTCATGAGCTGTATGATTTAAAACTCATACATCACATTCAATAACATGCAAGTGAAGTGTTAATCAATTTTGTGTAAATTTACTTGGATGGTGAGCACATATCATGTCCTGAAGACTCTGAGATGAGGAGTGCACCTAGTCACGGGATGAGAGAAAACTGAAGTTTTGTTGTTGGCCCAAGTCAGTCTTCATGAAGAGCTGTTTAAATTAAGCCATCTGCACAAATGAGATTCTCTCTTCTATCGCCCCTATTGTCCTAAAGAGGATTAGGCGAGAAGCAGGGCAGTGATGTTTGAACTTAATCCTTTTTAAGTCAGAGACCTTACTAAGCCTGGAACCGAGGTCAACCTGGAGCCAGGAGTTGAGGCTAAGATGGAAGGAGAATAATGCATTTTATTTGTTATCTAATTGTATGGCAACAAACTTTGCACACACATTCTTTTCCCACACCCCCTGTATTGCAAGGTGGATTCATACCAGGGAAGTTTCAAACCTGTGTAATTTTCAAAAACAGCTAAGTATAACTTTTTAAATAAACATAAAGTTAGTTAATAAACATAAAAGTCATTATTTCAATTAAAAATAAAGTAGTGAATGCTTCCCAGGTGATTCAGTGGTCAATAATCTGCCTGCCAATGCAGGAGATGCAAGAGATATGGGTTCATTCCCTGAATCAGGAAGATTCCCGAAGGAGAAAGTGGCAGCCCACTCCAGTATTCTTGCCTGGAGAATCCCATGGACAGAGGAATTGGTGGGCTACAGTCCATGGGGTGACAAAGAATTGGACAGGATTCATAGACTGAACGCAAGCACAAGTGAAGGCGAAACTGTTAAGAATTCTCCAGAAGTGTGCAAAGATGAGTAGTTGTAATGGGAAGAATGGAACACTAATAATTCTTTTCTTCTCCAGTTTCTCACGAGACTTGGCTTCAGGGAGAAGACTGGAAGGCAGATAATTAAAGGGAGAGTTGGAGCAAAGGGTCCAGGATTCCTAAAATGGAAGTAGCAGTGTTTCATCTTTAAAACTTTTTTAAAAGATGAAACAATAAACTAAGTTGGGATCAACCTAGGATTTGCCAGAATTTGTGCTTAGAAAAGAAGTAGAATGAAAAGCTACCTCAAAAGACAAGCATTAAGCCATTAGAAAAGTGGAAGGAAAAGCTACTGCAAAAGATAAGCATTCAGCCATTCTTGCCCCTCCTCTTTACTCTCCATCTCCAAAATGACTTTCAGAACAAAAGTAATACCTTTACCTGTCCCTGTCATTGGTTCTATATGACCTGATGCCTTCTGCCTGCCCAGTCTCGCTTTCTATCCTTTCTCTGCTTTCATCTTATTCTGGACATTCAAGTCTTCCGTTTTCTAGAAGAAAGTTTATTCCTGACTCAATGTTTTTGCTGCAACCCTTTCCTCAGCCAGAACCACCACTCTGTCCATGTCTAGATGGCACATCTCCTTGTCATTCTGATCTTGGATTAAACATCAATTCCTCATGACCTCACTCTCTCAACTGGCCCACCCACTCTATAACCCACCCTGTCTCATCACACTGATTGTCTCTTAATACTATCATCACCTAGTATATTTGATATAGAACTTATTTTTTCAGTGTAGTTTTCAAGTTCATTGCAAAAAGGAGTGGGAAAAAAAGAGGGTTCCTTTATACCCCTCCACACACCATACAGCTAGTCTACACCAAACTGGTATATTTGCTACAATCATTGAAGCAGTATTGACACACCATTTATCTACCAAAGTTGATAGTTTATGTACATAGTTTATGTCTTGGTGTTGCACATTCATCTATCTACCAATGTATTAACATACAGAATAATTTCACTGCCCTGAAAATCCTGTGTGCTCCACCCATTCATTTCTACCTCCCTGAAAACTCCTGACAACCACTGATCTTTTTACTGTCTCTCTAGTTCTTCCTTTTCCAGAATGTTGCAGAGTTGGAGTCATATAGTATGTAGCCTTTTAATATTGACTTCTTTCAGTCAGCAATATGTACTTAAAGTCCATCCATGTCCTTTCAGATAGTTCATTTCTTTTTAGCACTGATTAACATTCCATTGCCTTGATGTACCTTGGTTTATTTATCCATTCACTTACTGAAGGACATTTTGGTTGCTTACAGATTTTGGCAATCATAAATGCAACTCTCTAAACATTCGTGTAAACGTTTTGACATGGTCATAAGTTTTCAGTTCATTTGATTAAATATCAAAGAGCATGATTTTTTAGTCATATGGTAAGCATATGTTTAGTTTTGTAAGAAGCCAACAAACTGTCTTTTGAAGTGCATTTCATTCTGCATTCCTGACATCAGTGAATGAGAGTTCCTGTTGCTTCAAATCTTCACCAGCATTTGATGTTGTCAGTGTTTTGGAGTTTTGCTATTCTAAAATGTGTGTAATGGTATCTCATTGATTAATTTGCAATTCTCTAATGGTGTATGGTGTTGATTATCTTTTCATATGCGTTGTATGAAATCTGTATTTGCCAGGATGTATCTCCTTTGGTGAGATGTCTTTGTTCATATAACATTTTTTTTGTGTGTCTAGCTATTTATGTTCATATTCTGTTTTTCCAAACTAGAACATAGTCTCCATGAAAAAAGAGACTTTGTGCCTTGAAAGTAATAGGTAGTCAATAATAGTTGAGTGGAAACAGAGGATATAAATCAAAGGGTACAGAATTTCAGTTGTATATGAATAAGTCCTAGAGATTTACTGTAAATAAAAGTTTGTCTAATGAATATGTTGAGTGCTTTTCACACACACACATGCCCAAAAAACATTGAAGCAGTATTGACACACCATTTATCTACCAAAGTTGATAGTTTATGTACATAGTTTATGTCTTGGTGTTGCACATTCATCTATCTACCAATGTATTAACATACAGAATAATTTCACTGCCCTGAAAATCCTGTGTGCTCCACCCATTCATTTCTACCTCCCTGAAAACTCCTGACAACCACTGATCTTTTTACTGTCTCTCTAGTTCTTCCTTTTCCAGAATGTTGCAGAGTTGGAGTCATATAGTATGTAGCCTTTTAATATTGACTTCTTTCAGTCAGCAATATGTACTTAAAGTCCATCCATGTCCTTTCAGATAGTTCATTTCTTTTTAGCACTGATTAACATTCCATTGCCTTGATGTACCTTGGTTTATTTATCCATTCACTTACTGAAGGACATTTTGGTTGCTTACAGATTTTGGCAATCATAAATGCAACTCTCTAAACATTCGTGTAAACGTTTTGACATGGTCATAAGTTTTCAGTTCATTTGATTAAATATCAAAGAGCATGATTTTTTAGTCATATGGTAAGCATATGTTTAGTTTTGTAAGAAGCCAACAAACTGTCTTTTGAAGTGCATTTCATTCTGCATTCCTGACATCAGTGAATGAGAGTTCCTGTTGCTTCAAATCTTCACCAGCATTTGATGTTGTCAGTGTTTTGGAGTTTTGCTATTCTAAAGTGTGTGTAATGGTATCTCATTGATTAATTTGCAATTCTCTAATGGTGTATGGTGTTGATTATCTTTTCATATGCGTTGTATGAAATCTGTATTTGCCAGGATGTATCTCCTTTGGTGAGATGTCTTTGTTCATATAACATTTTTTTTGTGTGTCTAGCTATTTATGTTCATATTCTGTTTTTCCAAACTAGAACATAGTCTCCATGAAAAAAGAGACTTTGTGCCTTGAAAGTAATAGGTAGTCAATAATAGTTGAGTGGAAACAGAGGATATAAATCAAAGGGTACAGAATTTCAGTTGTATATGAATAAGTCCTAGAGATTTACTGTACAACATAGAGCCAATGGTTAACAATACTGATTCATACACTTTAAAATGTGCTAAGAGGGTGATTTTATGTTGAGTGCTTTTCACACACACACATGCACACACACAAACAATTATAAAGAGAGCAGTTGGAAACTTTTAGAGGTAATGGATATATTGACGGCATAGGTTGTAGTGATGGTTTCAAAGACATATATTTATCTCAAAACTTGCATGTTAGTTGCATACATTAAATAAGTTCATTTTTTGCATACCCATTAGAGTGATTTAAATAAATAATGGTGGCTTCTCCTTGAACACTATATGATTCCTCACTATCTCTCCAGGGCAGGACACACAGTTTAGGTCACCAGGAGACCCAGGTTCTTCCCACTGTCCAAAAGGCAGTTTTGAGGGCATTAGCCCTTTGCCTAGTAAGGCAATAAAGCTATTTTTTTCTACTTGAAAATAAATAAATAAATAATGGTGGAATTGTTTGGAAGAACCAGTTGTTTTTCTCTTTTTTTAAGTCTTACAAAGAGAGCCTCATAATGTTGTTTTACAGAGAGTTTAATAGCAATGAAAGCAAACCTATGTACCTGCACATAGAAAAAATTAAGTTATGTAAGTTCCCTTCAGTCAGTCAGTTGTGTCCAACTCTTTGCAACCTTATGCATTGCAGCATACCAGGATTATCTGTCATTCACAATCTCCTGGAGTTTGCTCAAACTCATGTCCATTGACTCAGTGATGCCATCCAACCATCTTGTCCTTTCTTGTCCCCTTCTCCTTCTGCCTTCTATTCTTCTCAACGTCAGGGTCTTTTCAAATGAGTCATCTCTTTGCAATTCTCTAATGGTGTATGGTGTTGATTATCTTTTCATATGCGTTGTATGAAATCTGTATTTGCCAGGATGTATCTCCTTTGGTGAGATGTCTTTGTTCATATAACATTTTTTTTGTGTGTCTAGCTATTTATGTTCATATTCTGTTTTTCCAAACTAGAACATAGTCTCCATGAAAAAAGAGACTTTGTGCCTTGAAAGTAATAGGTAGTCAATAATAGTTGAGTGGAAACAGAGGATATAAATCAAAGGGTACAGAATTTCAGTTGTATATGAATAAGTCCTAGAGATTTACTGTACAACATAGAGCCAATGGTTAACAATACTGATTCATACACTTTAAAATGTGCTAAGAGGGTGATTTTATGTTGAGTGCTTTTCACACACACACATGCACACACACAAACAATTATAAAGAGAGCAGTTGGAAACTTTTAGAGGTAATGGATATATTGACGGCATAGGTTGTAGTGATGGTTTCAAAGACATATATTTATCTCAAAACTTGCATGTTAGTTGCATACATTAAATAAGTTCATTTTTTGCATACCCATTAGAGTGATTTAAATAAATAATGGTGGCTTCTCCTTGAACACTATATGATTCCTCACTATCTCTCCAGGGCAGGACACACAGTTTAGGTCACCAGGAGACCCAGGTTCTTCCCACTGTCCAAAAGGCAGTTTTGAGGGCATTAGCCCTTTGCCTAGTAAGGCAATAAAGCTATTTTTTTCTACTTGAAAATAAATAAATAAATAATGGTGGAATTGTTTGGAAGAACCAGTTGTTTTTCTCTTTTTTTAAGTCTTACAAAGAGAGCCTCATAATGTTGTTTTACAGAGAGTTTAATAGCAATGAAAGCAAACCTATGTACCTGCACATAGAAAAAATTAAGTTATGTAAGTTCCCTTCAGTCAGTCAGTTGTGTCCAACTCTTTGCAACCTTATGCATTGCAGCATACCAGGATTATCTGTCATTCACAATCTCCTGGAGTTTGCTCAAACTCATGTCCATTGACTCAGTGATGCCATCCAACCATCTTGTCCTTTCTTGTCCCCTTCTCCTTCTGCCTTCTATTCTTCTCAACATCAGGGTCTTTACAAATGAGTCATCTCTTTGTATCAGGTGGCCAAAGTATTGGAACTTCAGCTTCAGCATCAGTCCTTCCAATAAATATTCAGGGTTGATTTCCTTTAGGATTGGCTGGTTTGATCTCCTTGGTGTCCAAGGGGCTCTCAAGAGGCTTCTTTAACACCACAGTTCAAGGCATCAATCCTTTTGAACACAGTTTTCTTTATGAACCAACCCTTACATCCATAATTGACTACTGGGAAAACCATAGGTATGACTATATAGAACTTTGTCATCAAAGTGATGTCTTTGCTTTTTCATATGCTGTCTAGGTTTGTCATAGCTTTTCTTCCAAGGAGCAAGCATTTTTAAATTTCATGGCCGCAGTCACTATCCACAGTGATTTTGGAGCCCAAGAAAACAAAGTCTGTCACTGTTTCCATTGTTTGCCTGTATTTGCCAGTAAGTAATGGGACAAGATGACATGATCTTCATTTTTTAAATTTTAGGTTAGCTTTTCCACTCTCCTCTTTCTCCATCAAAGAGAGACTCTTTAGATTCTCTTTGCTTTCTGCCATAAGCGTGGTGTCATCTCCATATCTGAAGTTACTGATATTTCTACCAGCAAACTTGATTCCTGCTTGTGCTTCACCCAGACTGGCATTTTGTCTGATGTACTCTACATATAAATTAAACAGGCAAGGTGACAATATACAGCCTTGATGTACTCCTTTCCCAATTTGAAACCAGTCCATTGTTCCATGTCCGGTTCTGTTGTTTCTTATCCTACATGCAGATTTCTCAGGAGGCAGTTAAGATGGTCAGGTATTCCCATTTCTTTCAGAGTTTTCCACAGTTTGTTGTGATCCACACAAATAAAGACTTTAGCATAGTCAATAAAGCAGAAGTAGATGTTTTTCTGGAATTCTCATTCTTTTTCTATGATCCAGTAGATGTTGGCAATTTGATCCCTGATTCCCCTGCCTTTTCTAAATCCAGCTTGTACATCCAGAAGTTCTTGATTCATGTACTGTTGAAACCTCTCCATCCAACCATCTTGTCCTTTCTTGTCCCCTTCTCCTTCTGCCTTCTATTCTTCTCAACGTCAGGGTCTTTTCAAATGAGTCATCTCTTTGTATCAGGTGGCCAAAGTATTGGAACTTCAGCTTCAGCATCAGTCCAATAAAATAATTAATAAATATTTATTCCAATAAATATTCAGGGTTGATTTCCTTTAGGATTGGCTGGTTTGATCTCCTTGGTGTCCAAGGGGCTCTCAAGAGGCTTCTTTAACACCACAGTTCAAGGCATCAATCCTTTTGAACACAGTTTTCTTTATGAACCAACCCTTACATCCATAATTAACTACTGGGAAAACCATAGGTATGACTATATAGAACTTTGTCATCAAAGTGATGTCTTTGCTTTTTCATATGCTGTCTAGGTTTGTCATAGCTTTTCTTCCAAGGAGCAAGCATTTTTAAATTTCATGGCCGCAGTCACTATCCACAGTGATTTTGGAGCCCAAGAAAACAAAGTCTGTCACTGTTTCCATTGTTTGCCTGTATTTGCCAGTAAGTAATGGGACAAGATGACATGATCTTCATTTTTTAAATTTTAGGTTAGCTTTTCCACTCTCCTCTTTCTCCATCAAAGAGAGACTCTTTAGATTCTCTTTGTTTTCTGCCATAAGCGTGGTGTCATCTCCATATCTGAAGTTACTGATATTTCTACCAGCAAACTTGATTCCTGCTTGTGCTTCACCCAGACTGGCATTTTGTCTGATGTACTCTACATATAAATTAAACAGGCAAGGTGACAATATACAGCCTTGATGTACTCCTTTCCCAATTTGAAACCAGTCCATTGTTCCATGTCCGGTTCTGTTGTTTCTTATCCTACATGCAGATTTCTCAGGAGGCAGTTAAGATGGTCAGGTATTCCCATTTCTTTCAGAGTTTTCCACAGTTTGTTGTGATCCACACAAATAAAGACTTTAGCATAGTCAATAAAGCAGAAGTAGATGTTTTTCTGGAATTCTCATTCTTTTTCTATGATCCAGTAGATGTTGGCAATTTGATCCCTGATTCCCCTGCCTTTTCTAAATCCAGCTTGTACATCCAGAAGTTCTTGATTCATGTACTGTTGAAACCTAACTTGGATTATTTTGAGCATGATCTTGCTAGCATATGAAATTAGTGCAATTGTGCAGTAGTTTGAACAGTCTTTGGCAGTGCCCTTCATTGGGATTGGGATGAAAACTGACCTTTTCCAGTTCTGTGACCACTGCTAAGTTTTCCAAATTTGCTGGCATATTGAATGTAGTACTCTAACATATTCATCTTCTAATATTTGAAATAACTCAGTTGTAATTCTCCAGCTTTGTTCGTAGTGATGCTTCCTGTGGCCCACTTGACTTTACACTCCAGGATGTCTGGCTCTAGGTGAGTGATCACACCATCATGGTTATCTGGGTCATTAAGATCTTTTTTGTATAGATCTGTATATTCTTTTCATCTCTTCTTACTATCTTCTGCTTCTGTTAGTTTCACACCATTTCTGTCCTTTATTTTGCCTGTCTCTGTATGAAATATTCACTTGGTATCTCTAACTTTCTCAAAGAGATCTCTAGTCTTTCCAATTCTATTGATTTCCTCTATTTCTTTTCATTGTTCATTTAGGAAGATTTTCCTATCTGCCCTTGCTATTTCTTGAACTCTGCATTCAGACAGGTATAACTTTCCTTTCTTCCTTTACCTTTTTCTTGTCCTCTTTTCTCAGATATTTGTAAGGCCTCCTCAGAGAATCATTTTGCCTTTTTGAATTTCTTTTTCCTGGGGTGGTTTTGATCACTGCCTCCTGTACAATGTTAATGAGCCTTTGTCCATAGTTCTTTAAGTACTTTGTCTATCAGATATAATTCCTTTAGTATATTTATCACTTCCACTGGATAATAATAAGGGATTTGATTTAGGTGATGCATGTCTGGCTTAGTGGTCTTCCCTATTTTCTTCAATTTAAATCTGAATTTTTCAATAATGAGTTCATGATCTGAGCCACCATCAGCTTCCAGTCTGGTTTTTGCTGACTATATAGATCTCTGTCTTTAGCTGTGTAGGATATAATCACTTAGATTTTGGTATTGGCAATCTGGTGATGTTTATGTGTAGAGTCATCACTTGTGTTGTTGGAAGAGGGCGTTCACTATGACCAGTGTGTTCTCTTGGCAAAATTCTGTCAGCCTTTGCCCTGCTTCATCTTGTACTCCAAGGTCAAGTTTGCCTGTTACTCCAGGTATTTCTTGCCTTCTTACTTTTCTGTTCCTACTTTTGTGACCTCCAGAAGAGACAGAGCCAGACCTGCCTTAGAGTGTCTGAGTGTCTCCTGCGGAGGCACAGGTTAGCACAGGCCTACAGAAGCCCTGGGAGGCATGGTGTGTTGCATAAGTCCTCCAGAGAGAGGTAGCCACTGAACAGGACTGGGGAAACAGACTCTGGAGGCACAAACAAAATCTTGTATGCACCAGGATCCGTTCTTTTTCCTGTGGCCCACTTGACTTTACACTCCAGGATGTCTGGCTCTAGGTGAGTGATCACACCATCATGGTTATCTGGGTCATTAAGATCTTTTTTGTATAGATCTGTATATTCTTTTCATCTCTTCTTACTATCTTCTGCTTCTGTTAGTTTCACACCATTTCTGTCCTTTATTTTGCCTGTCTCTGTATGAAATATTCACTTGGTATCTCTAACTTTCTCAAAGAGATCTCTAGTCTTTCCAATTCTATTGATTTCCTCTATTTCTTTTCATTGTTCATTTAGGAAGATTTTCCTATCTGCCCTTGCTATTTCTTGAACTCTGCATTCAGACAGGTATAACTTTCCTTTCTTCCTTTACCTTTTTCTTGTCCTCTTTTCTCAGATATTTGTAAGGCCTCCTCAGAGAATCATTTTCCCTTTTTTGAATTTCTTTTTCCTGGGGTGGTTTTGATCACTGCCTCCTGTACAATGTTAATGAGCCTTTGTCCATAGTTCTTTAAGTACTTTGTCTATCAGATATAATTCCTTTAGTATATTTATCACTTCCACTGGATAATAATAAGGGATTTGATTTAGGTGATGCATGTCTGGCTTAGTGGTCTTCCCTATTTTCTTCAATTTAAATCTGAATTTTTCAATAATGAGTTCATGATCTGAGCCACCATCAGCTTCCAGTCTGGTTTTTGCTGACTATATAGATCTCTGTCTTTAGCTGTGAAGGATATAATCACTTAGATTTTGGTATTGGCAATCTGGTGATGTTTATGTGTAGAGTCATCACTTGTGTTGTTGGAAGAGGGCGTTCACTATGACCAGTGTGTTCTCTTGGCAAAATTCTGTCAGCCTTTGCCCTGCTTCATCTTGTACTCCAAGGTCAAGTTTGCCTGTTACTCCAGGTATTTCTTGCCTTCTTACTTTTCTGTTCCTACTTTTGTGACCTCCAGAAGAGACAGAGCCAGACCTGCCTTAGAGTGTCTGAGTGTCTCCTGCGGAGGCACAGGTTAGCACAGGCCTACAGAAGCCCTGGGAGGCATGGTGTGTTGCATAAGTCCTCCAGAGAGAGGTAGCCACTGAACAGGACTGGGGAAACAGACTCTGGAGGGCACAAACAAAATCTTGTATGCACCAGGATCCAGGTGAAAGGAGAAGGTACCCCACAAGAGACTGAGCCAGACTTGCCTCTGAGTGTTTGGGAGTCTCTGGCAGAGGCGTGTGTCAACAGTGGCCTGCCTCAGACATTGAGAACAGAAGTCCTGGTGTAGCATGCTGGCGTTAAGTCCTTTTGGAGAAGATCACCATTACCCCTATCAGCTCTACCTATCAGCAGATAATCAGATTAAAGATTTATTGAACGTGGTCTTGCCCACCAGAACAAGATCCAGCTTTCCCCACAGCCAGTCTCTCCCATCAGGAAGTTTCCACAAGATTCTTAACCTCATCCATCAGAGGACAGACAGAATGAAAATCACGATCACAATCACATGATCAGTTTGTCTAACTCAGTGAAACTATGAGCCATGCTGTTAGGGCCACCCAAGAAAGACATGTCATGGTGGAGAGTTCTGACAAAACATTGATTCACTAAAGAAGGAAATGGAAAACTGCTTCAACATTTTTGCATTGAGAACCACCTGAAGAGTATGAAAAGGCAAAAAGATATGACACTGAAAGATGAATTCCTCAGGTTAGGAGGTGTCCAATATGCTACTGGAGAAGAGAAGAGAAATAGCTCCAGAAGGAATGAAATGGTTGAGCCATAGAAGAAACAACACCCAATAGTAGATACGTCTGATGGTGAAGGTAAAGTTCAATGTTGTAAAGAACAATATTGCATAGAAACCTGGAATGTTAGGTCCATGAATAAAGATAAATTGGAAGTGGTCAAACAGGAGATGGCAAATGAACATTGACATTTTAGGAATCAGTGAACTAAAATGTGCAGGAATGGGAGAATTTAATTCAGATAACCATTATATCTACTTCCATGGGCAAGAATCCCTTAGGAAAAATGGAGTAGCCCTCACAGTCAACAAAAGAGTCTGAAGTGCAATCCTAAAAACAACAAAATGATCTCGGTTCATTTCCAAGGCAAACATTCAATATCACAGTAATTCAAATCTATGTCCCAACTGCTAATGTTGAAGAAGTTGGAATTAAATGGTTCTATTAAGACCTGCAAGACCTAGATCTAACACCAGAAAAAGATGTTCTTTTCATCACTGGTGAATGGAATGCAAAAGTTATGTAAGAAAGAAAGTTAGATAAGCTGGATTTCTGTAAAATTCCTGAGTTTTATACTCAGAAATTTATTTTTTCATGTGATCATTCATAAATGGTCATTTTTCAAAGTATTTCCATTCTCTAAAATACAGTTAACAGCATATAAAAAGATTCCAATTAAAAGCATGAAAAAGGAACTCACAGAGTTGGGGAAGATATATGCACTATATATACTTGACAAAGAGCTTATCTGCAGAATGGGAAACAAACTCCTACAAATGAACAACAAAAATTCAAACAACCTACTATAAAAGTGGACAAAAACCCTAAAAAGGCACTTCACTAAAAAAAATACTCAATTTATTAGCCCTTAAAGAAATATGAATTAAAACTTCCATGACATAACTTTATACTCACCTGTTAGGATGACTAAAATATGAGGCTCATCACACAAAGTGAGGGTGAGGATATAGTACTGCCATTTGGGAGAATTATTTAGTAATATCTATTAAAAACATTCACACAGTCTATGGAATTTCCTCTTTTAGATATAAACCTAACAGAAACATCTACATTATCTTTACCTAGAGGTTTATTGGAATGTTCAGAACAGCACTATTACAGTCCAAAACTAGAAATAATCTGAATGATTATCAACATGGATGAATGGGACAGTCGCACAATGGAACGCCACACAAGAAAGATAGCACAGTATGCAACAATGTGGATAAATCTCACAAACATAATGTTAAGGGAAAGAAACCAGATACCAACAAAACAGAAACAAATCCATCATGCTATGAGATTCCATTTATATATAATTCAAAACAATTACAACTAATTTGCAATGTTAGAAGTCAAGATGGTAGTTACCTTTAGGCAATGTTGGTTAGTGACAAAAAGGGAACTTCAGGGGGACTTTTTAGAGTGCTGGTAATGCTTTCTTCCTCGACTTGGGTGCATAGTGACTCAGTACTATTCACTTTGCAAAATTCATTAAGATCACACATAGCTCATGCATTTCTCTATGCCTATATTATAGGTAAAATTATTAACAAATACATTTAATTATGCTTCCACTAATTATCACCTTTGTTAGATGATTCAGAAGGCATTAACATTTAATTATGCTTCCCTAGTTTAAAATTCCTGATTTTACTCAGAAATTTATTTTCATGTGATCATTCATAAATGGTCATTTTTCAAAGTATTTCCATTCTCTAAAATACAGTTAACAGCATATAAAAAGATTCCAATTAAAAGCATGAAAAAGGAACTCAGAGTTGGGGAAGATATATGCACTATATATACTTGACAAAGAGCTTATCTGCAGAATGGGAAACAAACTCCTACAAATGAACAACAAAAATTCAAACAACCTACTATAAAAGTGGACAAAAACCCTAAAAAGGCACTTCACTAAAAAAAATACTCAATTTATTAGCCCTTAAAGAAATATGAATTAAAACTTCCATGACATAACTTTATACTCACCTGTTAGGATGACTAAAATATGAGGCTCATCACACAAAGTGAGGGTGAGGATATAGTACTGCCATTTGGGAGAATTATTTAGTAATATCTATTAAAAACATTCACACAGTCTATGCGAATTTCCTCTTTTAGATATAAACCTAACAGAAACATCTACATTATCTTTACCTAGAGGTTTATTGGAATGTTCAGAACAGCACTATTACAGTCCAAAACTAGAAATAATCTGAATGATTATCAACATGGATGAATGGGACAGTCGCACAATGGAACGCCACACAAGAAAGATAGCACAGTATTCAACAATGTGGATAAATCTCACAAACATAATGTTAAGGGAAAGAAACCAGATACCAACAAAACAGAAACAAATCCATCATGCTATGAGATTCCATTTATATATAATTCAAAACAATTACAACTAATTTGCAATGTTAGAAGTCAAGATGGTAGTTACCTTTAGGCAATGTTGGTTAGTGACAAAAAGGGAACTTCAGGGGGACTTTTTAGAGTGCTGGTAATGCTTTCTTCCTCAACTTGGGTGCTAGTGACTCAGTACTATTCACTTTGCAAAATTCATTAAGATCACACATAGCTCATGCATTTCTCTATGCCTATATTATAGGTAAAATTATTAACAAATACATTTAATTATGCTTCCACTAATTATCACCTTTGTTAGATGATTCAGAAGGCATCTTAGAATGTTCTGGGATATTCTGTCATTATTATGAGCTAGGTTTTTAAGGATATGAAGGACTACCATTAAATGTGTATGTGGGGTGGGGGGTGGGGGGCTTCCCTGGTGGTCCAGTGGGTAAGGACACCGCCTTGTAGTGCAAGAGGCATGGGTTTGATCACTGGCCTGGGAAGATTCCACCTACTGTGGAACGGCTGGACCGATGTGTCCAACTACCGAACTGGAGCTCTGAAGCGCATGTGCCTGTAGCCTGTGCTCTGCAATGAGAGAGGCCACTGCGACGTGAGATCCACACAGGCCAAGGAACAAAGATAAATAAATGAAAGACCAATAGAAGTGGCAAAAAAAAAAAAAAAACAAAAACCGTGTGTGTGTGTGTTGGGATGAAGTACATCACATTGTGACTCTGACCCTAATGTGTTTTTAACCCCTCTAATTTTTTAAAATTATTATTTCTTAAAGTAGGTAATATAATGCAAATAATTAAAAATTCTAAAGGTATAGGAGGGCATCTCCTTCCTAATCTTAAAATCAAGAGTCAATCTCTTTCCTAATCTTAAACCCAAGACTACCTCAGAGGCAACTACTGGAAATCTAATTTCCTGTGTGTCATTGTGTTGCAGGGAGAAAACCAACTCTGGGTCCATGTTGAAAACTGTTTATTTGACATGCTTTCTGTTGCTTTAATCATTATAATCATACTTCGTGGCTTGCCTCCAGGACCCTGCCTCTCTTCCTGATTGTTAAAGTAAAATGCCTTTGTTAGGAACCCTGTCCACCTGTAAGGAGAAGTTAACACATCCCTTGCCTGAGGCTTGCCATTTTAGGAGACATTTGCAAGATAAACAGTCTTTTTACTTTGCTTCCTTACATCTCCCATCTCTGATCTATAGAAGAACTTGGCATCCAAACACCGTAAGATGGGTACTTCTAAGGCACAGTTTGCCATCTTCTCAGTCAGCTGCTTTCCTAATAAAGTCATTTTCCTTGCCTCTACACCTCATCTCTCAGATTCATTGGCTTGCCATACGGTGAGCAGAGCGAGCTTGGACTCGGTAGCAATTGCAGCTTAGTGATGCCTGTAGAAGCATACATACACACATATAGATCTGCCTTATTTTTAAGTGGATGAATAGTATGCCATTGTACATGATATACCCTAATTTATTTAACTAAATCCCAATTGACGAATGTCTGAATTCTTTCCAATCTTTTGCTAAACAACATCACAATGATTATCTAGTATTTGTTATATTCTGTGGATGGGATGTATATTTGCAGGATATTTGGAGTAAACTTCCAGAATTAGAATTGCTGGGTCAATTAATTTGTATTATTAATCAATATTATCAAACTGTCCTCCATGTGGGTTGAATCAGTTTTTACTCTCACAAGAAACAGCTATACACCCACTAGAGACTCATTAGCACAATGAGCTATTAAACTTTTAAATCTCTACTAATCATATAAGGAAATAATAGTACAACAATTTTAATTTCTCTTTTCAGGAGTGAAATGATGCCTCCTTACACATTTAAGAGCCAGTTGTACCTTGTCTTGACTAAAAAAGATGAGCAACTGGAGAGTTGTGGGTTAAGTTTTATTTGGGGCATAATTAGGACTGCAGCCTGGGAGACAGCACCCCAGATAGCTCTGAGAAACTGCTCCGAAGGGGTAGCAGGAGGAGGGTCAATATTTAAGGATTTTGGTGAGGGGGAGTTTCATATCATTAAACAATCATTTTACATAGGGTCCCCAGTTAGTCATGAGGATCTGATGTCACCATGAGGAGATTTAGTGGTTTTCTAAATATGAGGAGTTGCAAGGATTGAGATAATAAAATCTGTTCCTAAAAGCATCCATCCATCTAAAGACCTGCCTCACCAGATTCCCTGGAGCACAGAGTGCCTCTATCCCACCCTGACCTCCATCAGGCGTTATTGAAAGTCAACAGCTCTCAACAGCACAGGTTTCAACCTCATCCTGATCTCCTTCAGGGGATACTGAAGGTCACAAGCTCTCAACAGCACAGGGTCTGGTCTCTGCAGAGGCAGACAGCAAATGTCCTTGTTATCCAGGCATTGGCAATGGTAAATGCCAGTTTGTAGTTGACACTCTCTTTCTATGAACTCTTTCTGTCATCTGCCCATTGTTTTTTAAATTTTGCTTCTCTTTCCTGTTGAATTATAGGAATCCTTCATATATTAAGAAGGTTCTTTTATTCAGTTAAATTGATCACAGATATTTTCCCACGTATCATTTATATGTTTTTTTTTCTTATAGAAATTTTTGATTTTCATGTGGGTGGATTTTTCAGTCTTTTATTTTATGGATTCTGGACTCTATGTTAAATTTGAAAAGGTCTTTCCCCCCACAATGCATAAGTTTAGGTTATCTACTAATTCTCCCATTTTTTTACTGTGTATTTTTATAGTTTCATTCTCATGCTCAAGAATTCATCTGGAATTAATTTTGGTAAAAAGCAGGAGGCATAAATCCAACTAAATTTTCCACTGGGCTTCCTAACTGTTCTGATAACATTCACTGAACCACCATTTTTTCTCTCATTAGTTGGCAATACTATGTTTACCAAATATTTAAATTTCTATATGTATTTGAACATCTTTATATATGTACTAGTATGTTTTAATTATTGTAATTATAATGCATCTCACTGTTTTGTTGTGATTATAGCATTTATTCAAGTGTTTGGGAGAGGTCTATTTTTATTCATTTAATATAAACTTCAGAGACAGTTTATCTGCTCCCAGAAAAAAATTTTATTGATGCCTTGATCTATATGGATTACATTCAAGATTAACTTTGGGAGTAATGGTTTTATAACTCTTGATTCTTATTAACCAAGAGTATGATATATTTTTCTATTGAAATCTTTTGTTTCCCTCACTAATATTTAGTTTTTTTTCTTTGTTTTTATCTTGTACACTTTCCTCTTTTATTCCTAGGTCTTCCCCCCACCCCGCCACTTTTTAATGTTATTATAAAGTGGAGCCTTTTACCTTAACATCTTCTAAGTAGTTGTAGTTTGAATATATCATGACTATTGGTTCCTGGATGCTAATTTTCTGCCCAAACGCTTCACTCAATATTTTTGTTATTTGTAATCATTTCACTGCAAACTCTTTAATTTTTTAGATAGACATGTACCTGTAAATAGTGATTACTTCATTTATAATTTTATATTTAGAAGTTTTTCCTTTTGGACATCACCAAAAAGACAGTGGATTTAAAAATGCTATCATGGATGTAGAGAAAAGGGAACTCTTTTGCATTATTGATGTGACTGTAAATTGGTATAGTAACTATGGAGGATCCTCAAAAAATTAAAAATTGAATTATAATATGATCCAACATAATTTAAACTAAAAAACACAGAATAGCATTTTTGATTTTCATGTGGGTGGATTTTCAGTCTTTTATTTTATGGATTCTACTCTATGTTAAATTTGAAAAGGTCTTTCCCCCCACAATGCATAAGTTTAGGTTATCTACTAATTCTCCCATTTTTTTACTGTGTATTTTTATAGTTTCATTCTCATGCTCAAGAATTCATCTGGAATTAATTTTGGTAAAAAGCAGGAGGCATAAATCCAACTAAATTTTCCACTGGGCTTCCTAACTGTTCTGATAACATTCACTGAACCACCATTTTTTCTCTCATTAGTTGGCAATACTATGTTTACCAAATATTTAAATTTCTATATGTATTTGAGCATCTTTATATATGTACTAGTATGTTTTAATTATTGTAATTATAATGCATCTCACTGTTTTGTTGTGATTATAGCATTTATTCAAGTGTTTGGGAGAGGTCTATTTTTATTCATTTAATATAAACTTCAGAGACAGTTTATCTGCTCCCAGAAAAAAATTTTATTGATGCCTTGATCTATATGGATTACATTCAAGATTAACTTTGGGAGTAATGGTTTTATAACTCTTGATTCTTATTAACCAAGAGTATGATATATTTTTCTATTGAAATCTTTTGTTTCCCTCACTAATATTTAGGTTTTTTTCTTTGTTTTTATCTTGTACACTTTCCTCTTTTATTCCTAGGTCTTCCCCCCACCCCGCCACTTTTTAATGTTATTATAAAGTGGAGCCTTTTACCTTAACATCTTCTAAGTAGTTGTAGTTTGAATATATCATGACTATTGGTTCCTGGATGCTAATTTTCTGCCCAAACGCTTCACTCAATATTTTTGTTATTTGTAATCATTTCACTGCAAACTCTTTAATTTTTTAGATAGACATGTACCTGTAAATAGTGATTACTTCATTTATAATTTTATATTTAGAATTTTTTCCTTTTGGACATCACCAAAAAGACAGTGGATTTAAAAATGCTATCATGGATGTAGAGAAAAGGGAACTCTTTTGCATTATTGATGTGACTGTAAATTGGTATAGTAACTATGGAGGATCCTCAAAAAATTAAAAATTGAATTATAATATGATCCAACATATCTACCTCTTGAAATATATCTAAAGACAACAAAACCACCAACTCAAAAATATACCTGCATTCCTATGTTCACTGTAGCATTATTTACAATAGCCAAGATGTTTGCTGTTGTTTAGTCGCTAAGTGGTGTCCGACTCTTTGCAACCCAATGAACTGTAGCCAAGATATGGAGATAATCTAAGCAACCTAACTGTCTATTGATGGGTGAATAGATAAAGAAGTAAAGAAGCAGTGGTATATTTGTGGCATAAAAAGTTAAAGTGTTAGTCTCTCAGTCGTGTCTGACTCTTTGCAACAAAGAATACTGGAGTGGATAGCCATTCTCTTCTCCAATGGATCTTCCAGACCCAGGGATCAAACTTGGCTCTCCTGCATTGCAGACAGATTCTTTACCATCTGAGTCACCAGAGAAGCCTATATTTTTGGCATATATATATATATATATATACACACATGCATACATTCATTTATATATATATAAATATATATATATTCATTTATATAAATATAAATATATTCATATATTTTAATATATGTATTATATAATTTATATACAAATGAATATGTATGATTTATATACAAATTAATGTTTACATGTATAAATTAATATATACAAATGCATAAATATTATCATATTATATATGATGTATGTATATATATACACACACACACACACACACACATATATATATGCATATAATTGAGCCATATAAAATGAGGAAATCCGATCATTTGTGACCACATCCATTGTGGTGAGAAAACAGAATCGTTCACCCACTTTGGAAGCCAGGTCTGACAGTTTGTTAAAAAATTAAACATACTTTACATATGGTCCTGTCATCCAAGTAATAGGTATTTATTCAAAGAAATACTTATACTCATGCAAAACTTGGTATACAAGTATTCATGGCAGTTTTACTCATAAACGCCAGAACTCCTGACTGCTCCTTCTCCATGAGTGAGAGTTTGTTTATCCTGCTGTCGACAGCGGGTTTTCTCCTTGAAGCAGATCAGAGAGGTTCATGTGGGCTTCATGCACTCCCTACAGCAGCAGTCACTCCTCTTTCAGGCTGTACCTCAGAGGGAAGCTCTCTCCCATCTCCTGTCTTGTTTTTCTTTGATTTTGTGTGTGTGAGAGACCCGGTGGAGGCTGCTGGAGAATGACTTGTGAATGTGGGCTTCATTTGTATACGTAAATCATGAAGATTCCATATCATCAAGCAGCTCACACTTGGTTTTCCCCTGCATTCTTTTCACCCTCTTGGATGGTTCTTGGTGTCCCTCCCTCCTGGGTTCTGCCATAGGTGACCATTGCTCATGTCTGTTTCTCCTTGGATGAGCCCGTTGTTTTCTGAATTGTGAATATTTCTCACCCTGGGATCTCAGTTCTCTGTTGGATTAAATAAAAACTATGATTTTGTGGTTTATTTTATGACTTATTTTGTCTTTTTTGAGCTGATCATGCAGGAATGATACACAATGTAACTTTATACATTCTAGACAGTAGTGAAACTCTGACTGCAGTTGTTCTTAATCAATCAAAAAGCTATAGTTGTTTGCAAGAAAACACTCATGGTTTGACTTTTTTGTTGTTTTTATTTCTTACAATACAGAAAGTTGCTTGGTTAAAGTTACTTGCATTGATTTCAGTACTATCACACTTATAACTCATTTATTTTGAAAACCTTTGAATAAGAATAAGAATTTTCTTGCTGACTGCATATCATTTTGCCTTTTGAGAACTATGTATAGAAGAACACTTTTTAAATGAATGCTCTTTTGTTTGATTTGAAATTCAAATGCAGTATAATCTTTCAGTAGAGAAGAGCTTTGCTCAGCATGAAATTTTGGAAATAAATTCTTAATTGTATATTAATATTAATCTCAAAGTAAATGATTTCAATTTCAGTTTTTTTTTTCAATTTCAGATTTAAAAAATAAACTAACTAACTAATAAACTAAGTAATGACCTCTGCCTTCTGGTGACTCCCAACTCAGATGCTTTTCCCTACTTTGCCCCTTTTGCTTTAGGGCTTTCAAAGTTGTCACTTCTGATGAGGTGAGTCCATCAGTAGAACTTCCCTGCCTTCCAGCCTCATTCAGTTTCACTGAGAAGTTTCCATAAACATGGTCTTGAAAGCCTTTCTCCTCAGCCAGCTAAGGTTTTTTTTTTTTTTACTTTTTTTTTTTTTCTGTTTCTCTGGGTTCTCAAGTTCTAATGATAGCATATAATTGCACCTCTGAGCCACTATGTCTTCATTTTGTACAACTACTTTATTAGAGCACCTAGGCTCGTTAAGATTTTAATTCTTGCCAACACTAGTTATCATTCTCATCCTACTCTTTGGAAAGATATATTGAATTATTCTTTCTTCACTTTTTTTTTCTTCTCCCCTCTTTCCCTTTGTATATTTCTTCTTGGGTCCTATTTGAGTTTCCTTTATATCATTACTCATTTTAAATATAAAGACTCTTCCATAGAAGCTATTTGACAGAGGTTTGTATTAGGAAATTTCCTGGGCTGTCTTCTAGGCTTAGAAGAATTCCCCTGTAGGAGTTGGATCTGAGAATTCTTTGCCCTTTGCTCCTCCTAATCCAATCAGATCAGCACTGCTAGGCTGCTCCATAAGCTCCTCTTCACCTCACTTCTTGGGCAATTTATGTGTTACAAATATACTTTGCCTATATGAAATCCTCTCCCATTTCTTGAGAACCTGGGGCTATAGGAATGCCCTGCCACCACTAGAACTACTTTTAAAAAGAAAGAAAACACTCATGGTTTGACTTTTTTGTTGTTTTTATTTCTTACAATACAGAAAGTTGCTTGGTTAAAGTTACCTGCATTGATTTCAGTACTATCACACTTATAACTCATTGATTTTGAAAACCTTTGAATAAGAATAAGAATTTTCTTGCTGACTGCATATCATTTTGCCTTTTGAGAACTATGTATAGAAGAACACTTTTTAAATGAATGCTCTTTTGTTTGATTTGAAATTCAAATGCAGTATAATCTTTCAGTAGAGAAGAGCTTTGCTCAGCATGAAATTTTGGAAATAAATTCTTAATTGTATATTAATATTGATCTCAAAGTAAATGATTTCAATTTCAGTTTTTTTTTTCAATTTCAGATTTAAAAAATAAACTAACTAACTAATAAACTAAGTAATGACCTCTGCCTTCTGGTGACTCCCAACTCAGATGCTTTTCCCTACTTTGCCCCTTTTGCTTTAGGGCTTTCAAAGTTGTCACTTCTGATGAGGTGAGTCCATCAGTAGAACTTCCCTGCCTTCCAGCCTCATTCAGTTTCACTGAGAAGTTTCCATAAACATGGTCTTGAAAGCCTTTCTCCTCAGCCAGCTAAGGTTTTTTTTTTTTTACTTTTTTTTTTTTTCTGTTTCTCTGGGTTCTCAAGTTCTAATGATAGCATATAATTGCACCTCTGAGCCACTATGTCTTCATTTTGTACAACTACTTTATTAGAGCACCTAGGCTCGTTAAGATTTTAATTCTTGCCAACACTAGTTATCATTCTCATCCTACTCTTTGGAAAGATATATTGAATTATTCTTTCTTCACTTTTTTTTTTCTTCTCCCCTCTTTCCCTTTGTATATTTCTTCTTGGGTCCTATTTGAGTTTCCTTTATATCATTACTCATTTTAAATATAAAGACTCTTCCATAGAAGCTATTTGACAGAGGTTTGTATTAGGAAATTTCCTGGGCTGTCTTCTAGGCTTAGAAGAATTCCCCTGTAGGAGTTGGATCTGAGAATTCTTTGCCCTTTGCTCCTCCTAATCCAATCAGATCAGCACTGCTAGGCTGCTCCATAAGCTCCTCTTCACCTCACTTCTTGGGCAATTTATGTGTTACAAATATACTTTGCCTATATGAAATCCTCTCCCCATTTCTTGAGAACCTGGGGCTATAGGAATGCCCTGCCACCACTAGAACTGTTCTCAGTATGTTAAGCAAGGGCTTGTGAGACAGAGTATGCCATCTACCTTGAGAAAACAGCCTCTGGCAGTTGTGTCTGAGGCCTACCACCATCAGAATCCTCCCTTGGCATCTTCCAGATCTGCACTTGATTTTCATGGTATTGTTTTCCCATATATCATGATTAAAAATTTTAGTTGTTCTGTAATTTTGTTGAGAATGGATTTATATTTCAATTCCTTATTTTCCTATTGCTTCTAGGTGAATTTTAAAACTAGCATTTCTCTTTTCTTCCTCTGACTCCACCCCAGCCTTGTCTTTTTAATACAACTTGTCCCACTTACGAACACATTGTATGGAATATCTTTTGCAACTTTGCATATTTGATAGGTAATATTCCTGGAAGATTTTACCAATTATACCATGACAGGTATTCAAGATTGTCCTACTGAAACTATTTTATGAATGGAGATGTCATTTCTAACTGATTTTTTGGACTCTTAGCTTTTTTTTTTTTTTAATTTTGACCTCTTTTATTGGTTATTTATTTATTTATTTTCATCTGTTTTTATTCTTTGACCTGTGTGGGCCTCCCATTGTAGTGGCCTCTCTCATTGCAGAGTACTGGCTCTGGGTGCATGTGCTCCAGAGCGCTGGCTAGTAATTGGACATACCAGTCCTTTATTAATTTTGTAATTACTTGCCAACACTAGTTATCATTCTCATCCTACTCTTTGGAAAGATATATTGAATTATTCTTTCTTCACTTTTTTTTTCTTCTCCCCTCTTTCCCTTTGTATATTTCTTCTTGGGTCCTATTTGAGTTTCCTTTATATCATTACTCATTTTAAATATAAAGACTCTTCCATAGAAGCTATTTGACAGAGGTTTGTATTAGGAAATTTCCTGGGCTGTCTTCTAGGCTTAGAAGAATTCCCCTGTAGGAGTTGGATCTGAGAATTCTTTGCCCTTTGCTCCTCCTAATCCAATCAGATCAGCACTGCTAGGCTGCTCCATAAGCTCCTCTTCACCTCACTTCTTGGGCAATTTATGTGTTACAAATATACTTTGCCTATATGAAATCCTCTCCCCATTTCTTGAGAACCTGGGGCTATAGGAATGCCCTGCCACCACTAGAACTGTTCTCAGTATGTTAAGCAAGGGCTTGTGAGACAGAGTATGCCATCTACCTTGAGAAAACAGCCTCTGGCAGTTGTGTCTGAGGCCTACCACCATCAGAATCCTCCCTTGGCATCTTCCAGATCTGCACTTGATTTTCATGGTATTGTTTTCCCATATATCATGATTAAAAATTTTAGTTGTTCTGTAATTTTGTTGAGAATGGATTTATATTTCAATTCCTTATTTTCCTATTGCTTCTAGGTGAATTTTAAAACTAGCATTTCTCTTTTCTTCCTCTGACTCCACCCCAGCCTTGTCTTTTTAATACAACTTGTCCCACTTACGAACACATTGTATGGAATATCTTTTGCAACTTTGCATATTTGATAGGTAATATTCCTGGAAGATTTTACCAATTATACCATGACAGGTATTCAAGATTGTCCTACTGAAACTATTTTATGAATGGAGATGTCATTTCTAACTGATTTTTTGGACTCTTAGCTTTTTTTTTTTTTTAATTTTGACCTCTTTTATTGGTTATTTATTTATTTATTTTCATCTGTTTTTATTCTTTGACCTGTGTGGGCCTCCCATTGTAGTGGCCTCTCTCATTGCAGAGTACTGGCTCTGGGTGCATGTGCTCCAGAGCGCTGGCTAGTAATTGGACATACCAGTCCAGTGACTCTGTGACATCTATTATCCTCCCTGGCCAGGAGTCTTCCTGGTGTCCTTTGCTCTGCAAGGCAGACTCTTTACTCACTGGACCACCAGGGAAGTCCTACTCTTAGCTTTTGATGGGAATGTTCTTAAATTTGACCAACTATGAATAATACCATGTAATGATAGATGACTATATAACAACAGTAAAGAAATGAGTTTTAAGTGCAAATGAAGTGAAGAAATAAGGTTATGATAACAACTCTTCTTAATAAGTTTTGAGTTAATATATATGTAAATGAAAGAATGAATTTATAAGAAAAGTGACACTAGAGTTGATTGCCATTAGAGCCAAACAAATCAGTTGGCCAATATATTTGACCAGTAGCCAATCTGCCAGTCACTGATCCCACAAAAATGTTTTCTAAAATAACAGAGAAGTCTAGTGAGGCACACAAGAAGGAGATCAGGGCACAACTATTTAGATGGGGAATGTGATCTAATTGGGGCTTCCCAGATGACTCAGTGGTAAAGAATCCACCAACTAGTGAAGGAGACTCAGGAGTTGTGGATTTGATCCCTGAATGAGATACCCTATAGGAGGAAATGGCATCACACTCCAGTATTTTTGTCTGGAGAGTCCCATGGACAGAGGACCCTGGTGGTTGCAGTCCATGGGGTTGCAAAGAGTTGGACATGACTGAGCATGCACACTGTGGTCTAAGTACCTTCTCTCCTGTAAGCACTACCTTGACCATCTTGTGGTTCTAATGGTGGGTATCCCCCAGGCATTGCCTTGGCAACTTCACTGCCCACCACCTTCCTCTGGTGTCCAAGATCCAGCAACTTCTGTCTGCTCTCAGTTCCTCTAATTAGTCAAACTCTTGTCCATGTTAGGAGCTTCATATACATTGTCCCCTCTGCCTGGCATTCTCTTCTACTCCTTCTTATCATCTTCCATTCCTTACTAAAATGCTCTTTCCTCCATGAAGCCTTCATTCAGATCTCCATGGAACTCTTATCTATTTGCTTAGTCCATCTGCCCTGAGTATGCCTATGTCTCTCAATCCAGTGCAAGTTTCCTAAGGCAAAGGCCATGTCTTGGTCCTCTTCATATATGTTTACTTAGCTTTCTAATTTATTTCATTTTTCTGGCTGTAGCCCATGCATGGCATGTGGGATCTTAGTTCCCTAACCAGGTATGGAGCCTGAACTCCATGTGGTGGAACTATAGAGTCTAAACCACTGGACTTGAAGACAAGGGCAATGTTCATTTAGTTTAATTGATCTACTCACTTGAACATTGAAAAAAATTTACTGAGAAGTGCAAATGAAGTGAAGAAATAAGGTTATGATAACAACTCTTCTTAATAAGTTTTGAGTTAATATATATGTAAATGAAAGAATGAATTTATAAGAAAAGTGACACTAGAGTTGATTGCCATTAGAGCCAAACAAATCAGTTGGCCAATATATTTGACCAGTAGCCAATCTGCCAGTCACTGATCCCACAAAAATGTTTTCTAAAATAACAGAGAAGTCTAGTGAGGCACACAAGAAGGAGATCAGGGCACAACTATTTAGATGGGGAATGTGATCTAATTGGGGCTTCCCAGATGACTCAGTGGTAAAGAATCCACCAACTAGTGAAGGAGACTCAGGAGTTGTGGATTTGATCCCTGAATGAGATACCCTATAGGAGGAAATGGCATCACACTCCAGTATTTTTGTCTGGAGAGTCCCATGGACAGAGGACCCTGGTGGTTGCAGTCCATGGGGTTGCAAAGAGTTGGACATGACTGAGCATGCACACTGTGGTCTAAGTGCCTTCTCTCCTGTAAGCACTACCTTGACCATCTTGTGGTTCTAATGGTGGGTATCCCCCAGGCATTGCCTTGGCAACTTCACTGCCCACCACCTTCCTCTGGTGTCCAAGATCCAGCAACTTCTGTCTGCTCTCAGTTCCTCTAATTAGCCAAACTCTTGTCCATGTTAGGAGCTTCATATACATTGTCCCCTCTGCCTGGCATTCTCTTCTACTCCTTCTTATCATCTTCCATTCCTTACTAAAATGCTCTTTCCTCCATGAAGCCTTCATTCAGATCTCCATGGAACTCTTATCTATTTGCTTAGTCCATCTGCCCTGAGTATGCCTATGTCTCTCAATCCAGTGCAAGTTTCCTAAGGCAAAGGCCATGTCTTGGTCCTCTTCATATATGTTTACTTAGCTTTCTAATTTATTTCATTTTTCTGGCTGTGGCCCATGCATGGCATGTGGGATCTTAGTTCCCTAACCAGGTATGGAGCCTGAACTCCATGTGGTGGAACTATAGAGTCTAAACCACTGGACTTGAAGACAAGGGCAATGTTCATTTAGTTTAATTGATCTACTCACTTGAACATTTTTTTGAGGAAACACTAGATTCAGAAAAAAATTACCATGAGTGGTAAATGTCATGGTTAAAATGAAGATAAAAGAAAAGTCAGAAACCATGAGAAATAGGTGGAAATAATTGTATCTGCTGTGAAATCATTTGTGAAAATGAATTTTTTACCTTTGTCTTCAGCACAGCATTAGCATAGGATTCTTATACCAACTGAATATTAATTAATAAGACTTTAGCTGAGTTGCCCATCTACAAAAGACAACAGAAAACAACTCACCAGCACAGATGACCAGATGTGGAATCCCCACCTGAATATTCTACCTTTTGACTTATCATCTAGAAGCTGCTCCTGGGACAACTGTGAGAAATATGTGGCCTCAGAGAAGGTTACCCAGAACTAGTTTGTGGGTCTCAAACTCCCACAAACTCACAGTCACAAATGTGTGTGTGTGTGTGGTGGAAATGGGTTGCCTTAGTGCCAGTCTTTCTTTCCTGGTTCTCTGGGGACTGAAGCCAACCCAGGCAACTGCTGATCTCACTGTGGGACAACCTGAGCTCTCCAAGTCATGTCCTCTTGCACCTTACCTCTAATGCAATGGCTTTTCTACATTTCTTATCAGAACTATCATGGGAGCAGTGCCATTTCCTTTTATCTGCCACTTTAAAGTATTCGAAAAGGTTGAGTTCAGACCTTTTTCTCTTTGTTTGCCCTCTAATCTCCTTCTTTTTCCTCACACAGGCTTTGTTCCACCCACGGTGTGCTGCTTCCTGCCCTGCAGGTGATCCAACCAGCAAAGGCAGCCACGATGCCACCTGCACAGATGTGGTCACCTGTGCAAAGCCAAAATTATCTAGCCTGACCTCTTGCATACTTGCAGCACATGACAGATATGATAAAAGAAGACTTAATGGATAAAAATGCTACTTAAAATTAGTTCTAATTTCTCTGACTTGTGAGTGAGGACCCTTTGTAAGCTAAATGCTCTCAAAAGTAAAGGATGCAAGTGTAGAGACAGAGAAGCTGGTGCAGAGTTACATTGCTCTGGATGATAAGAGGGTGAGAGTAAATGAAATGAGAATAGAGAAATCCAGGAGGAAGGAGGGTAGGATGTTCCTACCCCCCTGCAAAGACATACACAAAGGGGATTTCTCCAAGGAAATGCCATGTATTGTGCAACCATGTTCTGGGAATTTTCATCAAACTTATAGAGCATAAGTTTGTAGACTTACATTTCTTAGGGAAGAGAGTGGTGAAGAGTATGGGTTATCGAGTTGGGAGGTTGAGGCAGAACAAAATCAACCTGCACAGACCTTGATTGTGACTTTGCTTAGTATTATTTATGCCTGAGGCTTGCTCTAGTCTTCAACCCACGTCTCCCAGTCATGGTTTTCTTACATGATATCTAAGATGCCTTTCCTTTGGAGAGAAATATTTACCAGAACTTCCATGGCCAAAAGACTGAAAATTGTTTCAAGTGAAAACAGTAGATAATTAATAACAATTGCTATACATTTTAAAGCAATAATGTTAGATTGCTAATCTACAAATGGTATATATTACAAGTTTTATATGCATAAAACCTGATGTGCTCATAAAATTATAAGATTTATTCAGCCAGTTATTCCAAATGTATTTATTAGAATTAAAGTTTATTTTGAAGTGAAGTTATAAGCTGCTAAACTCAAATACATATGGCAGCTTTTGATTTTTTTCCAGTTTGTATAAAAACACTATAACAAGCATGAGAAGCAATTACAGCTTTCAAGACTGTATTGTCTATGATTTCCAGCTGATGTCATAAAAAATCAGCCTCTTTTGAGTTTAGAATTCTTGTGTCACTTTCTGTAGACCTTCAGAGCATGTTGCTGAAATTCTAGGACTGCACAGCAGAGACTCGTGGCATAAGTTCAGGAGCCCGTGAGGTTTCTCCAAAGCAGAGTTCACTTTGGATCTGTACTTTAGGAGGTGTTCATGCCAGTTGTCCATCAGAGGAGTTTAGGAAAGAAGTAAGGGGCTGTCTTTTGAGAAAACAAGCTATTCTTAGTCTCTGAGTGACTAAGAGACTGCAGCCTCTATCATATGTAAAGGAAATACAGTGTCTAGCCCCATGAAACCAGAAGATGATGTTCCAAATCCCTTACAAGGGAAAGCATGGGGTGACCAAAAACCCTGAAAGTAGTGGAGTCCCTAACTCTGCAGAATTGAGTGTCTGTAACATTCTACCAGAGCCTGGAAGATGGAAGCCAGCACTTGTGTCAACCTTGTATGGTAGGGGCTGAGAAAAACTGCAATTATTATCCACTGTAAAATAGTATCCTTATGTTATATCTGGCAACATATAATAATAGAAAATTTGCAATAGACACAAGTGAATCACCTTTAGAGGAAGATAGAACTGTTGACTAAAAAAAGATAAACAACTTGGGAGTTGCAGGTTAAGTTTTATTTGGGGCATAATGAGGGTTAAAGCCTGGGAGGTAATGTATCAGAAAGCTCTGAGAGACTGCTCCAAAGAGGAAGCAGGAGGAAAATTAATACATAAGGTTTTGATGAAGGTGGGTTTCAGTTCCATTAAACACTTATTTTAGAAAGGGGGCTTTTGGTTAGTCATGAGAATCTGATGACACCATGAAGGGATTTAACGCTTTTCTAGCTATGATATGCAAGAATTGAGATCATAAAATACGTTCCTAAAAACAGCTGCTTGTCTAAAGACCCGTCCTACCAGATCTTCTGGAGCACAGAAGGCACCCTTCTGGTGCCTTACTCCACCCTGAACTCCCTCCAGGGGTGTTGGGGGTCAGCAGCTGTCACAGCACAGAGGTCAGTCTCCACAGAGGTAGATGCGGATGCCCTTGTTGTTCAGTCATTGGCAATGTAATTGGTAAGTGCCAATTTGTAGTTGACATAACTTAGTTAAAATAAAGACATGGTTCTGCCTTGTCTCTGATGGAGAGAGGATGCTTGTAGATATACTAGTTAGGACTGAAACAGGGGGTAGTGGGAGGAGTAACTGAATGCGGTTATCCCATCAATTAATTAATTGTTGTATTTTAAAATACATGATAAATTCATTTTTGACTAAAATTATGTATATGCTGTCCATCAGAGGAGTTTAGAAAGAAGAAGGGCTGTCTTTTGGGAAAACAAGCTATTCTTAGTCTCTGAGTGACTAAGAGACTGCAGCCTCTATCATATGTAAAGGAAATACAGTGTCTAGCCCCATGAAACCAGAAGATGATGTTCCAAATCCCTTAAAAGGGGAAAGCATGGGGTGACCAAAACCCTGAAAGTAGTGGAGTCCCTAACTCTGCAGAATTGAGTGTCTGTAACATTCTACCAGAGCCTGGAAGATGGAAGCCAGCACTTGTGTCAACCTTGTATGGTAGGGGCTGAGAAAAACTGCAATTATTATCCACTGTAAAATAGTATCCTTATGTTATATCTGGCAACATATAATAATAGAAAATTTGCAATAGACACAAGTGAATCACCTTTAGAGGAAGATAGAACTGTTGACTAAAAAAAGATAAACAACTTGGGAGTTGCAGGTTAAGTTTTATTTGGGGCATAATGAGGGTTAAAGCCTGGGAGGTAATGTATCAGAAAGCTCTGAGAGACTGCTCCAAAGAGGAAGCAGGAGGAAAATTAATACATAAGGTTTTGATGAAGGTGGGTTTCAGTTCCATTAAACACTTATTTTAGAAAGGGGGCTTTTGGTTAGTCATGAGAATCTGATGACACCATGAAGGGATTTAACGCTTTTCTAGCTATGATATGCAAGAATTGAGATCATAAAATACGTTCCTAAAAACAGCTGCTTGTCTAAAGACCCGTCCTACCAGATCTTCTGGAGCACAGAAGGCACCCTTCTGGTGCCTTACTCCACCCTGAACTCCCTCCAGGGGTGTTGGGGGTCAGCAGCTGTCACAGCACAGAGGTCAGTCTCCACAGAGGTAGATGCGGATGCCCTTGTTGTTCAGTCATTGGCAATGTAATTGGTAAGTGCCAATTTGTAGTTGACATAACTTAGTTAAAATAAAGACATGGTTCTGCCTTGTCTCTGATGGAGAGAGGATGCTTGTAGATATACTAGTTAGGACTGAAACAGGGGGTAGTGGGAGGAGTAACTGAATGCGGTTACCCCATCAATTAATTAATTGTTGTATTTTAAAATACATGATAAATTCATTTTTGACTAAAATTATGTATATGAATCTGAAAGATGAGCTGGATTTGGGTAGACAGATATTAGGAAGTGGGCAATCTGACCTTCCCAGGATGGAAAACAAAACAGGCATAACAGTAGGAAGGGAATGGATGTGATAAGGGAGAATGTAAGCTATAGTGTTGGAACAAGAAGGCAAAAGCTCTTCAGTGTGGTTCTCAGAATTAAACTCAGAAGAAAGAACTGAAAGGGGTAGATAAACAGGAATGGATGGATCCAGGGAGCTCCATAAGAAACCTTTTAAAGTGAGGGATAGGATTTCCCTTGTGGCCCAGTGGTTAAGAATCCCCTTTCAATGTGGGGGATGTGGGTTTCATCTGTGGTGGGAGCAGTAAGATTCTATGTGCCATGGAGCAATTAGATCCATACACTACAACAAAAGGTGCAACACAACCAAATAAAAAAATGAATAATTTTTTAAAATAAATATTTTTTAATAAATAAATAGAGAGCTGAAGCAGTGTGATCTTGCATTTGAATGCCAGCAATGGAAATGGAAAGTAAGAGGGGCTTATCTAAGGGGCATTTCAGAAAAGGAATGATATGCTTTGGTGACAATTCAGTGAAAGGGACTGAATGAAAAGACTAAAGTGAAAGATGTCTTCAGATTTCCTTAACTGAAATTTAAAGGGTTCCAAAAGAGTTCCTGTGCCCTTGGGTAAAATGGTAAAGTTGAAAGGGAATTCACTTGGAAAGAAAATGAAGAAAGGCAGTTAAGGCTATGTTATAGTCCCATTGAACTTGATGTGACAGTTAAGTATCCAAGTAGAAAGTATTGAAACCTTAAAATTGGGGCTGTTCTGTGAAGGTGAGAAGTCAGGATAGAAGTTGTAGATTGAAAAGTTATCAACATTGATTCAATACAGATAAAAGTGAATGAAATCTCAGAGTGAAAATAAAGGCATAAGTTCTGACTCTAAGAATTGGGAATTGGTGCTACATGAGGTTTTTATGTAGTTATTTTTGACAGCCAGTACTATGTTTCATTCAATTGATGATAACGGTAAGATTGGGGAAACATATTTCCTGTTTTTCTATAGGTTTTCCATTATTTCTCTAGTCAAATTTATCCATTACCATCAATAAGCTATATTTGTTTCAGTGATGAACATTCCTACAGCAAGCATTAAAAAGTGTCCTGTCTGGCTGCAGATTTTTTTAAGTGACAATAACACAACCCATTTCCCCCCTTAATTTTCAGTTCTGAGCTTTCTGACAATGAACTGCACTGTGGTAAGAAGAGGAGGCACTGTGAAGAGACAGACTCTTCAGTGTGGTTCTCAGAATTAAACTCAGAAGAAAGAACTGAAAGGGGTAGATAAACAGGAATGGATGGATCCAGGGAGCTCCATAAGAAACCTTTTAAAGTGAGGGATAGGATTTCCCTTGTGGCCCAGTGGTTAAGAATCCCCTTTCAATGCGGGGGATGTGGGTTTCATCTGTGGTGGGAGCAGTAAGATTCTATGTGCCATGGAGCAATTAGATCCATACACTACAACAAAAGGTGCAACACAACCAAATAAAAAAATGAATAATTTTTTAAAATAAATATTTTTTAATAAATAAATAGAGAGCTGAAGCAGTGTGATCTTGCATTTGAATGCCAGCAATGGAAATGGAAAGTAAGAGGGGCTTATCTAAGGGGCATTTCAGAAAAGGAATGATATGCTTTGGTGACAATTCAGTGAAAGGGACTGAATGAAAAGACTAAAGTGAAAGATGTCTTCAGATTTCCTTAACTGAAATTTAAAGGGTTCCAAAAGAGTTCCTGTGCCCTTGGGTAAAATGGTAAAGTTGAAAGGGAATTCACTTGGAAAGAAAATGAAGAAAGGCAGTTAAGGCTATGTTATAGTCCCATTGAACTTGATGTGACAGTTAAGTATCCAAGTAGAAAGTATTGAAACCTTAAAATTGGGGCTGTTCTGTGAAGGTGAGAAGTCAGGATAGAAGTTGTAGATTGAAAAGTTATCAACATTGATTCAATACAGATAAAAGTGAATGAAATCTCAGAGTGAAAATAAAGGCATAAGTTCTGACTCTAAGAATTGGGAATTGGTGCTACATGGGGTTTTTTATGTAGTTATTTTTGACAGCCAGTACTATGTTTCATTCAATTGATGATAACGGTAAGATTGGGGAAACATATTTCCTGTTTTTCTATAGGTTTTCCATTATTTCTCTAGTCAAATTTATCCATTACCATCAATAAGCTATATTTGTTTCAGTGATGAACATTCCTACAGCAAGCATTAAAAAGTGTCCTGTCTGGCTGCAGATTTTTTTAAGTGACAATAACACAACCCATTTCCCCCCTTAATTTTCAGTTCTGAGCTTTCTGACGATGAACTGTACTGTGGTAGAAGAGGGAGGAGGAAGGCACTGTGAAGAGACAGATCTTTTTATAAAGATCAGCAATTCTCTATGCTTTTATCCCAGGCGAAGATTACATTTAACACCCAGGGATCTCGGCTGCCTCAGATCCTTTTCAGGAGCTGTGGCACTGCAGATAGTTTGGGGTGTCCTTTCATTTTTTGACAGCATTAAATATATACCTTAGCAAGCCATAAATCAGTGATTTATCTTAGGATAAATCATGTCTCTAATAAGGGACCACTTCTTTTAAATTGGACAGTGTATTATATTAAAAAGACAGACTTCCTCAAAAATACAAACGGTGTCAGCTAGCCATTTTTAATGAATGTAACTTAAAATTTCTCTTTCTTTAGGAAAAAGCGATTTCCCTTCAAATGGGCAAAACTGGGTGATTTGCAGAGTTTTGTTGGCTATTATGTCTACTTTATTCAATCTTTCAGCTACAGGGAGAGTTAAGATTCCTTCCAGACTTTTCACTCTGGAGAATGCATTACAGAAGAGGAAGGAAAGAAATACAGGGGAGACCTATCAGGAGCTAGACATGGTGGAAGTGCCTTGAGACAAGACACCCTGTGAACTGGTTTTTCTGTGTGTGTGTGTGTGTTTGTATTTCACACAGCACATGCTCAAATCATGGGGTGGGGGTTGGATAATACTATTTGCTCTTTGGTTCCTGATGCTTAGCAACTATCTACTAAAAAGACATATTTTATTTGACTATATGATATGATTATTTCTCAAGTATTCAGATTCCATCTTTGGCTATTCTGATTCACCAAAGATGTGATCTAGGTTTTTACCACTGTTAGGTTGGAAGCAGAGCTAGAAAAGGGAAAAGATTTTAAATATAAAACTGCACCTTGGGCTTCCCTGGTGGTCCAGTGGGAAGGACACCGCCTTATCAAGTGAATAACATTTCCTTATTTTCTATAGGTTTTCCATTATTTCTCTAGTCAAATTTATCCATTACCATCAATAAGCTATATTTGTTTCAGTGATGAACATTCCTACAGCAAGCATTAAAAGTGTCCTGTCTGGCTGCAGATTTTTTTAAGTGACAATAACACAACCCATTTCCCCCCTTAATTTTCAGTTCTGAGCTTTCTGACAATGAACTGCACTGTGGTAGAAGAGGGAGGAGGAAGGCACTGTGAAGAGACAGATCTTTTTATAAAGATCAGCAATTCTCTATGCTTTTATCCCAGGCGAAGATTACATTTAACACCCAGGGATCTCGGCTGCCTCAGATCCTTTTCAGGAGCTGTGGCACTGCAGATAGTTTGGGGTGTCCTTTCATTTTTTGACAGCATTAAATATATACCTCAGCAAGCCATAAATCAGTGATTTATCTTAGGATAAATCATGTCTCTAATAAGGGACCACTTCTTTTAAATTGGACAGTGTATTATATTAAAAAGACAGACTTCCTCAAAAATACAAACGGTGTCAGCTAGCCATTTTTAATGAATGTAACTTAAAATTTCTCTTTCTTTAGGAAAAGCGATTTCCCTTCAAATGGGCAAAACTGGGTGATTTGCAGAGTTTTGTTGGCTATTATGTCTACTTTATTCAATCTTTCAGCTACAGGGAGAGTTAAGATTCCTTCCAGACTTTTCACTCTGGAGAATGCATTACAGAAGAGGAAGGAAAGAAATACAGGGGAGACCTATCAGGAGCTAGACATGGTGGAAGTGCCTTGAGACAAGACACCCTGTGAACTGGTTTTTCTGTGTGTGTGTGTGTGTTTGTATTTCACACAGCACATGCTCAAATCATGGGGTGGGGGTTGGATAATACTATTTGCTCTTTGGTTCCTGATGCTTAGCAACTATCTACTAAAAAGACATATTTTATTTGACTATATGATATGATTATTTCTCAAGTATTCAGATTCCATCTTTGGCTATTCTGATTCACCAAAGATGTGATCTAGGTTTTTACCACTGTTAGGTTGGAAGCAGAGCTAGAAAAGGGAAAAGATTTTAAATATAAAACTGCACCTTGGGCTTCCCTGGTGGTCCAGTGGGGAAGGACACCGCCTTGCAGTGCAAGGGGCACAGGTTCGATCCCTGGCCTGGGAAGATCCCATGTGCCGTGGAGCGGCTGGACGGATGTGCCCAATTACCAAGCCAGAGCTCTGGAGCGCGTGCGCCCAGAGCCGGCTCTGTGCGACAACAGAGGCCACCATGATGGGAAGCCCACACGGGCCAAAGAACAAAGATGGATAAAACTGAATAAATGAAAGACCAATAGAAGTGGCCCACCCGCCCTCCTCTCTCCCCAACCCGCCTCCCCACCAAAAATATAAATTGATAAAAATTATAAACAAAACATGCACCTTTTATTTTCATCCATAGCATAAAGTGTTTTATAAGCATTTATAGCTCTTGTGGAAGACATTGTTGTGTTCTGTTTAGATTCATTTTAATTAAGAAATTTCAGTAGTGAGCAGTGGAAAGAAGGAGAAGGGTGTGGACATGGGCGGAAAGGAAAGCTGAGTTCTTTAAAGACTGTAATCTAAGGGACCTGTCTGCATAAAAAGAAATAAGTTGTTCAATTGTGTACGCATGTGAAATCTGAACAACTGTACACAGAAATAAACATGGTGGAAACACCTGTTTCTGGCTATACAGCTACCTAAAATATTCTGAAAACCCCTCTCATGTAAAATAACTGAAAATGCTGGATAAAACATTTATACATCATAGGTTTAATTCATGGATAAGCTGAAAAATGGAAGGGAAATACTTAAGGCTAAAATAATAATGCAATAATCCAGAAAATAAGTGGACAGTGAGCCAGTGGCTGCCCTGGGGTATTTGCCTATTCCAGGCAAATTAGAGCTTCCATTTTCAAGGGCTGATCTGGGAACAGGGACCAAGCTTAAGGTCAGCACAAGGTTATTGAAATATCATTAACCAGCATAAGGTGAGAAGTCAGATCAGAGCCCCCTCACAAAGGATGGCACTCAGGAAAAGGACAAATCAAGGGTGGGAGGAACTCTTGCTATATTTTTCTCAAGTATTCAGATTCCATCTTTGGCTATTCTGATTCACCAAAGATGTGATCTAGGTTTTTACCACTGTTAGGTTGGAAGCAGAGCTAGAAAAGGGAAAAGATTTTAAATATAAAACTGCACCTTGGGCTTCCCTGGTGGTCCAGTGGGGAAGGACACCGCCTTGCAGTGCAAGGGGTGCCGGTTCGATCCCTGGCCTGGGAAGATCCCATGTGCCGTGGAGCGGCTGGACGGATGTGCCCAATTACCAAGCCAGAGCTCTGGAGCGCGTGCGCCCAGAGCCGGCTCTGTGCGACAACAGAGGCCACCATGATGGGAAGCCCACACGGGCCAAAGAACAAAGATGGATAAAACTGAATAAATGAAAGACCAATAGAAGTGGCCCACCCGCCCTCCTCTCTCCCCAACCCGCCTCCCCACCAAAAATATAAATTGATAAAAATTATAAACAAAACATGCACCTTTTATTTTCATCCATAGCATAAAGTGTTTTATAAGCATTTATAGCTCTTGTGGAAGACATTGTTGTGTTCTGTTTAGATTCATTTTAATTAAGAAATTTCAGTAGTGAGCAGTGGAAAGAAGGAGAAGGGTGTGGACATGGGCGGAAAGGAAAGCTGAGTTCTTTAAAGACTGTAATCTAAGGGACCTGTCTGCATAAAAAGAAATAAGTTGTTCAATTGTGTACGCATGTGAAATCTGAACAACTGTACACAGAAATAAACATGGTGGAAACACCTGTTTCTGGCTATACAGCTACCTAAAATATTCTGAAAACCCCTCTCATGTAAAATAACTGAAAATGCTGGATAAAACATTTATACATCATAGGTTTAATTCATGGATAAGCTGACAAATGGAAGGGAAATACTTAAGGCTAAAATAATAATGCAACAATCCAGAAAATAAGTGGACAGTGAGCCAGTGGCTGCCCTGGGGTATTTGCCTATTCCAGGCAAATTAGAGCTTCCATTTTCAAGGGCTGATCTGGGAACAGGGACCAAGCTTAAGGTCAGCACAAGGTTATTGAAATATCATTAACCAGCACAAGGTGAGAAGTCAGATCAGAGCCCCCTCACAAAGGATGGCACTCAGGAAAAGGACAAATCAAGGGTGGGAGGAACTTACCCTACAAAGGGAGGCAGAAAGGGCACTTTCCTTAGCTCTAAATGAAAAGAAAATGATATCTTCCTTGGGAATTTATAACCATAAACTTTTATGAGTTTGGGACCAAATTTTACATTTTACATTTAAGCAAAAAAAAAGTTAAATAAGCATTCAACTGAAAATGCTTACTGGTCGGTAATTTTCCAAGGAACTTTATCAAGAACATGCCTTAAGCCCAAACTTCAAATAATTCCCCATATGAAAGTCAGTAAGTGTAAGCAAACAATGAAAACATAAGTAGAAACTTAGGAAAAAAGACACCGTGACTGAGAATTCCTTGCTCTTTCTATAAACAGCAAAATCAGACAACAAAGACCAGATTTCCTAATTAGCAGGCACAACATATAAAATGTACTTGTCACTAAATTTTCTCCAACTCTTGGCGAGACTCCACGGATTGTAACCCATCAGACTTCTCTGTCCGTGGGATTTTTCCAGACAAGAATACTGGAGTGGGTTGCCATTTCCTCCTCCAGGAGACCTTCCTGACCCAGGAAATGAATCTGTGTCTCTTTCTGCATTGACGTTTATATTCTTTCTCTGGGAATCCTATAAAATAAGCACACATAAATATTTAAAGAGATTAAAGAAGAAATTTAACTTATACTATCAAAGGAAAGACAAAGAAAGAAGAATGGTTCTAAAGAGAACTAAACAGTACCTCTAGAAATAGAACACTTATGCTTAAAAAATGGCTTAAAAGCTAATTAGAGGTAGTTGGATAAAGAACTGATGAATTATAAAATGAATCTGAGAAATTATTTAGAATGTAATTCAAAGAGGCAAAGAGATGAAGTAACACACATTAAATTAGACTACCAGGATAGAACCAAGCTAATAAAAAAGGGATAATATTTAAAAGAAATAACAGATGAGAATTTTTCTGCATTGATGAGAGATAAGCATTATGATATCCAAAATAAATACCAGGCTGGATGAAGCACAAGCTAGAATCAAGATTGTAGGGAGAAATATCGATAACCTCAGATATGCAGATGACACCATCCTTATGGTTGAATGCAAAGAAGAACTAAAGAGCCTCTTGATAAAGGTGAAAGAGGAGACTGCAAAAGCTAGCTTATAAAATCACATGATCATCTCAATAGATGCAGAAAAAGCCTTCGACAAAGTACAACATCCATTTATGATCAAAACTCTTCAGAAAATGGGCATAGAAGGAACCTATCTCAACATAATAAAAGCCATATATGAGAAACCTACAGCGAACATTATTGTTAATGGTGAAAAACTGAAAGCATTCCCTCTAAGATCAGGAACAAGACAGGGGTGCCCACTTTCACCACTGCTATTCAACATAGTCCTGGAAGTCCTAGCAACAGCAATAAGACAAGAGAAAGAAATCAAAGGAATCCAGATTGGAAAGGAAGAAGTCAAGCTCTCTCTTTTTGCAGACGACATGATATTATACATAGAAAATCCCAAAGACATGGTTACAAAGCTACTAGAACTAATCAATGAATTCAGCAAAGTTGCAGGATATAAAGTCAACACACAGAAGTCACTGGCATTCCTATACACAAACAATGAAAAATCAGAAAATGAAATCAAAGAGGCAATCCCCTTCACCATTGCAACCAAAAGAATCAAATATCTAGGAATAAACCTACCCAAAGAAACAAAAGAATTGTACACAGAAAATTACAAGACACTCATGAGAGACATTAAAGAAGACTTAAACAGATGGAGAGATATTCCATGTTCCTGGATTGGAAGAATCAATATTGTGAAAATGACCATACTTCCAAATATCATCTACAGATTCAATGCAATACCTATTCAACTACCACTGACATTTTTCACAGAACTAGACCAAATAATAACACAGTTCATATGGAAACACAGAAGACCTCGAATAGCCAAAGCAATCCTGAGGAAGAAGAATGGAGTTGGAGGGATCAGCCTCCCCAACTTCAGACTCTACTACAAAGCAACAGTTATCAAGACAGTATGGTACTGGCACAAAAACAGAACTATAGATCAATGGAACAAGATTGAGAACCCAGAGATCAACCCACGCACCTATGGGTACCTTATTTTTGATAAAGGAGGAGAAACTATAAAATGGGACAAAGACAGTCTCTTTAACAAGTGGTGCTGGGAGAATTGGACAGCTACATGAAAAAAAATGAAATTGGAACATTCCCTGACGCCATACACTAAGATAAACTCAAAATGGATTAAAGACCTCAATGTAAGACCAGAAACCATCAAACTCTTAGAGGAGAATATAGGCAAAACCCTCAAGGACATCAATCAAAGCAAGATCTTCTCTGACCCACCAACTAAAATAGCAGAACTGAAAAGAAAAATGAACATATGGGATCTCATGAAACTTAAAAGCTTTTGTACAGCAAAAGAAATTACAAAAAAGTTCAACAGACACCCCACAGAATGGGAGAAAATCATAGCAAATGAAACAACAGACAAAGAATTAATCTCCAAAATCTACAAGCAACTCAGACAACTCAGCACAGGGAAAATGAGCAACCCAATCAAAAAATGGGAAAAAGATCTAAAGAGACGCCTCTCCAAAGAGGACATACAAATGGTCCAAAAGCACATGAAACAATGCTCAACCTCGCTTATTATTAGAGAAATGCAAATTAAAACCACAATGAGATACCACCTCACACCTGTCAGAATGGCCATCATCAAAAATCAAATAAATGGCAATCCCTTCACCATTGCAACCAAAAGAATCAAATATCTAGGAATAAACCTACCCAAAGAAACAAAAGAATTGTACACAGAAAATTACAAGACACTCATGAGAGACATTAAAGAAGACTTAAACAGATGGAGAGATATTCCATGTTCCTGGAATGGAAGAATCAATATTGTGAAAATGACCATACTTCCAAATATCATCTACAGATTCAATGCAATACCTATTCAACTACCACTGACATTTTTCACAGAACTAGACCAAATGATAACACAGTTCATATGGAAACACAGAAGACCTCGAATAGCCAAAGCAATCCTGAGGAAGAAAAATGGAGTTGGAGGGATCAGCCTCCCTAACTTCAGACTCTACTACAAAGCAACAGTTATCAAGACAGTATGGTACTGGCAAAAAAACAGAACTATAGATCAATGGAACAAGATTGAGAACCCAGAGATCAACCCACGCACCTATGGGTACCTTATTTTTGATAAAGGAGGAGAAACTATAAAATGGGACAAAGACAGTCTCTTTAACAAGTGGTGCTGGGAGAATTGGACAGCTACATGAAAAAAAATGAAATTGGAACATTCCCTGACGCCATACACTAAGATAAACTCAAAATGGATTAAAGACCTCAATGTAAGACCAGAAACCATCAAACTCTTAGAGGAGAATATAGGCAAAACCCTCAAGGACATCAATCAAAGCAAGATCTTCTCTGACCCACCAACTAAAATAGCAGAACTGAAAAGAAAAATGAACATATGGGATCTCATGAAAGTTAAAAGCTTTTGTACAGCAAAAGAAATTACAGAAAAGCTCAAGACACCACACAGAGTGGGAGAAAATCATAGCAAATGAAACAACAGACAAAGAATTAATCTCCAAAATCTACAAGCAACTCAGACAACTCAGCACAGGGAAAATGAGCAGCCCAATCAAAAAATGGGAAAAAGATCTAAAGAGACGCCTCTCCAAAGAGGACATACAAATGGTCCAAAAGCACATGAAACAATGCTCAACCTCGCTTATTATTAGAGAAATGCAAATTAAAACCACAATGAGATACCACCTCACACCTGTCAGAATGGCCATCATCAACAAATCGACAGACAACAAATGCTGGAGAGGGTGTGGAGAAAAGGGAAACCTCTTGCATTGCTGGTGGGAATGTAAATTAATACAACCTCTATGGAAGACAATATGGAGATTCCTTAAAAAACTAAAAATAGAAGCACCCTATGACCCAGCAATCCCACTATTAGGCCTATATCCTGATGAAATCAAAACTGAAAGAGGCACCTGTACCCCAATGTTCATTGCAGCTCTCTATACAATAGCCAGAACATGGAAGCAACCTAGATGTCCATCGACAAATGAATGGATCCAGAAGCTCTGGTACATATATACAATGGAATACTACTCAGCTGTTAAAAGAAATGCAGAAGACTCAGTCCTAATGAGGTGGCTGGCTTTAGAACCTATCATAAAAAGTGAAGTAAGTCAAAAAGAGAAAGACAAGGATAGTATACTAACTCATATATATGGGATCTAGTAAGATGGTCATGATAACACACACAGTGAACTCATGAAAAAACAGAGAATAGACATAAAGACATTGTGGAGACCGAACAATGGGAGGGAGTAACATGGGAACCTATACTGTCATGTGTGAAAAGATAGCTATTGTCATTGTGCTAGGGGAATAGGAGTACCTACAACCACTTGGAGCAATGGTCTGGAGGGATGGGGTGGGGGGACCTGGGTGGGGGGAGGGCCAAGAGATATGCATCTGATTGATCTGGGAACATACATGTACAAAAATAAATAAATAAATAAATAAATAAATAAATAAATAAAAATTAAAAAAAAAAGTCAACATTCAAAAAACAAAGATCATGGCATCTGATCCCATCACTTCACGACAAATTGATGGCCAAACAATGGAAACAGTGACAGATTTTTGCTCAGGCTCCAAAATCACTGCGGATAGTGACTGAAGCCACAAAATTAAAAGACACTTGCTTCTTGGAAGAAGAGCTATTACAAACCTAGGCAGCTCATGAAAAAGCAGAGAAATTGCTTTGCCAACAAAAGCTAAGTCCATACAGTCAAAGCTATGGTTATTCCAGTAGTCATGTGTGGGTGTGAGAATTAGACCATTAACAAGGCTGGGCACCGAGAACTGATGTTTTCAAATGGTAATGCTGGAGAAGACTCTCGAGAGCCTCTTGGACAGCAAGGAGATCTAACCAGTCAATCTAAAGAAAATCAACCTTGCATATTCATTGGAAGGAATGATGTTGAAACTGAAACTCCAATGCTTCGGCCATCTGATGCGAAGAGACGACTCATTTGAAAGGACCTGATGCTGAGAAAGATTGAAGGTAGGGGAAGGGGACAACAGAGGACAAGATGGTTGAATGGCATCACCGACTCAATGGACATGAGTTTGAGCAAGGTCCAGGAGATTGTAAAAGACAGGGAAGTCTGGCGTGCTGCAATCAATGGGATCACAAAGAGTGCAACATGACTGAACAGCTAAACAATAATCAGTCTGTTTTTATTCATATTATAACAAAAGTATAGAATACCTAAGAAAAAGAGAGAATCTTTAATACACCTGGAGAGAAAAGAATGGTTACTTACAAAGGGATGACCACTGGACAGGGTTTAGTTTAAGGGAGACCAACAAGATGCCTAGGGTATAAAATTTAAGGAGGCACTCAGTCTCCTTTTCAACTCAAAATACTTAATAGGAAAAGAGTAGTTTTCTCCTTTAAGAATAGGCAATTGCTACTTTTTAATTTTAAAATGAGACTTTAACTACTGGTTTTATAGCACTTACAACAATTGCCAAAAGGCTATAATATTTCATCCCTTATGGTTTCTGCCACATTGTGCTTAGGAAAGGGGCAAAAATCCTCCAGAGAAGTGCCTTTGTAGTTATTGGATTGAAAATATAAGACAACATGTAGCAAATAATATGAAGGAGGCCATACAGTTTGTAGATCCAAATTTAATTAAAAATTCGTTATATGTCCCAGAGTTAGAAAAATTTTAGCAATTCACAAAGATCGTCTCAAAGTAGAATAGAAAGATATATTCTATTTGGACCCAGAAGTAAAATGGGAGGCAGGTTTATTCTAAAGCAGATTTTGCAAATGCTTCGCACATATACTACCATGTGTATTCAAATTATCTGTCCATGCCAGATGCCCTTAATTAACTACACCATTCTATTCATTCTTGTCTGAGTTCAGACTTGGTCTTAAAGCTCTTTAATACCTGGCTTCTCATAGAGGTTATTAAAGAACTTAGGGTTACTGATGCATCTTTAATACCTAAGACTACCTGAAATTTTCTTTGTGCTGAATAAATATTTGTTGAAGGATAAATGAATTGAATTGACAGACAAGGTCAAACCTATTTGCCATCACTATCAAGGCAGTGATTAATCATAATAAATAATAGTATCTAGAAAGGTAACTTTTCTTTCCTGTCCACCTCCCTTAGAATATCCTCTTGAACTGAGAATGTGATGTCCCATCGGAACAAACTGAACATAAAGGAATGATCTGGTTTGTGTGTTTGTGGTTTGGGCACAGAACTGGGATAATTCTTAAAGGTGATGCCTGTGGACTTTTGGCTGGCTTCTCTTTCTAATTCCAATTTGTCCATCAGTTTTCTACTTTGAGAATCTGACTTTAAGGACAAGCAGATAAATGGAGACTCTTGGATCTGAACCAGAGTTAGGTTCTACCAGGCGAACTGGAGTGCATGAGTAGGACTTCTTCTAAGGCTAAATAAGAGCCTGAGAACCAATGATAAGGGATTCATGTGCTAAGAATCAGGAAGAGTTCTGAGGCTTGGAATTCTGTATATCTTCTTAAGAAAGGGCTGTGTTATGCTTAGTTGTTCAGTCATATCCAACTCTTTGGAACCCCACGGATGGTAGTCCACCAGGCTCCTCTCTACATGAGGATTCTCCAGGCAAGAATACTAGAGTGGGTTTCCATGCCCTCCTCCAGTGATCTTCCCAACCCAGGGATCGAACCCAGGTCTCCCATACTGCAGGCATATTCTTTATCATCTGAGCCACAACACCAGTTTATATGAGTATTTCTGGAAGGACCATACCATCTCCATAACAAAGATGGTTGAAGGTTCCCTGAAGCTAGGGAACTCTAGCCTTGAGCTGAGTTGATCAAACAAAGATATCTGATAGAAAGATTGAGATATATTTTACACTGAAAATATTTAGATTTACAGAGAAGTTACAAATATAGTACAGAGAGTTCCTGCCATCCATCCTTCTCTACATGACTATGCCCAATTATCACAAATAAAAAATTAACACTGGCACAGCAGTATTAATTAAACTACAGGCTTTACTTAGATTCCGCTAGTTTTTTCACTGATATCCCTTTTTGTTGTTCCAGCATATAATCTAGATTATATCGCATGGTATTTAGTCGTTCAATTTTCTTAGTCTGCTCCAATTTGTGCAGTTTCTCAGTCTTTCCTTGTCTTTTTTGACATTAACACTTTTAATAGTATCTAGAAAGGAAACTTTTCTTTCCTGTCCACCTCCCTTAGAATATCCTCTTGAACTGAGAATGTGATGTCCCATCGGAACAAACTGAACATAAAGGAATGATCTGGTTTGTGTGTTTGTGGTTTGGGCACAGAACTGGGATAATTCTTAAAGGTGATGCCTGTGGACTTTTGGCTGGCTTCTCTTTCTAATTCCAATTTGTCCATCAGTTTTCTACTTTGAGAATCTGACTTTAAGGACAAGCAGATAAATGGAGACTCTTGGATCTGAACCAGAGTTAGGTTCTACCAGGCGAACTGGAGTGCATGAGTAGGACTTCTTCTAAGGCTAAATAAGAGCCTGAGAACCAATGATAAGGGATTCATGTGCTAAGAATCAGGAAGAGTTCTGAGGCTTGGAATTCTGTATATCTTCTTAAGAAAGGGCTGTGCTATGCTTAGTTGTTCAGTCATATCCAACTCTTTGGAACCCCACGGATGGTAGTCCACCAGGCTCCTCTCTACATGAGGATTCTCCAGGCAAGAATACTAGAGTGGGTTTCCATGCCCTCCTCCAGTGATCTTCCCAACCCAGGGATCGAACCCAGGTCTCCCATACTGCAGGCATATTCTTTATCATCTGAGCCACAACACCAGTTTATATGAGTATTTCTGGAAGGACCATACCATCTCCATAACAAAGATGGTTGAAGGTTCCCTGAAGCTAGGGAACTCTAGCCTTGAGCTGAGTTGATCAAACAAAGATATCTGATAGAAAGATTGAGATATATTTTACATTGAAAATATTTAGATTTACAGAGAAGTTACAAATATAGTACAGAGAGTTCCTGCCATCCATCCTTCTCTACATGACTATGCCCAATTATCACAAATAAAAAATTAACACTGGCACAGCAGTATTAATTAAACTACAGGCTTTACTTAGATTCCGCTAGTTTTTTCACTGATATCCCTTTTTGTTGTTCCAGCATATAATCTAGATTATATCGCATGGTATTTAGTCGTTCAATTTTCTTAGTCTGCTCCAATTTGTGCAGTTTCTCAGTCTTTCCTTGTCTTTTTTGACATTGACACTTTTGAGGAATACTTGTCAGTCATTTTGTAAAGTAACTCCATAGAGTTTGTCTTTTTTTCTCATGATTAGGTTAAAGTTGTAGACTTGAGGAAGACCACCACAGTGGTAGTGTGCCTTTCTTAGTTAATCATATCAGTTGGTACAGTATGTTGATATGTCTTGTCACTGGTGATGACAACCTTGATCACCTGATTAAGGATGATGTTTGACAGGTTTCTCCAATATGATGTTCTGGTTTCCCTTTAAAATTAATAAATACTTTGGAAGGAAGGTCTTGGATTGGCCAAAAAAAAAATCATCCAGATTTTTCCTTACATGGTGGTTTAGTCACTAAATCACATCTGACTCTTTGCAACTCCATGGACTGTAGTCCGCCAGATTTCTAAGTCCGTGGGATTGTTCCATGGAAATACTGGAATACTGGAATGGGTTGCCATTTCCTTCTCCAGGGGATCTTCCTGAACCAGAGACTGAAGCTGTGTCTCCTGCTTGGCAGGTGGATTCTTTACCACTGGGCCACTTGAGAGCTGGTAAAAAAACTGAATGAACTTTTTGGTCAACCCAGGTTTACATTTACTAACTGGAATTCTTCTCTAAAGAAAAGTTATCTTTTCTTCTCCATTTGTTTATTTATTCCATCACTTACTTGTGTTAGTATAGACCCATGGATATTTTATTCTATGAGAATAATCCAATAGTATCTCTCAAATTGTTTAGGCCATTGGGGAACTCTTCAGGGTTGTATAACAAAGATGTTGAAGTTCACTGGGAATCTAGCTGAGTAAAAAAGAGAGTTGAGATATATTTTACATTGAAAATATTTAGATTTACAGAGAAGTTACAAATATAGTACAGAGAGTTCCTGCCATCCATCCTTCTCTACATGACTATGCCCAATTATCACAAATAAAAAATTAACACTGGCACAGCAGTATTAATTAAACTACAGGCTTTACTTAGATTCCGCTAGTTTTTTCACTGATATCCCTTTTTGTTGTTCCAGCATATAATCTAGATTATATCGCATGGTATTTAGTCGTTCAATTTTCTTAGTCTGCTCCAATTTGTGCAGTTTCTCAGTCTTTCCTTGTCTTTTTTGACATTAACACTTTTGAGGAATACTTGTCAGTCATTTTGTAAAGTAACTCCATAGAGTTTGTCTTTTTTTCTCATGATTAGGTTAAAGTTGTAGACTTGAGGAAGACCACCACAGTGGTAGTGTGCCTTTCTTAGTTAATCATATCAGTTGGTACAGTATGTTGATATGTCTTGTCACTGGTGATGACAACCTTGATCACCTGATTAAGGATGATGTTTGACAGGTTTCTCCAATATGATGTTCTGGTTTCCCTTTAAAATTAATAAATACTTTGGAAGGAAGGTCTTGGATTGGCCAAAAAAAAAATCATCCAGATTTTTCCTTACATGGTGGTTTAGTCACTAAATCACATCTGACTCTTTGCAACTCCATGGACTGTAGTCCGCCAGATTTCTAAGTCCATGGGATTGTTCCATGGAAATACTGGAGTACTGGAATGGGTTGCCATTTCCTTCTCCAGGGGATCTTCCTGAACCAGAGACTGAAGCTGTGTCTCCTGCTTGGCAGGTGGATTCTTTACCACTGGGCCACTTGAGAGCTGGTAAAAAAACTGAATGAACTTTTTGGTCAACCCAGGTTTACATTTACTAACTGGAATTCTTCTCTAAAGAAAAGTTATCTTTTCTTCTCCATTTGTTTATTTATTCCATCACTTACTTGTGTTAGTATAGACCCATGGATATTTTATTCTATGAGATATAATCCAATAGTATCATTTTTGCTCAAATTGTTTAGGCCATTGGGGAACTCTTCAGGGTTGTTTTCTTTGTCCTTTTGACTGGCTTCACTTTTTTAGCACTTTCTTCATTTCTGGCATAACAATATGTTACTCTTATATTTTCTTTGCCCAATCTTGGACTTTATCACTTCTCCAAGGAGCCCTTTTCTTTTTGTTGAAAAATGCTATTTCAAAATCAAGATCTGGGCATGAGTTGTGGTTGTTGTTACTAGGGTATCTCTGCTTTTAGACAGAGTTAGAAATATTAATCTATAGATATGTACTAACTAACCTACCTACATACATAACTCATTCCTTAGATAGATATATGATAAGCAGGTAGACAGATTCACTTGTTAAAGGACCTCTGGATTGTTTCGAGGTTTAAGTAATTATTAATTAAGCTATTATAAATATTTATCTACAAGTTTTTATGTGAATATAAGTTTTTATTTCATTGGGGGTATACATACAAGCACACATATACATACACACATATATGCATACTTTTTAAGACGGCAAGTTCATTCAACTTCAATCCAGCAACAGCATGGGAGGATTCTTTCTGGTATTCCCAGTTTACTTACAACTTGTTTAACAGTGATAAACCTGCCTTCCAGTATCTACAGTGTATTTACTTATTTGCTACACATGTGAAATAGTTTCAGAATACTGGGGTATGCTCACCCATACCCCATTGAGAAACAATTCGGCCAATAAGAATACAATGTTGATATATGCTTCTTTTTGTCTTCACTCTTAAAAGAATCTAATGAAAACATCCTTTGGAAAATTACTTAGGTCAGTTCCTGTTTCGTCTTGGCACCTTCAGTATGACTGGGTCATTTATTTGTAAAATGGTTAGACTCATTTGTCACCATTTACATTTTATGTTGGGTATCCGGGACACCTTCATTGATTTTTAAAACTTTGCATAGTAGAATTCAACCTTTATGGTGTATAGTTCTATGGACAAATGCATGCAACCATATAGTTACAACCCCAATACCATACCAAACAATTCCATCACTTACTTGTGTTAGTATAGACCCATGGATATTTTATTCTATGAGATATAATCCAATAGTATCATTTTTGCTCAAATTGTTTAGGCCATTGGGGAACTCTTCAGGGTTGTTTTCTTTGTCCTTTTGACTGGCTTCACTTTTTTAGCACTTTCTTCATTTCTGGCATAACAATATGTTACTCTTATATTTTCTTTGCCCAATCTTGGACTTTATCACTTCTCCAAGGAGCCCTTTTCTTTTTGTTGAAAAATGCTATTTCAAAATCAAGATCTGGGCATGAGTTGTGGTTGTTGTTACTAGGGTATCTCTACTTTTAGACAGAGTTAGAAATATTAATCTATAGATATGTACTAACTAACCTACCTACATACATAACTCATTCCTTAGATAGATATATGATAAGCAGGTAGACAGATTCACTTGTTAAAGGACCTCTGGATTGTTTCGAGGTTTAAGTAATTATTAATTAAGCTATTATAAATATTTACCTACAAGTTTTTATGTGAATATAAGTTTCTATTTCTTTGGGGGGTATACATACAAGCACACATATACATACACACATATATGCATACTTTTTAAGACGGCAAGTTCATTCAACTTCAATCCAGCAACAGCATGGGAGGATTCTTTCTGGTATTCCCAGTTTACTTACAACTTGTTTAACAGTGATAAACCTGCCTTCCAGTATCTACAGTGTATTTACTTATTTGCTACACATGTGAAATAGTTTCAGAATACTGGGGTATGCTTACCCATACCCCATTGAGAAACAATTCGGCCAATAAGAATACAATGTTGATATATGCTTCTTTTTGTCTTCACTCTTAAAAGAATCTAATGAAAACATCCTTTGGAAAATTACTTAGGTCAGTTCCTGTTTCGTCTTGGCACCTTCAGTATGACTGGGTCATTTATTTGTAAAATGGTTAGACTCATTTGTCACCATTTACATTTTATGTTGGGTATCCGGGACACCTTCATTGATTTTTAAAACTTTGCATAGTAGAATTCAACCTTTATGGTGTATAGTTCTATGGACAAATGCATGCAACCATATAGTTACAACCCCAATACCATACCAAACAATTCCATCAATCCAAAAATTTCCTTGTTTGTAACCAACACATTCCCATCATTCCTAATCCTCAACAATTACTGATCTCTTTGTTGTCTGTGTAATTTTGGCCTTTTTAGGAATCTTTTATACATTCAATCTGTCTTTGGGTCTCAGTTCTTTCATTTGACAAAATGCTTTTAGAATTCATTCATGTTGTTAGATAAATTAATAGTTTATGTCTTTTTATTGCTGAATAATATTCTGCTGGATCAATATACCAAATTTGTTTATCCATTCAGTATTAAAGGACACCTAGGTTGTTTTCAGGTTTGGGCAACTGGGAATAAAGCTAGTATAAACATTCGTACACAATATAAAAATGAATAATATATTATGATCAAGTATGGTCTATTCTAGAATTATATCTGATGTTTATGAATTAATTGATTAATACATAGAGAAAACTGTATAATTTTATAATTCAAAATTATATAATTACATAATTCAATTATATAATTGTATAATTCAAATTGAATTGTATAATTCAATAATCAGTTGACACAGTTTACCATCTATTTCTAATAAAAACTACTGTTAAAGTTGCTAATAAAAGGAAACTCTGTAAATACAATAAAAATAAATACCAAGACTTAACACCAATATCATTCTTATGTTATAATACTAAAGCCATCCCATTAAAATCAATATTGTTTTGGAAGTTCTAGTAAACTTGATAATAAAAGAAAATGAAATAAATATTTCAAAAATAAAATTTACTGTTATTGATATTATTGCACATATAAAAGTACAGAGGTTACTGAAAGAACTACTATTAATAATAGACTAAGCCGGAACCTGGCACCGCGAGGAGCTGCCGGAACCGGGCACCGCACGTAACCGGCAGTGCACGTGTGCCCGTGCCCGCGCACCCCTAGAGCTGCAGCAGCAGCGGAGGAAACCGGGGAAAGAGCAGGGATTGGAGACTACAGGTGGGTGTGCGGTCGAGCCGGGGCGCCCCCCTCCAACACGGGACTGCGCGCGCCGCTGCCTCCGCCCAACTGACTGGAATCAGCCCACCATCCCGGCCAGCACCCAATATGGCAGCAAAGCCCTCATTTAGCTGAACACAAAAACAGAAACCATAGCAACCAGCTCTATAAGGGAAAGACCACGCCATCAAGACACCACCATCAAGAGCAGATTGGTTTCCAACAGGCAGATGAGAAGATAAAAACCAGGGACAGTAATTTTTTTTTTTTTCTTTTCTTCTGCTTGTTTATTTGTGGTGGACTATTTTGCTTATTCAATTGATTGGTCTGATTTGGGGTTTATTAGTTTCTTTGTTTATTGGGTTTTTTTTTTGTTTTTTGTTGTTGTTGTTGTAGTTGTTTTCATTTGTTTGTTTTATTTTTTGTGTTTTTTGTTTGTTTTTTGGTCTCATTAATTTTTTCTGCCCTTAATTTTTAATTTCTTTTTTAGACTTTTATTTTATTGTATTTTTTTCAATTTTAATTTTAATTCTTGAAAACCTCTAATTCTCTTTTCTCTTTCCTCTTTCCCACTGCTTTCTTCCTCTATGTTCTAAATGTAAAACATTTTCCTATCTACCAATATCCTCTAGATAAATTATTTCCTATCTTCTTGTCTCCACTATTCTCTTCCAAATACACTAAACAATACACACACTGATCTTTGCTACCCAATCCTATAAAATACTTCCAAGACGAATCTTTTCCTTTTCATTACCTATAGACTCTCCTCCTCGTCACCCCCAACACATGTCCTAATTAAAAACTGCTCTCATTGTAATTATCCAAGCCAGGACCTTGTGCTAGACTTTTGACTACATTAAAACTTAGCATTTTGGAAGTTCTAAACTTGATAATAAGAAAATGAAATAAATATTTCAAAAATAAAATTTACTGTTATTGATATTATTGCACATATAAAAGTACAGAGGTTACTGAAAGAACTACTATTAATAATAGACTAAGCCGGAACCTGGCACATGAGAGCTGCCGGAACCGGGCACTGCACGTAACCGGCAGTGCACGTGTGCCCGTGCCCGCGCACCCCTAGAGCTGCAGCAGCAGCGGAGGAAACCGGGGAAAGAGCAGGGATTGGAGACTACAGGTGGGTGTGCGGTCGAGCCGGGGCGCCCCCCTCCAACACGGGACTGCGCGCGCCGCTGCCTCCGCCCAACTGACTGGAATCAGCCCACCATCCCGGCCAGCACCCAATATGGCAGCAAAGCCCTCATTTAGCTGAACACAAAAACAGAAACCATAGCAACCAGCTCTATAAGGGAAAGACCACGCCATCAAGACACCACCATCAAGAGCAGATTGGTTTCCAACAGGCAGATGAGAAGATAAAAACCAGGGACAGTAATTTTTTTTTTTCTTTTCTTCTGCTTGTTTATTTGTGGTGGACTATTTTGCTTATTCAATTGATTGGTCTGATTTGGGGTTTATTAGTTTCTTTGTTTATTGGGTTTTTTTGTTGTTTTTTGTTGTTGTTGTTGTAGTTGTTTTCATTTGTTTGTTTTATTTTTTGTGTTTTTTGTTTGTTTTTTGGTCTCATTAATTTTTTCTGCCCTTAATTTTTAATTTCTTTTTTAGACTTTTATTTTATTGTATTTTTTTCAATTTTAATTTTAATTCTTGAAAACCTCTAATTCTCTTTTCTCTTTCCTCTTTCCCACTGCTTTCTTCCTCTATGTTCTAAATGTAAAACATTTTCCTATCTACCAATATCCTCTAGATAAATTATTTCCTATCTTCTTGTCTCCACTATTCTCTTCCAAATACACTAAACAATACACACACTGATCTTTGCTACCCAATCCTATAAAATACTTCCAAGACGAATCTTTTCCTTTTCATTACCTATAGACTCTCCTCCTCGTCACCCCCAACACATGTCCTAATTAAAAACTGCTTTCATTGTAATTATCCAAGCCAGGACCTTGTGCTAGATCTATTATTCAGACACTATTTCAATTAATTCGAAGCTTAACGGGCAAGTATCATCTATGATTGCATGAATTGCCAGAAAGATTTCCTGTGCCTTATCTCTGTAAAACTGGACAGTTGTGGGGATTGCTGTGTATGTATGTATATCTTACGATTATGTTAGAAAACATCTGCATGCTTTTATGACTGTCACCCATCAGGGATGCACCTCTTGTTCCTCAGATGCTAGTATGTGAACTAATATCACGGAACACCATAGCAAACCAGACATAGAGCATACACCCATTGACCAATCATCAAACCAAGGATCCTCGGAGCGGAAGCCCTAATTCCCAGACCCCACACTATCAAAGAACATACAACACTAGAGATTATTCACCTGTAAACAAGGTCTAACACCACCCAAGACACAAACCACTGAACCCTTCTGGAAGGACAGAAACCCAAAGGAAGAGGGAATTCAACCAAGAAGCCTGGTGGGAATAAGAACTCCATACACACAGACACACACAAAGAAACAAAAATTAACCTAATAATGAAATGTCAGAGAAACACTGTACAAATGAAGGACCAAGCTAGAGAAACACCGCTTCAGATGACAGAGGAGGAGAAAGACAAACTATCTGAAAGAGAATTCAGAAAAGCTATACTAATGAGGATGCAAAACACCAAAAATAGAATATTAGAGGAAATTAGTGCATTGAGAAGAGACATGCAGGAAATGAAAAATAAGCAAATAGAGATCACCAACTCAATTGCTGAACTGAAAAATACTATAGAAGGTCTCAACAGTAATCAGAGGCTGAAGAATGGATAAGTGAGCTGGAAGACAGAATGGTGGAAATAAGTGCTGAAGAACAGAACAAAGCCCAAAGAATTAAAAGAACTGAGGACAGCCTCAGAGACCTATGAGACAATATCAAACGCACCAACATTAGAATTATAGGAGTTCCAGAAGATGAAGAAGAGAAGAAAGACTATAAAAAAATTCTTGAAGAGGTTATAGTTGAAAACTTCCGCAGCATGAGAAAGGAGATAGTCAACCAAGTCCAAGAAGCACAACGAGATCCATACAGGAGAAACCCCAGAAAAACCACACCAAGGCACATTCTAATCAAACTAACACAGACTAAATATAAAGACAGATGACTAAAAGCAGCAAGGAGCAAACAACAAATAACATAAAGGAAACCCCATACGTTTAACTGCAGATCTCTCAACAGAAACCCTACAGGACAGAAGAGAATGGCAGGACACATTTAAATATGCTAAAAGAGAATGACCTCCAACCAAGAATTCTCTACCCAGCAAGAATCTCATTCAAAATCGATGGTGAAGTCAAAAGCTTCTCAGACAAGTGCTAGTATGTGAACTAATATCACGGAACACCATAGCAAACCAGACATAGAGCATACACCCATTGACCAATCATCAAACCAAGGATCCTCGGAGCGGAAGCCCTAATTCCCAGACCCCACACTATCAAAGAACATACAACACTAGAGATTATTCACCTGTAAACAAGGTCTAACACCACCCAAGACACAAACCACTGAACCCTTCTGGAAGGACAGAAACCCAAAGGAAGGGAGAATTCAACCAAGAAGCCTGGTGGGAATAAGAACTCCATACACACAGACACACACAAAGAAACAAAAATTAACCTAATAATGAAATGTCAGAGAAACACTGTACAAATGAAGGACCAAGCTAGAGAAACACCGCTTCAGATGACAGAGGAGGAGAAAGACAAACTATCTGAAAGAGAATTCAGAAAAGCTATACTAATGAGGATGCAAAACACCAAAAATAGAATATTAGAGGAAATTAGTGCATTGAGAAGAGACATGCAGGAAATGAAAAATAAGCAAATAGAGATCACCAACTCAATTGCTGAACTGAAAAATACTATAGAAGGTCTCAACAGTAATCAGAGGCTGAAGAATGGATAAGTGAGCTGGAAGACAGAATGGTGGAAATAAGTGCTGAAGAACAGAACAAAGCCCAAAGAATTAAAAGAACTGAGGACAGCCTCAGAGACCTATGAGACAATATCAAACGCACCAACATTAGAATTATAGGAGTTCCAGAAGAAGAAGAAGAGAAGAAAGACTATAAAAAAATTCTTGAAGAGGTTATAGTTGAAAACTTCCGCAGCATGAGAAAGGAGATAGTCAACCAAGTCCAAGAAGCACAACGAGATCCATACAGGAGAAACCCCAGAAGAAACACACCAAGGCACATTCTAATCAAACTAACACAGACTAAATATAAAGACAGATGACTAAAAGCAGCAAGGAGCAAACAACAAATAACATAAAGGAAACCCCATACGTTTAACTGCAGATCTCTCAACAGAAACCCTACAGGACAGAAGAGAATGGCAGGACACATTTAAATATGCTAAAAGAGAATGACCTCCAACCAAGAATTCTCTACCCAGCAAGAATCTCATTCAAAATCGATGGTGAAGTCAAAAGCTTCACAGACAAGCAAAAACTAAAAGAATTCTGTACCACAAAACCAGCCCTACAACAAGTGTTAAATGGCCTGATATAGCCAATAAATACAAGAGTAGGAGAAGCCTTACAAATCAAACCCCTAATTTCTAAGAAGATGACAATAGGAACATTCGTATCAATAATTACTTTGAACGTAAATGGACTAAATGCTCCAACCAAACGACACGGGCTGGCTGAATGGATCCAGAAGCAAGACCCATATATATGCTGTTTACAAGAGACCCACTTCAGACCTAGAGACACTCATAGACTGAAAGTGAAAGGCTGGAAAAAGATATTTCATGCAAATGGAAATCAAAACAAAGCTGGAGTAGCAATCCTCATATCAGACAAAATAGACTTTAAAGTAAAGAAGATTATAAGAGACAAGGAAGGTCACTACATCATGATTAAGGGATCCATCCAAGAGGAAGACATAACAGTCATGAATATCTACGCACCCAACACAGGGGCACCTCAATACATAAGACAGGTACTTTCAGATATAAAAGAAGAAGTCAATAATAACACAATAATAGTAGGAGACTTTAACACTCCTCTCACACCAATGGATAGATCATGCAAACAGAAAATTAATAAAGAAGCACAAGCCTTAAATGCCACACTAGAAAAGATGGACCTCATCGATATCTTTAGGACATTCCATCCAAAAGCAGAAGAATACACTTTCTTCTCAAGTGCACATGGAACATTCTCCAGGATAGACCACATCTTGGGCCACAAATCTAACCTCAGTCAGTTCAAGAAAACCGAAATTATATCAACCATCTTCTCGCACCACAATGCAATGAGACTAGAGATGAACTACCAGAAAAAAAACCCTAAAAACACAAACACATGGAGATTAAACAATACATACCTAAAACAACAAAAAAGGAATCAATTCCTGAAAAAAGGGAAAAGAACACACGACAGTGCAAAACCTACAGGACAGAAGAGAATGGCAGGACACATTTAAATATGCTAAAAGAGAATGACCTCCAACCAAGAATTCTCTACCCAGCAAGAATCTCATTCAAAATCGATGGTGAAGTCAAAAGCTTCACAGACAAGCAAAAACTAAAAGAATTCTGTACCACAAAACCAGCCCTACAACAAGTGTTAAATGGCCTGATATAGCCAATAAATACAAGAGTAGGAGAAGCCTTACAAATCAAACCCCTAATTTCTAAGAAGATGACAATAGGAACATTCGTATCAATAATTACTTTGAACGTAAATGGACTAAATGCTCCAACCAAACGACACGGGCTGGCTGAATGGATCCAGAAGCAAGACCCATATATATGCTGTTTACAAGAGACCCACTTCAGACCTAGAGACACTCATAGACTGAAAGTGAAAGGCTGGAAAAAGATATTTCATGCAAATGGAAATCAAAACAAAGCTGGAGTAGCAATCCTCATATCAGACAAAATAGACTTTAAAGTAAAGAAGATTATAAGAGACAAGGAAGGTCACTACATCATGATTAAGGGATCCATCCAAGAGGAAGACATAACAGTCATGAATATCTACGCACCCAACACAGGGGCACCTCAATACATAAGACAGGTACTTTCAGATATAAACGAAGAAGTCAATAATAACACAATAATAGTAGGAGACTTTAACACTCCTCTCACACCAATGGATAGATCATGCAAACAGAAAATTAATAAAGAAGCACAAGCCTTAAATGCCACACTAGAAAAGATGGACCTCATCGATATCTTTAGGACATTCCATCCAAAAGCAGAAGAATACACTTTCTTCTCAAGTGCACATGGAACATTCTCCAGGATAGACCACATCTTGGGCCACAAATCTAACCTCAGTCAGTTCAAGAAAACCGAAATTATATCAACCATCTTCTCGCACCACAATGCAATGAGACTAGAGATGAACTACCAGAAAAAAAACCCTAAAAACACAAACACATGGAGATTAAACAATACATACCTAAAAACCAATGGATCATTGAGGAAATCAAAGGAGAAATTAAACAATTCCTAGAAGAAAATGACAATGAACACACGACAGTGCAAAACCTATGGGATACTGCAAAAGCAGTTCTAAGAGGGAAATTTATAGCAATACAATCCCACCTCAAGAAACTAGGAAAATATGAAGCAGATGACCTAACCCTCCACTTAAAACAATTGGAGAAAGAAGAACAAAAACACCCCAAAGCCAGCAGAAGAAGACAAATCATAAAGATCAGTGCAGAAATAAATCAGAAAGAAATGAAAGAAACTATAGTATGGATAAATAAAACAAAAAGCTGGTTCTTTGAAAAGGTAAACAAAATTGACAAACCACTGGTCAGACTCATCAAGAAAAAGAGAGAGAAGAACCAGATCAACAAAATCAAAAACGAAAAAGGAGAGAATACAACAGATCATGCAGAAATCCAAAGGATTCTAAGAGACTATTACGAACAGCTATATGGCAACAAACTGGACAACTTGGAAGAAATGGACAGTTTCTTAGAGAAGATTAATCTCCCAAGACTCAACCAGGAAGAAACAGAAACTTTGAACAACCCAATCACATGCTCAGAAATCGAATTTGTGATTAAAAATCTACCCAAAAATAAAAGCCCAGGTCCAGATGGCTTCACAGCCGAATTCTACCAAACATTTAAAGAATAGCTAATGCCTGTCCTTCTAAAACTCTTTCAAAAAATTGCACAGGAAGGAACACTCCCAAACACATTCTACGAGGCCACCATCACCCTGATACCCAAACCAGGCAAAGACAACACAAAAAAGGAAAATTACAGACCAATTTCTCTGATGAACTTAGATGCCAAGATCCTCAACAAAATCCTAGCAAACAGAATTCAACAACACATCAAAAAACTCATACATTACGAGCAAGTCGGGTTCATCCCAGGCATGCAAGGATTCTTCAACATCTGCAAATCAATCAATGTGATACACCATATCAACAAATTGAAAGGCAAAAAATCACATGATCATTTCAATAGATGCAGAAAAAGCCTTCGACAAAGTACAACACACATTTATGATAAAAACTCTTCAGAAAATGGGCATAGAAGGAACCTATCTCAACATAGTGAAAGCCATATATGAGAAGCCCACAACAAACATTATCCTCAACGGTGAAAAACTGAAAGCATTCCCTCTAAGATCAGGGACAAGACAGGGCTGTCCACTTTTACCACTACTATTCAACATAGTCCTGGAAGTTCTAGCAACGGCAACAAGAGAAGAGAAAGAAATCAAAGGAATCCAGATTGGAAAGGAAGAAGTCAAGCTCTCTCTTTTTGCAGACGACATGATATTATACATAGAAAATCCCAAAGACACGGTTACAAAGATACTAGAGCTAATCAATGAAATCAGCAAAGTCGCAGGATACAAAAGTCAACACACAGAAATCACTGGCATTCCTATACACAAACAATGAAAAATCAGAAAACGCAATCAAAGAGGCAATCCCCTTCACCATTGCAACCAAAAGAATCAAATATCTAGGAATAAACCTGCCCAAAGAAACAAAAGAATTGTACACAGAAAATTACAAGACACTTATGAGAGAAATTAAAGAAGATTTAAACAGATGGAAAGATATTCCATGTTCCTGGATCGGAAGAATCAATATTGTGAAAATGACCATACTACCAAATATCATCTACAGATTCAATGCAATACCTATCCAACTACCATTGACATTTTTCACAGAACTAGACCAAATGATAACACAGTTCATATGCAAACACAAAAGACCTCGAATAGCCAAAGCAATCCTGAAAAAGAAAAATGGAGTCGGAGGAATCAGCCTCCCTAACTTCAGACTCTACTACAAAGCAACGGTCATCAAGACAGTATGGTACTGGCACCAAAACAGAACTATAGACCAATGGAATAAGATCGAGAACCCAGAGGTCAACCCACGCACCTATGGGTACCTTATTTTTGACAAAGGAGGAGAAACTATAAAATGGGACAAAGCCTCTTCAACAAGTGGTGCTGGGAAAACTGGACAGCTACATGCAAAAAAATGAAGTTGGAACATTCCCTGACACCGTACACAATGATCAACTCATAATGGATTAAAGACCTAAATTTAAGACCAGAAACCATCAAACTCTTAGAGGAGAATATAGGCAAAACCCTCAAGGACATCAATCAAAGCAAGATCTTCTCTGACCCACCTACTAAAATAGCAGAACTGAAAAGAAAAGTGAACATGTGGTACCTCATGAAACAAAAGCTTTTGTACAGCAAAAGAAATCACCAAAAAGTTGAACAGACACCCCACAGAATGGGAGAAAATCATAGCAAATGAAACAACAGACAAAGAATTAATCTCCAAAATCTACAAGCAACTCAGACAACTCAGCACAGGGAAAATGAGCAGCCCAATCAAAAAATGGGAAAAAGATCTAAAGAGATGCCTCTCCAAAGAGGACGTACAGATAGCCCAATGATGCTCAACCTTGCTTATTATTAGAGAAATGCAAATTAAAACCACAATGAGATACCACCTCACACCTGTCAGAATGTCAAGAAATTGACAGACAACAAATGCTGGAGAGGGTGTGGAGAAAAGGAAACCCTCTTGCATTGCTGGTGGGAATGTAAATTGATACAACCTCTATGGAAGATAGTCTGGAGATTCCTTAAAAAACTAAAAATAGAAGCACCCTATGACCCAGCAATCCCACTATTAAGCCTATATCCTGATGAAATCAAAACTGAAAGAGGCACCTGTACCCCAATATTCATTGCAGCTCTCTATACAATAGCCTGAACATGGAAGCAACCTAGATGTCCGTCGATGAATGAATGGGTACAGAAGCTCTGGTCCATATATACAATGGAATACTACTCAGCTGTTAAAAGAAATGCAGAAGACTCAGTCCTAATGAGATGGCTGGTTTTAGAACCTATCATAAAAAGTGAAGTAAGTCAAAAAGAGAAAATTATAGTATGGGATCTAGTAAGATGGTCATGATAACACACACAGTGAATTCATGAAAAAACAGAGAATAGACATAAAGACATTGTGGAGACCGAACAGTGGGAGGGAGGCATGGAGGGAGTAACATGGAAACCTATACTGTCATGTGTGGAAAAGATATTGTCATTGTACTAGGGAAATAGGAGTACCTACAACCACTTGGGGCGATGGTCTGGAGGGATGGGAGGGGGGGAACTGGGTGGAGGAAGGGTCCAGGGATATGCATATGAATGATTTGGGAACACACATGTTGGTGAACAACAAAACTCTGTAAAATCTTTAAAATAAAGGAAAAAAATAAAATTAAAATAAATAGACTAGGTAGGGTAGTCTAATATAAGATAAATATACAAAGTTGATAGATTTTTCTATATACCAGCTATAATGAACTAGAAGAAATGAGAAGCTATTATATCCACATAGTGACAAAGAGTTTCAAATTCCTAGAAACAAATTTAATGTGAAAGGCATAGGATGTAAGCTCTTAAGATGAGCAAATTTTAATAAAAGGCATAAAATATGTTCAGACTGAAAGATATACCATGCTCTCAGATGAGCGTCTCACTACAAAATATCAATTCAACCAATACCAATATATTTTTGTTTTTGAAGGGGGAATATGAGAATCAATCAACATTTTTATGGAAAAAGAAATACCTGAGAATGGCCAAAATTATTACAAGATTTGAGGAAGTTAAGAAGTTATACAATATTGGGTCAAAAAAAAAGTAAATAAATCATGGAAATGTAATTAAGAGCCCAGAAATAGATTTTGATATGTAAGAGAATTTAATATATAAAAGAAGTGACATTTTAATCTAGTAGACAATGAATTGTTTCTTAAATGAATAATACTGTTATAACTGGCAATCCATTTGGGGAGAAAATGTAAGCTGAACTTCTTTTTTACACAATATAAAAATAATGAATGGATAAAAGACAAATATAAAATATAAAGTCTACAAAATTTTAAAGGAATAGTTTCATGTGTAAAATTGATTGGAAATACCATTTTAACCAAGACAGTAAACCCAGAAATTATAAAGAAATAATAAACACAGTTTATTATGTAAAGAATATAAAAACTTACAGCCAGGAAATATAAAGAGATTATTTATATTTAAACATACAAATATATTTATATAAATATAAACCATATTAATAGAATAAATGGTGGTAAAAAAGCTTAGAAAAGTATGAATTCTGTTTAAAATGACCAAAGAAACTCCAATATGTTCATATGTCTGAATATAACCGCATATACATACAGAAAGTTCTGGAAGCTACATATGCAGTTGTTCCCATTGGTTATACGAGGGCATAGCCGAGAGAAAGGGTTTGTAGGGAGGGAAACAGTAATAAAAAAAACTGTATAACATATGCTCATGACAAAAAATATTGTATGTAAGACAACTAGTTCATTAAAACTGTAATTTGTATGTAAATTCATAAAATATGAATTAAAAGAAAGCTAAAAACTTTTTAGTAATGATAAATACCTCAAAAGTTGGGATTTCATTTATTTTTTGACCTATAACCTCATACTTTTGCATATTGAAATTATTTATTTACTCAGAAATAAATTTAATTAAATTAAATTTATTTCTGAGTAAATAAATAATATATCCACTATGAGAAATAAAAACAAAGCAAGATATAGTCACCAATCCAAAAGAATTTATCAAAAAATTTGAAATCTATGAGAAAGTAGAGGCTTGTGGTAGCCCTGGAAATAGCGGGAAACAAGTTTTGTTTTAGTCTTAGTTATGGCACTGTGGTCAAGGCAAATGCTCTGAGAGGGAATAGTGTTCTCAAAGCCCCTGGTTAGACTTAAGTCATGTGTTTGGTTTCTTTATTGAAACAGAAAAAAAAAAAAATCACCAAACGTTATAATAGAATCCCAGTTCTGTAACTGAACACTTAGGAAACATTTTAAAGGGCAAAATTTTTCAATTTGCACACTAGTTTTGGGAAAAAATGTAGCTCCAAAGGAAAAACCAGAAGACAGACTATTTTGTCCCCATTCAAGAAGGAAAGAAAAGTTTAAACTAGTTATCATTTTGTTATAGAATGAAATAACTGATTTCAGACTGTTTTTGCACAAGGACCAGTGCTATCAGTGAGAAAGACTTGATCAGTTCCCCAGAGATGGTGTCAAAGAAAAGTTGTACTGCTACATTCTGCAAGAATTGTTGCATTGAGATGATTTTCAAAGAAAATCCCAAGAAAGGAAAATTACAGCATTCTGTCCTCCAGGTGATAAAAAGCTACATCCCAGTCTGAACCCTGGCTTTACAATCTGGTGCTCAGACACACAGGTTTTATCTAAAACCTATTTTCACTTATCAAGTTAGGTCATGGGACTTTTCATTCTCTCTCTTAGTTTTTTCATCTATAAAATGGGAGCGGTGAAAGTAACATAATGTAGAAAAGAACACTTACTTTGTCTATTTTATGTGTCAGTGGTAAAATTTAAATGCGACATTAATCATGAAAATGTTCATTTGAACAGGTGAAGCTCACAAATTCCATAACCAATAAAGTTTAAATAATTGTGGGGCTTTTCTCCCTCCAAAGCTGTAATTGGAAGCTGCTTGAGATCCTTGACGATGCCTGTTTAAGTTAAATATTATAATATTTTCATAAAATATGAATTAAAAGAAAGCTAAAAACTTTTTAGTAATGATAAATACCTCAAAAGTTGGGATTTCATTTATTTTTTGACCTATAACCTCATACTTTTGCATATTGAAATTATTTATTTACTCAGAAATAAATTTAATTAAATTAAATTTATTTCTGAGTAAATAAATAATATATCCACTATGAGAAATAAAAACAAAGCAAGATATAGTCACCAATCCAAAAGAATTTATCAAAAAATTTGAAATCTATGAGAAAGTAGAGGCTTGTGGTAGCCCTGGAAATAGCGGGAAACAAGTTTTGTTTTAGTCTTAGTTATGGCACTGTGGTCAAGGCAAATGCTCTGAGAGGGAATAGTGTTCTCAAAGCCCCTGGTTAGACTTAAGTCATGTGTTTGGTTTCTTTATTGAAACAGAAAAAAAAAAAAATCACCAAACGTTATAATAGAATCCCAGTTCTGTAACTGAACACTTAGGAAACATTTTAAAGGGCAAAATTTTTCAATTTACACTCTAGTTTTTGGGAAAAAAAATGTAGCTCCAAAGGAAAAACCAGAAGACAGACTATTTTGTCCCCATTCAAGAAGGAAAGAAAAGTTTAAACTAGTTATCATTTTGTTATAGAATGAAATAACTGATTTCAGACTGTTTTTGCACAAGGACCAGTGCTATCAGTGAGAAAGACTTGATCAGTTCCCCAGAGATGGTGTCAAAGAAAAGTTGTACTGCTACATTCTGCAAGAATTGTTGCATTGAGATGATTTTCAAAGAAAATCCCAAGAAAGGAAAATTACAGCATTCTGTCCTCCAGGTGATAAAAAGCTACATCCCAGTCTGAACCCTGGCTTTACAATCTGGTGCTCAGACACACAGGTTTTATCTAAAACCTATTTTCACTTATCAAGTTAGGTCATGGGACTTTTCATTCTCTCTCTTAGTTTTTTCATCTATAAAATGGGAGCGGTGAAAGTAACATAATGTAGAAAAGAACACTTACTTTGTCTATTTTATGTGTCAGTGGTAAAATTTAAATGCGACATTAATCATGAAAATGTTCATTTGAACAGGTGAAGCTCACAAATTCCATAACCAATAAAGTTTAAATAATTGTGGGGCTTTTCTCCCTCCAAAGCTGTAATTGGAAGCTGCTTGAGATCCTTGACGATGCCTGTTTAAGTTAAATAGCACTAGAGAAAGTTTTAATGTGTTGTGAAATCATAAAACACAGAGCAAAGTCAGAGGTCCTCTGGGACAATATCTTGCTCTAGTTGAAACAATTAAGGCTTCAAGTGGCAAGGTGAATGGATCAAGTTGTATGGCTTCTCTGTGACAGTTTTGGGATTAAAATTTCCTTGATTTTTCACCTCGTGAGTCAGAGAAGAGTTACTTTTCACTAGAGACCCCACCTGCAAGATGTGGGATATAAAAGCTTTCCTTGGGGCTTCCCTGGTGATCCAGTGGGTAAGGACGCCACCTTGCAGTGCAAGGGGCTCGGGTTTGATCCCTGGCCTGGGAAGATCCCACGTGCCGCGGAGCGGCTGGACCATGTGTCCAATTACCGAGCTGGAGCTCTGGAGTGTGTGCACCCAGAGTGGTGCTCTGCGAGAACAGAGGCCACTGCGATGGGAGGCCCACACGGGCCAAAGAACGAAGATGGATGAAAAATAGATAAATGAAAGATTAATAGAAGTGGCCTGCCCCCCACCTAACCCGCCCCCCGCCCCGCCAAAAGCTTTTCTGACCCTACCTCCTATCCAAGGAAATAGCCTCTTATGTTGTTCTTGTATCCACTTTTAACACTGCACCTCAAGGAAGTCTGTCTTCTCTACTAATCTGGCAGTTCCTTAAGAACAGGAGCTAGGAAGAATGTATTTTTTTCTGTCAATAGAAAATTTGTTGCATTGAGATGATTTTCAAAGAAAATCCCAAGAAAGGAAAATTACAGCATTCTGTCCTCCAGGTGATAAAAAGCTACATCCCAGTCTGAACCCTGGCTTTACAATCTGGTGCTCAGACACACAGGTTTTATCTAAAACCTATTTTCACTTATCAAGTTAGGTCATGGGACTTTTCATTCTCTCTCTTAGTTTTTTCATCTATAAAATGGGAGCGGTGAAAGTAACATAATGTAGAAAAGAACACTTACTTTGTCTATTTTATGTGTCAGTGGTAAAATTTAAATGCGACATTAATCATGAAAATGTTCATTTGAACAGGTGAAGCTCACAAATTCCATAACCAATAAAGTTTAAATAATTGTGGGGCTTTTCTCCCTCCAAAGCTGTAATTGGAAGCTGCTTGAGATCCTTGACGATGCCTGTTTAAGTTAAATAGCACTAGAGAAAGTTTTAATGTGTTGTGAAATCATAAAACACAGAGCAAAGTCAGAGGTCCTCTGGGACAATATCTTGCTCTAGTTGAAACAATTAAGGCTTCAAGTGGCAAGGTGAATGGATCAAGTTGTATGGCTTCTCTGTGACAGTTTTGGGATTAAAATTTCCTAGATTTTTCACCTCGTGAGTCAGAGAAGAGTTACTTTTCACTAGAGACCCCACCTGCAAGATGTGGGATATAAAAGCTTTCCTTGGGGCTTCCCTGGTGATCCAGTGGGTAAGGACGCCACCTTGCAGTGCAAGGGGCTCGGGTTTGATCCCTGGCCTGGGAAGATCCCACGTGCCGCGGAGCGGCTGGACCATGTGTCCAATTACCGAGCTGGAGCTCTGGAGTGTGTGCACCCAGAGTGGTGCTCTGCGAGAACAGAGGCCACTGCGATGGGAGGCCCACACGGGCCAAAGAACGAAGATGGATGAAAAATAGATAAATGAAAGATTAATAGAAGTGGCCTGCCCCCCACCTAACCCGCCCCCCGCCCCGCCAAAAGCTTTTCTGACCCTACCTCCTATCCAAGGAAATAGCCTCTTATGTTGTTCTTGTATCCACTTTTAACACTGCACCTCAAGGAAGTCTGTCTTCTCTACTAATCTGGCAGTTCCTTAAGAACAGGAGCTAGGAAGAATGTATTCTTTTCTTTTCCCTCTGTCTCTCTATTTCTCTCTCTCTCCCTTTCTATCATGGTACCTCAATCCTTGCCCTGACTGAATGAGGCCCATCCATATTATGAATGGCAGTCTATCAATTTAAATGTTGGTGCATGCGTGCTCAGTTGTGTCTGACTCTTTGTGACCCCCTGGACTATAACCTGTCAGGTTTCTCTGTCCATGGAATTTTCCAGGCAAGAATACTGCAGTGGGTTTCCATTTCCTCCTTCAGGGAACCTTCCCGACCCAGGGATTAAACTTGAATCTCTTGTGTCTCCTGCATTTGCAGGTGAATTCTTTACCTCTAGTGCCACCTGGGAAGTAAAAATTACTTTTACAGCAATTCTGAGACTGGGTGTTGAGTGCACAGTCACATCAGTCATGTCTGACTCTTTGGGACCCGATAGCTTGTAGCCCACCAGGCTCCTCTGTCCACGGAATTCTCCAGGCAAGAATACTGGAGTGGGTTGTTCCCTCCTCCAGGGAATGTTCCCAACCCAGGGATCAAACCCATGTCTCTTATATCTACCTGCATTGACAGACAGATTTTTTACCACTAGTACCTCCTGGAAAGCCCAATATCTAGACTGATACAGACCAAATAGTTGGTCGCAAAGCCTAGCTAAACTGATGCATACAATTAACCATCACAATTGTGATGGGGAAAAAACAAAAAAGGACCAAGGAATAGTTAAATCAAAGCCAAAAACAGCCTGGCCTGGGAAGATCCCACGTGCCGCGGAGCGGCTGGACCGATGTGTCCAACTACCGAGCCGGAGCTCTGGAGCATATGCACCCAGAACTGGTGCTCTGTGATGAGAGGCCACTGCAACGGGAGGCCCACACGGGCCAAAGAACGAAGATGGATGAAAAATAGATAAATGAAAGACCAACAGAAGTGGCCTGCCCCCCACCTAACCCGCCCCCCGCCCCGCCAAAAGCTTTTCTGACCCTACCTCCTATCCAAGGAAATAGCCTCTTATGTTGTTCTTGTATCCACTTTTAACACTGCACCTCAAGGAAGTCTGTCTTCTCTACTAATCTGGCAGTTCCTTAAGAACAGGAGCTAGGAAGAATGTATTCTTTTCTTTTCCCTCTGTCTCTCTATTTCTCTCTCTCTCCCTTTCTATCATGGTACCTCAATCCTTGCCCTGACTGAACGAGGCCCATCCATATTATGAATGGCAGTCTATCAATTTAAATGTTGGTGCATGCGTGCTCAGTTGTGTCTGACTCTTTGTGACCCCCTGGACTATAACCTGTCAGGTTTCTCTGTCCATGGAATTTTCCAGGCAAGAATACTGCAGTGGGTTTCCATTTCCTCCTTCAGGGGAACCTTCCCGACCCAGGGATTAAACTTGAATCTCTGGTGTCTCCCACATTGACAGGTGAATTCTTTACCTCTAGTGCCACCTGGGAAGTAAAAATTACTTTTACAGCAATTCTGAGACTGGGTGTTGAGTGCACAGTCACATCAGTCATGTCTGACTCTTTGGGACCCGATAGCTTGTAGCCCACCAGGCTCCTCTGTCCACGGAATTCTCCAGGCAAGAATACTGGAGTGGGTTGTTCCCTCCTCCAGGGAATGTTCCCAACCCAGGGATCAAACCCATGTCTCTTATATCTACCTGCATTGACAGACAGATTTTTTACCACTAGTACCTCCTGGAAAGCCCAATATCTAGACTGATACAGACCAAATAGTTGGTCGCAAAGCCTAGCTAAACTGATGCATACAATTAACCATCACAATTGTGATGAAAGGAAAGGAGATTATCATCAGAAACTTGGGTGCTTGAAATAATGAATTTGTAGGTACAGCCATATGACAGACTCTGTGAAGTAACCGTGGATACAGATAACCACAGTGGAGAAGCCCTAAAGATGTGAAGGCCAAGGAACTGAGAGACCAACATAATGACTGGACTCATCTATGTGAACCATGAAGTCATGGAGGATGCTGCCCAGTGAAGCAGACAGGAAGAAGTTTAGCCATGACCTAAGTATTTACTGAATGATAGGTAGTGATCAGGAGGAAGAAAAATGACCAAGAAAGAGGAGGAAGGGTGATATGGTCAAATGGCATGAATCTCAGTGAAGAGGATTGTAACTCTCAGCTCCACCACTGGGTAGCCTTAAGTAAATCACTTAATTCCTGTGTGCCTGTGCTTCTTCATGTCTCAAGTAGAAACTTCAGTCCTCCGTTTCTGTCCAAGGACCTTTGTAGGAACCAAACATGGTGGTAAGTGAAAAAGCAGATTGAAAAACAAAAGGTCACAAAACTGATTAAAGATAGGTAGGATTTCTTTTTCTTTTTTGTTGGCCACTTATATTGATCTTTCATTTATTTATCTTTGTTCTTTGGTTTGTGTGGGCCTCCCATTACGTGCACTCCAGAGCTCTGGCTCAGTAGTTGGACGCATCGGTTCAGACGTTCCGCAGCGTATGGGATCTTCCCAGGCCAGGGAACGAACTGGCGTCCCTTGCACTACAAGGCGGAGTCCTTGCCTACTGGACCACCAGGGAAGCCCTAGGTAGGATTTCTTGATAATGATATTTATTAACACTAGAGTATGTCTCCAAAGTTATGGAATTTCTAGGTTTATTTTAATAGGTAAGAAATACAGTTATTCAGATTCAGAGAAAGCACACTCCACAGACAGAGTGTGGGCCATGGTAGAGCAAATCCAGTGACCAATTTCTAGTTTTGATTCAATGGAATTTAGGCAGCCAGTCTCCAAGATGGCCCCCAAATAACCCCTACTTCTGTTATTTGCACTTTGATGTAGTTATTTTGCACCCCGCCCCCTGCCACCCCACATACACACATTCCATGGGACTGACTCCTATAACAAAAGAATGCGACAGAAGTGACAGCTTGTGATTTCCAAGACTAGGTCAAAGAACACTCTGGTTTCCACCTTGCATCATGTGCTCGGGCAGAAGCCAGTTAGTATGCCAATGTGGGAGTCTATTACAAGAGTGGAAGCTCCTGCTAACAGCTTTATGAGGGAGTTGGGTTGGCTGCAAATATTCTAGTTACAACTGAGTTTACAAAAAGACCGCAGCCCAGCCAATACATTGTCTTCAAGATAAGGGATCCTGGGCTTTCCTGGTGGTCCAGTGGTAAGGACACTGCCTTGCAGTGCAAAGGGCGCCGGTTCGAGCCCTGGCCTGGGAAGATCCCACACACTGTGAAGCAGCTGGACCGATGTGTTTAGTTACCTAGCCGGAGCTCTGGAGCATGTGTGCCCAGAGCCGGTGCTCTGCGACAACAGAGGCCACTGTGATGGGAGGCCCACAGGGGCCAAAGAACAAAAAGATGGATAAAAATAGATGAATGAAAGACCAAGAGAAGTGGCCCTGCCTGACCCCCTCCCTCCCCAACCCGTCCCACCTCAAAAATAAATAAATAAATAAGTATTAAAAAAAAAAAAGATAAGGGATCCTGAGCCAATAACACCCACTTAAGCTGCTCTTGGACCCCAGATAACAGAAGTTGTGCATGAAAAAACATCTATTATTTCAAAGTACTAATCTTAGTTTATTATGCCACAGTAAATAACACGAGAGGTATTTGTTTTGATTGAATCTTTTTTTTTTTTTTTAGTATTTATTTATTTAGGCGGGGGTGGGGAGGGAGGGGGGTGGGCAGGCCACTCCTATGGGTCTTTCATTTGTCTAGTTTCATCCATCTTTGTTCTTTGGCCCGTGTGGGCCCCCCATCGCGGTGGCCTCTGTTGTCGCAGAGCACCAGCTCTGGGCGCACGCGCTCCAGAACTCCGGCTCGGTAATTGGACACATCCGTCCAGCCGCTCCGCGGCACGTGGGATCTTCCCAGGCCAGGGCTCGAACCGGCGCCCCTTGCACTGCAAGGCAGTGTCCTTATCCACTGGACCACCAGGGGAAGCCCTTAAACTTCTTTATTCATACTTCCTGTGTGGGTGTAAAAGCTGAAGTATATATTTAGAAATCCAAAAGGACAGAAGTCAGGAGGCATTTCTCTCTGTCAAGGGGCACTGGCGAGTCTCTTTGCTTCTCAGACTGTGACAGCCAAATGTAAAATGAAGGGCCAGGCACTCTCCAGGCCCTGTCTAGCTGCCAGTTCTCTGAGAAACCCCTCATGAGAAAGTTAACTTCCAAAACACACATGATCTTACTATGATTACAAATTGAAGTTTAACATACCAATATCATTGGCTGAATACTAATAAATCTGGCTTTCTGAGAGAAAGCAGATCAGAACAAGGCTAAGGGAAGATTGCCAGAGAGCATGTCTCAGGTACAGGGGCAGGAAGCCTGGTCAAAAGAATTTGAGAGAGTCTAAATTCAACATCTATAAAGAGGTTTCTCATGACAAACACTAAAAATGTGTTCCTGGCAGATCTATCTTAGTGATATTCTTAGCAATATATAATTATATCTATTATATTACAATTTTATATTATATAATAATATATAAGTAATTATATAATATACATTGTTGTATTATATGATAATGTGTATCATATAACATGTATAATTTATTATATTATAATTCTATCACTTATGATATAATTGTAATATATAATTTAAAAACTATATAATTATATATATGATATGTATACCATATATAATAATGATATAAATAATAATACAATTATAATGTATATATATTATTATATTATATATTATAATAGATATAATATAATTATATAATATATATTTTAGTATAATATATCATTATGCATAATTATGTAATACATATTCTGTTAGGTAATTTATGTATAATATATCACATACATTATATGTATATGTATAATATATGTTTAATAAATATCCACATATAATATATAATATATGACATATAATATGTAATAATATGTATAATATATAATGTATAACTATATGATATATATACTACTTCATTATATATAATAAAATATTTAATTGTATATATTATATCTGATATTGTATATATAATATCATATATATTATATAATTCTATATTATATATAACATTGTACATAATTAGTATTATTATCTATATCATATGCAATTTATAGTTATATCACATGTAATGTCATGTATTTTGTGTTATATAATTTTAAATCCAAAAGGACAGAAGTCAGGAGGCATTTCTCTCTGTCAAGGGGCACTGGCGAGTCTCTTTGCTTCTCAGACTGTGACAGCCAAATGTAAAATGAAGGGCCAGGCACTCTCCAGGCCCTGTCTAGCTGCCAGTTCTCTGAGAAACCCCTCATGAGAAAGTTAACTTCCAAAACACACATGATCTTACTATGATTACAAATTGAAGTTTAACATACCAATATCATTGGCTGAATACTAATAAATCTGGCTTTCTGAGAGAAAGCAGATCAGAACAAGGCTAAGGGAAGATTGCCAGAGAGCATGTCTCAGGTACAGGGGCAGGAAGCCTGGTCAAAAGAATTTGAGAGAGTCTAAATTCAACATCTATAAAGAGGTTTCTCATGACAAACACTAAAAATGTGTTCCTGGCAGATCTATCTTAGTGATATTCTTAGCAATATATAATTATATCTATTATATTACAATTTTATATTATATAATAATATATAAGTAATTATATAATATACATCGTTGTATTATATGATAATGTGTATCATATAACATGTATAATTTATTATATTATAATTCTATCACTTATGATATAATTGTAATATATAATTAAAAAACTATTTAATTATATATATGATATGTATACCATATATAATAATGATATAAATAATAATACAATTATAATGTATATATATTATTATATTATATATTATAATAGATATAATATAATTATATAATATATATTTTAGTATAATATATCATTATGCATAATTATGTAATACATATTCTGTTAGGTAATTTATGTATAATATATCACATACATTATATGTATATGTATAATATATGTTTAATAAATATCCACATATAATATATAATATATGACATATAATATGTAATAATATGTATAATATATAATGTATAACTATATGATATATATACTACTTCATTATATATAATAAAATATTTAATTGTATATATTATATCTGATATTGTATATATAATATCATATATATTATATAATTCTATATTATATATAACATTGTACATAATTAGTATTATTATCTATATCATATGCAATTTATAGTTATATCACATGTAATGTCATGTATTTTGTGTTATATAATTTTGACATATTACATAATATATATTATAAAATATATATATTATATATTATATATAATGTATCTATTATATATCATGTATGTGTTATACATGACATATATAATATAAATAATATATAATACATAAATGTTATATGTCTCATATATATAGATATATATGATATATGAGATATATTCTGATAATTGGCATCAATGAAATGAGAATTATACATGTTACATATATAGTATTATTATATAAATTATATATTACATGTTTATAATATATGGTATACAATATATAATATATTAATAACAAATATGTTGCATGTAATATAATATGCATGATATAATGCATTAATATATCTTAATAAAATATAGATACAATTATGTAATTATTAATTATATAATAACTATAGTCATAATTATTATGTAATATTCATATGCTTTAGAATAATACATATATATTATTATAGCATGTATATAAAATATATAATATATTATAATTATAATATTAGATGTACAATATATATTATACATAGTATGTATAATTATACATAATATATTACATTAATACAATATATATCTTATATAATTATATATGATCTATAGTATATGATATGTGTAATACATATATAATATATAGTATGTATAATGATATTTATATATTTATATATAATATGTATAATTGCATATATTAATGTTAGTTATCTATTTTAATATAGAATTATATATAATACACATACAGTATATATATTGTTTATATATTATATGTATGTTATATATATCATAATATGTATAGTCATATATATAACATACCATTCATACATATTGTTTATATAATATGCATAATATATATCACATATATAGCATATATATTACATACACACTATTATAATTAGCTTATAGTATTATAATATATTATATATATTCTATACATATAGTGTATATACATTATATGTGATGCTACAATATATTATCTATGTTAATATAATATGATTATTATATATAAGTATCATATATTATATTATTATATAAAATTGTATATATACTCATTATATTATATATATTATATACATTATATATAACACATTATTGTATATTATGATATGTTTTATTACATGTAATATTCAATGTATACAGATATGCATATTATATAGATATATACTATAAATTAATAGATAATATAGAATATAATATTTAATATATGATATGGTATATATAATATATACTATATATTATACATATATATAGTATATATATAGTACACATATGTTATATATACACTATATATATAGTATATATACGATGTCTATGTTATGTATCATTCATATATTATATATTATATATGATATGTATGTCATATATGATATGTATAATTCTCATTTCGTTGAGGCCAATTCTCAGAATTGTGTCAGTTTATGTCATGGTTACAGTCTAGTCATATAGTTAACATTTCACACTTGACTTCTTCCAATTGGTGTGAGTTTCAGTGTCGACAAAACAGTTCATATGATATGATTCAGAGCAGTAGCTACAGTCTTTGAGGAGGAACTAAAAGTCCTTGATTTTATGTAATAACCAAACTATCATTGTTTTGACTACTTTACTTTTGTATTTTTAAAAATTTTTTCACTTCCCCAATTTAACTTATTTTTGGCTAAAGTATTTTTTTACCAACAAAAGGCAAGTGGAGAACATTGAGGGGGGAAGTGTGTGTTTTGGGGGAGGGTCCTGCCCATTTCAGGAGTAGGCAGAGGGTAGTCATGGTTACATACCTCCAGGATGAAGTCTAACCTGTTGGAAACAGCTGATGATGGGGAGCCCACCTGTAAATTTCTTTTTTCTCCCTCTATGTATTGGACTGATCCAGGAAGGTTTGGAGCTGCCTTGTGTGGCCCTGCTGTTGCCCCTGTGAGCTCACCCACATTCCTTCCAGGCTCCTGAGAAGACAGTGACCAGAGTCACCACCATCTTGCTCTGCTTCCCTTCTCCCTGCTTCCTTCCCTTTCTGTCCTGGTATTTTATCTTCTAGAAACAGTTCTTCATTGCTGGCTCAGATGTTATTTTCTAAAAAACCTGGGCTAAAATACTCAGTATCTAGAACTGTTTTTTTTTTATTATTATTATTATTTTTAATAGTAATGAACGTATACATCTTTCCTTTCTCTCTGCTCAAAATTCATGTCTGGATTTTGGGGATCTGCCTGCCCATGTGGGTCTATATTCAATTTTTGCTAAGCAAAAACATGTATACCTAGATGACAGAATTTCTCTTCTATAATTAAAGGTACTTGAGCTGACTCCATGTCTTAGACATTTCAGGCAGCATTCCCACATTCATATTTGCTTTTCCTCCAGATGGCCATGTTTCTTCATCTCCTCCCAGTCTGTGTTTGTGAGGATGAGTATGTTAGATCACTACCTTCAACTCTCCCACTCAAGCCTTATTCAACCTTTGACAATCGACATAACCTTTCTCTAGTCCCCGACCTCACCTATGAAGCTGGGATAATTTCCTAGGGGATTATTCAAAGGATTAAGTGGTACAACCCAAGTAAACTGCTTAACATACAGGAATTGCTTCATAAATATTCACAGTTTTCATTATTATAATAGTCAAGATTTCATTATAATTTTAAGCAGCCACATAGAGATACTGTCACAGAGAATGGGATCTGAGGGATAAATAAGACTACAGGGAAGAGGAAAAAATAAGAGAAATGAAGGAAAAACAAGTTCAGAAGCCCAGAGACAGGAATGCACAGGATAGGTTAGAAGGAGCATTGCCTATGGAGTTGGGAAAGGAGAGGGGCAGGTGAGCAGTTATGTTGGGAACCTGGACTTCAAATAATCACACTTATGACTAGGTTTTGAAGTTCTTGAGAATGGAGAGAAGAGGAAAGAGACAGGTGGGAATAAAGGAGAAAGACTGCCACTTTTTTTTGTATTGGACTGATCCAGGAAGGTTTGGAGCTGCCTTGTGTGGCCCTGCTGTTGCCCCTGTGAGCTCACCCACATTCCTTCCAGGCTCCTGAGAAGACAGTGACCAGAGTCACCACCATCTTGCTCTGCTTCCCTTCTCCCTGCTTCCTTCCCTTTCTGTCCTGGTATTTTATCTTCTAGAAACAGTTCTTCATTGCTGGCTCAGATGTTATTTTCTAAAAAACCTGGGCTAAAATACTCAGTATCTAGAACTGGTTTTTTTTATTATTATTATTATTTTTAATAGCAATGAACGTATACATCTTTCCTTTCTCTCTGCTCAAAATTCATGTCTGGATTTTGGGGATCTGCCTGCCCACGTGGGTCTATATTCAATTTTTGCTAAGCAAAAACATGTATACCTAGATGACAGAATTTCTCTTCTATAATTAAAGGTACTTGAGCTGACTCCATGTCTTAGACATTTCAGGCAGCATTCCCACATTCATATTTGCTTTTCCTCCAGATGGCCATGTTTCTTCATCTCCTCCCAGTCTGTGTTTGTGAGGATGAGCATGTTAGATCACTACCTTCAACTCTCCTACTCAAGCCTTATTCAACCTTTGACAATCGACATAACCTTTCTCTAGTCCCCGACCTCACCTATGAAGCTGGGATAATTTCCTAGGGGATTATTCAAAGGATTAAGTGGTACAACCCAAGTAAACTGCTTAACATACAGGAATTGCTTCATAAATATTCACAGTTTTCATTATTATAATAGTCAAGATTTCATTATAATTTTAAGCAGCCACATAGAGATACTGTCACAGAGAATGGGATCTGAGGGATAAATAAGACTACAGGGAAGAGGAAAAAATAAGAGAAATGAAGGAAAAACAAGTTCAGAAGCCCAGAGACAGGAATGCACAAGATAGGTTAGAAGGAGCATTGCCTATGGAGTTGGGAAAGGAGAGGGGCAGGTGAGCAGTTATGTTGGGAACCTGGACTTCAAATAATCACACTTATGACTAGGTTTTGAAGTTCTTGAGAATGGAGAGAAGAGGGAAAGACGACAGGTGGAATAAAGGGAAAGAAAGAAAGATGGAAAAAAGTTGAGAAACAAAAGTAAAGGCTGGCCATTGGTGAAAAATAGCCTTCTCGTGTGTGATATTCTCTTAGAATGTATTTAAAGCAATAAGATGAGAGGGCAGTTCAGAGCACTGGATTAATTCCCTTTTCTGTCTCCCCCTCTTTCTCTCGCTCTTTTATTAAGAAAATAAAGGAGACTTTGAAATATTAAGAGATAGTGGGATTAGAACCTTCTCTTGCTGCCCCAGTCTTTCCTCTATTAATTTCCACTTGATTAGAATTCTTTTTGAAGTGTTTAAATGTGAACAATAGGAAATAGAAGGGTGAGTTATTGAATATCAGTTAGACAGTATTAATATAATCACAGCTCCCTTTTTTTTTTATATAGACACTTCATCTATATGTAGAGTTTCCATTAGGAATAATGTATACACCCTCTCTCCCCTACCTCAAGTAATTATGTTTTTTTTTTAAACTATAATGAAACTCTTAAAAGTTAATAGCTGATTTGTAAATCCTCAGCTTAAAATCTTTAATTTAAAAAATAAGTTTTAAAACTTTAGAAAATGGAGAATTATTTTTTCTTGCCTGCCCCAGTACTAAATGCTCTTGAATAAGTGAAGGCTTTTAACACGTGTACACTAAAGAGTCAGACTCTTGATAGAATCTATGGATCATTGAGGAGCCCTCTTCACTTAGGGGTTGCATGAAGAGGGTGATACCGGTATTTGAAAGTTCTCCAGAAACACAGAAAATACCTTTTGCAAGAAGGCCCTTTTTGGGTGTCAACAGTTTTCATTATTATAATAGTCAAGATTTCATTATAATTTTAAGCAGCCACATAGAGATACTGTCACAGAGAATGGGATCTGAGGGATAAATAAGACTACAGGGAAGAGGAAAAAATAAGAGAAATGAAGGAAAAACAAGTTCAGAAGCCCAGAGACAGGAATGCACAGGATAGGTTAGAAGGAGCATTGCCTATGGAGTTGGGAAAGGAGAGGGGCAGGTGAGCAGTTATGTTGGGAACCTGGACTTCAAATAATCACACTTATGACTAGGTTTTGAAGTTCTTGAGAATGGAGAGAAGAGGGAAAGATGACAGGTGGAATAAAGGGAAAGAAAGAAAGATGGAAAAAAGTTGAGAAACAAAAGTAAAGGCTGGCCATTGGTGAAAAATAGCCTTCTCGTGTGTGATATTCTCTTAGAATGTATTTAAAGCAATAAGATGAGAGGGCAGTTCAGAGCACTGGATTAATTCCCTTTTCTGTCTCCCCCTCTTTCTCTCGCTCTTTTATTAAGAAAATAAAGGAGACTTTGAAATATTAAGAGATAGTGGGATTAGAACCTTCTCTTGCTGCCCCAGTCTTTCCTCTATTAATTTCCACTTGATTAGAATTCTTTTTGAAGTGTTTAAATGTGAACAATAGGAAATAGAAGGGTGAGTTATTGAATATCAGTTAGACAGTATTAATATAATCACAGCTCCCTTTTTTTTTTATATAGACACTTCATCTATATGTAGAGTTTCCATTAGGAATAATGTATACACCCTCTCTCCCCTACCTCAAGTAATTATGTTTTTTTTTTAAACTATAATGAAACTCTTAAAAGTTAATAGCTGATTTGTAAATCCTCAGCTTAAAATCTTTAATTTAAAAAATAAGTTTTAAAACTTTAGAAAATGGAGAATTATTTTTTCTTGCCTGCCCCAGTACTAAATGCTCTTGAATAAGTGAAGGCTTTTAACACGTGTACACTAAAGAGTCAGACTCTTGATAGAATCTATGGATCATTGAGGAGCCCTCTTCACTTAGGGGTTGCATGAAGAGGGTGATACCGGTATTTGAAAGTTCTCCAGAAACACAGAAAATACCTTTGTGCAAGAAGCTGCTTGTTCTTCCTTTAATAATTAGGGCCTCAAAACTATCTGCAACCATGAAATTGAAAGACATTTGCTCCTTGGAAGAAAAGTTATGACAAACGTAGAAAATGTGTTAAAAAGCAGAGACATCACTTTGTTGTTAAAAGTCCATATAGTCAAGCTATGGTTTTTTCCAGTAGTCATGTCTGGATGTGAGAGTTGCACCATGAAAGAAGGCTGAACACTGAAGAACTGATGCCTTCAAATTGTGCTGCTGCAGAAGACTCTTGAGAGTCCCAAGGACTACAAGGAGGTCAATCCTAAATAGTCATTGGAAGGGCTGATGCTGAAGTTGAAGCTCCAGTACTTTGATCACCTGATGTGAAGAGTCAATTCACTGGAAAAGACCCTGATGCTGGGAAAGATTGAAGGCAAAAGGAGAAGGCGGCAGCAGAGGATAAAATGATTAGATAGCATCACTGACTCAATGGAGACAAATTTAAACAAATTCTAGGAGATAATGAAGGATAGGAGCCTGGAATGCCGCAGTCCATGGGGTCACAAAGAGTCGGGGACAACTTGGAGACTGAACAACAACAGTAACACCACTATCTAGTCCTGACATTCTTGGCTTTCATGCTGTAAACTTGATCTGAAGACCCTTGCAGAACAAAAGAGACGTCTCAGAGTCTATCTAATCCATGGAGATGGGGCTTTCTGAATCATTATTTACAGAATTCCTGGGGTTTTCTAGCACCAAAGACCCATGAATCTTGAAAAATAAGTTCTTGATAAACACCAATTCATAAATTTTCCTTGAAAATGCAGAAATGCCATGAGATTAATAAGCTGTACCTTTTAACATTAGTATTAACTACTGGAGATTCCAAATTTTTAACTGACTTACAAGAAAAATGTTCTTTACAAATGCTTTCACACAGACACAAACTATATAATACATCCTGTTACTTTAAACATGTTTATCTGTGTATTTTCTAAGTGGGAAAATATAAACTAGTGGGAAAGATAGGGAACCAGGGCATATAAATACAGATACAGAAGAAGTTCAGCAAAAACTCTCTATGTCAGGGCTGGGGGTCCAATGGTTAAAAATCCGCCTTTCAATGCAAGATACATTGGTTCAAGCCCTGATCTGGGAAGATTCCACAGAGGAAATAAGCCCGTATACATGAGCCATTGCTCTAGGGCCCATTAGCCACAAATACCGAAGCTCACACATGTAAAGCCCATGCTCTGCGACAAGAGAAGCCACCATAATAGAGCCCCATGCACCACAACTACAGAAAGCTTGTGTGCAACAACAAAGACCTACCACAGCCAAAAAATAAAACTAAATACATAAATCTTAAAAAAAAAAGCCCTCTCTATGTCAGCCTAATCTGAATAAGTAAAAGATTTGACTCATACTCATTTGTTAGTATTTTAGAGGGGTAAATTCTCAGTCCCTCACCAACCCCTCACCTTGTGAATACTGCTGCATCACAGAATTAGTCCCATGAACTATGAAGGTAATGACGAGTGAAGTGATCCAAAGCCACAGTGAAAGGCAGATGTGAGTGAATGGCAGGCTCCTCAACCTCAGCCTATAAACCTGAACCAAATTTGTGCTTCAGGGACTCTCCTGGTGGTCCAGTTTTTAAGATTCTGCACTCTCAATGCAGGGGGCATGGGTTTGATTCCTGACTGGGGAACTAAGATCTTGCATACTGCATGGTGTGATCAGGAAAAAAAATGTACTTTAGCCAAGGATTTTAATGAAAATATTTAGGAATCTTTGAGTCCCAGTCAAATTACCAAACTCTTGAATGCTACACCTGAAAATGTCGCAGCTCTGATTTGTTGTGTCCAGATTTACAAAGCTGTATCATCTGATGACTGACAACGTACCCATATGGAGAGGGACTTCTGAGCTGGCTTTGTTCAGCAAATGAGCATCATCACTTCTTGAAGGCCAGGACATGGTCCTTAGCACCACTTGCATCTTCTAGTAAAACCTAGAACAGAAATCCGTACATAATTTTTGTATTGAAATAAAAGGACAAAAAATTTAGAACTTTCTTCTGTATTTGATGTCTGTGTTTTCTGAGCAATAAAACAACAACAAATCCTGAGATATATCAGACAATGGACAATAATACACTTAATTGTAATCACCTAGAAAATCTTAAGCTTGTACTGACCCTGTGCCTAGAACCCAGTCAGGCAGATGCTAGACTGAGTTCATCACACAAAGTGAGCACCATGATCCCTCTGGACTGTCCTCATCCTGCCACCCCAGGAGTCACCATCCTTACTCTTCTGTGAGGCCACCCAACAAGGCCACTTCATGAGATGTGACCTGTGTGGGGACACAGGCCCTGCCCTTACAAGGGGGCCCCAGGCTTGGTTTAATGCTCTGTTCTTTCCAGTTGAGAACCTGAATCATTTCTGAACAAGGAACTCCATATCTTCATTTGTTCACCAGGCCTCACAAATTGTGTAACTGGTCCAGGCCCTAGGTCTGCCATTTAAAGGACCAATTGTTCTGAAATGAATTGAAACTATAGATTTCTTTTTTGCTGAATTCATCTGACATTCCCTCACTGTTGCCCCAAATCCCTGAATCCAAACTGTAGGAATTTTATTCTTGGGTTCTTGTCCCTATGTTCCTTTCATGTGAGGCCAGGACAGCACTCACTGTAATAATGTCTAAGGCTCTCACTTGGGATCCTGGGAGAAATCTCCAAATCAAGATACCTCCTTGGTCATTGCCTACTGGCCACAACAGTGGCAACAGAAATGAGGATCTAATGGATCTTTGTACAGCTCAGGAGGGTGTCTTTGTACTTGCCAGCTCCTCAACACCATAATCTGTTGCAGGGCAAGGAAGCAGGGCTTTTTTCCCTCCTGGACATGACAATCAATATTCTGAGGGCTGCACCCCAAGAGGACCTTAGGATTCATGTAATCAGATCTCTAACAAGAATTAGGAAATAGAAACAGGGATGAGGAAAGAGTCGCCCAAGGTTGGTGCTAGTGATTTACAAGCAGGGAGGACTGAATCTAGGTCTCTTCTGATTTCTTGTGCTTCTTCATCACCACGTTGGAGTCTTAGTTTTGTGAAAGTGAAAGTCAAGTCACTTAGTCATGTCTGACTCGTTGAGACCCCATGAACAAGTCAGGCAAAAATACTGGAATGGGTAGTGTATTCCTTCTCCAGGGAACCTTCCCAACCCAGGGATCAAACCCAGGTCTCCCACAATGCAGGAGGATTCTTTATCATCTGAGTGAGGTGGGGAGGGATCCGAAGCCATCAGTACTGAAGTGATGTCAGATCTGGTGGCCTCTGTTCTGGACAAGTGTCCATGGAGATTCAAAACTGGATTGAAAGTAGCATTGTGGGAGCATGTATGTTCACCTCCTGTGTTGCAGGGTGTGAACACTACACAGCTGTGAAGACAGAATCTAAGAGAGGCCTGGAGGTCAATGGCTTATCTTTGGAAGCCTGTGGTCAAGAAGAGATCTTTTCATCTTTTAAGGCCTAGACAAAGCCCACTTTGTCTTCAGTGATGGCCCTCAGACCCTCACCATTTTCCTGGCACTGTGGGTTCCACTAGCACCTGGCATATCTCCCTACATGGCTGAAAACCTATTACAGTCTTTGTGTTATTAGCCCAAATGGTTCCTCTGTGTTAATTTGGGCCCAAGTTTACATTCTTGGAGATCATCAGCCAGTTCCTGTACATCTTCTGCGTCTGAGCAAGTACGCTTGTCAGTTTGATCCACTCATAGCTGTTCATCCATAGCTTGATTCACCCATCCCTTCAAATGATGAGAGAAGAGCCTGACTGAAAAACATCGTGGATTGACTGATGTTGTCTCCTTCCTCCAGCCCCTTTTTGTCTCCCTGCACAACACACACATGTGGAAGGAATTAGGTCTCTGGTTCACAGTCAGAAAACTCTTAATCCTTACCTACACTCCTCTTAGAGTCCAAAAGTGAGAGAATAAAACCATGGGGAAGCTCCAGCTGTGTGGTCCTTCCTCCAAATTATTCCATGGCATCTATTCTCCTAGTTCTGCCTTGACCAGGCAGGACATCCAGGCTTCTGGCCCCACTGAGAAAGGCAAACTTAAAAAAAATTACTTCTCCTATCTCTGCTCCCTCTTGTTCCCAGGTTGCTTTAAGATAACCTGCCTTTGGAGTGAATTCACATCTTTTGTGTTTTTAAATTGTCTTTGCTGTAATGACTTGAATTTCTAAATTTAGTGAACCCTGGAATTTGCTTTCACCAAATTCTAGCTGAAAGATAAACAGAGAGAGAGGATGATTGACAGAGAGATCCCAAAGACAACAGACCACAGGCAGGAAAATGAAAAGAGGAAAAGAAAAAAAATACCAGAAAAGAATGACTGGGTTTTTTGTAAAAGGTTTTTTAAAGCCATGGACAGGCAAGGCAGAAAATCATATGGAAACACCACACAACAGGTGAAAGGAAAGGGACAAAATACAGTTGTTCCTTCTCTGGTTTTTCTCAATACAAAATAGAGAAAAAAAAAAACCTGAATAAAAAAGTAGAATTATTCTGAAAACCTCTCATGATATAAAATCAGGAGTATTACTAGCTTGGAGCTAGGGAAAAAAAACCATATCTGAAGTGCATGTTTAGAGAGTGGTTTTTTTTTTTTAATGCAATAAAAATGGAAAAGAATTTGGAGGGAGATGTGGGGGAAGTCTTTCAGCAGCAACCCTGCTTCTGTCTTCAGGCTCTGGGCTAAGAGGCCTGGCCCATCCTTTCAGCAACCTATTATCGGTTTCGCTCTTCTGCATTCTTCTCCAGCAACCTTATCAGACACGAGCATCGCCTCAGATGCTGCGACTGGAGTCTTGTAATTGTCCCCGGTTAGAGCTCAATAGCACCTTGAACCATCAGAGCAATCTCAGCTTTTAAGAAAAGGTCTCCACAAGGAGATGCAGTGAGAGAATTTGCCTGTGGCTATGTGAGTTCTTTAATAGCGAGCTCTCCTCTCCCAGCCCTGCTGCTGAGCCTGTGGAGAGATGAGAAGTCTCTTTATTTATCACAGGGCTCTTCTGAGTGCCTGTTAGGCAACGATCATATTATTTATTACCAGGTGTGTGGTGCTGTTTGGGGGAAGGGTGGGAAATGATTTCTTTAATGGCCCTTCAGCAGACACAGGCACTCGGGAGATCAAGATGGGGAAGGGGAGGAAGAAAATTAGAAGACACGAGAGGACCAGAAGGGGTTTTGAGGCTATTTAAAGGTGATACAGAAAAGCCTGTACAGAAAATATCTATTTATAGCAAATATGCATGTTATATGGCTAATTATATTAGTCCAGGAATAAACAAGGAGGAAGAATGATATTCTTCAAGTATGTATGTTCAGTCACGTTACTTAACACTTGTAGAAAGTTTGAGGAAGCTTCTGAACTCTTAGCAGCTCTGCTCTGTTCCCTCCCCTCCTCTTTCAACCCCCAGAATCATGAATTTTCCTGCTAGAGGATTGGCAGAGCTAGAGTAGGGTCCTGAGAACTAAATGCTCAAAAGTTGCAAAGATGTGATGGGGAAATATCAGGCACTCTCCAGGCCAGGGATTCTTAATTTAAACAAATCAGTCAGTTTCCCTCTCCAATACTTAAGTAATCAAGAGACCAAGGAACATAAACCTTGGAGTCTTGGAGAAAAATATCTTGTCATAATTCTTTCTGAATGCGAAAATTATCAGTTTGGTGGGATCTTGTATCAGCTGACTTCTTTGGGCATACCAAGGGTTGGGCAGCAGGCAGATGGTGAGTTTGGGATGAAGCTGCCAAGGTAGTTTCTGGTTCTGCTTGTGTATGCTGTTTTATCCCAAATGGCTACCTCCTCCCAGCACCCCAGCTGGAAAGGACAGCTGAGTCAAGGAAGTCCTCACTGAAAATCATGCCATCCATCCATGGAAATCAAATGCCACAGATCTTCTAAAGTGAAGGAGACACTTCCTCCCTCCCTCCAACCTCTTATCCCTATCCTAAATGGTCCAGTTAGAAAAGATGTACCCTAATCAGGACAAGATTAAGCTGCAAAGTACAGATGACCAACTATAGTGACTTTAATAATGTAAGAATTTATTATCTTTCATGTGAAGTCTGGAGGTTGACATGTAGGACTACTGTTGTTGATGCTTTGCAAACCTCAGAGTATAGTTTCTAGCCTCAGGGTTGCCTCATGGTTGCTGAATGATTACTGTGGCTCTGGATATCACATAAAATTTCCATGCAGGAAGCAGGAAGAAGGAGCAGAAGTAAAGGGAAAAGGAGAAGATGGAAAGACAAAGTTAAGGGGGTAAAGAAGGGCATATAAAAAAGGTACTTGCCTAGCCACTTAGTACCCTTTTTAAAGTCATATCCCTAGAAGCACACTGCTCCTCAGCTTTTAGATCTTAGTGAATCTTGCCCCAGAAAAATAACACTTCATTTACCAGAACATCACATGGCCACTCCTATCCATTAAGGAGCTAGGAAGTATGTTTCATTTTGTTTTTAACCAAGGCATACCATCAACCCCATCAAAATCAAATTGCTTAGTAAGTTAGAAGGGAAGAGTGGGTATTAGAAATAACTAACCATTGGCCATAACACAAAGATCCTGGTCCTGAGGAACAAGTCTGGAAGAGGTGATCTGGAAACTAAAGACTCCTGACTGGATGAGGAGGACCATCTCTTCCAGGGGATGCAAAGCATCTTTGGCTATACCAGGCCTAAGCTCCCTCAAGGGCAAGGAAGGCCCTCAAGGGCAAGGCTGAAGTTCCATGATAGAAACAAACAGTAGACTCCTTGAGTTTTTCTGGACATGAATCATGCCCAGTGGGGACCATTTCATGCCTCTCTGTATACATCTAATGAAACCAAACCTGTCCAGCCTCATTTCACATTGTCTCCCTGGCACTGCCATCTGGGCACCACAGGACACCATGCTACACCAGCCCAAGCTCATGCTGTGTGACTATTTCTCTGGAATCAATGAGTCTTGAAAAACCCACCTCTATGAATATTATCCTCCCAGCTCTCTTTCAACTATTCCCACCTAAGGCTCAGGCCTGTCTTTACTCTGTACATATCAAGTTCCAGCAGTCTCCCATATGCCAAATCTTGTGAGTTTGTATTCTAGACTAAAACCCGGTTTCCAGAACTGAAGCACTCAGTGTTGGAACCCTCACTCCACCCAAGTCCTAATCTCATCCCGTGGCACTTTGGTTCTTGGTCTGGTTTTTGAGCTTCTTTCCCAGGGCCTACCCTGTGTCCCAGCCCAGTCATACCCAGCCCCTGAGGAGGGCGATCTCTGGCATCTGGACATGAATGTCTGTGTCCCTACTCACTGACTGTCTCCAGACTCTAAATGCCATGTTTTCCCACTGACTCGTGTGAAACTTGAGACATCTGCTCCTGGCCTGAGTAACTGCTGCTGCCTGCCTTTAGGTCCCTCTAAAGCCACACTCTGGTCAGATTATTTTATGTTACTGACCAAGGGACTTTTTCTACCTGTCTGCCTGATAACAATATGTCTAAGAGGTCCTTAGGACCTGGCCCATCCCAGCCTGGTAGTCACTTTTAAAAAACTAATTAATTTTGGTTGCACGGGGTCTTAATTGCAGCAGCACACAAGATCTTCAACCTTTGTTGCCATGAAATTTTTTTGTAGTTGCAGCATGCAAACGCTTAGTTGCAGCATGTGGGATCTAATTCCCTAACCAGAAATTGTGAACCTGGGTCCCCTACTTTGGGAGTGCAAAGTCTTAGTCATTGGACCACCAGGGAAGTCCATGGTGAGTCACTTCTGATAGAAAAGCAGGCTTTGAAGGTTGAAAATCTGATGAGTTTCTGAAATTGAACAATAGATGCTGATCTGGGCTATTCTTGGCTGTAGCCATTTAGAGGTCAGCTATGCATATGCTGCTCAGCTGTGCATATACTGGGTCAAGTGCCTGGAAAATCCTATGAATTAGGGCCCTTACCTCTGAATTCTGATGTGTACATGGTCCTACAGTTGACAACTGTTCATAGCTGGTATCTCATTGTAATCATCTGAATTACCCCATAAAATCAATCAGTTCAGTCTCTCAGTCATGTCTGAACTCTTTGCAACCCCATGGACTGCAACACACCAGGCTTCCCTATTCTTCACCATCTCCTGGAACTTGCTCAAACTCATGTTCAATGAGTCAGTGATGCCATCCAACCACCTCATACTCTGTCATCCTCTTCTCCTTCTGGATTCTATTTTTCCCAGCACCAGGGTCTTTTCCAATGAGTTGTCTCTTTACATCAGGTAGCCAAGGTATTGGAGCTTCATTTATAAAATACTGAAGTTGAAATAATTTCCTTCATTTTTCTTTAGTGTCAGAGACTCCTAATGTTTAGAGATCATCCTCTATGTGAAAAGAATGATAATGATAATCCTAATAATATTATAGATACTGATCCCAGAGAGGGCAAAATGGGGTCCTTGTTGGGTTGGAATTGGTACCACCAATTCCTTTGTATATTATAATTTTAAAAGCTCTCTCCACAAAACCCTTGTGAACAAAGTAGAACAGTTTTCATAAGTGCTTTACAGTGGGTTGGCCAGGGCTCCAGAGGAGTTAAATGCTCTCTCAAAGGTTACCCAGCTATGAAGGGGCAGGCCAACTCTCCAGTGAAGCTACGGTCACCAAGCCCACAGTTCTTTCCGTGCTTCCAGGGATGGTATTGGTAGACCTCCAGAAGCTTCAGCACTAGAGTGATGGTGCTCCATGTCTTGATTCCTGGGGTGAAAATGGACTGTTTTTGAATCACAGTCAAGAGCTGCCCATATTTCCTCCAACACTTGGTTTGGAGTGTTCTGGATCATCCTCATTAGGAAAGTGTTCTGGATTATCCTCACTGGGCTCCTAGGAAGAGGTCTGTTCTGACCTGATGGGCCTCTGGCACCTACTCAGAAGAATATTATGTGAGAACCCTTAATGGCCTCAGCAACTGATCAATGGACAGATATAAATGTGTGCATGAAAAATGCTCAAAGCACCAGCATTATATATAGTCATATGACTTTGCATGTCTATCAACAATAATAGAAATTCTTTTCCCTAAGTTCATCATCCCTGTATTATAAACTGAAAAAAATGTCTCCACCATATCTGAGATTTTGTATGATTACACCTGAGTTAAGATCTCTACAAGATGTTAATACTTTAGACAAGTCTTAGAACTTGAAATATCCAAATCATGCCTATATATCTGTTTAATTGTTCACTAAATGTTCTGAGGAGACCAAGATTCTCTCTTTTGGCTGACAAAGTAGGTAACATAGAATTGAGGATTAACTTGTCTGACACAAAAATCTGAAAAATATGAAGAAAACTTAAATATCAAATAGCATTGTCATCTTCATGTGAAATTAGTTATTAAGCTCTTACTTAAATATAATACCTTGCATATATAGCATTTTACAAGACTCTTTCCATCCATTATCTTACTCAATCCACTGCACAATCCTAAAACACAGGTCAGTCTCATTAGCTCCATCTTCCTCACAGAGGAGGAAACTGAGACTCTCAGAGGTCATGAGTCATGCATTCAACACTAGGCATCAGCACCTAGTGTTAAGCACCAAACTATACAGATGTGCAGAGGGAGCATGTTCAGCAACCTCCATGCCCTCCCCTTGACACTGACCTGCATTCCCTGGGCTCCAGAGGAATCGAGGAACACATGGAAAAGCTCACCAATTGTAGCCATGATTCATTTCTTTAAAATATATATCAAAGTTTTATTTATTTCTGTTTATCTTTTGCTGTGTGGAGTCTTCATTGCTTCACATGGCCTTTTGCTAGTTTTGGCAAATGAGGGTGTAGTGTGCAGGCTTCTCATTGTGGTTTCTCTTGTTGCAGACCACAGGTTTCAAGGCATGCAAGCTCCAATAGTTGGTGCTTGTGGGCTCAGTAGTCGTGGCTCATAGGCTTAGCTTTGCACATCATGTGGGATCTTCCCAGATTAGGCATTGAATCAGTGTCCCCTGTATTGCAAGGTGGACTTTTAACCACCAGGGAAGCCCTGTAGCCATGATTTAGAAGTGGCATCTTAATTTGACTGCTCATCTTAGCTATTGCACCATGAGGAGTACTGATTCCAAAGGTAGGGGCAACAGTCCTATGCCCATTGGTGATGACAATTTTCAAGGTTTCCCTATTTATTCCAAGGATCTATCTGGTGTGGTTCTCTTTCTACCTTTAAGGCACCCAATAAGGATTCAGCAGCATCGACCCCTACAATTTTTCCTGCCCTTCTGACTTAAAAATGACATAATCTAATTCATGGTTGAGGATCCAAAAATTCAGCCACCTAGGAAAGCCTCCACCACTTCCTTCAACTGCCTTTCTGAAGAAAGGGACCTCGAAACAACTTGAGAGTTGTGACATGTGTAAAAAACTCATAACCAGAAGGACAGCTCCTTGTAATCTGGTAGGCTGCTTCTTCAAGAGTTCAGTGTGTTCCATCCATTGGGATGGAGACTTTCAGATAGTAGCTCCTGAGATTGGAACCCTAGGATTCTGGTGAATAAGTTGCCACTCAATCCTGAGAGTCGTCCGAAGGTCTGGTCTTGGAGGCTAAGGAAGTGTAAATCCCAAAAGAGGACTGATTCCATCGACAGTATCAGCTCAGTTAGGGGCCTAGCTTTAGACATAAGAAAAGAGTCACAATCCCAGAACTAGTCCTGAGCATGCAGGGTTCCACAGCTAAGTAGAGGGGCCAGAAGCAGAATGGTGATCCTTTCCTGTTTAAATTCATTCTGGAAGTTTGCTTGTCAGAGAACATGGGCTATGGATGTGTCCACAAGCATGGTACCTATCACAGCACTTCTTCTCCCAGGACAGGGCAACAATAAAAATGCTTATGCCTGTACCTTCCCTGTAGCTTAACCACTTCCTAAGGGTGGATTCTGTGGTCTATTTTTTCATTTTCAATATCACACCAGGCACAACCTGTCAGATTACCAATGACTCCATGCTCACAGTTAAGACCAGGCAACCCAAGCCCAGTCCAGCCCAAGCCCCCAGGCCTCAAGGATTTAGGAAGAAGCTTAAACAGAGTGGGTGATGGTAAAGAATCCCTAGAGACTCGGATGGTAAAGATCTCCTTCCAATGTAGGAGAGTAGGGTTTAATCCCTGGGTCAGGTTGGGAAGATGAAGTGGCAACCTGCTCCAGTATTCTAACCTGGCAAATTCCATGTACAGAGAAGCCTGGTGGGCTACAGTCATGGGGTCCAAAGAGTTGGATGTGATTAACACTTTCACTTTTTAAATAGAGTAGAATTTCTAAACAGGCAACTCAAATCAGAAACTAAATTTAAGAAAAGTTAAATTGTAAAATGAAGGTAGTCTCAGAGAAAAGGCAGCAGGCAAACTGGAAACTGACATTTAAAGGCACAGGATGAATGTAGGTGGGGACATCTGAGCATCAAGTGGGCATGGGAAAGCTCATGGTGCAACGCTAGAGCCACGGGCCCTCAGAGGGACTCACTGGTGGCATGACGAGGGCTGCAGGCCATTAGTCTGTCTGCTGTCCACTGTCCTCTGTCCTGGTCCTAGCTGTTGTTAATGCCCTTGATACACTTGTGATGGTACCTGTAGTCACTGACTGGCCTTCTGGCATCTAAGCTCCCACTGTCATTATGTGTCAGTGCAGTCTTTTAACTCTCCTGATAGGACTGCTTCCCTCTCCCACTCCTTAGCTCCTGTCTGGGGCACCCAGAGTCTCTCATACTCATCAGAGGCTCTTCTGGTGTCAGAGGCCTGAGGTGGTAGAGGTCGCTGCAGACCTCCTGACTCTTGGACTCCTAGATTCAGTTTCTCTTGAGAAGGGAGTCCTTCCACCTAGCTACTCCTTGCATTCATGTAGGTGCACATCCTGAAGCATAGCTCTCTGAAAAGTTAAGCAAAGACTGAGCAAAATACCAAGTTTTGGGGAACACTACAAGAAATACCCCAACTCCCCAGTCCACAGTCCATGTAAACTTACATTTCTGAACATTTGAGGGTTACTACATACAGCTCAGATAAGATGACCAATTTGCACAAGTGGCCTTGGCACTTGTTTGAAAAAGACAGAACAAACATTTATCTGGCTTCCAGAAAGGTCCAGGTAGCATGCTAGATACACTGGTTAGAGTTTATCATTTGATTCTTATAAGGTTTCTGTGACTTTGGACTGCATTCTTCCAGCTGTGAGATGAAGGAACTGAGGCTCAGAGAACTTAAATAATTTGTACCACCAGTTCACAGAGTTAGAAAATATCTGGAATTCAAACTAGGTTTGATCTAACTTAAAAACCAATGTCTGTTCTATGATTCTCTGTATTCTGTGATGAATATGTATCAATTCCAGGTTGATCCTATGCCAATGACATCATCCATGTCTGTCTTCCTGTTTCTTTCAAGCATCAGACTATAAACCAGTGGAGGGCAGAGGTCTGCCTCATTGGACTCTAGGCAATCTATATTGAGGATTCAGATAAGAATCTGGCAGCAGTGGAGCTTAGTGAATATTGATTGATGTGTGACTCTCTACAGGAGACTGCATCTGTGTCCAGGAGATGATACATCTTGTCCCTACTCTTAGGAAACCCCAAATCAGATCAAGGGCAGGTCCATAAGAAGCTTAACAATAGCAATTTAATCCCCAAGATCTGCAAAAGTCACCACAGAAAATACCTTTGGAAAGAATTGATTCTTTTTGTGCAAATACCTTGTTCATGGCAGACAATGACTCATGTGCTGATGGTGCTAACCAAACACTTCTTTCCCTTTTGCTAAATTTGTGAACGATAAACATCTTATTGAGGTTCCAATGCTGCTCTTTGATTTTCCAGTTAACACGGAGTAAACATTGTTGGCATTTAAGAAGTCCCTGCTTGCCTCAAGCACAGGAATATAGATATTTTGAATCTTTTCACTTTCAAAGGAGAACAATTCTTACATCCTACTCTAGAAAGAGAGATATAACTTTTATCTTGGTTTCCTGAAAGAAGAATCTTCTTTCTTATAATAATGTCACCCTCTACTGAAAGTTTAAGTTGTTGCTGCTCCTGTTTCTTAAAGGCAAAGTGCTTGGCACTGAGAAAATACAATTACTAGTATCCATGCCCAGGAACAAATCTTTGTTTTTCCTAATCTCCCGTCTCTGGGCTTAGAATAAAATCGTACATGTTTTATAAATGTAGTTTGCTGATTAATTCAGGAAACTCTATGTCCTCAGAGAAACTATTGCCTGGCCTGAAGATGTGCAAATCATAGTCTTTGAGTTTTGTGCAGAACCAGCACCCACTGTCTCACTGCTGGAGATCAGGAGAGTGGGAGTATATCTGGCTTTTCTTCCTCTCTATGTGTCCAATGCCTAGAACAATGCCTGGCATAAAGGACACCACTCTTGCATGCTTGCGAGGTTTATAAGTGAGTGAGAAATCAGGTTTACAAATATAGAAGACTTTTTTCCAAAAATAAAATTATTTCCATCTATATTAGCCCAGATTGCCCTAATAAAACCATAGAATGAATGGCCTAAATAATAGGCATTTATTTTCTGGAAATCTGAGATCAAGGTGACACCACTATAGGTTCTCGTGAGAATATTTTCCCTAGCTTGCAGAAGGCTGCTTTCTCTCTGTGTGCCTATATGCCCTTTTCCTCAGACTCTTCTTTCTCTTAAAAAGCCAACAATCCCATCAAAGTAGGACTCCAACCTTATAATGGCATGCATCCTTAATTATCTCCTAAAAGCCCTATCTCCAAATCCAGTCACATTTAGGCCTTCAATATGTGAACTGGGTGGGGGCGGGAAGAGAGTGGAGGAGGGGTCATAATTTAATCCATAGCAACATCTCCTCTGTTTTCAGGCTCTGAGCCATTGTCTCTGCTGTGATCACTTACTAGATAGTAACCGTAATCATTCTAAGACACGGGGCAGCAAACAATGTTTCCAGAGCCAAATCTGGCCTGCCACCTGTTTTTTTGCATGGCCTGCAAGCTAAGGATGGATTAACATTTTTAAATCTTTGCCAGAATATCTAAATTAGAATATTTCACACATATGAAGATTACACGCTTTTCCCATTCCAGTGCCAGGCTTACTCATTTAAATATTGTCTCTAGCTGCTTCTGCACCACAATAGCAGATGGAGTAGTCAATACACATCTTATGACCCACAAAGCCTAACATGTTTACTACCTGATCCTTCACACCAAAATTTACAGACCCTAGTTCTAGGCTAGTGGTTCTCTGGAGGAACTTGTCAGAAATTTAAATTACCTGGCTTCATCTACTGAATCAAATTGTGGATACAGAGCTTAGCAATTTTAGTTTTAATCATCTTTCTGGTGATTTTGATGCACACTGGGGTTGAGGAGTGCTGATCTAGACTCATGAACCACATTCTGAGATAAATTGGTCTTTATTAAGCACCCACTGGACTTTCCAGGTGACTCAATGATAAAGACTCTGCCTGCCAATGCAGGAGACTCTGGGTCATCTCTGGGTTAGGGATGACCCCTGAAGAAGGAAAAGGCAATCCACTCAAGTATTCTTGCCTGGAAGATCCCATGGACAGAGGAGCCTTAGTCCATTGGCTTTAGTTCATTGGGTCGCAAAGAGTCGAACTCGACTGAGCGACTGAGTAGGCACACAAGCCTGCAGCCACTATGTGCCTGGTCAGAGGCTCAAAACAGACTGTGATTTGGTTTGACTAGGAAGAGTCCATTAAAACACACACACACACACACACACACACACACACACAACGATGCTCAGGAAATCCCTCTAGGGTGGCGGTTGTTTCTATTGCAAACTAGCTGCCTGTGATAAAAGACATAAAGCGATTCCGAGTTTGATAGGTAAGCATCCCTGGCGGGGGAGAGGGCGGGGCGGTGGGGGTGGTTCAAGCAAAATGAGTTCTTAAATATTTGATTTTCTCTCCAGTCACTGGCCGCCTTTCTATTTGGTTTGGGGCTGAAATAAGACAGCTTGTAAGTAACTGGAGAGGGTGTTTACCCAGTGAATTAGTTCAGCTTTCATTGTGCAAAGGATTAGCGCGAAGCAGTGGATGAGGCTCCGTTTCAGGTTAGAGGGGCTCGCCGTTTGCTAGCTCCAGGCCAGGACTAATTATCATAGGACTGAGGCCATTAAAAGGCTTAACTACCAGTGCCCCCTTCCAGGACTGGATTAGCCATCCGCCTGCAGCTTTTGGCCGATAACCATTGCGACTTCCGTCTGCTCTCTGCCGTGATGTGAGCCACACATATGAGACCCAGGCTTACTCATTTAAATATTGTCTCTAGCTGCTTCTGCACCACAATAGCAGATGGAGTAGTCAATACACATCTTATGACCCACAAAGCCTAACATGTTTACTACCTGATCCTTCACACCAAAATTTACAGACCCTAGTTCTAGGCTAGTGGTTCTCTGGAGGAACTTGTCAGAAATTTAAATTACCTGGCTTCATCTACTGAATCAAATTGTGGATACAGAGCTTAGCAATTTTAGTTTTAATCATCTTTCTGGTGATTTTGATGCACACTGGGGTTGAGGAGTGCTGATCTAGACTCATGAACCACATTCTGAGATAAATTGGTCTTTATTAAGCACCCACTGGACTTTCCAGGTGACTCAATGATAAAGACTCTGCCTGCCAATGCAGGAGACTCTGGGTCATCTCTGGGTTAGGGATGACCCCTGAAGAAGGAAAAGGCAATCCACTCAAGTATTCTTGCCTGGAAGATCCCATGGACAGAGGAGCCTTAGTCCATTGGCTTTAGTTCATTGGGTCGCAAAGAGTCGAACTCGACTGAGCGACTGAGTAGGCACACAAGCCTGCAGCCACTATGTGCCTGGTCAGAGGCTCAAAACAGACTGTGATTTGGTTTGACTAGGAAGAGTCCATTAAAACACACACACACACACACACACACACACACACACAACGATGCTCAGGAAATCCCTCTAGGGTGGCGGTTGTTTCTATTGCAAACTAGCTGCCTGTGATAAAAGACATAAAGCGATTCCGAGTTTGATAGGTAAGCATCCCTGGCGGGGGAGAGGGCGGGGCGGTGGGGGTGGTTCAAGCAAAATGAGTTCTTAAATATTTGATTTTCTCTCCAGTCACTGGCCGCCTTTCTATTTGGTTTGGGGCTGAAATAAGACAGCTTGTAAGTAACTGGAGAGGGTGTTTACCCAGTGAATTAGTTCAGCTTTCATTGTGCAAAGGATTAGCGCGAAGCAGTGGATGAGGCTCCGTTTCAGGTTAGAGGGGCTCGCCGTTTGCTAGCTCCAGGCCAGGACTAATTATCATAGGACTGAGGCCATTAAAAGGCTTAACTACCAGTGCCCCCTTCCAGGACTGGATTAGCCATCCGCCTGCAGCTTTTGGCCGATAACCATTGCGACTTCCGTCTGCTCTCTGCCGTGATGTGAGCCGGAAAATGCAGTGGACTCATAGCTAGGAACTGCCGGGCACGTGGGAGCCCGGCCTGGAGAGCTCTGCAGCCTTGAGTCCCCAGGGACACACTTCTCTGTCTCTCTCATACAGGGATGCTTCTGGGAAGATGGGCAAGAGAACCTGGAAAGAGAAGGTTACAGTGAGGCTTCTGTCCCGCTCCGGGAAAGCCCAGGCGCTGTCCAAGGTATCAGGAGCCCTGCTGCACCCGGCGAGCCCCAAGGGCAGAGCGCGGTGGTGCTGATTCCCGGACCCTCAGAAAGGGCGAGACAAATGGACCAGTCCGTTTACAAGTGCTGCCCAGCACCACTCTTTCCTTGCACTTTTTCTTTCAGAGTCTGAGGTGCAGTCTGCACAATTGTGGAACAGAGTGTGTGTGTGTGTGTGTGTGTGTGTGTGTGTGTGTATTCCCTCTGTGGAATGGGCAAGTAAGTTACCTCATGTCCCTAAATCTTGGTTCCTCATCTATAAAATCAAAATAAAGTAGTGCCTAATTAAAAGGGTTGTTTTGGGTTAAGCATAGGGAACACTGGCTCATTTCATGGCTTAAGATGTGAGAACTCCTAGGCTGATAAAGCATCTCAAAATAAAGAATCCTGTCTCCTAAACCTGCATCAAGGAAGGACCCTCCTCTAAACCTGCAGTGAGGAAGGATCCTCCCCTAAACTTGCACAAGAGAAGGGCCCTTAAAGATTTTCTGGTTTTCTACTTCCTAAATTTTTCAAAATGAGAAGCAGTTTAAATGTTAATAACACTTGTAACATTCTTTGAAAAGAAAATAAAAATATATATGGATCTCATTAAAACTGGAGGGGAAAGACAGCTTGTAAGTAACTGGAGAGTGTTTACCCAGTGAATTAGTTCAGCTTTCATTGTGCAAAGGATTAGCGCGAAGCAGTGGATGAGGCTCCGTTTCAGGTTAGAGGGGCTCGCCGTTTGCTAGCTCCAGGCCAGGACTAATTATCATAGGACTGAGGCCATTAAAAGGCTTAACTACCAGTGCCCCCTTCCAGGACTGGATTAGCCATCCGCCTGCAGCTTTTGGCCGATAACCATTGCGAGTTCCGTCTGCTCTCTGCCGTGATGTGAGCCGGAAAATGCAGTGGACTCATAGCTAGGAACTGCCGGGCACGTGGGAGCCCGGCCTGGAGAGCTCTGCAGCCTTGAGTCCCCAGGGACACACTCCTCTGTCTCTCTCATACAGGGATGCTTCTGGGAAGATGGGCAAGAGAACCTGGAAAGAGAAGGTTACAGTGAGGCTTCTGTCCCGCTCCGGGAAAGCCCAGGCGCTGTCCAAGGTATCAGGAGCCCTGCTGCACCCGGCGAGCCCCAAGGGCAGAGCGCGGTGGTGCTGATTCCCGGACCCTCAGAAAGGGCGAGACAAATGGACCAGTCCGTTTACAAGTGCTGCCCAGCACCACTCTTTCCTTGCACTTTTTCTTTCAGAGTCTGAGGTGCAGTCTGCACAATTGTGGAACAGAGTGTGTGTGTGTGTGTGTGTGTGTGTGTGTGTGTGTTTTCCCCTCTGTGGAATGGGCAAGTAAGTTACCTCATGTCCCTAAATCTTGGTTCCTCATCTATAAAATCAAAATAAAGTAGTGCCTAATTAAAAGGGTTGTTTTGGGTTAAGCATAGGGAACACTGGCTCATTTCATGGCTTAAGATGTGAGAACTCCTAGGCTGATAAAGCATCTCAAAATAAAGAATCCTGTCTCCTAAACCTGCATCAAGGAAGGACCCTCCTCTAAACCTGCAGTGAGGAAGGATCCTCCCCTAAACTTGCACAAGAGAAGGGCCCTTAAAGATTTTCTGGTTTTCTACTTCCTAAATTTTTCAAAATGAGAAGCAGTTTAAATGTTAATAACACTTGTAACATTCTTTGAAAAGAAAATAAAAATATATATGGATCTCATTAAAAATTTGAAAAAATATGTAAAGTGATGGGAATGTTAATTAGTGTGATGAAGGGAATCTTTTCACAGTGTATCCGTGTATCAAACTACAATGTACATTTTAGATATCTCACAGCTTTATTTATCAATTATACCTCAATAAAGCTGGGGGAAAAGTCTGTAAAAGGAGAGAGCATCCATCTGAAAGTAGTAATAAAACTGGTAAATGGGAAAAAAAATGTGTATATATATGTGTATCTGAAAATACCTCGTGATCACTGCATTGGCCCCCTCCTCAGCTTGGCAGAAAGGTCAACTGCTGTTTGCATACTTCTAAAGGTGGGGTACCTCAACTTCCTACATAGGTCGTTCATTTCAGGATTGTTCTGATGAAAGAAAGTTCTTTTTTAAAATAGTACATTTATGATATTCACCAAAATGATAGTGATTATTTCTGTTTGATGGGATTGTGAGTAATATTTTTAAAGATTTTCCACATACCTACAAAAAGCTAAGCACTTAAAAGATCTAAATTGTAAAATATTAAGCCAAAATTGTATCCCTGTAACTTTAACCCTTTTGGTCTCATTTTAGCCCTTGCTCTGCATAGACAAGTCTAATACCACCCATGATAACTCCTGAAGTTTGTGAAGCCAGCAGCCAGGTAGGGAGCCCCAAAGAAAATGTGTTAGTGAGAAAAATTGAATTAGAAGTGACTTCATTTTTCAGGTGTGCATTGTTGCTTCCTTTCTCAATGAAGTCATCTAGACTGCTTGCAAGGACACTTTAATAAGTCACAGCCAATTCTACCCAAGCCATTGACCATAATCATTCCTAAATATATCAACTGAGTTTTTCTTTTTTTAATCAACTTCAGTATTTATCTGGAAACTGAGTAAATACTGAAGGATTTTTTTTAAGTTGCCTAATTGTTATTCTTTTGGCTTTTAAAAATGTTTGAATGTCACTTGGATATAGAAGGAATTTAACAATATGTGGAGATTATGGATTTAAGATACAGCAGAGTGGAAACATGGCAATATCTTTTTCTTCCCATGGCAATATCTTTAATTTGTGATTTTAAAGAAGATTCCTCAGACTCAACCTTTGCCAAGGGGTTGGTCACAACTTAGGAGCCTTCTCTGGCTATTTGCTAAGTGATTAATCCTTTATCATAGGACTTCCTAACATACTTGTTTGGATTCTGGTAAAAGAGTTTCAAGAGTAATTTCAACTCAATTCACTAAATATTAACTGAGCACCTACCTCATGGCAAATTACACCAAGAGATGATAAGGCAAAGAATTTCCAGAAGTCACAGTGAATAAGAGAAAGCTTGCCATGAAAGATTGGAAGCACTTATAATTGTTTCAAATATTTGATGAAGCATTAATTCATCAAACTCTTTATGATTCACCATCGGGTTTCAGGGAAGTTTAGGTTGATTGCATTCAATAAAGCTAAAAAAGGCAAGGCAACCATTGCATATTTGGAAAGATGCCAAGCTCTGAGATTTATTTTGATTGTATGTGTATTGTTTTAAAAAGGAAGAGACTAAAAGAATGGGATGTTCTCAAAAAGCAAACTGTAATAATCAGGTCAAGATAGAGAAATCAAAATTGGAATAACTTAGTGTTTAGAACAGAACACAAACATATTTGGATAACTTCAACAAATACTTGGTGAGCCAATTCCATGTGCAAATAATTGTGCTGGGTGAGGCCAGCAGCCAGGTAGGGAGCCCCAAAGAAAATGTGTTAGTGAGAAAAATTGAATTAGAAGTGACTTCATTTTTCAGGTGTGCATTGTTGCTTCCTTTCTCAATGAAGTCATCTAGACTGCTTGCAAGGACACTTTAATAAGTCACAGCCAATTCTACCCAAGCCATTGACCATAATCATTCCTAAATATATCAACTGAGTTTTTTTTTTTTTAATCAACTTCAGTATTTATCTGGAAACTGAGTAAATACTGAAGGATTTTTTTTTAAGTTGCCTAATTGTTATTCTTTTGGCTTTTAAAAATGTTTGAATGTCACTTGGATATAGAAGGAATTTAACAATATGTGGAGATTATGGATTTAAGTTACAGCAGAGTGGAAACATGGCAATATCTTTTTCTTCCCATGGCAATATCTTTAATTTGTGATTTTAAAGAAGATTCCTCAGACTCAACCTTTGCCAAGGGGTTGGTCACAACTTAGGAGCCTTCTCTGGCTATTTGCTAAGTGATTAATCCTTTATCATAGGACTTCCTAACATACTTGTTTGGATTCTGGTAAAAGAGTTTCAAGAGTAATTTCAACTCAATTCACTAAATATTAACTGAGCACCTACCTCATGGCAAATTACACCAAGAGATGATAAGGCAAAGAATTTCCAGAAGTCACAGTGAATAAGAGAAAGCTTGCCATGAAAGATTGGAAGCACTTATAATTGTTTCAAATATTTGATGAAGCATTAATTCATCAAACTCTTTATGATTCACCATCGGGTTTCAGGGAAGTTTAGGTTGATTGCATTCAATAAAGCTAAAAAAGGCAAGGCAACCATTGCATATTTGGAAAGATGCCAAGCTCTGAGATTTATTTTGATTGTATGTGTATTGTTTTAAAAAGGAAGAGACTAAAAGAATGGGATGTTCTCAAAAAGCAAACTGTAATAATCAGGTCAAGATAGAGAAATCAAAATTGGAATAACTTAGTGTTTAGTACAGAACACAAACATATTTGGATAACTTCAACAAATACTTGGTGAGCCAATTCCATGTGCAAATAATTGTGCTGGGAGCCAATGAGGGACCCAAAGAAGAGTGAGGGGGCAGGGTTCTCTGCACATAAGTAACTCACAGTTTCCATGGGAGTGGGTACATATTAATAACTGTAATAGAAAGTGAACCATGGTAAGTACTGAACTGCAAGCAAAATTTTATGGGAGTTTGGTGGAAGGAGAAATAAGGGACTCTCAGGTTTCTTGGAGGTGGAATGATTTGAAGTGGACATTGAAGATTTGTTCGGTTAAAACCGAACCGAGTATAAGTTTCTCCAGCACAGACATGTGTATCACAGCTCCTCCTTTTATTCAAGGTACACACCGAGCAACTTGAATGGCATCAGAATTTCTCACTAATCACCCAACACAAAATGTTACTTGACCCATAAAAATTGGCAAGGGATAATTTTTAAAGTTATATTGAAGACAGACTCAAAATGTATGTCATTTTATTAGGAGTTAATTCAATTACAGGTTAGGCTGTGGTAGGCAGATTGAGGGAGAGGTTTAAGAAGAGAGATAGAAATTATGCCAAAATCTAACCTGGAAAATATAGGAGCCCCAGATAATCTGAATTACACCTCCAGATCAGGGCATTCCTCCGATAATTATACACCCTGTTTGAGGCTAGTGGGAAGTAGCAGACAAAGTGTTCTTGACTATTATCCAAATATAGTTCTCTTAGTTTCTGGTTGTGTGAACTTAGGCATGTTACTTAGCCTCTCTGAGGCTCAATTTTCTGTTCTTTAAAATGCTTACTTTGCTGGTGGGAATGTCAATTGATACAGCCTCTATGGAAGACAGTATGGAGAGTCCTTAAAAAACTAAAAATAGAAGCACCCTATGACCCAGCAATCCCACTATTAGGCTTATATCCTGATGAAATCAAAACTGAAAAAAGCACCTGTACCCCAATGTTCATTGCAGCTCTCTATACAATAGCCAGAACATGGAAGCAACCTAGATGTCCATCGACAAATGAATGGATCCAGAAGCTCTGGTCCATATATACAATGGAATACTACTCAGCTGTTAAAAGAAATGCAGAAGACTCAGTTCTAACGAGGTGGCTGGCTCTAGAACCTATCATAAAAAGTGAAGTAAGTCAAAAAGAGAAAGACAAGTACAGTATACTAACACATATATATGGAATCTAGTAGGATGGTCTTGATAACACACACAGTGAACTCATGGAAAAACAGAGAATAAACATATGGACACTGTGGCGAAGAAACAGGGAGGGGGAGGCATGGAGGGAGTAACATGGAAACCTATACTGTCATGTGTGGAAAAGATAGCTATTGTCATTGTGCTAAGGGAATAGAAGTGCTCACAATGGCTTTGGGTGATGGTCTGGAGGGGTGGGATTGGGGAAACTGGCGGGAGGGGGTGACCATGGATATGCATATGACTGATCTGAGAACATACATGTTGGTGAACAACAAAACTCTGTGAAACCTTTAAAATAAAGAATTAAAATAAAAAAAATAATAAAATGCTTACTTTGCAAGTTATTTGTTGCGAGGCTTAAAGATGAAGATATTTGTATATCTAGGCACCTACAACAGTGCTTTCTATATACTGCTCATTCAATGTTGAATCGGTAGCTCCATATTAGAGCTACTTGGACTATTATTATATCTTGCCAACATTCAATCATCCACTGATATTATTTAGTGCCTCTAAAGTGCAAAGCCCTTTCCTATGTAAGAAACTGAGATACTGATAATTGACAAGCTGAAGATATCTCACAGACCCATTCAGACCTCTACGCGAGTTGAGAGGTCACAAAGCTAAGGCCAGTTAGAGACTGTTGTTGTTTGGTCACTAAGTCGTGTCTGACTCTTTGTGACCCCCTGAATTGCAGCATGCCAGGCTTCCCTGTCCTTCACTATCTCCCTCAGTTTGCTCAAACTCATGTCCACTGAGTCAATGATGTTATTTAACCATGCCACCCCCTTGGTAATCCTGTGCTGGCCCATTTGCCCTCAGTCTTTCCCAGCATCGATGTCTTTTCCAATAAGTTGACCGTTCATACCATGTGGCCAAAATATTGGAGCTTCAGCTTCAGTATTATTCCTTCCAATGAATATTCAGGATTGATTTCTTTTAGCATTGACTAGTTGGATCTCTTTGATGTCCAAGGGATTCAAGAGCCTTCTACAACATCACAGTATTCAAGAAGCAATTCTTCAGTGCCAACCATCTTTATGGTCCAAATTTCACATTAATACATGACTACTGGGAAAACCATAGCTTTGATTAGATGGACCTTTGTCAACAAAGTGGTACCTCTGCTTTGTAATATGCTGTCTAGGTTTGTCATATCTTTTCTTCCAAGGAGCAAGCATCTTTTAATTTCATGGCTGCAGTCACCATCTGCAGTGATTTTAAAGCCCAAGAAAATAAAATCTGCTACTGTTTCCACTTTTTTCCCATATATTTGCCATGAAGTGATGAGACCAGATACCATGATCTTGGTTTTTTGAATGTTGAGTTTTAAACCAACTTTTTCACTCTCCTCTTTCACCTCCATTAAGAGGCTCTTTAGTTCCTCTTCACATTATGCCCTACTTCAGGGAATCTTCCTGACTCAGGGATGGAATCCCTGTCTCTTATGTCTCCTGCATTACTTTGCAATATGTTGGAGCTATGAAGATATTTGTATATCTAGGCACCTACAACAGTGCTTTCTATATACTGCTCATTCAATGTTGAATCGGTAGCTCCATATTAGAGCTACTTGGACTATTATTATATCTTGCCAACATTCAATCATCCACTGATATTATTTAGTGCCTCTAAAGTGCAAAGCCCTTTCCTATGTAAGAAACTGAGATACTGATAATTGACAAGCTGAAGATATCTCACAGACCCATTCAGACCTCTACGCGAGTTGAGAGGTCACAAAGCTAAGGCCAGTTAGAGACTGTTGTTGTTTGGTCACTAAGTCGTGTCTGACTCTTTGTGACCCCCTGAATTGCAGCATGCCAGGCTTCCCTGTCCTTCACTATCTCCCTCAGTTTGCTCAAACTCATGTCCACTGAGTCAATGATGTTATTTAACCATGCCACCCCCTTGGTAATCCTCTGCTGGCCCATTTGCCCTCAGTCTTTCCCAGCATCGATGTCTTTTCCAATAAGTTGACCCTTCATACCATGTGGCCAAAATATTGGAACTTCAGCTTCAGTATTATTCCTTCCAATGAATATTCAGGATTGATTTCTTTTAGCATTGACTAGTTGGATCTCTTTGATGTCCAAGGGATTCAAGAGCCTTCTACAACATCACAGTATTCAAGAAGCAATTCTTCAGTGCCAACCATCTTTATGGTCCAAATTTCACATTAATACATGACTACTGGGAAAACCATAGCTTTGATTAGATGGACCTTTGTCAACAAAGTGGTACCTCTGCTTTGTAATATGCTGTCTAGGTTTGTCATATCTTTTCTTCCAAGGAGAAAGCATCTTTTAATTTCATGGCTGCAGTCACCATCTGCAGTGATTTTAGAGCCCAAGAAAATAAAATCTGCTACTGTTTCCACTTTTTTCCCATATATTTGCCATGAAGTGATGAGACCAGATACCATGATCTTGGTTTTTTGAATGTTGAGTTTTAAACCAACTTTTTCACTCTCCTCTTTCACCTCCATTAAGAGGCTCTTTAGTTCCTCTTCACATTATGCCCTACTTCAGGGAATCTTCCTGACTCAGGGATGGAATCCCTGTCTCTTATGTCTCCTGCATTGGCAAGTGGGTTCTTTACCACTAGTGCCCCCTGGGAAGCCTGTAGACAGAAATAGATGCTACATTTTCATTATGCTTGTAAGTTGTAGTCTGTTCAAATTCTTATTGTGCAAGGGTTAAATAAGGATTTAAAAGGATTGTGTGTTAAATAGGATTGTGCAAAGATTGAGTGATATTATATATATATATATATATATATATATAATACACATATATATATGTGTATATATATATATAAAATACATATATAATGCATAGCATGGTGCCTACAAGATAAAGCACCAAGCACATATCAGGTATTATTATCATAGGTATATAACTTCACATTTGTTGCTTGCAGACACACATGCATGTTGCCTGAGTAGCCCTTATGTGGGGACTTACTTTGGTTTTACTGAAAGGTGGTATTGATTTCTGGTGCCATAGGTAACATATTACCATATTTTGTTGATTCTATGGGACACGTTTTTCACTTTTTAACATTGATGTCTGAAAATGATTGTGTTCTCATTGTCTGCACATGTACAAACTTGCTGAATATTCCTGATGATTGGCCTGGTTAATTAGTCCCTTAACATTATAATCAGAAAATGGATTGAGGACCATTTGGGGAGAGAATATGAGTTCCTGTTGTTACTTGAAAACCTTCTTTTAACATATAATGATAAGATTAAGAAACATCAGTATCAAAATTTGCACAGTGGAACATAGTATGATTAGATGGACCTTTGTCAACAAAGTGGTACCTCTGCTTTGTAATATGCTGTCTAGGTTTGTCATATCTTTTCTTCCAAGGAGCAAGCATCTTTTAATTTCATGGCTGCAGTCACCATCTGCAGTGATTTTAAAGCCCAAGAAAATAAAATCTGCTACTGTTTCCACTTTTTTCCCATATATTTGCCATGAAGTGATGAGACCAGATACCATGATCTTGGTTTTTTGAATGTTGAGTTTTAAACCAACTTTTTCACTCTCCTCTTTCACCTCCATTAAGAGGCTCTTTAGTTCCTCTTCACATTATGCCCTACTTCAGGGAATCTTCCTGACTCGGGGATGGAATCCCTGTCTCTTATGTCTCCTGCATTGGCAAGTGGGTTCTTTACCACTAGTGCCCCCTGGGAAGCCTGTAGACAGAAATAGATGCTACATTTTCATTATGCTTGTAAGTTGTAGTCTGTTCAAATTCTTATTGTGCAAGGGTTAAATAAGGATTTAAAAGGATTGTGTGTTAAATAGGATTGTGCAAAGATTGAGTGATATTATATATATATATATATATATATATATAATACACATATATATATGTGTATATATATATATAAAATACATATATAATGCATAGCATGGTGCCTACAAGATAAAGCACCAAGCACATATCAGGTATTATTATCATAGGTATATAACTTCACATTTGTTGCTTGCAGACACACATGCATGTTGCCTGAGTAGCCCTTATGTGGGGACTTACTTTGGTTTTACTGAAAGGTGGTATTGATTTTTGGTGCCATAGGTAACATATTACCATATTTTGTTGATTCTATGGGACACGTTTTTCACTTTTTAACATTGATGTCTGAAAATGATTGTGTTCTCATTGTCTGCACAAGTACAAACTTGCTGAATATTCCTGATGATTGGCCTGGTTAATTAGTCCCTTAACATTATAATCAGAAAATGGATTGAGGACCATTTGGGGAGAGAATATGAGTTCCTGTTGTTACTTGAAAACCTTCTTTTAACATATAATGATAAGATTAAGAAACATCAGTATCAAAATTTGCACAGTGGACAGCAGCAACTTAGAATAAAGCAGAAATAATGACAAAGTGTTGCCTAAGAACAGTTGCATCATTAACCTGCTTAATAAAAGAAAATAATGATGTAAGGGGAACCACACATATTCATAATTCTGAGTCAAAAGGTGATTTAGAAGCCTCAGACTTGAGTTTCTTGACTGATTTTTTAAAATTAATTTTTATTTGAGCATTTTCTTGGCAAAACTCAGCATTCAAAAGTTAAGATCATGGCATCTGGTCCCATCACTTCATGGCAAATAGATGGGGAAAAAATGGAAACAGTGACAGACTATAGTGTCCTGGGCTCCGAAATCACTGAAGATGGCAACTGCAGTCATGAAATGAAAAGACACCTGCTCCTCAGAAAAAAAGCTATGACAGACCTAGACAGCATATTAAAAAAAAGAGACATCACTTTTCCACAAAGATCTGTCTAGTCAAAGCTATGGTTTTCCCAGTAGTCATGTATGGATGTGAAATTTGAACCATAAAGAGGATTGGATGCTGAAAAATTGCTTCTTTCATACTGTGGGCTGAATAAGACTCTTTAGAATCCCTTGGACAGCAAGGAGATCCACCCAGTCAGTCCTTAAGGAAATCAACCCCAAATGTTCATTGGAAGGATTGGTGCAGAAGTTGAAGTTCTAATTCTCTGGTCACCTGATAAGAAGGGCAAACTTATTGGGAAAAGCCTTGATGCTGGGAAAGATGGAAGGCAGGAGGAGAAGGGGATGACAGAGGATGAGATAGTTGGGTGGCAACACCATTTCAATGGAAAAGAGTTTGAACAAACTCAGGGAAATAGTGAAGGACAGGGAAGCCTGGTGTGCTGCAGTCCATGGAGTCATAAAGAGTAGGACACGACTGAGTGACTGAACAAATTCCGGGGAGACCATAGTTACCTTACAATGCTATGTTAGTTTCTGCTGTACAGCAATGTGAATCAGTTATACATATACACATATCCCCTCAATTTTGGATTTCCTTTCCATTTAGGTCACCACAGAACATAGAGTAAAGTTCCCTGTGCTGTACAGAAGATCATCACTACTTACCTATTTTATAAATAATAGTGTATATATGTCAATTTCAATCTTCCAATTAATACCACCCCACTTTCCTCCCTGAGCAACCATAATTTTTTCTACTTATGTGACTGTAATTCTTCTTGGCAAATAAGTTCACCTACAAAATGTTTCTGGGTTCCACATATAAATGGTATTATATAATATTTATCTTTCTCTTTATGACTTAACTTCTCTCTGTATAACAATTTCTAGGTCCATCCACATTGCTGCATTATTTCATACTTTTTTATGGTTGAGTAATAGTCTGCTGTATATACACAGCACCTCTCCTTTATCCATTCCTCTGTAGACGGACACTTAGGTTGCTTCCATGTCCTAATTTTTTTTAACTTATTTTCCTTTTTTATATATGCATACAAGTCATAGATGATAAAATTCTCCAACTATGTAAGTCTAAATAAAGAACAAAAGCAGTTCTAAGCCATAACATAACTTTTTGTTATAGTTTAATTGGTAACATAATTATTATAATCCCATTTTGGTTGTGGTACAAAAAATAATAGCATAATTTATAATCAGAAGCAATCTGAATTCAATGAAAACTTTCCCATGAGAAATATCAAGAAATGGCACATAAAACATTCACTTCATTGTGCATTTGACTTTGCAACACAGAAATATCTTAATGCAAGAAACCAGAAAGAAACTTGAAATGAGATTATAAGGTGAATTTATGTTGGGTTTGCCTTATGTTGAAGGAAGAAAATGTTGATCTTACAAACCTTGAAACTTGAGTTTGACCCAATAAAGAACATTAGATGAGACTCTGGTGCTGTTTCAAATAGAGAGTTAGATCTAAGAACCCCTCATAAATTCAGGATCTGTGAAGGGCTGTGTTCTGAGGAAATCAAGAAAATAATCCACTCACTGGCACAGAAAGATAATAAAGATTTTTCTTTCTCCACATTCAGGGAGTCAGGGACATGAAAATTCCAAAGCATGGGCTTAATCTTATGTGGCTATGGGATCTGAATTTATACTGTCAATATTTCCTTGGAACTGAGCCTGGAAATTGACATAGAAATTGCTCCTTTGGGAATCTTGAAAAAGGCAAATATAAAATTACTCTGGAGGAAAGTTCCCACAATGAAGGCCACATAGATTTCTCACAGAAAAAAGAAGGTACTATGTTGTAGATTCCATTATTGCTTTCAGTTCTTTATTGTCCCTACTCATACCACCTTTACATTGTGATTTTGCAGTTGTTTCATTTAGAGGTGGGATATATTTCTCCACCTCACTGATGTTGGACTTGACTATGTGGCTTGCTTTGGCCAATGGAATATTAATGGGCATGAATCAAGGAAAGGCTTGAAATGTACTTGACCATCTGGGCTTGCCCTATGGCATTTCTGTCATCACCATGAAGAAATCATCTCTTTGGTAGCAGCTACCACTTCAGACTGTGGCTTGAAATAGACAGATGTGGAACAGACACGAGCCCAGCCTATAGCTTGATCCTGCAGCACTTTTGAAAACAACCTTTAGTTTAAAGCAAAACATAGCAAGAACCCACCCCACATCAGCCAAATTCCAGGTGATTCACAGACATGGACAAAGTTAAATGTATAACAATAACCATCACTGAGTCTACTAAGTACTGAATTCTTAAATGATTTATTAGGAAGGATTATCCTACCTGACTTTGGCCACCTGATGTGAAGAGCCAACTCATTAAAAAAACCCTGATGCTGGGAAAGATTGAAGCAGGAGGAGAAGCAGACAACAGAGGATGAGATGATTGGATGGCATCACTGACTCAATGGACAGGAGTTTGAGCAAAGTCTGGGAGATGGTGAAAGCCAGGGAGGCCTGGCATGCTGCAGTCCATGGGATCTCAAAGAGTCAGACATGATTGAACAAATGAACAACAACAATAAGATTATTATGGCAGTTACCTTCATGGGGCTTGTGTAGCTCAATGAAGCTTTGAGCCATGCTGTGTTGGGCCACCCAAAACAGACAGAGTTCTGACAAAACGTGGTCCACTGGAGAAGTAAATGGCAACCCGCTCCAGTATTCTTGCTATAAAACCCCCATGGACAATATGAAAAGGCAAGAAGACATGACACCTGAAGATGAATTCCCCACATCAGAAAGTGTCCAATATGCTACTGGGGAAGAGTGGAGGGTAATTATGAATAGCTCCAGAAAGAATGAAAGGGCTAGAACAAAGTGGAAATGATGCTCGATTGTCTGGTGGTGAAAGAGAAGTCCATGCTGTAAAGAACAATATAGTATAGGAACCTGGAATGTTAGGTTCATGAATAAAGTATATTGGACATGCCCAAGCAGATGTCAAGAGTGAATATTGGCATCTTAGGATGGGCTCGTAAAGAGTCAGAGACTGAGCCATGACAATATCATACAGGGACTTCCAAGGTGGCGCTAGTGGTAAAGAACCTGCTTGCCAGTGCAGGAGATGTAAGAGACTTGGGTTTGTCCTCTGTGTTTGGAAGGTCCCCTGGAGGAGGACATGCTCATCCACTCCAGTATTCTTGCCAGGAGAATCCCATGGACAGAGGAGCCTGGTGAGTTACTGTCTATGGGGTTTCTCAGAGTCAGACATGACAGAAGCGACTTAGCATTCATCCAGGCAGTGACATACCTAGATGTTGCAAATTAATTCCCAGACCACCACGATAAACTGAATATTGCAACAGAGTAAGTTTCCCCAGTGCACGTGCAAGTTATTTTTATGCTATACACACTTTAGTCTATTGTGTGCAATAGAATTGTTTTTTTAAACGTACATAACTTAATTTTCAAATACTTTATTGCTAGAAATTGCTCATCATCGTTTGAGTTTTCCTCAAGTTGTAATCTTTTTGCAATAGGAATATTGAAGATCGCTGATCACAGATCACTGTAATAAATACAATAATGAAAAAGTTAGATATATTATGAGAATTACCAAAAATGTGATACAGAGACTTGAAGTGGGCAAATGCTGCTGAAAAAAAACGGCATCAATAGACTTGCTGGACTCAAGTTTCCACAAGCCTTCTATTTAGTCAAAATGGTATCTGTGAAGCTCAATAAGCAAAGTATAATAAAATGAGGCATTCTCTCATGTTTAAACGTATATACTTAAATCACATGGATATAACATACTTTGCAATCTGTATCTTTCATTTCTCTGTTAGCAAAACTTAAATCCTGTTGCCTATTAGCATATACATTTTTTATGGTGAAATAGCATTCCATTGTAGAGATTTACCTTATTTTATTTACCAGTCATGTAGTAGTGGACACTTAAATTGCTTTTTTGTTTTCTTGCTTTTACTAACAATTCCAAAGTAAACATTCTTCTATACATATATTTGCACAGTATGCAAGTACATCTGAAAGTTAAATTCTTAGACTTGTGAAAGAGAAGTCCATGCTGTAAAGAACAATATAGTATAGGAACCTGGAATGTTAGGTTCATGAATAAAGTATATTGGACATGCCCAAGCAGATGTCAAGAGTGAATATTGGCATCTTAGGATGGGCTCGTAAAGAGTCAGAGACTGAGCCATGACAATATCATACAGGGACTTCCAAGGTGGCGCTAGTGGTAAAGAACCTGCTTGCCAGTGCAGGAGATGTAAGAGACTTGGGTTTGTCCTCTGTGTTTGGAAGGTCCCCTGGAGGAGGGCATGCTCATCCACTCCAGTATTCTTGCCAGGAGAATCCCATGGACAGAGGAGCCTGGTGAGTTACTGTCTATGGGGTTTCTCAGAGTCAGACATGACAGAAGCGACTTAGCATTCATCCAGGCAGTGACATACCTAGATGTTGCAAATTAATTCCCAGACCACCACGATAAACTGAATATTGCAACAGAGTAAGTTTCCCCAGTGCACGTGCAAGTTATTTTTATGCTATACACACTTTAGTCTATTGTGTGCAATAGAATTGTTTTTTTAAACGTACATAACTTAATTTTCAAATACTTTATTGCTAGAAATTGCTCATCATCGTTTGAGTTTTCCTCAAGTTGTAATCTTTTTGCAATAGGAATATTGAAGATCGCTGATCACAGATCACTGTAATAAATACAATAATGAAAAGTTAGATATATTATGAGAATTACCAAAAATGTGATACAGAGACTTGAAGTGGGCAAATGCTGCTGAAAAAAAACGGCATCAATAGACTTGCTGGACTCAAGTTTCCACAAGCCTTCTATTTAGACAAAATGGTATCTGTGAAGCTCAATAAGCAAAGTATAATAAAATGAGGCATTCTCTCATGTTTAAACGTATATACTTAAATCACATGGATATAACATACTTTGCAATCTGTATCTTTCATTTCTCTGTTAGCAAAACTTAAATCCTGTTGCCTATTAGCATATACATTTTTTATGGTGAAATAGCATTCCATTGTAGAGATTTACCTTATTTTATTTACCAGTCATGTAGTAGTGGACACTTAAATTGCTTTTTTGTTTTCTTGCTTTTACTAACAATTCCAAAGTAAACATTCTTCTATACATATATTTGCACAGTATGCAAGTACATCTGAAAGTTAAATTCTTAGACTTGGAGTTGCTGATGTAAAATTGACAAACTTCCCTTTTAAAAACTTTCATTAATTTGCAATCTCACCCATAGGCATGAAAATATCTATTGTGCCACTATACAGTATTATTAAAATTTTGATGTGATAGACAAAACAGATTTGGATATTTTTCAATTCATATTTTCATAATTATTACTAAAATTGCATAAGTATTACAAATTAATTCCTCCATAGAGCATTTTTATGATTCCATTTTTTTTAATGTTTAAATTTTTGAAGCAATTCATTTTTTATGTAATAAAAACATAGTGATTAAGGTTTATTTATTCCAAATGGCTAGCCCATTCCACAACAGCATTGGTCTACTAATTCATCATTTTCCCACTGAATGGTAATGCCACATTTCATAAACTTAATACCCATATGGGCTTGGATACATTTCTGAATATAGTTTTCCAATGGTCTCTTTGTTTATATGCCAGTACCAGATTGTTTTAATTACTGTGTTTATCACATGTTTTACTATTTGGTATATTGCCCTCTCATGATTCTTCTTTTATAGATTTGTTCTGGCTATCCTCAAATATGTATTTTTCATCTGAAATTTGGAATACTATTGTTTAAAAGAAAAATCATTTTGCATTTAAAAAAATTTTCATTTGCATTTAAAAATTGTCATTGCATTTTTATTGAAATTACAGATTAACTTAAAAATAATTAATATTGTTACCACATCAGGTCTTCATAAACAAAAACACAATAATTGCTATTCAGTTCCTAAGTCATGTCTGACTCGGTGACCCCGTGACCCCAGCACACCAGGCTTTCCTGTCCTTCACTATCTCCCAGAGTTTGCTCTAACTCATGTCCATTGAGTCCTTGATGCCATATAGTCATCTTATTCTCTGTTGCCCCCTTCTCCTGCCTTCAATCTCTCCCAACATCAGGGTCTTTTCCAATGAGTCAGCTCTTCCCATGAGGTGGTCAAAGTATTGGAGTTTCAGCTTCAGCATCAGTCTTCCCAATGAATATTCAGGGTTGATTTCCTAAAGTACCAATTATAAAAAGCTTCACTCTTCTGATTCGGTTGGTATGTGGTGGGATCCAGAGAGTTGCATTTCTAAAAATTTCCCAGTTGGTTTTGGCAAAGGTGATCTAAGGACCACAGCTGGGAAATTGCTGGTGTCAAATTTTCTTTGGCTGACCCAGATCAGCTACCACAACGCCAATGTCACCTGTCATGCTTTTAGCAGGCTTTCTGTTAATGCACTGTGTCTGTGTCTCCATGTTCAGTCCTTCCTGCACCTGAGCCCATGTATCAGAATGAACCACATGCAGACTATCTGCACACCTCAACTTGCTTTTCCAAGGAAGAGAGTGGATTTTGGCTTCATGGGAGGGATTGCCTCTCTTAAAAACCTTGACTTCTGCCTGAAATCTGTAGAAGCATGTGCTTATTTTTCTTAATTTGGCTCTAATTTTTAAGACATTGGGCAGCCAATTTTTTCGACCTTGCTTCAGAATTGTGTCTCTTCCAAGTTTCATCTGATTTGAAAGATTCTTGAACTTTTAAAATTCTCTGTGTTATTTTCAATTGACTTCATTAAGGAGAGTGAGCCAGAAATATCTTTCTTAACAGGAGATGAAGTCCTGCATATCTTGTCACCAAGCCCTCTTTAATTTCAAATGTATGTTTAAATATTTCCATGATTTGCCTCTCCTAATGCATCAGTCAGCTGTAGGTTAGGGATACAAAGCAACAAACATCCTAGAAAAATCTAAGTGATTTAAAGCAACAGAATGTTTTTCTCATTTACTTTAGCTGTCCATGGTAGACTGGCAGAGAGCCAGGCTTCTGAAGCAGCTACATCTCAAATATTGTTGTTCAACATGTCAGAGGGGAAAGCAGAGATACACACTGATTCTTAGTTTCTGCTCACGTCTCAGCAGGCAAATTCCATGACCACCACTGACTTCAAGTAGCTGGCAAAATACAGTCCTATAATATTCCCCAAGGGGACAGATCTAGTGATTGTCACATGCAGGTTTCCCTAAGGTAGATATTGGTTTCACAACCTGGGTTTACTGACCTAAGGATCTGGCTGTGTATTGGCTTCCATTAAGGAGTTTCTTTATCACTTTAGCACTTGCTTCTAGACTCTCAGGAAGGCCCACATATTTCCACAGCTCTCTCTATCCCTCTCTCCACCCAAATCCACAACGACAGGATCAGTATCCACATCTTCAGATTTGACTCCCTCGCTTTTTTTTAATTTCTCAGATTTAATTTAATTTTATTTTCTGCAGGTAAAATACAGTTTTATTAGATGACTTGGTAGATTTTTTTAACTCCTTTCTAAAACAAAATCTTTTAGAACGAGTCCAAGTGATTGTCATAGGGTCATCGGAGATACTCATAGAACTTGAGAACAGTTCCTCAGGCTTTCTGAGTTGTACTACTCCTCGGGCAATTTTAAGAGCATGCCCAATAAGATGGTTTTACACTTGATGGGTTAATTCTAGAAAGCTTGAATTCTGTAGAAGCATGTGCTTATTTTTCTTAATTTGGCTCTAATTTTTAAGACATTGGGCAGCCACTTTTTACGACCTTGCTTCAGAATTGTGTCTCTTCCAAGTTTCATCTGATTTGAAAGATTCTTGAACTTTTAAAATTCTCTGTGTTATTTTCAATTGACTTCATTAAGGAGAGTGAGCCAGAAATATCTTTCTTAACAGGAGATGAAGTCCTGCATATCTTGTCACCAAGCCCTCTTTAATTTCAAATGTATGTTTAAATATTTCCATGATTTGCCTCTCCTAATGCATCAGTCAGCTGTAGGTTAGGGATACAAAGCAACAAACATCCTAGAAAAATCTAAGTGATTTAAAGCAACAGAATGTTTTTCTCATTTACTTTAGCTGTCCATGGTAGACTGGCAGAGAGCCAGGCTTCTGAAGCAGCTACATCTCAAATATTGTTGTTCAACATGTCAGAGGGGAAAGCAGAGATACACACTGATTCTTAGTTTCTGCTCACGTCTCAGCAGGCAAATTCCATGACCACCACTGACTTCAAGTAGCTGGCAAAATACAGTCCTATAATATTCCCCAAGGGGACAGATCTAGTGATTGTCACATGCAGGTTTCCCTAAGGTAGATATTGGTTTCACAACCTGGGTTTACTGACCTAAGGATCTGGCTGTGTATTGGCTTCCATTAAGGAGTTTCTTTATCACTTTAGCACTTGCTTCTAGACTCTCAGGAAGGCCCACATATTTCCACAGCTCTCTCTATCCCTCTCTCCACCCAAATCCACAACGACAGGATCAGTATCCACATCTTCAGATTTGACTCCCTCTCTTTTTTTTAATTTCTCAGATTTAATTTAATTTTATTTTCTGCAGGTAAAATACAGTTTTATTAGATGACTTGGTTGATTTTTTTTTAACTCCTTTCTAAAACAAAATCTTTTAGAACGAGTCCAAGTGATTGTCATAGGGTCATCGGAGATACTCATAGAACTTGAGAACAGTTCCTCAGGCTTTCTGAGTTGTACTACTCCTCGGGCAATTTTAAGAGCATGCCCAATGAGATGGTTTTACACTTGATGGGTTAATTCTAGAAAGCTTGAATTTACAGTAAAGTGAAAAATATTCTGAATTCAGAATTCTTAAAAATGACTATATGGGTGGGGGTGGTAGGAATGTGTGTAGGGTGATAAATTTCACCCCATGTGTTCAGTCTTGTCTGAAGGAGACCATTTAAGACACCATCTCATCAAGAAATGATTTATCATGTGCAGAGCTACCTCTGGGAGAGATTTGCTAGACTAGATCATAACTGGGAGATGCTTCAGTCAGATAAAGTCAGTCCAGATTCCTCATCCTCCACTATTCAAAATATATTTCCCCTTGGTTTTATTTTCCATTCACATTTAACTTTGTTACATGTAGGTTCTTGTGTTGCAAATACTCAGTAAACTTAAATATGATGTCTGTAAATCCCATTTCATATTCTGTACAAACCCTCTAATTCAAATGTCAGCTTCCCCTTCAAGTCTGGGATAAGTCCACTGTGGAGGTTCTGTGTGCTTGAGTTTATAAAGGGATGAAAATCAGGCCAATAAAGCTGTCAACACGTCTCTTAACTTAAGGCCAGTTCAGGGGCATAAATTAATGCTGACCTTGAGTAAAGTAGTATTTCAGCTTAGACTAAAGGAGCTTCTTGTCAATGCATTTATGTATCTAAGCATTCTTGGCTATTAAAAAGTCAGTCCTTGGGACTATTGGGGAAAAAGGCAGCATGCAGGACCCAGGGAACTTCCTGGAAAATGCCCAGTTTCAGAAATCCTGATGGCAACAGGGACACTGTTGCTGAGCTTTGGATACATTCACCTGAGCTGTGGGAACTGGTTTGGATGTGGAAGAATACCACGTGGCACCCCGGGGCCCTCATCAGTCACCGCGGCCAGGAGTGACCACCTCAGTCTGACCTGCGCGGCTGTCAGGACAAGTCTTTTAACCATGCTACCAATGATGCAAAAACTGTCTCCTTTTATGAATGGGAAATAAATTCAAAGTTTGTATAAAAACTTGGTTTTGAGAACATTTGCTGATAATTGCTGTAGTTTCTAATAGAAAAGCCAAAGAGGGACTTCCCTGGTGGTACAGTTGTTAAGAACCCACCCTGCAATGCAGGGGACCTGGGTTCCATCCCTGGTCCAGGAACTAAGATTCCACATGCCTCGGGGCAACGAAGCCTGCACACCGCAACTAGAGAGTCTGTGCTTCTTAAGGAAAGACCCCACATGATGCAGTGGAGATCTCATGTGCTACAGCTAAGACCTGACACTGCCAAATAAATATAGTAAATTAATAAATATTTTAAAAAGTCAAAGAAACCTTTAGATAGAAGACAAATACTCAGTTTTAGGATTTCAAATGACGATAGTGCAACCATAGGCTCTGGAACCAGATTGCCTGAGTTCAAAGCATAACTGTGCTCTGGAATCTTGGCAAATGTACTTAGCTCTCAGTGCCAGTTTTCTTATTGAAGAATGGCTGTCATAGTCTTACCTATCTCATAAAACTATTGTGAGAATAAAGAGTTAGGGAATAGTTTCAGTGGTGTCTGACACAGAGTTTTGTTTTGTTTTTTTTTAATTTGCTTATTTTTTAAAATTTACTTTATTTTTAAAAAAATTTTTACAGAGTTTTGTTGTTCACAGACATGTATGTTCCCAGATCAGTCATATGCATATCCCTGGCACTCTCCCCCATCCCAGTCCCCCCAATCCCACCTCTCCCGGCCATCGCACCCGGCCCCTGCAGGATCTCCTATTCCTGCAGGGCAATGACAATAGCTATCTTTTCCACATATGATAGTATAGGTTTCCACATTATTCCCTCTATGCCTCCCACCCACTGTTGATACCCTACATTGTCTATATGTCTGTTCTCTATGTCTGTTTTTCCATTGATTCACTGTATGTGTTACCATTACCCTCTTACTAGTTTCCATATATACGTGACACAGAGTTTTAATACATGCTGGCCATTACTACTACTGTCACTACTGTTTCCCTCATGTAGGACCAGAAGCAGACTAACAGCATGATTTACAGCTTGCCTTCCTGCTGGGCGCTACCTAGAGTTTATTTTATTTGGTCCTCTCAACAATATCATGACATCAATATTGTTCATGTGCTCATTTATCCTAGCTTGTTTGTTTCAGTCACTTATTCAGGACATATTTATCGAGTGCCTATTGCCTACCAGGTGCTTTTCTCAGTGCCAGTAAGGAAAACAGGGGGAGAAATAGGCTTTTTCTTCATACAGCTTCCGTTCAAGGAAAGGGTCACAGAGACACAGTAAAAAATAAACAGGTGAAATATAGAATGTGTCAGATCATAATGAGTGCTATGAAGAATAATTAAACAGAGGAGATGAATCAGAGGGCTAAGGGTGTCCAAGTAGACTGGTGAGTGAGGCCCTCACTGGAAGTTATGAACAGAGACCCATGAAGGATTTCAAATGACGATAGTGCAACCATAGGCTCTGGAACCAGATTGCCTGAGTTCAAAGCATAACTGTGCTCTGGAATCTTGGCAAATGTACTTAGCTCTCAGTGCCAGTTTTCTTATTGAAGAATGGCTGTCATAGTCTTACCTATCTCATAAAACTATTGTGAGAATAAAGAGTTAGGGAATAGTTTCAGTGGTGTCTGACACAGAGTTTTGTTTTTTTTTTTTTAATTTGCTTATTTTTTTAAATTTACTTTATTTTTTAAAAAATTTTTACAGAGTTTTGTTGTTCACAGACATGTATGTTCCCAGATCAGTCATATGCATATCCCTGGCACTCTCCCCCATCCCAGTCCCCCCAATCCCACCTCTCCCGGCCATCGCACCCGGCCCCTGCAGGATCTCCTATTCCTGCAGGGCAATGACAATAGCTATCTTTTCCACATATGATAGTATAGGTTTCCACATTATTCCCTCTATGCCTCCCACCCACTGTTGATACCCTACATTGTCTATATGTCTGTTCTCTATGTCTGTTTTTCCATTGATTCACTGTATGTGTTACCATTACCCTCTTACTAGTTTCCATATATACGTGACACAGAGTTTTAATACATGCTGGCCATTACTACTACTGTCACTACTGTTTCCCTCATGTAGGACCAGAAGCAGACTAACAGCATGATTTACAGCTTGCCTTCCTGCTGGGCGCTACCTAGAGTTTATTTTATTTGGTCCTCTCAACAATATCATGACATCAATATTGTTCATGTGCTCATTTATCCTAGCTTGTTTGTTTCAGTCACTTATTCAGGACATATTTATCGAGTGCCTATTGCCTACCAGGTGCTTTTCTCAGTGCCAGTAAGAAAAACAGGGGGAGAAATAGGCTTTTTCTTCATACAGCTTCCGTTCAAGGAAAGGGTCACAGAGACACAGTAAAAAATAAACAGGTGAAATATAGAATGTGTCAGATCATAATGAGTGCTATGAAGAATAATTAAACAGAGGAGATGAATCAGAGGGCTAAGGGTGTCCAAGTAGACTGGTGAGTGAGGCCCTCACTGGAAGTTTAGGTTTGAACAGAGACCCAAAGTATGTGAGGTTATGAGCATGAATTGATCCTTGATACTGGCATCGCTGGCTTCCCAAGTGGCTCAGGGGTAAAGGATCTGCCTGCCAATGCAGGAGACATGGGTTCAATCTCTGGGTCAGGATGACTCCCTGGAGAATGGGACAACCCATGCCAGTATTCTTGCCTGGAGAATCCCATGGATAGAATAGTCTGATGGGCTACAGTCCATGAGTCACAAAGAGTCAGACACAACTGAGCAACCAAGCACGCACAGGCATTCCAGCCAGACAGAATGTGGAAATCTAAAGTGACAGTGAGCATGGGCTATTAAGAAAAACACCAAAGTCCTTGGTCCTGGCCTGAAACGAATACAGTAATGTGCGCATTATGGGGGTGCACAGACAGTGGCAGACTTTATGTGTCTTGACAAGTGTGTGAAGACTGACATTTTCTCTGTATGGCTAGAGAACCATTGCCTGTTTTTTTAAGGGTATATATTTGTTCTGATATAAGATTCAAACATATAGTGTCCAAAAAGGTTTGTTTTTTAGTTATGAAACTATAATTGTATATATTTTATCTTGGTTTGGAAGTGGTTTTCTATTATTTTAGGCAGGAAGGTAAATCTGGAACCTCCTGCTTGCTTTTGGTGAGAAGCAGATATTTGCCATGAAGCTTTTGACTTCTCTAATATTTCATTAAATATGTTTTGCTTAGAGTTTATTTTATTTGGCCTCTCAACAATATCATGACATCAATATTGTTCATGTGCTCATTTATCCTAGCTTGTTTGTTTCAGTCACTTATTCAGGACATATTTATCGAGTGCCTATTGCCTACCAGGTGCTTTTCTCAGTGCCAGTAAGGAAAACAGGGGGAGAAATAGGCTTTTTCTTCATACAGCTTCCGTTCAAGGAAAGGGTCACAGAGACACAGTAAAAAATAAACAGGTGAAATATAGAATGTGTCAGATCATAATGAGTGCTATGAAGAATAATTAAACAGAGGAGATGAATCAGAGGGCTAAGGGTGTCCAAGTAGACTGGTGAGTGAGGCCCTCACTGGAAGTTTAGGTTTGAACAGAGACCCAAAGTATGTGAGGTTATGAGCATGAATTGATCCTTGATACTGGCATTGCTGGCTTCCCAAGTGGCTCAGGGGTAAAGGATCTGCCTGCCAATGCAGGAGACATGGGTTCAATCTCTGGGTCAGGATGACTCCCTGGAGAATGGGACAACCCATGCCAGTATTCTTGCCTGGAGAATCCCATGGATAGAATAGTCTGATGGGCTACAGTCCATGAGTCACAAAGAGTCAGACACAACTGAGCAACCAAGCACGCACAGGCATTCCAGCCAGACAGAATGTGGAAATCTAAAGTGACAGTGAGCATGGGCTATTGAGAAAAACACCAAAGTCCTTGGTCCTGGCCTGAAACGAATACAGTAATGTGCGCATTATGGGGGTGCACAGACAGTGGCAGACTTTATGTGTCTTGACAAGTGTGTGAAGACTGACATTTTCTCTGTATGGCTAGAGAACCATTGCCTGTTTTTTTAAGGGTATATATTTGTTCTGATATAAGATTCAAACATATAGTGTCCAAAAAGGTTTGTTTTTTAGTTATGAAACTATAATTGTATATATTTTATCTTGGTTTGGAAGTGGTTTTCTATTATTTTAGGCAGGAAGGTAAATCTGGAACCTCCTGCTTGCTTTTGGTGAGAAGCAGATATTTGCCATGAAGCTTTTGACTTCTCTAATATTTCATTAAATATGTTTGGTAGTCTGTGTTCTGCTTACTACACTCAGCATGGTGCTTTAGAGATTCATCCATCCATGTAGTCATGTATCTCAGTAGTTCATTCCTTATTAATGCTGAGTAGAATTTCACTTTATGGATGCACCATGCTTTTTTAAAAATGATTAATTTTGAGTAACCAGTATTTTTAAAATGTCACTAAACTATAATTGACATTCAACAAGCTGCACATGACTAAATTTACACATCTACTAAGTGTTGATATATGTATATACCTGTGAAGTCATCACTACAATCAAGATAACAAACAGATTCACCATCCCTAAAAATGTCCTTATATGTCTGATCTCTCTCTCCCACCCCTCTGCATCTTTAGGCAACCACTGGTTAGCTTTCTATATTTTCTAAAATTTTATAAAATACAATCATACATTTTATAAATGTATGATTGTCTTTGTCTTTTGGGTTCTTTCATTCAGAATGAAAGCATATGCACATTCAAAGCTTGTATATGGACGCTCATATCTGTTGTATCTGCTGTATCTGCAACAGCCAAAAACTGGAAACAGCTCAAATGTCTGAAGCCAAGTGAATGGATAAACCAATTGTGGTACGTCCATACAATAGAACATTACTCAGCAATAAAAAGGAATGAACTCTTGAGTCATCTCAAACATGGATGAATCTCAAAATAATTATGCTGAATGAAAGAAGACAGACAAAAAACAGCATGCATTTTATGATTCCATTTATATAAAATTTCAAACTACATCTTTGCAAAACATGGATGAATCTCAAAATAATTATGCTGAATGAAAAAGAAGCAAAAATTTGACTGGCAGACTTTATGTGTCTTGACAAGTGTGTGAAGACTGACATTTTCTCTGTATGGCTAGAGAACCATTGCCTGTTTTTTTAAGGGTATATATTTGTTCTGATATAAGATTCAAACATATAGTGTCCAAAAAGGTTTGTTTTTTAGTTATGAAACTATAATTGTATATATTTTATCTTGGTTTGGAAGTGGTTTTCTATTATTTTAGGCAGGAAGGTAAATCTGGAACCTCCTGCTTGCTTTTGGTGAGAAGCAGATATTTGCCATGAAGCTTTTGACTTCTCTAATATTTCATTAAATATGTTTGGTAGTCTGTGTTCTGCTTACTACACTCAGCATGGTGCTTTAGAGATTCATCCATCCATGTAGTCATGTATCTCAGTAGTTCATTCCTTATTAATGCTGAGTAGAATTTCACTTTATGGATGCACCATGCTTTTTTAAAAATGATTAATTTTGAGTAACCAGTATTTTTAAAATGTCACTAAACTATAATTGACATTCAACAAGCTGCACATGACTAAATTTACACATCTACTAAGTGTTGATATATGTATATACCTGTGAAGTCATCACTACAATCAAGATAACAAACAGATTCACCATCCCTAAAAATGTCCTTATATGTCTGATCTCTCTCTCCCACCCCTCTGCATCTTTAGGCAACCACTGGTTAGCTTTCTATATTTTCTAAAATTTTATAAAATACAATCATACATTTTATAAATGTATGATTGTCTTTTGTCTTTGGCTTCTTTCATTCAGAATGAAAGCATATGCACATTCAAAGCTTGTATATGGACGCTCATATCTGTTGTATCTGCTGTATCTGCAACAGCCAAAAACTGGAAACAGCTCAAATGTCTGAAGCCAAGTGAATGGATAAACCAATTGTGGTACGTCCATACAATAGAACATTACTCAGCAATAAAAAGGAATGAACTCTTGAGTCATCTCAAACATGGATGAATCTCAAAATAATTATGCTGAATGAAAGAAGACAGACAAAAAACAGCATGCATTTTATGATTCCATTTATATAAAATTTCAAACTACAGAAAATGTGAACTGTGTTATAGAAAGCAGTACAGTAGTTGCCTGGGGATAAGAAATGATGAGGAGGGGTGGGAGGGAGTGACTACAAGAGACATGAGCAATTATTTATATTTTTGCATGCAATGATGGTTTCAGTTTATACCTAGGTCAAAACTTAATAGCTTTACATTTTAAATATGTGTTTTATTGTATGTCATTTATATCTCAATAAATCTATTAAATCAAAGCACCAACTAGGAAGTATTCACTCATTAAAATTGATTGAGGAGAGTTACTAAAGTACTCAAAATTATATTCAGAAATTTAAAACATACACAAACATAGACATACATATACATGTATATATGTGTATATATGTATTATGTATGTATGTGGGGGTATCTCTCTCTCTTCATATATATATAGATATAGATATGTATGCTTAGTAGCTTCTGTGGTGTCCAACTCTTTGTGATCCTATAGACTGTAGCCTACCAGGCTCCTTCGTCCATGGCATTCTTCAGGCAGAAGAGAAGTTTGGGATGATGGAAATATTCTGTATCATGATTGTGGTAATGGTTACCTAAGTGTACACATCTGACCTATACTCTTAAGGTGGGTGAATTTCTTTGTATGTAAATTATTCCCCTTGTAGTAAGGTTGATTTATAAACAATCAACTGAAATAATAGTGCCAGGTAGTAATCTTGGTGTTAAGGACATAGTCAACATATGATCAGGGGTATAAATTCAGTGGAAAAGACAGGTGATAAACATGTGAACAAAGAAGATCAGATAATTTCAATAGGAGATAGACTAAAACTGCCATGCATAAAACATGTAGAATGGCATATGCACATTCAAAGCTTGTATATGGACGCTCATATCTGTTGTATCTGCTGTATCTGCAACAGCCAAAAACTGGAAACAGCTCAAATGTCTGAAGCCAAGTGAATGGATAAACCAATTGTGGTACGTCCATACAATAGAACATTACTCAGCAATAAAAAGGAATGAACTCTTGAGTCATCTCAAACATGGATGAATCTCAAAATAATTATGCTGAATGAAAGAAGACAGACAAAAAACAGCATGCATTTTATGATTCCATTTATATAAAATTTCAAACTACAGAAAATGTGAACTGTGTTATAGAAAGCAGTACAGTAGTTGCCTGGGGATAAGAAATGATGAGGAGGGGTGGGAGGGAGTGACTACAAGAGACATGAGCAATTATTTATATTTTTGCATGCAATGATGGTTTCAGTTTATACCTAGGTCAAAATTTAATAGCTTTACATTTTAAATATGTGTTTTATTGTATGTCATTTATATCTCAATAAATCTATTAAATCAAAGCACCAACTAGGAAGTATTCACTCATTAAAATTGATTGAGGAGAGTTACTAAAGTACTCAAAATTATATTCAGAAATTTAAAACATACACAAACATAGACATACATATACATGTATATATGTGTATATATGTATTATGTATGTATGTGGGGGTATCTCTCTCTCTTCATATATATATAGATATAGATATGTATGCTTAGTAGCTTCTGTGGTGTCCAACTCTTTGTGATCCTATAGACTGTAGCCTACCAGGCTCCTTCGTCCATGGCATTCTCCAGGCAGAAGAGAAGTTTGGGATGATGGAAATATTCTGTATCATGATTGTGGTAATGGTTACCTAAGTGTACACATCTGACCTATACTCTTAAAGTGGGTGAATTTCTTTGTATGTAAATTATTCCCCTTGTAAAAAGGCTGATTAAAAAACAATCAACTGAAATAATAGTGCCAGGTAGTAATCTTGGTGTTAAGGACATAGTCAACATATGATCAGGGGTATAAATTCAGTGGAAAAGACAGGTGATAAACATGTGAACAAAGAAGATCAGATAATTTCAATAGGAGATAGACTAAAACTGCCATGCATGTGTGGGTGGGTGTGTGTGGGTGTAAAACATCTGCTCCAGCCTCAGAGTTCAGGGAAGACTTCTCTGAGATGGAGATATTGGTGCTGTCACTGAAACAACATGAATGGACATGAATAGTAAGCACACAGGCCAGAGCCTTTCAGACAGAGGAAGCAGCAAGTACAACAGGTTTCCAGGAGAACCTGCTTCAGGAAATGAGGGGAGGCCCTTGGGGTTGGAGGAAGAGAGTAATGGGGAGAGGCAACCTCGTTGCAATCATCAGATTCTTGAGGCTTACACAAGAAGGCTACATGGCCCTATGGTTGTCTCCACCTTCAAGGTCCTACTACACGCATTTTGTCACTATAATTATATTATGAATGTCGGAGGTCAGTGGTATTGCTTTTGTTATTTTCTCGGTCTCAGATGACTTGATAATGGATGCTTGGTTGAGTGTTTAATAATGAATGTATTGATTTCTCATGTGAATTATACCTAAAATATACTGGATTTACTCTCCTTCAAAACTATTATATGTTCTTTCTTAAATCGGACTCATTATTCCTTTTCATTACAATAAGAGGTCCTTTGACTTTAAGGAATAAACTCTTAAAACATCCAAGTGATGAGATTCCTTGCATCACTGCTATTTTTGAATTCTGGAAGTTTTGCTTTTGACTGTCTTACAGGCAAAATAATGTTTAGAAAGGAAAGCTGAGACTTGCTGGGAAAGATCCATGTATATAACCAGATTCTCACTGAAATGTACCAGACAAATATTGGGCACCTGCTGTGTTGCCAGGGCTTGTGTTAAGCCTTGGTGGCATTATGCTTTTGGGTTATAAGCATAGGCTCTGCAGTCAGACTGTCAGGGTTCAGATCCTGGTTCTAACAGTTATAAGCTGCAGGATCTGAGACAAGTTCAGTGACCAGTCTTGTCTCTCATGTCATTTTATGTAAAATGAGGATGGTTATAAAACCTGCTTTATAAATAGTAGGGAGGATCAGAAGAGATGCTATAAAGTGGTTAAGAATCCACCTGCCAATGCAAGGGACACAGGTTCGATTCCTGCTCCCAGAAGTATCCACAAGTCTCAAGGTAATCAAGCCTGTGCATGACTATTGAGCCTACACTCTAGAGCCTGTGCTCCACAGCAAAAGAAGACACCACGATGAGAAACACAGCAACTAGAGAAGATCCATGCATAACAATGAAGACCCAGTGTGACCAGAAGTTATAAACAAGTAACCAAAATGTTTAAAAAGATGAGATGCTATATGTAAAGCACTTATAACAATACCTGAAACAATTTTGCATAAACACTCAAAAACTTGGCTCTGGGTATAAGCATTTGTGGCACTTGTGTTGAATTCAAGGACCCGAGGTACCAGCAGTGGCCCTCTTAAAAGACCAGGGCCTGCCTGCAGTGGATGTGCTCTGGGGGCATCCACAGCCAGGGTTGGGGCTAGCAGGCTTTGCAGAATGTCAGCATGAGCTACAGCTGCACAGAAACTGCTCTGCATGGTGGGATATCTCAGAACAATACTGGCCTTGTCCCTCAGATGACTTGATAATGGATGCTTGGTTGAGTGTTTAATAATGAATGTATTGATTTCTCATGTGAATATACTTTGGATTTACTCTCCTTCAAAACTATTATATGTTCTTTCTTAAATCGGACTCATTATTCCTTTTCATTACAATAAGAGGTCCTTTGACTTTAAGGAATAAACTCTTAAAACATCCAAGTGATGAGATTCCTTGCATCACTGCTATTTTTGAATTCTGGAAGTTTTGCTTTTGACTGTCTTACAGGCAAAATAATGTTTAGAAAGGAAAGCTGAGACTTGCTGGGAAAGATCCATGTATATAACCAGATTCTCACTGAAATGTACCAGACAAATATTGGGCACCTGCTGTGTTGCCAGGGCTTGTGTTAAGCCTTGGTGGCATTATGCTTTTGGGTTATAAGCATAGGCTCTGCAGTCAGACTGTCAGGGTTCAGATCCTGGTTCTAACAGTTATAAGCTGCAGGATCTGAGACAAGTTCAGTGACCAGTCTTGTCTCTCATGTCATTTTATGTAAAATGAGGATGGTTATAAAACCTGCTTTATAAATAGTAGGGAGGATCAGAAGAGATGCTATAAAGTGGTTAAGAATCCACCTGCCAATGCAGGGGACACAGGTTCGATTCCTGCTCCCAGAAGTATCCACAAGTCTCAAGGTAATCAAGCCTGTGCATGACTATTGAGCCTACACTCTAGAGCCTGTGCTCCACAGCAAAAGAAGACACCACGATGAGAAACACAGCAACTAGAGAAGATCCATGCATAACAATGAAGACCCAGTGTGACCAGAAGTTATAAACAAGTAACCAAAATGTTTAAAAAGAAGAGATGCTATATGTAAAGCACTTATAACAATACCTGAAACAATTTTGCATAAACACTCAAAAACTTGGCTCTGGGTATAAGCATTTGTGGCACTTGTGTTGAATTCAAGGACCCGAGGTACCAGCAGTGGCCCTCTTAAAAGACCAGGGCCTGCCTGCAGTGGATGTGCTCTGGGGGCATCCACAGCCAGGGTTGGGGCTAGCAGGCTTTGCAGAATGTCAGCATGAGCTACAGCTGCACAGAAACTGCTCTGCATGGTGGGATATCTCAGAACAATACTGGCCTTGTCCCTCATTACTTGCCCATCTTTTCATTTGACATTCGATTAAAATCATGGCAGGAAAGAACTGGAGGTTAGGGTGTGTGTGTCAGTCCTTACCTTTCTATGATCACATTATACTAGCACCCTGGGACTAGGGCAACAGAAAGACAATTTTTGTAAGACCAGTAAATAACTTCCCAGCAGATAAAGAATTGTTACATAAGGAATGGTTAATGTTAGTTACGCTCCATCTCTGCAGGGGACAAACAGTGGAAGTCAGTTTGGGATTTTACGGGAGAGACAAAGTTGGCTAATGGGAAGAACTTCCTCACAAGGAAGTTCTTAAATGCTGTGATTAAGGATGACATTCTATTGCTAGAAAAATTAGCAGAGGTAGTTGCTTATATGGAAAGGCTAAGTCAGTCCTTGGTTGGTGGCAGTGAACAAAGAAAGGTTCCTGGCAGCCTGTGGACGCAGGGAAATGGACAGTCGTGCTTGACAGACACTTCCTAGGCTCTCACTCTGTGCTGGAGGGGCTGGCTGCTGGAGATACAGAGACCAACTGGAAACAGGACCTGCCCTCAGTGAGTTTAGAGCATGGAAACAGATGTCCCAGGGATCAAGGGGTCCTCATGTGCATGGAGGTTGGTTGAAGACTACAGAGACCCACAGCTGACTGACCACATGTGCCCATACCAGACCTTACACAACTGATGGATGCGCTCAATGTCTGAGACCCTAAGAGGAGCCTCCCAACTCAGCATGCCCAGCTGAACAAGGCAAATCTTCTTGGTCCCTGTAGACTAGGTGGTCATGAGGTGACCCCTTGCTGGTCAGCACCAGTCTCTGCCCTGTGGACATGTGAATTTCCATCACAACCTCAGTGCTGTCTAAGCAAGTCCCTTTACCACTTCCACATCTTAGAGTATGAGTCTAAGATTTCCCTCTTCCACCCTCTCATCCTTGCAAGAACATAACAAGTTCTTCTTAGGACTTACCTAAGAAAGATTCATTAAAATGACTTTACTGTGGACAATCCAGGGGTCTAATTCATGTCTGCTACATTGCGGGCAGATTCTTTACCACTGAGCCACCAGGGAAGCCCCATACACATGTACATGTGTTTTATATATGTATATAAAATACGTATACACACACACACACACACACCCATTGACCGTTTAGGAATGATTTGCAGCTATAAAATGGAACAGTGCTTAAAATCCGCAAATGTAATTTTTTGGGACTCCTACAGCAGAGCTTTCATCTGTTCTTGGTATTCTACAAGCCGTGCAATGCGTAATTGCAATGTTAGTTACGCTCCATCTCTGCAGGGGACAAACAGTGGAAGTCAGTTTGGGATTTTACGGGAGAGACAAAGTTGGCTAATGGGAAGAACTTCCTCACAAGGAAGTTCTTAAATGCTGTGATTAAGGATGACATTCTATTGCTAGAAAAATTAGCAGAGGTAGTTGCTTATATGGAAAGGCTAAGTCAGTCCTTGGTTGGTGGCAGTGAACAAAGAAAGGTTCCTGGCAGCCTGTGGACGCAGGGAAATGGACAGTCGTGCTTGACAGACACTTCCTAGGCTCTCACTCTGTGCTGGAGGGGCTGGCTGCTGGAGATACAGAGACCAACTGGAAACAGGACCTGCCCTCAGTGAGTTTAGAGCATGGAAACAGATGTCCCAGGGATCAAGGGGTCCTCATGTGCATGGAGGTTGGTTGAAGACTACAGAGACCCACAGCTGACTGACCACATGTGCCCATACCAGACCTTACACAACTGATGGATGCGCTCAATGTCTGAGACCCTAAGAGGAGCCTCCCAACTCAGCATGCCCAGCTGAACAAGGCAAATCTTCTTGGTCCCTGTAGACTAGGTGGTCATGAGGTGACCCCTTGCTGGTCAGCACCAGTCTCTGCCCTGTGGACATGTGAATTTCCATCACAACCTCAGTGCTGTCTAAGCAAGTCCCTTTACCACTTCCACATCTTAGAGTATGAGTCTAAGATTTCCCTCTTCCACCCTCTCATCCTTGCAAGAACATAACAAGTTCTTCTTAGGACTTACCTAAGAAAGATTCATTAAAATGACTTTACTGTGGACAATCCAGGGGTCTAATTCATGTCTGCTACATTGCGGGCAGATTCTTTACCACTGAGCCACCAGGGAAGCCCCATACACATGTACATGTGTTTTATATATGTATATAAAATACGTATACACACACACACACACACACACCCATTGACCGTTTAGGAATGATTTGCAGCTATAAAATGGAACAGTGCTTAAAATCCGCAAATGTAATTTTTTGGGACTCCTACAGCAGAGCTTTCATCTGTTCTTGGTATTCTACAAGCCGTGCAATGCGCAATTGCAATGTTTCCATTGCCCTAGGTACACACAGAACTTATCAGATGGACAGACTGATAGACACTTACTGGGAATAGTCGTTTGGATGCCAGCACTTCTTTAAAGCCACTTCCACCTGCTGAGACATTTTTCCCTGCCTTCCTGCTGGAGGTGTGACCACCGTCTTCCCTTCTCCCCTTCTCTTGTGGCCCCCTCTCATCCCATCCGGGCTCATACAAACCTTTTAGTCCTGCAGCCGCACACAGGGCTAACCCATCTTTCTGGTCATTACAGTTTCCTCCTATTTCTCATCAGTTCTTATTCTCAGGACTCTGAATATTACAGTTGTGGGTAGAGTCTGGAAAATCAGGAATATTTTATCCAGGGATGTGTGTGTTTAGAGGGGCTGTGGAAGAGAGAAGGGAGTGTGATCAACGGGTGCACAGCACCGACCCAGGCGGCAGCAACAGATGGGGCAGCATGGGGTGTTTTGTCCTCTGTCCCACTCCTTCTGGTAACATGTGGAACAAATGTCTCTTTTGGACCATGATGAGGCAGTGTGGATAGGTCTGTAGCATCACTGCATTTGGAATCTCAGCTGGTTTTATTTCCTATTGAACCTTTAATGGAAACGCATACACAGCAAGTCAAGGCCTGTCCCTTTTCCCTTTTTTCTTTTTTTCTCTTTTTTTTTTTTTTTTTTATTTCTTCCAGGAGTGCTGATGATAAGGAAAGCGATGTCTAAATCTTCTTAATGGTGTTTATGCAAGCAGTTTTGCTTAGCTGCGGACTGCAGGGCCCCCTCTCCAATCCCCCTCCCCTCCCATCGCCCTGCTAATATTTGCTGCTTCATTCCTTTCCCTGTTGGCTATTACTATGGACTACAGCAAATCTAAAACTAAATAATCCCCTTAGTGTCAAGTTTTCGGGGCTGAGCAAATAAATCTAACAAAATGCATTATCTAGGCAGAGAAGGCTGTTGTAAGGGGGAAAAGATGAAAGGTATTTTATTTTAAGGGAGAGAGAAAACTGTCGATCGTTTGGGCCTCAATTGTAATTTTAAGTATTTTTATTTTATATTGCTTAACTAATGTACATGCCCCCTCCCTTTTTTATTGTAATTAAAAATGCTGCACAGTCCATTGCCCTAGGTACACACAGAACTTATCAGATGGACAGACTGATAGACACTTACTGGGAATAGTCGTTTGGATGCCAGCACTTCTTTAAAGCCACTTCCACCTGCTGAGACATTTTTCCCTGCCTTCCTGCTGGAGGTGTGACCACCGTCTTCCCTTCTCCCCTTCTCTTGTGGCCCCCTCTCATCCCATCCGGGCTCATACAAACCTTTTAGTCCTGCAGCCGCACACAGGGCTAACCCATCTTTCTGGTCATTACAGTTTCCTCCTATTTCTCATCAGTTCTTATTCTCAGGACTCTGAATATTACAGTTGTGGGTAGAGTCTGGAAAATCAGGAATATTTTATCCAGGGATGTGTGTGTTTAGAGGGGCTGTGGAAGAGAGAAGGGAGTGTGATCAACGGGTGCACAGCACCGACCCAGGCGGCAGCAACAGATGGGGCAGCATGGGGTGTTTTGTCCTCTGTCCCACTCCTTCTGGTAACATGTGGAACAAATGTCTCTTTTGGACCATGATGAGGCAGTGTGGATAGGTCTGTAGCATCACTGCATTTGGAATCTCAGCTGGTTTTATTTCCTATTGAACCTTTAATGGAAACGCATACACAGCAAGTCAAGGCCTGTCCCTTTTCCCTTTTTTCTTTTTTCCTCTTTTTTTTTTTTTTTTATTTCTTCCAGGAGTGCTGATGATAAGGAAAGCGATGTCTAAATCTTCTTAATGGTGTTTATGCAAGCAGTTTTGCTTAGCTGCGGACTGCAGGGCCCCCTCTCCAATCCCCCTCCCCTCCCATCGCCCTGCTAATATTTGCTGCTTCATTCCTTTCCCTGTTGGCTATTACTATGGACTACAGCAAATCTAAAACTAAATAATCCCCTTAGTGTCAAGTTTTCGGGGCTGAGCAAATAAATCTAACAAAATGCATTATCTAGGCAGAGAAGGCTGTTGTAAGGGGGAAAAGATGAAAGGTATTTTATTTTAAGGGAGAGAGAAAACTGTCGATCGTTTGGGCCTCAATTGTAATTTTAAGTATTTTTATTTTATATTGCTTAACTAATGTACATGCCCCCTCCCTTTTTTATTGTAATTAAAAATGCTGCACAGCTTCTAAAGGCCAGGGAGGAAGAGGGCATGAGGATTTGGTGAGAGAGTTTAGGCAAATTCCTTGTAGTCCAGATAGTTTTAATATTCTGATGAGGCCAGAGGTGCTGAAAATAAACAATGGCTCCCTCTTTCCTTCTTTTTTATGCCCTCTCCTATCTCTGAGATGAATGGAGTGAGGACGAAGATGTTGGCACAACAGAGAAATGGGAGGCTTTATTTATTTAGGAGAAGAAACCCCAGACTCTATATTGTCTCCAGGTGAAACAGTTTTTCATGCAGAGAGAAGAGGCATCTCATTCCCTACCTCCCCGTGTCCTGCCAGCTTCAGGGTCTAGCAGAGCTATGAGTGAGCTTCTGGGTGAGCTGTGCTGAGATCTTCCCTATCAAGTCACTCCTGGTTCTGTCTCCTGTTGACTTTTACTAGGTTGTATTTTTCTTAAAGATCCCCAGAGAGGCCCAGTTTAGTGAAACTTGGTCTTCATGACTCTCAAACTAGAGCTGTGCCCAAGACAGGTGGAAATAATCACCAAATGTGTTCTATTTATTTGTTCACATATTTATCCATTTATTTATTGATTCATTCTTCAAAAAATCGATAGAGCATTAACCTCTTTTGAGGTATTATAGAGCAGTTATAGAGTGATGAATAAATCAAAATGCTTGTCCTCATGGAGAGGGGAGACTGACAGTCTATAAGAACAAATAGATAAATAAAGAATTTCTCAGGGCTTCCCAGTGGTAAAGAATTCACCTGGCAATGTAGGAGACCTAGGAGTTGTGGGTTCAATCCCTGGTGAGGAAGATTCCCTAGAGGAGAAAATGGCAACCCATTCCAGTATTTTTGCCAGGAAAATCTCTAGGACAGAGAAGCCTGGTGGGCTACTGTCCTTGGGGTTGCAAAGAGTCAGACACAGCTGAGGCACTAAACACACCCAACAGGAGTTTGTCCAAGTGTGATAGGAAGGGATGGTAATCAGGAAAGGCCTCCGTGTCCCCTTTTTTATGTTTGGGGCCTCAATTGTAATTTTAAGTATTTTTATTTTATATTGCTTAACTAATGTACATGCCCCCTCCCTTTTTTATTGTAATTAAAAATGCTGCACAGCTTCTAAAGGCCAGGGAGGAAGAGGGCATGAGGATTTGGTGAGAGAGTTTAGGCAAATTCCTTGTAGTCCAGATAGTTTTAATATTCTGATGAGGCCAGAGGTGCTGAAAATAAACAATGGCTCCCTCTTTCCTTCTTTTTTATGCCCTCTCCTATCTCTGAGAGGAATGGAGTGAGGACGAAGATGTTGGCACAACAGAGAAATGGGAGGCTTTATTTATTTAGGAGAAGAAACCCCAGACTCTATATTGTCTCCAGGTGAAACAGTTTTTCATGCAGAGAGAAGAGGCATCTCATTCCCTACCTCCCCGTGTCCTGCCAGCTTCAGGGTCTAGCAGAGCTATGAGTGAGCTTCTGGGTGAGCTGTGCTGAGATCTTCCCTATCAAGTCACTCCTGGTTCTGTCTCCTGTTGACTTTTACTAGGTTGTATTTTTCTTAAAGATCCCCAGAGAGGCCCAGTTTAGTGAAACTTGGTCTTCATGACTCTCAAACTAGAGCTGTGCCCAAGACAGGTGGAAATAATCACCAAATGTGTTCTATTTATTTGTTCACATATTTATCCATTTATTTATTGATTCATTCTTCAAAAAATCGATAGAGCATTAACCTCTTTTGAGGTATTATAGAGCAGTTATAGAGTGATGAATAAATCAAAATGCATGTCCTCATGGAGAGGGGAGACTGACAGTCTATAAGAACAAATAGATAAATAAAGAATTTCTCAGGGCTTCCCAGTGGTAAAGAATTCACCTGGCAATGTAGGAGACCTAGGAGTTGTGGGTTCAATCCCTGGTGAGGAAGATTCCCTAGAGGAGAAAATGGCAACCCATTCCAGTATTTTTGCCAGGAAAATCTCTAGGACAGAGAAGCCTGGTGGGCTACTGTCCTTGGGGTTGCAAAGAGTCAGACACAGCTGAGGCACTAAACACACCCAACAGGAGTTTGTCCAGTGATGACAAGTGTTATGAAGAAAAATTAAGTAGAACAAGTGTGATAGGAAGGGATGGTAATCAGGAAAGGCCTCCGTGTCTCATTCATTCATCCATTTACTCAACAAATGTTAATCGAGTACCTATAACCACGGTGGATGCAACAGTGGTCAGAAGAGAAAAATTAAGCTTTTATTCTACTATAAAATATCAATAAGCAAGTCAAGCAAAGTATGTGCTAAGAAAAAAGTCTAAAGACAAAAGGGATGGGGCATTAGGGAAACTAAAATTTCCACCGGGGTGACATTTGAGCAGAAGCCTCAAGCAAGTGAGAAAGTGATTTGCATGAATACCTGGGAGTAGAATGTTCCAGATCTGGAGAACATCTGGTTCAAGTGCCCCAAGGTGGAGCTGCAGCTTGGCAGGATGGAAGTAGAGCAGAGTCCAGATCGGGTGAAGGCAAGGGCGTGCACTCAGATGGCGTGGGAGACAGCGGGCTCCCTGACCTCCATGCTCCTAGGGCCTCTGTGCTTCCTTCTCTCCTTGCAGTCACTGCTGTTTGTCCCTGACTGTTTACACATTTGTCTCCTACATCACAAAGAGAGATGTCTTTTTACCTTCTGAATCCTCAGAACTTTGTCCAATGACATAAAAAATGTAATGAGTGAATGGCATTCAGCCTTTTTCCCAACTTCAAAATTTTAATCTCTTCTTTTTACAATAAAACTGGTTTTCTACAACCCACCTAAAAATTCCTCTATACAGTGAAGTTTTGATTTTCACCTCTCTCACTCTTGAGAAAGAAGTCTGGTAAGAGAGAACTACTGCTTTCCTGCAACAAAGGAGAATATCACCACACAGGAAATCCTGAAATAGTGTCTAATTAGAAAGACTTGGGTGCATGATGTTTATTTCTTACGGGTTGAGCTCAGAAGTTCTTAGGTTGAAATATCAGAAGAGGGTGATAACTCTGGGTTAGATGCAAGCAAAGTCTCAGATTCTGGAGTCATAATGGCATAGATTATGGGTGTGGCCATTACACTACACTTCACTTTTATCAGTAAGAGACTCCCAATTACTTTAGTTTTCATTCATAGTGTCCTTTTAGACAGGGCCACTGAGAGCCTTGTAGAGAAGTTGCAGAGGTTCTCTCCAAGATCTGGGTACAGAATTCTGAGATGGACACAACCCAGGTAGAAACAGACCAATCTGCATTTCTTCTATGATGTTAAGGCCACTCTAAGATTTCTGGGAGATTTAAATAGGTTATTTTGTCCAACAGAGAGGCACACGGTTGTCTGTGATGATTTTCCATGAAAAAGATTGCACTCTGAAAAAGTGACAAAAGAGAATGAGGCATAGAGAAAATGACTTCTTTTCTATTCTGAAATCATTTTAGATGTAAAGAGAAATTAGCAAAAAACAGTTCAAGTGTTCAATTATATTTGTATGCATCCTAATGTTTAAAATTTATGTAACCATTGCACAGTTATCAAAAGTAGGAAATCACATTGGTACAACAGTATGAAGTAAACTACATAGACATCATTTGAAGGGGATTTCTTTTTAAGGTAGACTCTAGCTTTCCTCTGATAAGCTTCAAACTCTGGTCACAGCAGAATCCAGCATTCTATTAAAGTTCTACCCACATTTATTGTTGCATAGCAAACTACTGGAAATGTAGGAACTGAAAATAATAGTTGTATATTGTTATATCCTATAATTCTGTGGGTAAGAAATTTGAACATGGCATAAAGAGGATAGCTTATCTCTGTTTCATGATACTGGGGCGCCAGTTGGAAGACCCAAATGGCACAGGAGTGAAGCAACTGAGGACTAGCTGTGGATCAGTTTTCTATTTGCACAAATCCTGTCCACATGGCTAGCTTGGGCTTCCTCACAATGGTCTTGAGACAGCTGAGCTTTTTCCCTGATGGCTCAGGGTACAAAATAAGGAAGCAGAAACTAACAGTCCAAAGCTGGGGCTAGTATTGCTGTTTCCTGACTTTCACCATACTCTGTAGGTCAAAGTAGACACAGGTGAGCCCAGATTCAAGAGGCATGCATGTATGTGCCCCCCTGATCAGAGGATGGTGAATTTGCTGTTAACTTTATTTTACTGTGGGAAATCATTATAACAGCTAATTTCACTTTTATCAGTAAGAGACTCCCAATTACTTTAGTTTTCATTCATAGTGTCCTTTTAGACAGGGCCACTGAGAGCCTTGTAGAGAAGTTGCAGAGGTTCTCTCAAGATCTGGGTACAGAATTCTGAGATGGACACAACCCAGGTAGAAACAGACCAATCTGCATTTCTTCTATGATGTTAAGGCCACTCTAAGATTTCTGGGAGATTTAAATAGGTTATTTTGTCCAACAGAGAGGCACACGGTTGTCTGTGATGATTTTCCATGAAAAAGATTGCACTCTGAAAAAGTGACAAAAGAGAATGAGGCATAGAGAAAATGACTTCTTTTCTATTCTGAAATCATTTTAGATGTAAAGAGAAATTAGCAAAAAACAGTTCAAGTGTTCAATTATATTTGTATGCATCCTAATGTTTAAAATTTATGTAACCATTGCACAGTTATCAAAAGTAGGAAATCACATTGGTACAACAGTATGAAGTAAACTACACAGACATCATTTGAAGGGGATTTCTTTTTAAGGTAGACTCTAGCTTTCCTCTGATAAGCTTCAAACTCTGGTCACAGCAGAATCCAGCATTCTAGTAAAGTTCTACCCACATTTATTGTTGCATAGCAAACTACTGGAAATGTAGGAACTGAAAATAATAGTTGTATATTGTTATATCCTATAATTCTGTGGGTAAGAAATTTGAACATGGCATAAAGAGGATAGCTTATCTCTGTTTCATGATACTGGGGCGCCAGTTGGAAGACCCAAATGGCACAGGAGTGAAGCAACTGAGGACTAGCTGTGGATCAGTTTCTCTATTTGCACAAATCCTGTCCACATGGCTAGCTTGGGCTTCCTCACAATGGTCTTGAGACAGCTGAGCTTTTTCCCTGATGGCTCAGGGTACAAAATAAGGAAGCAGAAACTAACAGTCCAAAGCTGGGGCTAGTATTGCTGTTTCCTGACTTTCACCATACTCTGTAGGTCAAAGTAGACACAGGTGAGCCCAGATTCAAGAGGCATGCATGTATGTGCCCCCCTGATCAGAGGATGGTGAATTTGCTGTTAACTTTATTTTACTGTGGGAAATCATTATAACAGCTAATTTCACATTTTGGAGAGGGGTAAATTATCTTAGAGAAGATTCCCTTTGTCCTATGAATCACTTGACTCCCTACATTGGGAGAAGATTTCTAAGAATATCTTTCTTCACCTGATTTACCAAAGTCTATCCCACCCACTTGATATCCAGAGCTCTGAAGAAGAACCACACAAACCTACACAAGGAAATCAGGGGCATTCTAGGAAGTCAGTTTCACTCTAAAGCAGACTGGAATGGATGGTGGTGATTCTGGTCAAAGTCTAAGGACAGAAAAGGACAGCAAGATCCCTAGAGAGGAATTTACTGTGAGCAAAAGGCATCTGGAGTAGTAGCCCAGGCGACACAGAAGATTACAGGGTTTAATATGGTCAGGTAGTTCCCTCAGGGTCACAGAATGAAGCAAGAGTCATGAAGCTTGAGAATGCTAACCCCAGAAATATTTTATTAGGAACAAACTGTGTGTGTTATTGCTTAGAGAATCTGAAGATCACTTTCTTAGTAAATAACCACTCTATAAATTAAGAATCAATACCACAATAGCTCTAGTCTTTATACTGTGATTTCCAATATGAACTGAACTCCTAAGAAATAACCCAGAAATACTATAAAATCCTAGAAAAACTGATTCTACTAAATTATCCTGGTTGCCCTTACAGTCTCATTCTCTTGGCTTCCTTGAACTTGAAGGCAAACATCATTCATTATCTCTAATAAAGTGAACCTGCAAATATGAATTTAATTCTTCTTTTGTGGGGTAGGGGGCGACACTGCACAGCATGGGGGATCTTAATTCCCCAACCAGGAACTGAGCACATGCCCCTGCAGTGGAAGTCCAGGGTCCTAACCACTGGTCAACCAGATAACTCCCCTTGGAAATATAAATTTGGAGGCGGGGGGAGGGTTGGGGGAGGAGGGGAGTTGGCGGGCCACTTCTATTGGTCTTTCATTTATCTATTTTTATCCATCTTTGTTCTTTGGCCTGTGTGGGTCTCCCATCGCAGTGGCCTCTGTTGTCACAGAGCACTGGCTCTGGGCGCATGCGCTCCAGAGCTCCAGCTCAGTAGTTGGACACATCGGTTCAGCCGTTCCGCGGCACGTGGGATCTTCCCAGGCTAGGGATCGAACTGGCGCCCCTTGCACTGCAAGGTGGTGTCCTTACCCACTGGACCACGAGGGAAGCCCATAAATTTTTGTTATATTGGGGTATATTTGTTTTACAATGTTGCATTAGCTTCAGGTGTACAGCAAAGTCATTGTTACACATTTTTACAGAGTCTTCATGTTTACAGGTATACATAATCCCCAGTCATAGGTATATCCCTGACCCCTTTCCCCTGAGACCTCCCTGCCTTTTCCCCCTTCCCACCCCCCAGGTTGATGCTTAGTCCCCATGTAGGTTCCCTTAGTCTTACAGCTTAATCACCATGGTAATATAAATTTTAAAATATCAAAGATTATGCTATTTATATTTTGAAATGACTACTCATATTTTGAAAAATAGTTCTAGGTGTAGTGTGTTATGATAAAACAGACAGAAATTGACCCCTGACACCTCTGAAGAAGGGGAAGATTATATGGTCAAAGATTCAGGTGAAAGGTTTAAAGATAACTCCAAAGGAAGATGCTTTGGTTACCAAAAATGTACCTCTCTTTAGAAGAATCTGGTTAATTCCTTTAAAACTCCTTCTAGTTTAGAATACGATGTCACAATAACCAACTTAGAGGTGTTAACAATAATAAAAATATATCCTAAGTCAACTTACTTTCCTTCCAAATATACAACTGAAAAGTGGGTTGGTATTTGCTCTCTGTCCTCAGTCTACAAGGAAGGAGGCTGCTAAATCAAACCACAGAGAAGAAATATGTACTTCAGTTCCTAGGAGAGACTCTTCTAATTACAGAGAAACTTTCCTTCAAGTCATCAGGAAGTTGTATCCACTAAGGAAAACCTATGTTAATACCCTAAACCATAAGCCCATTAGTTTTTCAGTTAAAACTGAGATCTTTATGATGTCATCTCAGCAGAAAGACTCAAATTTGGAATTAGGCTAAACTGGGAGCCTAACCACAGTCTTGACTGTGACCTATGCCAGAATGAGAAATACAGAGTAGCATGCTTACAGGTATGCTCCTTAAGTTATCCATGCACATACTGCTAATCGATCAAAGAACTCACAGTCCTTCTCAACATAAGACCCTAGCCGTGCATGTTCTATTCAGTTTAGTAACCACTAGTCACATGTGGCCACTGAACACTTGACGTGTTGCTTGTCTGAACTGAGATCTGCTGAAATGTAAGCCAAAACTGAATTTTGAATACTTTAAAAAATTGTTATTAATAATTTAATAACTTAAAAAAATTTATTTTATTAAAGTATAGTTGATTTACAATGTAGTATTAATTTCTATTATACAGCAAAGTGATTCTTATTCATATATATATATATATATATATATATATATATATATTCCTTTTCATGTTCTTTTCCATTATGGTTTATCGCAGGATATTGACTATAGCTCCCCGTGCTCCACAGGCACCCCTTGTTGTTCATCCACCCTGTGTGCAATAGTTTGTACCTGTTAATCCCAAACTTCCCATCCATCCCTCCCCTCCCTCACCTCCTCCTTAGCAGCCACAACCATGTTCTCTATGTCTGTGAGCTTGTTTCTGCTTCATAGAGAGGTTCATTTGTGTCATATTTTAGATTCCACATACAAGCAACATCATATGGGATCTGTCTTTCTCTTTCTGACTTACTTCACTGAGTGTGATCATCTCTAGGTTCATTCACATTGCTATTAAAAAGACATTATTTCATTGTTTATATGGCTGAAAAGTATTTCATATATTTATATATACTATATCTTCATTATCCATTTATCTATCAATGGACATTATTTCTATCTTCTGACTCTAGCAAATTGTGCTGCTATGGACATAGGGGTGCATGTATCTTTTTGAAGCATAGTTTTGTTTGGATATATCCCCAGAAGAGGGATTGCTGGATCATATGATAACTCTATTTTTAGTTTTTTGAGGAACCTCCTCCTTTTCCATAGGAGCTGCACCAATTAATTTTATATCTTAAAGATTTCAGATGTAGGGAGTTAAATTATATATATTTAATACATATTGAGTTAACCCAATGGTTCAGCAGGTTAAAAATCTGCCTGCAATGCAGAAGACACAGGAGACTAGAACTCCTGTGTCAGGAATATCTTCTGGAGGAGGAAATAGCAATACACTCCAGTATTCTTGCCTGGAACATTCTATGGACACAGAAGCCTGGAGGGCTATATATAGTCCAGGAGGTTGCAAAGAGTAAGACACGACTGAGTACATGGTACAGTTTATATATAAATATGGATAGGTAGATATACTTGTACCTGTTTCTTTCTACCTTTTTTTTAAAAATATGACTTCTAGAAAATTTAAAATTACATGTAAAAATAAATCCTCACATATATGCTTAAATGCTTATAGAGAAGGCTGCCAAGGTTATACAATGGGGAAAGGATAGTTTCAACAAATGGTGCTGGGAAAACTGGATATCCACATAAAAAAAGAATGAAGTAAGATTCTTATGTCACACCCCAAAATTAATTCAAAATGAATTAAAGACCTGAAACTGTAAAAATACTAGAAAAAAACTTAATAGCTTTGGACGTACCAATGATTTCTTGGATTTAACACCAAAAGCATATGCAACAAAAGGAAAAAGAAGCAAATAAGACTACATCAAGCTCAAAAATTTCTGTACAACAAAGGAAACAACAGAGTGAAAAGGCAACCTATGGAACGAGAGAAAATACTTAAATCATGTGTATAAAGTTTTAATATCCAGAATATATAAACAAACAAACAACACCACTAAGAAACAGACAAAAGATTTGAATAGACTTTTTCTGCAAAGAAGATATGCAAATGGCCCACAAACATTAGCTTCCCTAATTGTCAGGGAAATGCAAATCAAAACCACAATGAGATACCTCTTCACACTTGTTGGTATGACTGCTCAAAAAAAGAACAAATAGTAAAGATAATGTGGAGAAACTGGAACACTTGTGCACGGTAGCAGGAGTGAAAATGGCACAGTCATGTGGAAAACAATATCGAAGCTTTTAGTTTTTGAGGAACCTCCTCCTTTTCCATAGGAGCTGCACCAATTAATTTTATATCTTAAAGATTTCAGATGTAGGGAGTTAAATTATATATATTTAATACATATTGAGTTAACCCAATGGTTCAGCAGGTTAAAAATCTGCCTGCAATGCAGAAGACACAGGAGACTAGAGCTCCTGTGTCAGGAATATCTTCTGGAGGAGGAAATAGCAATACACTCCAGTATTCTTGCCTGGAACATTCTATGGACACAGAAGCCTGGAGGGCTATATATAGTCCAGGAGGTTGCAAAGAGTAAGACACGACTGAGTACATGGTACAGTTTATATATAAATATGGATAGGTAGATATACTTGTACCTGTTTCTTTCTACCTTTTTTTTAAAAATATGACTTCTAGAAAATTTAAAATTACATGTAAAAATAAATCCTCACATATATGCTTAAATGCTTATAGAGAAGGCTGCCAAGGTTATACAATGGGGAAAGGATAGTTTCAACAAATGGTGCTGGGAAAACTGGATATCCACATAAAAAAAGAATGAAGTAAGATTCTTATGTCACACCCCAAAATTAATTCAAAATGAATTAAAGACCTGAAACTGTAAAAATACTAGAAAAAAACTTAATAGCTTTGGACGTACCAATGATTTCTTGGATTTAACACCAAAAGCATATGCAACAAAAGGAAAAAGAAGCAAATAAGACTACATCAAGCTCAAAAATTTCTGTACAACAAAGGAAACAACAGAGTGAAAAGGCAACCTATGGAATGAGAGAAAAATACTTAAATCATGTGTATAAAGTTTTAATATCCAGAATATATAAACAAACAAACAACACCACTAAGAAACAGACAAAAGATTTGAATAGACTTTTTCTGCAAAGAAGATATGCAAATGGCCCACAAACATTAGCTTCCCTAATTGTCAGGGAAATGCAAATCAAAACCACAATGAGATACCTCTTCACACTTGTTGGTATGACTGCTCAAAAAAAGAACAAATAGTAAAGATAATGTGGAGAAACTGGAACACTTGTGCACGGTAGCAGGAGTGAAAATGGCACAGTCATGGTGGAAAACAATATCGAAGCTCCTCAGAAAATTAAAAATAGAATTACTGTGTGAACCAGCAATCCCATCACTGAATATATATTCAAACAATGGAAAGCAGGATCTTGAAGAAGTATTGCACATTCACGCCCAGTATAGCATTATATAGCAAAATCCACTTTTAACAACCTAAGAGACAACTCTACATTTGGTAGACCAGATGGTCAATACTGAAATCAGATTGGTTATATTCTTGCTGCTAAAGATGGAGAAACTCTATATAGTCAGAAAAAACAAATTGAGAGCTGACTGTGGATCAGATCATTAGCTCCTTATTCCAAAATTCAGACATAAATTGAATAAAGTAGGGAAAATCACTAGGGCAAGTAGGAAACACCTAAATCAAATCCCTTACAATCATGCAGTGAAAGTGACAAATAGATGCAAAGGATTATATCTGATGCACAAAGTGCCTGAAAAACTATGGACAGAGGTTTATAACATTGTTCAGGAGGCTGTAATCAAAACCATTCCCCCCCAAAAAATGCAAAATGGCAAAATGGTTGTCTGAGAAGGCTTTACAAATATCTGGGAAAAGAAGAGAAGCAAAAGGCAAAAGAGAAAATGAAAGATATACTCATTTGAATGCAGGGTTCCAGAGAATAGCAAAGAGAAATAAGAAAGCTTTCTTTTTAAATTAATTTATATTTTTACTTGAAAGGTAATTAGTTTACAGAATTTTGTTGTTTTCTGCCAAACATTAACAAGAATCACACATAAACATGCATATGTCCCCTCCCTCTTGAACCTCCTCCCATCTCCCTCCCCATCCCACCCCTCCAGATTGTTGCAGAGCTTCTATTTGAGTTCCCTGAGTCATACAGCAAATTCTCATTGGCTATCTATTTTGCGTATGGTTTCCATGTTACTCTTTCCAAACATCTCACCCTCTCTTCCCTCCTCACCCATGTCCATAGCTCTGTTCTCTATGTTTTTTTTTTATTTCTCCATTGCTGTGCTTCAATTAAATTAATCAGTACCATCTTTCTAGATTCTGTATATATGCATTAGTATTTGATATTAGAGAAATGCAAATGAAAACTACAATCAATCTCTTAATGAAGGTGAAAGAAGAGAGTGAAAAGCTGGCTTAAAAGTCAACATTCAAAAAACTAAGATCATGGCAACCAGTCCTATCACTTCATGGCAAATAGATGGACAAATAATGAAAACAGTGACAGACTTTCTTTTCTTGGGTTTCAAAATATAGATGGTGACCACAGTCATGAAATTAAAAGATGCTTGCTCCTTGGAAGAAAAACTATGACAATGCTAGGAAGCATTTTAAAAATCAGAAATATTACTTTGCCAACAAAGGTCCATATAGTCAAGGCTACTGTTTTTTCCAGTAGTCATATATGGATTTGAGAGTTGGACCATAAAGAATGCTGAACACCAAAGAATGGATACTTTTGAACTGTGGTGTTGCAGAAGACTCTTGAGAGTCTCCTGGATAGCAAGGAGATCAAACCAGTCAATTCCAAAGAAAATCAATCCTGAATATTCATTGGAAAGACTGACACTGAAGCAGAAGCTCAAATACTTTGGCTGCCTGATGTGAAGAGCTGACTCATTGGAAAAGATCTTGATCCTGGGAAATATTGAAGGCAGGAGGAGAAGGGGATGACAGAGATGAGACTATTGGATGGCATCACTGACTCAATGGACATGAGTTTGAGCAAACTGTGGGAGATGATGAGGTACAGGGAAACCTGGTGTGCTGCAGTCCATGGGGTCACAAAGGTTTAGATTCGTTAGCAGCTGAACAACACACAATAACCATGATGTATAAGCAACCTAAATGTCCATCAGTGGCTTAATGGATAAAGAAACTGATCTATACATACAATGAAATATTAGGCATCCTCAAAAAAGGAAGAAAATCTTTTCATGAACTACCACATATAAACCTCAAGAATATCAATCAAAGTTAAATAGACCAGTCATCAAATGACAAACATTGTATATTTCCACCCCTAGGAAGTGTCTAAAGGAGTCAAAATCATAGAAACTGAGAGTTTAAAAGAATCTGGTAAAGACTGAAAGAGGGAAAGGGGGATTTATGTTTAATGGGTATAGCTCTCAGTTTTTCAAGTTGAAAAATTCTGGAGATCTGCTCTAAGAAGTTGCATATTGCTTACTATACTATATACTTGATGGTTAAGACAGTAAATTTTATGTTATGTGTATTTTACCACGTCTCTTTAGATCTTTTTCCCATTTTTTGATTGCGTTGTTCGTTTTCCCTGTGCTGAGTTGTTTGAGTTGCTTGTAGAGTTTGGAGATTAATTCTTTGTCTGTTGTTTCATTTGCTATGATTTTCTCCCACTCTGTGGGCTGTCTGTTCAGCTTTTTTGTAATTTCTTTAGCTGTACAAAAGCTTTTAAGTTTCACGAGGTCCCACATGTTCACTTTTCTTTTCAGTTCCACTATTTAAGTTGGTGGGTCAGAGAAGATCTTGCTTTGATTGATGTCCTTGAGGGTTTTGCCTATATTCTCCTCTAAGAGTTTGATGGTTTCTGGTCTTACATTTAAGTCTTTAATCCATTTTGAGTTGATCTTAGTGTATGGTGTCAGGGAATGTTCCAACTTCATTTTTTTGCATGTAGCTGTCCAATTTTCCCAGGATAGCAAGGAGATCAAACCAGTCAATTCCAAAGAAAATCAATCCTGAATATTCATTGGAAAGACTGACACTGAAGCAGAAGCTCAAATACTTTGGCTGCCTGATGTGAAGAGCTGACTCATTGGAAAAGATCTTGATCCTGGGAAATATTGAAGGCAGGAGGAGAAGGGGATGACAGAGATGAGACTATTGGATGGCATCACTGACTCAATGGACATGAGTTTGAGCAAACTGTGGGAGATGATGAGGTACAGGGAAACCTGGTGTGCTGCAGTCCATGGGGTCACAAAGGTTTAGATTCGTTAGCAGCTGAACAACACACAATAACCATGATGTATAAGCAACCTAAATGTCCATCAGTGGCTTAATGGATAAAGAAACTGATCTATACATACAATGAAATATTAGGCATCCTCAAAAAAGGAAGAAAATCTTTTCATGAACTACCACATATAAACCTCAAGAATATCAATCAAAGTTAAATAGACCAGTCATCAAATGACAAACATTGTATATTTCCACCCCTAGGAAGTGTCTAAAGGAGTCAAAATCATAGAAACTGAGAGTTTAAAAGAATCTGGTAAAGACTGAAAGAGGGAAAGGGGGATTTATGTTTAATGGGTATAGCTCTCAGTTTTTCAAGTTGAAAAATTCTGGAGATCTGCTCTAAGAAGTTGCATATTGCTTACTATACTATATACTTGATGGTTAAGACAGTAAATTTTATGTTATGTGTATTTTACCACGTCTCTTTAGTTTTTTTTCCCATTTTTTGATTGCGTTGTTCGTTTTCCCTGTGCTGAGTTGTTTGAGTTGCTTGTAGAGTTTGGAGATTAATTCTTTGTCTGTTGTTTCATTTGCTATGATTTTCTCCCACTCTGTGGGCTGTCTGTTCAGCTTTTTTGTAATTTCTTTAGCTGTACAAAAGCTTTTAAGTTTCACGAGGTCCCACATGTTCACTTTTCTTTTCAGTTCCACTATTTAAGTTGGTGGGTCAGAGAAGATCTTGCTTTGATTGATGTCCTTGAGGGTTTTGCCTATATTCTCCTCTAAGAGTTTGATGGTTTCTGGTCTTACATTTAAGTCTTTAATCCATTTTGAGTTGATCTTAGTGTATGGTGTCAGGGAATGTTCCAACTTCATTTTTTTGCATGTAGCTGTCCAATTTTCCCAGCACCACTTGTTGAAGAGGCTGTCTTTGTCCCATTTTATAGTTTCACCTCCTTTGTCAAAAATAAGGTACCCATAGGTGTGTGGGTTGATCTCTGGGTTCTCGATCTCATTCCATTGGTCGATAGTTCTGTTTTTGTGCCAGTACCATACTGTCTTGATGACTGTTGCTTTGTAGTAGAGTCTGAAGTTAGGGAGGCTGATCCCTCCAGCTCCATTTTTCTTTCTCAGGATTGCTTTGGCTATTCGAGGTCTTTTGTGTTTCCATATGAACTGTGTGATTCTTTGGTCTAGTTCTGTGAAAAATGTCAATGGGAGTTGAATTGGTATTGCCTTGAATCTGTAGATGATATTTGGTAATATGGTCATTTTCACAATATTGATTCTTCTGACCCAGGAACATGGAATATCTCTCCATTTGTTTCAGTCTTCTTTAATTTCTTTCATGAGTGTCTTGTAATTTTCCGTGTACAATTCTTTTGTTTCTTTGGGCAGGTTTATTCCTAGATATTTGATTCTTTTGGTTGCAATGGTGAAGGGGATTGCCTCTTTGATTTCATTTTCTGATTTTTCATTGTTTGTGTATAGGAATGCCAGTGATTTCTGTGTGTTGACTTTGTATCCTGCGACTTTGCTGAATTCATCGATTAGCTCTAGGAGCTTTGTAACAATGTCTTTGGGATTTTCTATGTATAATATCATGTCATCTGCAAAAAGAGAGAACTTGACTTCTTCCTTTCCAATCTGGATTCCTTTGATTTCTTTCTCTTCTCTTATTGCCGTTGCTAGAACTTCCAGGACTATGTTGAATAGTAGTGGTGAAAGTGGATAGCCCTGTCTTGTTCCTGATCTTAGAGGGAATGCTTTCAGTTTTTCACCATTGAGGATGATGTTCGCTGTGGGCTTCTCATATATGGCTTTCCCTATGTTGAGATAGGTTCCTTCTATGCCCATTTTCTGAAGAGTTTTGATCATAAATGGATGTTGTACTTTGTCGAAGGCTTTTTCTGCATCTATTGAGATAATCATGTGATTTTTGTCTCTCAATTTGTTGATATGGTGTATCACATTGATTGTTTTGCGGATGTTGAAGAATCCTTGCATGCCTGGGATGAACCCGACTTGATCGTGATGTATGAGTTTTTTGATGCGTCGTTGAATTCTGTTTGCTAGGATTTTGTTGAGGATCTTGCAAAGTGTTTTTAAAATCTAAAACTGGGCTTTCCTGGTGGTGCAG